>JANRMT010062814.1:99142069-99190193 GCA_026402145.1 Polypterus bichir lapradei
AAATGAAACCTGCCCAACTTTTGTAAGGAAGCTGTAAGGAATAAGCCTGCCAAATTTCAGCCTTCTACCTACACGGGAAGTTGGAGAATTTGTGGTGAGTGAGTGAGTGAGTGAGTGAGTGAGTGAGTCAGTGAGGGCTTTGCCGTTTATTAGTATAGACTAGAATAGAGTAGTAGAATGATTTCATTTTTAAATTTGCCTGCACCTCATTTAAAAGTGACTGTACATTGTTAACTGTTTTTTTCTACATACAACATATACTTTTGTTGATAAAGATACTGCTTAACAATCTGCTCCGATCATTTTATTAAAATAGGAGTAAGCACCATTTAACAAAAATTATTAAATTTTGCAGTTTGTGATATTTTTGAGATAATGGTATTACTAATTCTTTTTATTGAAGTTTGGTTTTGTTAATGTTTAACATTAAAATAAAGTTTATAGATGTTCTTAGCAGTGAGGTTTGTCTTGGGCTGTTGAGTATTTATTTGTGAAAAAAAAAAATCCCCCTTTTTGAGATATTATAGGAACGCCAAAACTTTTGTTGTTTACACAAATACTGTCCTCAGACTTGCATGCAGGTTGTGATGTCAGTGGCTTCTTTAAATGTGAGGCCTAACCAAGTCATGCTTTGATTCTTCTCTACATCTTGTATGCTTTGGGGTCCTTCATTTGTTTTCCGTTTCTTGCCATTATATGTCCTTTGTAAATCTTCATCAAAATCAATTTTCAGCACAGTTTATCAATTGCAGGCCAACACTTTTTTTTTCTTTGCAGTTTAAGGTAATTCAGATTTTACTCTTCATTGTAATATGTTTAGACAGTGTGGTAGGAGGAGTCCTGGGAACAACCCTCTGCACCAAGAAATGTGCCGTGGATGTGAAATACAACAACAGCAATAGCATTTACTATATATAGCACATTTTCATACAAATAATGTAGCTCATAGTGCTTTAGAAGATAATAACATTAGGCAATACTAAATAACAAAGAATAAAGTAAGCTCTGATGCCGGGAGGACAGAAAAAACAAAAACAAAACCTCAAGTCCCCACTGGGCATTCTATCGAACATAAATGAGCATAAACATAAATCAGTCCTCATGGTTTTAAAGCTTCACTTGAAAAAAATAGATGATGGTGGTCATGTGGATTTCTGGGGTACTGCCTTCAGTCCATCAGTGTAGGGACTGCATGGCGCCTTGATCAGATGGTGATGGTGCAGATCACTACCGCAGAAAAAATAGAAAAAGAAAAGTAGGGATTAGTATGGATTTCGCAGCCTTAATAAAAATGATAATTCAATGCATATATAGTTTATCAGGATTACACTAAAATTTAGCTATGAGAAAGCCAGGTTAAAATAATGGGTTTTTAGCAGTTTCTAAAGTGCTCCACCCTATTAGCCTTATCATTTGACTGAAGACATAATCTCAGGCACCTGATTCATGTATAGCTAATAAACATCTAAATAAAAAAGAAAAATATTAACCCATAAATACGTGAAAATGTGAACGTCTGTTGTTCCGATTAGAGTTCAAGTTCAAAGTTTGTCATATGCACAGTAAGGAAACACGTTTCCCTGTACAATGAAATTCTTTCTTTGCTGTCCACACCAAATGACAAAACCAACGTATAAAGATAAACATAAATGTGAGAGGTAGATAGAATAAGGTGGCCCATGGTTATAAACTCCAGTCAGTTATTTAGGAGTCTAATGGCCTTGGGAAAGAAAGAGTTCTTTAGCCTGGAAGTCCTGCATTTCATATTTCTATATCTCCTGCCTGAGGGTGGGTGGGGTCCCTGAGATCCCTGAGAATTGAGGCAGTTCTCCTGCGGAGTCTGCAGTTGTAGATGCTCTGCAGAGAGGGCAGTGGGGTCCTGGGGCCTCATGCATAACGCCATGTGTAGAATTCGCACTATAACATGATGTAAGCACAAATGCCGAAATGTGCTTACGCACAGAAAATTCCAGATGCAGGAATCTGTGCGTACTCCAACTTCTGCGTTCTTCCGCTACATAAATCCCGGTCAGCGTGAAAACTAACGCATGTGCACGCACCTTCTGTCCTGCCCCGTCTCCTCCCAGAATTACGCCTCTTTGAATATGCAAATCAATATAAATAGACCTTAAGCTCCGTTTTCTGTGAAAAGGTAATGGGAAAAGCAAGAGGGAAAATAGAATAATTTCAGCGAATACCAAGTGGAGGCAAAGAAAAACGTACTATTTGTTGGTTTATACAATGGAATAAACAAGAAAAGGAAGTTGATCGAGTGACATAGCGTGTCGGGAGAAACAAGCTCAAGTTCACAATGTCGCACAGTGCCCAACATAAAAAAGAAGTCAGATATCAAAGTCGCTGTGAAAAGGCGAGATGTGGCCCACCGTCTGAGTGTCATATGGAAGCTTATTAGGGTACAGTGTGAAAAAAAGGCACAGAGTAGGAAAAAAGCACGAAATGTTAACTTTAATCTCGAAATATCCACTTTAATCACGTAGTTTGTCATTAAAGTAGAACATCATAAACTTCATCTTAAATGAATTTAATTTACTAGTTTCTCAAATCCCATCGTAACTAAAGTAGCACGTTAAATGCTTTGTTTTGCTCTGTGTGTGAATCACTACGTGCTACTTAAATGGGCTTTCTCTTTCTCTGACAGGACACAGAATCCATTACATTCGTGATATTACAGCTCTCTGAATAACTAAAATACTAAGATGTATACATGTTATCATTTTCATGATGATTGAAATGAAAGCATGTTATTAAGAACACGATGGCGCAGTGATTGTTCATGTCTCATACAAGATGTTGCTGCGGCATGAGCAACCTTCGATGAAATAATTTATTGTAGCAGTCCTGTCCTTACTTTTCTTTCCCCAAATACCCAATCGCCACACAATCAGCTCTGTAGTAGACGTTAAGCCATCTGTAAGCTTACAACGACGATCTTCATTCTATCCATCTATCCTTCCACTGTCGCGCCAGTCTCAGCAAATATACAGCGCAAGGCAGGAACAATACGTGAACTTGCTAGTGCTGCGGCACCATGTCCTCACATGTTTAATTATTAACAATACAGATTATTTAAATGAGTTAAAGTTTTATCTGTATAATATAAACATTTTGCTGCATTTCATCTTACAAATGATATCGTCATCATATGTAAATACACGCTTTATAAAGTGGCGCAGGTTGTGCAATATTATAACTGTAGTGCAAGTTTACAGTGAGGTAATTGTACTTATACGTACAAACAGTTCTACAAGGAGGAATTGATTGAATGCATTTATAGTTCTTGGGATGAAACTGTTTCTGAACTGCGAGGTCCGTACAGAAAAGGCTTTGTAATGTTTTGCTGTGGCTTTGGCAGCGTGGGCTTGATGCTGTAATACCGATAATTCTCTTTCCGATCAGCTGCTGCTGTGATTCCCCTCTCAGATACAGTGATATAAATACTCTGAGTGGTGCAGTGAGAGTAATATGGAAAAAGATGATCTGCTGTGGCAACCCTTAAAGGGAGCAGCTGAAAGAAGAAAAAGAAGAAGGTGCAGTGAGAGTAACAACTTTAAAGCAGTTATGGTATTTGGAATACTATGGCTATTCCCTGGATCATTATATTGTTACAAGTTAATTACAATCAGATGCATTACACTAATAAACAATATGCGGTTAGTTTCAGTGTATTTATAAAGCTGCGTCAGGAAAATAAAGAATAACCACACAGGAACAGTAGCGCTGCTTTGACGCTGGGTGCCGCCAGTCTGCAAAACTGAGCGGCTAACTTGTGTACGACAAGGTATGAGGTACCATGGAAAAGTGCGTGGCTTTACGTCAAGTTTAGGTTTTGTACATCGCGATTTGAACGTGGAAAAGTTCTTATGCAACATTTCTGTGCGTACGCACTGTTTATACATGAGGCCCCTGGTGATCTCAGCAGTCTTTACCACTCTCTGCAGGCGTTTGTGGTTCATAGCAGTAGTGTTGCTGTACCACACTGTAATGCTGCTGGTCAAGAATCTCTCAACAATGCAGCTGTAAAAGTTGCCGAGGATCTTATTCGACACACCAAACTTCCTCAGCCTCCTCAGAAAGTACAGTCGCTGTTGAGCCGTCTTGACCAGCTGTGTGGTGTTAAGTGTCCAAGTGAGGTCCTCACTGATGTAGACACCCAGGTATTTAGTGCTGCTCACCCTCTCCACTTCAAGCCCTTGGATGAACAGTGGCCGGTGAGGTCTCCTCTCCTTCCTCATGTCCACTATCATCATCTTCGTCTTGTCTGTGTTGAGGGTGAGGTTTTTGTCCTCACACCATGACACCAGACTGTCCACCTCCCTCCTGTAGGCCGCCACATCCCCACCAGTGATGCGTCCTATCACTGCGGTGTCATCTGCAAACTTTAGGATGATGTTATCTTTGTGGGAGGCGACACAGTCGTGGGTGAACAGGGTGTAGAGGATGGGGCTGAGGACGCATCCCTGTGGGGTGCCTGTGTTTGTGATAATGGTGGCTGAAATCCTATTACCAATCCTGACAGACTGGGGCCTGCCAGTCAGAAAGTCTAGGAGTCAGTCACATAGGGTGGGCTGCAGGCCAAGTGCAGATGGTTTATGGGTGAGTTTATGGGGGATAACCATGTTAAAGGCGGAGCTGTAATCCGCCATTCCTGACTGGTATTGTGGGCACGATGTTGTCAATACAGGTGCTAATGTACCCAGTCACATACTCAGCATAGTCCTGTATGCTGATAGAAGAGGCCTCCAGAGTGGCTGCAACCATGAACACATCCCAGGCTGTCTGAGCAGCAAAACAGTCCTGCTGGGTGCTCTCAGTCTCTGGGGTCCAAAGTTTAACTTGCTTAATGATAGGGTTTTTTTGTTTCAGCCTTTATCTGTAGGCTGGGTACAGAAACAGGGAGATGTGGTCTGATTGTCCGAAGTGGGGGTGGAGTGCAGCCCTGTATGCACCACGTATGTTGCTGTAAACATGATCCAGTGTGTTCTTCTCACGGGTGGGAATGTTCATGTGTTGTTGGTATTTAGGAAGTACAGTACGTAAATTGCACTGATTAAAGTCACCAGCTTCAATAAAAACAGCATCGGGATGACTCATCTCTAAGGCGCTGATGACGTTGGACGCTGATCATGGAGTTTGCCAAGCGCTGCCTCAGAGTTAGCTTGTGAGGGGATGTAAACAGTGGCCAAAAACACAGCAGTGAATTCCCTCAGTAGATAATAGGGTTGGCATTTCAGCAGTAAAAACTCCCCATCTTGTGAGCAGTGCTTATAAACAGTCCATACGTCAGGTTGCCAAACCTTGGCCTAACTAAACAAGTCATGGAACCTGTCTACCAGATGAGGTTGCTTGTTCTCTTACCACTGCTTCAGTACCCCATTAAATACTCTATTCTTAAACTCCCATTTTGTCTTTCTCTCTCTTTCTTGACTGTAGCTGCTCTTTAAAGATGATTTCACTTAAACTACCATGTTAACTCTAGACGCTCTAGACTCCAAAGAAACCTTGACTGTAAAACAGCCTTAAGAAGAATCTGGGATCACTTTTGAACAAGCCCATACATTTCCACGATGGAATTTGCAGGACGTCTCCTGCTGGCAGTGTGTTTCTGTCACTCTCTTCCTCTCTATGCTGTTTGTCTCTTTTCTGGATACTTTATGTGAGACGTTAATTTGTCCTATACCATCCTGGTAGTACTGTGACTACTATACCTGGTGACATATTCACAAAAGGGTTACATTTTCAACATAAACAATATATTTATTAGGTAATAATATATACATGAGTTCTAATTCCAACTTGAATTTATCTTGACTATTATTCTCCAGGGGTATTTTTAGGGAAATTAGTTTTACCAGAAGTAACTTGAAATTGCTGTTGTTGTTGTTAGTTTATAATTAACTTTTAAGAATTTGTAACATTTGTTTTGTATTAGTGTTTTAAATAAAATCTAAAAACTTGTGTGTATTTGGTTCATGATGCTAGGTTAAAAAACAGTTTTGAAACTGTTGATTTCTATAGGGATTTTACGTCCTTGATGTATTTATTCCTTTACTGTCTTGAAGTTTCTTAGAATTT
Source organism: Polypterus bichir lapradei (assembly GCA_026402145.1). NCBI lineage: Eukaryota > Metazoa > Chordata > Cladistia > Polypteriformes > Polypteridae > Polypterus > Polypterus bichir. The sequence goes on from JANRMT010062814.1 coordinate 99,148,163, forward strand.
TTGGCATATTTTCCAGTATGTTTTTTTTCTTTACATTAATTTTTTTTTTTTTTTTTTTTTTTTTTTAAAGAAACCCTTCCCCCTGTGTTATTTTAGAGCTCAGATTCTTTTTTTCTCATTTCAGTGTTCAAGGTATTTCTTCTCTTACCATTAAATTTTTTGTCCTGAATTATTTTTGTTTCATATCCATTCATTTGCCCCATTTTATACTGCATCTCCCTATTTTGTAAAAGTTGTGTCTGTTATTCCTCCCTTGTCTAGTCTTTAGCTATCCAGATGATAAATCATCTGTTAATTAAATTTGAACTATACATTTAAGATACTGCAGTGGTTAGGCCAGGAGAAGTAGAATCATAACAGCAAAGAAGGAAATATCCGGAGTATGTGAACTGCTTATGATTGAAAAACTTCGCAAATAACCACTGTAAAATTTGCAGGCCTGAAACACAATGTGAAGAAGGAAATATTTGTAAAACTTTGTAGAGAAATAAAAAAAAATGAAGATAAATATTGGTATATGGGGCTCCACGGTGGTGCAGTGGTAGCGCTGCTGCCTCGCAGTTAGGAGACCCGGGTTCGCTTCCCGGGTCTTCCCTGCATGGAGTTTGCATGTTCTCCCCGTGTCTACATGGGTTTCCTCCGGGTACTCCGGTTTCCTCCCAGAGTCCAAAGACATGCAGGTTAGGTGCATTGGCGATCCTAAATTGTCCCTAGTGTGTGCTTTGTGTGTGTGTGTGCACGCACGCCCTGCCCGGGGTTTGTTTCCTGCCTTGTGCCCTGTGTTGGCTGGGATTGGCTCCAGCAGACCCCCGTGACCCTGTAGTTAGGATATAGCGGGTTGGATAATGGATGGATTGGTATATGAAGGACAGAAAGCCAAGTTGGTAAAGTAATTCTTGTATATAGGTTTATTCATTTTAGACTGTGGAAGCTATGAAGACTTTTAAAGCCATGGTCAAAGATGTGTTATGAAAGTGAAAATGACTGTATAATAGAGAACCAAAGAAGATGATTATTAAAACAGTAGCTTAAAGTCCAATAGAATGCACTGAAAAAGGAAATGAAGACCCAGTTTAAATGTTTTTGAAATGTGAGGAAGAAATTAAACAAGTGATAAGGTGGTCAAATTAATGCATCATACAGAAGGTAAAATTAGTAAGAGGTAAAAATCTTCACTGATTGAAAGAAGAAAAGGCTCACATTAATTATTTTGAGAGGTTATTTTTGGGATGGAGAAAGAGAGAGAAGTTTTATTAAGATGTTTAAGAAGAAGAGACTCGCATGTGAATGTCAAGGAAACCACAATGCCCTAAGAGAACCAGTGAAAAAGAAATGGTTGTGTCGGCCTCTTGCGTGAACACTGATGATGATTAGTATTTTTTGACATTTGAGTTATTAATCCTGCTTATATACTTGCCATATCTGAACTGTCCATATTGAGTGTTATAAAGGTGGTTTAATATTAAATTCTTTGAACAAAGGGTGCTTGCTTATCTTACCAGCCTTTTTAATATTTAATACCTTCCATTGACTAGTCATTATTTTCTGATTAGCTATTTTAGAACTAAATACCTTTTCAGCATTAACATTTAAGAGATATGCAACATAGTTTTGAGTAATCAAAAGTGTCAATAACTCATTTAGGTACTTCAAATATCTAAATATGATCCTGCCATACACCTAGTGCTGCTGGGATGTGCTCAAGACCCCTGTGGTCCTGAATTGATTTGCTTGGGTTTGAGAATGTAGCACAAATCTACACAATCTACAATCTACTCCATCTTCAGATGGAGTCATCTGAAATAAAAATTTTGATTATTCAGAAGATGATCACAATGTCTCTTACTGAAAGTATCATACAATTCAAAAGGAAAAACTCTTGTCCGTTTTTTCTAGTCAAAATGTAATTAGAACTGTCGGTAATTAGAATTCCGATAAGGCAAGTGTAATTGTAAATATTAAACATAGGAATTACCTAATGTGAAACATTCAGTTTTAAAATTGTTTGCCATACATAATACGTGTGTAGCTTCAACTTTAAAAATGCTAATTCATTTCACACATGGGTCCAGATTTTTATTAAAGGACTGCTTATTTAATTCCAGGCTCTTTAACAAATAGCTGGAATACTAACTCTTTTATTCATCTTGATATTTATATAATGATTTTAATAAAAAGTGTGTCGTAAGTAATGGTACAATTTTGTAAATAACATTTTCACCCAACCACATCTTTAAACTACCAACATTTTGTTAACTTTTTTTTATTTCAGAGGCATGGAATGCCAAAATAACAGATCTGAAACAGAAAGTTGAAAGTCTGTTTAGTCGGAAGTGTGGTAAGTTGAATTCAGTTGTAAGAAATATACTATTATTACTTTTACCCTTTTTACTAAATTTTAAGTCAGAGTTTTTAGATGCAGAAATTCAATTATCATTTGTCTTGTTAACTCTTTCCAGGCATTCCTACAGTCATTTTAATGATGCTCCAGTCATGTAGTAATAAAATAGAGATACATTTTTATAATTTTATTTTCAAATGGGATTCATAATAGTTTTGGGACTAATGTCTATGTTTTATACAGTATGATGCTGTTCAGTTTAATAAATTATACTAAGTTTCAAACTGTTAAAAGTCAACTTCAAAGTAGTATCATACAAGAAATGTTTAAATTGCTATAAAAAAGCCAATGTTTTAAACTTAATGTGGGAACGTGTCTGCTTCAACTGGGTAAAAATGAAGTCTACCTAGCTTTTAGATCATTTTTGAAGACTTTAGTGAAAAGACAAGCTAGGTCAGCAAACCTCTAGTGTTCTGTCTCCTTTAGCAACGTCTACCTTGGACACTGTCACAGGTCATCTCAAAGTTTTTCAGAAAACATCCCAAAGATGGATACATTATCCATCCATCCATCCATGTCCAACCCGCTGAATCCGAACACAGGGTCACGGGGGTCTGCTGGAGCCAATCCCAGCCAACACAGGGCACAAAGCAGGAACCAATCCTGGGCAGGGTGCCAACCCACCGCAGGACACACACAAACACACCCATACACCAAGCACACACTAGGGCCAATTTAGAATCGCCAATCCACCTAACCTGCATGTCTTTGGACTGTGGGAGGAAACCGGAGCACCCGGAGGAAACCCACACAGACACGGGGAGAACATGCAAACTCCACGCAGGGAGGACCCGGGAAGCGAAACCAGGTCTCCTAACTGCGAGGCAGCAGCGCTACCACTGCGCCACCGTGCCGCCCTGGATACATTATGTGACACATTAAAGATTTTTTGAAAGTATTTGGTGAATATAAAATATAAACAAAATATACAAAGATTTTAAGGCTTCATGCCTACATGCTTCTATTTTTTCAATAATTAAAAACTGAAAATACAAGCTTCAGCATCATGGATTTTGGAATATACATATAATGATTTTCATTTACACAGTGTAATGATATGTATAAAGTTTGTACAAATGTCTGTTTTCTTATAGCAGAGGCAATGAACTTGGCAGAACCACTTCCAGTCCCCTATCTCCTCTTTGAGACCTGTCCAGAAGATTTTTGTGTACAGGGTCTTCCAGAAGGAATCCCTTTTAGACGCCCTTCAACCTTTGGCATCCCTCGCTTGGAAAAAATACTTCGAAATCAAGATGAGATAAAATTCATCATCAAAAAGTAAGGCATCAAGTGGTCAGTTAAACATCTGGAGTTACTAGTTTTCACTTACTACATTGATGGTTAATAAAAGGCAACAGTGAGCATTTTAGTATGGATTAAAGCTTGTGTAAGAAATACATCATCTTGGAAAAGTTGCTGCAGCTATGCAGTTGGAAGTAATTATTTGTTGTTTCCCACAGGCCTGATATTTTTGAAGCAGCAGTCAAGGAAGAGGAATTAAACCTTATCAGAAGTGAGTAAATAATACAGTAGCTGAATGAAAAATGCCAAGTATTCATACAACTAGAATTTCTTTTTTTCATTTCAAAGCTGTTTATTGTAAAGTTTCTCAAAACTTTTTAGCAAAGTTTACCCAAAAATAAGTTTCCCTAATTCATTTTGATCAACAAAACTCCAACCACCTTATTTAACCAACATGTTGCGCTTGATAAGAAATCCTTAATGTGCAGCCCTGAAGTGTGTAACCACCCATAAAATTTAAGAGAGGGAGCATACAGGCTCCCATCTATTCTTTTTCCTTCAAAAGAGACTTGTGTTCAGAAACTTGGTATGCTGTACCTTGTGTGTAAATAATTAATATTCCACTCCAATTGCTATTTTTCATTTTTTATTTAATTTCAGGTTCACCAAATATTAGCACTGCCTGGACGATGGAGGACCTAAATGTTATTCAAGTAGCTGTCTCTGGTATGGACATTGTATTCCACCTAATGATTTGATGTTTGTATGCTTGTCGTGTCATACACATATGAAGTGCAATGCAAAGAGGAAAGAAAATTCTGATACTTTCATAACATTAATAATGCTGTCAGTGTTTGCCAGGGAATACGATGAACACTATATGTTATTTTTGCAAAAGATATTGTGACAGTGTTATTTTTTAAGGCTGTCATTTAAAAAAGCCAGTATCCCGTTTATATAAAGCTTTTTATCAAAAGTACTGTGATACAGAACTTTATAGAACAATTCAAGATAAAAATGTAACACTGAAATAACATAAATTAACAGTAAAGGCTAAAGAAAAGATATGAGATTTAAGAACTTTAGGTCTCATAGATTGAATATAGGAATAGAAGTTTTGGAGGCCTTTAATTCTGATATGAATATTAGGATCAGAAATCATCCTCCGCTCAACTCTAGCTTCTCTTGGGTTTTACTAGAGAACATGTGACAAGAATAAAAGAACATTTGAATACAATTGTCTATATAGTAACTGGAATCAAACATAGTTACTATAAAGTTCCAAGTGTTACATATAGCAGATTTATACATTGAATTCAGTACCTGATGTGATTGTAGTCAGGCATTTTGAGAAATTATTTTTTTTTCCATTTAATTAACTTCAGTATATATAAGAACTTAAGCAGTATCATTTAGATAAGCTGGAATTCTTTTTGCAGGTTCATTAAGTAAATAACTGCAGAAGATTTGTATGAAATTTAAAATTGTTAATTATGAATATTACAAAGCAATTAACAGTAGCAATTTAAAAACTGAATATTCACTGGATACATTTTCATTTACATTTACATATACATTTATTTGCTTGGCAGACTCTTTTATCTAAAGTGACTTCCAAAAGGAGTAAACATAATCGAGTAACATTAGGATAATAGGGCCTGTTTGTTTATCTATTTTCATAATTCACATAATCCAATGCCACCTCGGTGTGCCTGGGACAGGTTTGTATAATACCTGTAATCAGAAATATTACTAACGTAATCATGCATGAACCAAGTGGCAGTGATCATACTTTCGAGGATTAAAGGTATGCAGATGTGTTCACAATACGAGACCTCACATAATGCGTAGAAATTCCACTACTCTGATTACAACACTTGTCTAATACTTAGAAGACATATGAAAAGGAGGTAATACTATTGTAAAAGAGCTTCTGAACTTCACTTGTGATAACATCAGAAGCAGTCAATCAACCTTCCTTTTTACTTCTTACACTGTATTAGAGAAAGAGATGAACCTGAGGGGACAGTGGTGGACTTTTAAGGTGTGTGCTATATATGCTACTAGCTGAAATAGCCAGCGTTGCTCGGGAGGGAAATAAAGTGTTTTTTTTTTTTTTTAGGAAAAAAAAAAAAAAAAAAAAAAAAACTTTATAAAAATAATTAAATAAATTAACAAACAATAAAGACTCACTAATGTGCTTGTCTTGCAGTCTTGTATGCATGTTTTCATCCAGTTGATGCTCGGAACTGGCCAACTGCATTTAATTTCAAAAGCAACAGGGGCGCTGTGCTGCTCAAACATAAAGAATGCTGGCAGTCACCTCCAGTTCACCCTCTGGTGGTAAAAATACCAGTATCAACTGGTATTTTTAGTCAACCAATGAGAAACATGTGTACCAAGTTTTATGAAAATCGCTCCAGCTGTTTGGAAGTGATGCCGGAACATACATACATACACACATTGACTTTATATCTATCTATCTATCTATATATATACACAAACCGGATTCTAAAAAAGTTGGGACACTATACAAATCGTGAATAAAAACTGAATGCAATGATGTGGAGGTGCCAACTTCTAATATTTTATTCAGAATAGAACATAAATCACGGAACAAAAGTTTAAACTGAGAAAATGTATCATTTTAAGGGAAAAATATGTTGATTCAGAATTTCATGGTGCAACAAATCCCAAAAAAGTTGGGACAAGGCCATTTTCACCACTGTGTGGCATCTCCCCTTCTTCTTACAACACTCAACAGACGTCTGGGGACCGAGGAGACCAGTTTCTCAAGTTTAGAAATAGGAATGCTCTCCCATTCTTGTCTAATACAGGCCTCTAACTGTTCAATCGTCTTGGGCCTTCTTTGTCGCACCTTCCTCTTTATGATGCGCCAAATGTTCTCTATAGGTGAAAGATCTGGACTGCAGACTGGCCATTTCAGTACCCGGATCCTTCTCCTACGCAGCCATGATGTTGTGATTGATGCAGAATGTGGTCTGGCATTATCTTGTTGAAAAATGCAGGGTCTTCCCTGAAAGAGATGACGTCTGGATGGGAGCGTATGTTGTTCTAGAACCTGAATATATTTTTCTGCATTGATGGTGCCTTTCCAGACATGCAAGCTGCCCATGCCACACGCACTCATGCAACCCCATACCATCAGAGATGCAGGCTTCTGAACTGAGCGTTGATAACAACTTGGGTTGTCCTTGTCCTCTTTGGTCCAGATGACATGGCGTCCCAGATTTCCAAAAAGAACTTTGAATCGTGACTCGTCTGACCACAGAACAGTCTTCCATTTTGCCACACTCCATTTTAAATGATCCCTGGCCCAGTGACAACGCCTGAGCTTGTGGATCTTGCTTAGAAATGGCTTCTTCTTTGCACTGTAGAGTTTCAGCTGGCAACGGCGGATGGCACGGTGGATTGTGTTCACTGACAATGGTTTCTGGAAGTATTCCTGAGCCCATTCTGTGATTTCCTTTACAGTAGCATTCCTGTTTGTGGTGCAGTGTCATTTAAGGGCCCGAAGATCACGGACATCCAGTATGGTTTTACAGCCTTGACCCTTACGCACAGAGATTGTTCCAGATTCTCTGAATCTTCGGATGATGTTATGCACAGTTGATGATGATAGATGCAAAGTCTTTGCAATTTTTCACTGGGTAACACCTTTCTGATATTGCTCCACTATCTTTCTGCGCAACATTGTGGGAATTGGTGATCCCGTACCCATCTTGGCTTCTGAGAGACACTGCCACTCTGAGAAGCTCTTTTTATACCCAATCATGTTGCCAATTGACCTAATTAGTGTTTATTGGTCTTCCAGCTCTTCGTTATGCTCAAATTTACTTTTTCCAGCCTCTTATTGCTACTTGTCCCAACTTTTTTGGGATTTGTTGACACCGTGAAATTTTGAATCAACATATTTTTCCTTTAAAATGATACATTTACTCGGATTAAACGTTTGATCTGTCATCTACGTTCTATTACAAATAAAATATTGACATTTGCCATCTCCACATCATTGCATTCAGTTTTTATTCACAATTTGTTTAGTGTCCCAACTTTTTTGGAATCCGGTTTGTATATATACACAGTATATATATAGATTATTACATAATCTTTAAAATCTGTAAAATAAAGTTCATTAAGATTTGTCATGATAACCTCCAAGAGAAAGAGTGTGCAGCAGTGCTGTGTAGAAAGGATGGAGGCTGGGTAGACCACTCAGCTGATGTCACCAGGAAGAACTCTGCTTAGAGTGCTTAGAAGCAGTCGCTGCACACAAGAAGTTCCCCTATTTTATCACATTATCAGCAGCTGCTTCATAGCCAGACATTGCAGTTTCACAGCTGACCACCTCCAGTTACCAAAGTGAAATGTGCGATATATGATAGCTGGTGGTGTGAGTGTAATGCCAGATGAAGAGTGATGTAGGACATATATGACAGAGTGAATGCAGTTAAAAGGATGATGAAAGTGATATAAAGACTATTGTAAGTGGTGAACATATTGAACAAGCAAAATAGAATTTCACTGTACTCTGTACACATGACTGTTTTTGTGCTACTTCTACTGCTACCATTTTTTGACAAAGGTATCAACTATAGCTGATGCTTCACCAATAATATATGGTGCAGGAAAATGTAGGAATTACTAGTGTAATGAAAACTATAAAATCTAAAATTATTCTCTTGACTGTACATTTGCGAGGTGTATGTTTTTCCGTAGGTAATAGCCCTTTTGTGCAGGCATGTGCTTGTATATTTGCCTAATAGTATATCTTATTATCTTCCTTTTTGGTCATATACAAGATGTAAAGTACAAACTTAGGATTATTCCTTAATAAAATTTTTACTTGTTTAACACACTAATTTAAAGAAGAGTACTTGAGGAACCTTTTGATTTGAGAATCAGTAAATCTTTATTTTATATCCACCTTACACATAATACACCTTCATAACGTGCTTTATAAAGTAGACGAATATAGTTCAGAGTACAAGGTAACAAACCTAAAAACTTCGGAGACAATTTAGGAGAGTTTAGTACATTGGCAAACCATGTAGAATGACCCCCATAAGTAAACGTGTGAGAGGCTATAGAAGGAGATTGACAATATTAGCTGACATTGAAATCTTAGTAACTTTCAGTGTGAGATATCCAAAAATGTTTATAAAATAGAACAGTAGTAAACAAAGAAACATATGGTAAAGCAGTAGCTTCCATACTGGTTATGAAAAATGTGTGTGATCATACATGTTCTTTTTCTACAGATGATGAAAGCAAGGTGCCAAAAAAACTAGAAAAAACTCGCCAGTTAAGGGAACAAGTGAATGATCTCTTCAGCAGCAAGTTTGGTGAGTGGATGAGACAGATGCTCTATATAAGCCAATGATGTAAACAGTAAGTAGGTTTTAAACATTTTCTAGGATTGGTGAGATAATTTCATTTTAATATTAATAATAAATATGCCAAATCGACTCTTAATACTGTACCCCCTTTACCATTCATTGCTTTGATGTTTGGAGTGAAGACTCAAACTCTGAGACAAAGGCTGAAAAGAAATAATCAGTTTAGGGGTCTTACTGATTTAAGATAGTTGAATATAATGTATAAGAATGCCAAGGTAAGGTTACAGAATTTTGCATAGAAAAAATGTTTGGTTACAGAGTTGTATGGCACATACCTTGCTCCAGGAACAGTAAATGCTAATTTTGGAAGCTAGATTGACTTTTCTTGAATGCTGTCAGTATTTGCTGTTGAAAATATACTATTTAGCAGTGATATAAGTAGCAAATAACAAATTGCGCTGAAACAAAACACTTGCAGCCACTGCAGTTCTCCAGGACCATACCTGAAGACATCTGCTTAATTGGAATAAAATGTTTGCTTATTAATCAGTCTTGGAATTCAAAAAATGCTTGGTCTTCTAACAGCACTATTTGGAATAACAGCATCACTGATTAGTGAACAATATACCTTGGTAGCTTACCCTACACCGCTATTAAATAACATTATTGTATTCAACTGGAAGAATCCTAACTCGTACGCCTCCTGGTGGTGAGGAGAAGAGATGTAGGATTTGATTTTAATGTGATGTTTCACTACATGTCTGACTGACTTATTATTTTAGCCTAACAGTACAATTACTTCAAAAAGTGAGCATTTTTGAATGAATTGTTCTTTGAAATAACATTAAACCAATAATTTGTTACAATTTTATTTTTTTACCCAATCATGACTTATTGAAATGCTTTTAACATTGGTGGTAGCTGGTGTCGAGAAGAAATGCCTGCTTTATTTTTATATGACAAGAAGCATAAGGGTATTATTTAGAGAAACTCCAATGTTTTACTACAGGAGAAGCAGTAGGAGCGACCTTTCCAGTAAAAGTACCATACAGGAAGATCACAAGTAACCCTGGCTGTGTAGTAGTAGATGGTATGCCACCCGGCGTAGAATTCAAGGCACCAAGCTATCTGGATATCAGTTCTATGATAAAGATTTTGGATTCAGCTGATTTCATCAGATTCACTGTCTTAAGGTATGCAGAGCTGATAAAGGGAACTCTAGGTCTCAGAAATTATAGAACTGTGAGAGAGAATCTGTTTAGTGAAAACCATTATTAAAATGTCCCTGACATATATGTGATGTTTCTAGCAGTGCTGATCACTTTTTCCCTGTTAAGCTTGGCAACTTGTTTTACAAAATTTGAAAAGTACTTTTTACAATTTTGTGACTGTAAAGTGCTTTTGTAAAACATGATACATTCACATGTGTGTTTTCTGCTCCCCTCAAAGACTATCTTGAGATTTTTCTCTAAAATTCATGCTGCCTGAAGATGTTTTATTTCTGTTTCTTTACCATTTAGTGTTAAGATTTGCAACAATTGTAGGGGTATAGTTTATTGTATGTGTTGTTTTTTTATATACTTATTTTTTATTATTACATTTTTATAATTTATGAGCCCTTTTCCTGAAAAAAGTATGCAATAACCTAGTCTAGAGATAAGGGAAATATGTAATAAATAAAATGGATTAGGTTATAATTTGTTTTTTGGTTCAGCCTAATATTTCTTCTTAGTATAAAATGAATTTATTGTTTCTGTCTTGATTTCTGCTTCATGTCTTGCTGCAGTAATGTGCATAGTATTTTTTTACTTGTCATTTGCTTGCAGGCCTTTCCCCGGACTCCCATTTAGTAACTGTAAGTACCTACTAAACCAAAAACAATTATTTCTCTATTAGATCCAGATTTTCTTTTTGTATAAGTTAAAAGAAAACAATATGTTTCTGTTAAAGCAGGAGTGGAACTTTATTAATTTATCATTTTCCCATCTCCAAAATGTAATTTTGTGGTGGATTTAGATTTTTGCTCCAGCTGTCTAAGTTCGTTTTTCAGATTTTTTTTTATTTTATTAATTAATGTAACTTTTCATTGCAGTCCTAGTCAGTCTATTGCAAATGAATGAAAGAAAACAATTACAAGAATAAGCAGTTGCAGCTCGGCATATCTAATGATTTCCTGTTCTCCTTTCCAGACTTTTATTGTGTCAAGATTTCTAAGTCCTCAGGGGGCCATTTTCTGCCACCAGATTCAGTAACTGCTATACTATGTAAAACTCCAGTATATTAATTACGTTTTCTTCCACCAAATTTTCTGACTGCTATATTCACGTTTTTCTTATTACTTCATAAAACTCCAGTACATTAATTAAATACATTCTTCATTACTTATACAGAGGTGCAGCATGAAAGCATAGTAGTTATTACTGCTTTTTCACGGATCCAGTGCCTAAATTTGAATTCCACACCCAGTCATTGAGAGTCAGTCAGTCATTGTCCAACCCGCTACGTCTCCAAGGTTTATTTTCTGATCTGCTCCCAGTGTTACAAAATCAAAAAAAGGCAGGGAGGTAGTTACTTATATAGGAAAGATTTTGATAGCATGTCTGCTTTATTTGGGTGAAGGCTAATAGGATGTTACATTATACTGCAAAATGTGTCCAATTCTAGGATTATCATTTAAGATGTAGAGATAATAATAAACTTGTAATCTAAGGGCAGACACATTCATTGTAAGAAAAAATATTGGTACAAGAAATGAAGGAAGTGGTTTTTGGCCACAAATGAAACACGCAGGTGCAACACCAACTGACAGGAAAATAAATGGCAGATCTTAGAGAAGAAAATAGTGAAGTAATTGCACTTAGAGAGCACGGTATAGAAGAAGGATTAGGTTAATCAAGGGAATAATGATAAAAAAGGTAAACTGTTATTGTCCCAAGAGGGAAGCTTGTCTTTTTACAGAAGCTCAATAAATAACTAAATAAATAAATGCGTACATATATATAAACAAAATATACACACAAGAATCACTAAAATGAATGAAAACTACCGACCTGACCAAAGGTAAAACATAGCAGTTACAGTCACAGTGAGGCATTATGCACCTGCGTTGCCGTTGGTATAAAAGATAGATAGATAGATAGATACTTTATTAATCCCCAGCGGGAAATTCTCATATTCCAGCAGCAGCATACTGATAAAAACAATATTAATTAAAGAGCAATAAAAGTGCAATGCAAGTTAAAAAATGCAAGGTGGAGAGTGCGAGGCAGGTATAACAGACAATACCATTGTATAATGTCAACATTCACACATAGGGGTGGAATTGAAGAGTCGCATAGTGTGGGGGAGGAATGATCTCCTCAGTCTGTCAGTGGAGCAGGACAGTGACAGCAGTCTGTCGCTGAAGCTGCTCCTCTGTCTGGAGATGATCCTGTTCAGTGGATGCAGTGGATTCTCCATGATTGACAGGAGCCTGCTCAGTGCCCATCGCTCTGCCAAGGATGTCAAACTGTCCATCTCCATGCCTACAACAGAGCCTGCCTTTCTCACCAGTTTGTCCAGGCTTGAGGCATCCCTCTTCTTTATGCTGCCTCCCCAGCACACCACCGCGTAGAAGACAGCGCTCGCCACGACCGTCTGATAGAACATCTGCAGCATCTTATTGCAGATGTTGAAGGATGCCAGCCTTCTAAGGAAGTATAGTCGGCTCTGTCCTCTCTTGCACAGAGCATCACTATTGGCAGTCCAGTCCAATTTATCATCTAGCTGCATTCCCAGGTATTTGTGGGTCTGTACCCTCTGCACACAGTCACCTCTGATAATCACAGGGTCTGGGAGGGGCCTGGGCCTCCTAAAATCCACCACCAGCTCCTTGGTTTTGTTGGTGTTCAGTTGTAGGTGGTTTGAGTCGCACCATTTAACAAAGTCCTTGATTAGGTTCCTATACTACTCCTCCTGCCCACTCCTGATGCAGCCCACGATCGCAGTGTTGTCAGTGAACTTTTGCACGTGGCAGGACTCAAAGTTGTACTGGAAGTCCAATGCATATAGCCTGAACAGGACCGGAGAAAGCACAGTCCCTTGCGGCGCTCCTGTGCTGCTGACTACAATGTCAGACCTGCAGTTCCCAAGACGCACATACTGAGGTCTGTCTGTAAGATAGTCCACGATCCATGCCACCAGGTATGAATCTACTCCCATCTCTGTCAGCTTGTCACTAAGGAGCCAAGGTTGGATGGTGTTGAAGGCACTAGAGAAGTCCAGAAACATAATTCTTACAGCACCACTGCCTCTGTCTAAGTGGGAGAGGGTTCGGTGTAGCATATAGATGATGGCATCCTCCGCTCTCACCTTCTCCTGGTATGCAAACTGCAGAGGGTCGAGGGTGTGGCGGACCTGTGGCCTCAGGTGGTAAAGCAGCAACTGCTCCATGGTCTTCATCACATGTGACGTCAGAGCGACAGGCTGGAAGTCATTCAGCTCACCAGGACGTGATACCTTTGAGACTGGGGTGATGCAAGGTGTTTTCCAAAGCCTCGAGACCGCATAGCGTTTTCTTTACACATTTCTGCTAAATGATTCATAGGCTGAAAGTCCTCAGCGTTAGTGTGTCAAAGAAAGGATGTACCGCATTGTTTATAATGGCACTCAATTTTCATTTTCATTCTCTTCTTCTCTACTACCTCCAAAGTGTGCCCCATAACTGAACCTGACTTTTTAATTAGCTTGTTGATTCTGTGGCCCTCTTTTATAGAGTTATTTTACTGGCTCAGCACACCACAGCATAGAAAATAACTCTGTCCATCACAGAGTTAACATGTAAAGGAAGTCACTACCCAGTGTTGATCAGTGAAATTCATCAAAGCATTTTTTGCAGCCAAATTGTTGGCCAAATATTTTCCTAAAAGTCTGCCTTGCAGCAAGCTTAGATGAACATTTTTTTCCCAGCGCCCCTTGATGCTTGGTGAGGCCCGCAAGACATCAGAGTGGTATAGCAGCCATGTGAAGAAATTTCTCACACATATACCATCAGATCATATATATAACACTAATCCCTGTGTGCTGGCAGCATAGCACTGCATAGTTAATTTGTATACAAGCTTTAAAGAAAAACTCCTCCTTCACTACCAAGAAAAAAAAAAACAAATACAACCCAGTGAAATAATAAGAATGAAACATTTATTACTGTTTACAAGGTGTTTTCATCTTCTTTAAAGAAGAAAAACATGTAAAGCATCTACGCAGATAGGTCAGAAATAAACAAGACGTGAAATGAGCCCGTGCCACACTGTGGTTTCTTTACATGGCTAACTTGTGCCTCTGTGAGCACAATGATATATAAAATATCTTTCTTTCTTTTTTGTTTTTTTTTTTTAGCTTGGGGCAATTTGTTGAATTTTGTACAGTATGTCGTTATCATTCCATGCTCATCTTTTGTTGTATGATTCACAGTAGTGCAGTGGATAGCACTGTAGCCTCACAGCTCAGGTCATATTTTTAGCCACAATAATTGGTCTAGCATAGTTGCCAGATAAGTCCCTAGCTGTCAGGGCCAATTAAAACACTATTACACCATTATAATACACTTAAAACTAGTTCAGTTTCTCCTTCCCTATTGACTTTGGTGCATTTTGCAGAGTTTGGCCAGCTTTCCACAAAAATTATGACAATTAAACAATCACATATAAAGCTCATTTGAGGCACCTAGATGTGGTGCATATATTTAACAAGAAGCAAATAAAGAAAAGAATAAATAAAGAAAACTGAACATCCATAATTAAGAGTTAAAATGTGTGTTTTGGTTTTTAAATGCTAGTCTTACTGATACTTCTACATTGCTCTCTACCTTCAATCTGTGCTATATATTTACAGTGTGCATATGTTTATTCAGTATGTTTTAATGAAACTTGATCTTAATGTACCTTTCCTTTTGTGTAATTTTTCACAGTAATAGATGGACCAGAACAGAGTGCAATGGATCTGACGTACAGGCCAGGTGAGCTCATGGGACATTAGTATTTCTTGGTTGGTCATAGGAAATTCACAACTCAGCATTTAAGTGTTCCCCGTACTTGAACTTCCTCTCGATAATTTGGCCAAAACAGTTTTAGAAGCAAAGTAAATTTGTCACCAATCTAACAACCTGTTATCATGCATCACTGCAGAAAATACTCATTTTTAATAGTGTTCTTATTGCAGTCAGCATTATTCTGCTTCACCTTGATCTATAGATTGCTTTATGTTTTTGCCTTTATATTTAGTTTCATGGTATCTGAATGCTCCATAGACTTCAGCTGAAATCAGGCCTTAGTCTTTATGCCATCTCAAATGCCCCAGTGTCTGTGCAGGTTTTCTGTGTGTAACTCAGTTTTCCTCCCACTTCGTAAAGGCATGCAGAGTCGGTTTGTTGGCAGATGGAAACTGACCCCGTATGAGTGACTGTGACGAGTATGTGTATGTGAGAGAGGCCTAAAGATGGACATCAAAGGTGTGCTTGATATTAACAGCTCCTTATCATGGAGTATCCTTTATTCTTTTCATATGCTGTCTGTGAACATCAATGGTAACACCCAGTTACCCCATTTATAATATTTTGTATTACATATTTTAACTGTGAATTTGGTCAAATGTTTTGTGGGTTATACAGGTATATAGAGAGTGAAAAGATATTAATGTTCAATGTAGGTAAATATGCCACATTACGTTTTGAAAAGTTAGATACCATTACTCAATTACAGGACTAATGAGGTTCTGCACTTTGAACATTTGGGATAACAACCAGGCCTGATATAAATCAAACTAACTTGAGTTTTAATGTCTGAGCAGAGTTGTCATCACAGAGGCACAGCATCACAAGTTCAAAAGAAGTTCCTGAGAACTTTAAGAAAAAAGTTATTGATGTCTCTGTACACAGAAAAGGGTCACAAAGCAATTTCTAAGGATCTAGGACTCCAATGAATTATATTACTCGAAGAAATTTTCAGACAGTAGTGAAAATCCCCAGGAGTTGCCATTATACCAAGACATTGTAAAGGCATTAAGTATTCGGTGAAGTTCTTTATGCTACCACAAAAAATGTGGAAAAACTTAAAGTGATCACTGCAGGTACTAATGTGCACCTGAATGATGCTTAGGTGTTTTAGAACATTGTTCTACTAACCGATAAGTTATGGTGGATAGTTTAGTTTCTGTTAGAAATTTTTGCCAGATCATTATTGAGTACAGTTGTTACCACCCTCCTCTTCCTTCTTTCTCTCCTCCTCCTCTTATTCTTCTTGATGTCTACGAGCATTGATCACATCCTGTCATCTTTAAATGTTGAATGTTTTGTCCATAATTAATTTCAAGGGATCTGTAAAGAGGGGGTTTCATTCCAGCAGTTATTTGATGATTTCTGTTTATTTTTGCCTACCAAATGTCCTTCAGTGCCAAGGCTGTATGTCTGAGTGTCTACTCTTTCATATTTTTACCTTGCAGACTTTTCTGATTCTCGGGTTGATGAGAAATTGGAGTCTGGGGTATCCTGGTTAAACAACTAGGTGAGTCCTTTAGGCCTGAAACAGCATTTATGTTAAATTTAGAATGCTTTGGTTTAAATATTTGTTATTTGTTATCTTGCATACTTAAATAAACGTGTGGCAAATATTACAATATTATCCGAGTTGCCAGGTTTTTATGCAACTGTAGTAGGGGGGGAAAAAAGCAGATTTGTTTATACAATAAAAATAGTACTTTTTCATATTTTGCCATACGAAATTTTCTGCGATTTAATTTTTTTGAGATGATTCAGTTACAGAGAAACACACTTTCAGTCTGTCACAGTTTGACAGTGTATGATCAGATGCAGGTTTGGGCAAGTCTCATGTCTCCAAGTAACAAAAACCTTTAAAGCCAGTTGATTTGCTGTGCTTCCTGTTTACTTCCCAGCTGAGTTCTCAATCTTGCAGATCGTTCATGGAGCATGTTAGGGCTGATGGAAATGCCTCTGAATTCTTTTAATTTCCAGAAAGAGATGGCTGGAGTCAAATGGGTGAAGAAGTTTATTGCGATTGTGGAGTGCCTTTAAAGGACAATATTGCTCTTTCAAGTTCAAGAATAAAGTATGTTTAAAATGACTCTTATGAGTGTTTGACTAAATTCAACATCTGAAGAAGCTAATTATTAACATGGTCCTATCATTAATCCTATATTTAGTGACAAAATGCTCAGGCTAATAATAAAACCTTAAACCAAACTTGCTTGTTCATTTGGTTTAAACAGATGATTTTTGTTCTTTTCAGGTAAAGAAAACATACCGAAATTGTAAAGAATTGTTAACAGAAGGAGACAGCAGACTGGGAACGAGAATCTTGGGGCAACTCCAGGAGCATTTTTTTTTCACTTTCATATAAAATTTACACATAAGCAAAAACTGGAACTTAACCCGATAAATAGCAAAGCTGAGAAAAGTGCACTAATTATGTGGCATTTTACATATAAGACCATGAAGATGGCCAAAAAGAACTATTGGTACCCATTAAAACAAGTGATCCATTTACTAAGCCTCAAAATTCATTGTGGCGATGACAGTGAAGGTTTTAACTTTAGTAGCCTACAGTATGTCTATAGCTAGCTTGGTTTTTTTTTTCAGTTTCTTATACTTATGTGTTCCACAAAGACAACATATTTCACAGTGACAGAAAGTAATCGAGACACCTAGACTAAGGCAATAGTCTTTTTCACTTCGCCAAAAAAAAAAATCTACTTGAATACCGTAGCTTGGTACACAGGTAATATGTTGTATGATGTTTGTTTCAAGGGCTTACCTTAATTGTTACAGTGTATTACTAAATAAACAGAAACCCCTAAATGCGATTTCTGTATCATTTCTGTAATGCCTCCATGAGGATTAAAATTACAAAAATCTTGCTAGTAAGACTATTTTGTATGTTTATTGGTCTGTGCTTCCTTGTTTGGGATGAACTACACGTCTGACCGATTTGGGCACATCATTTTAAGTGTAAATCAGTGAAGAAACGTGATTATGTGTGACATGGCTCCTTACTCAGATGTTTTGTCATTGTAAAATATAGAGGCCATCACCCCAAACCGTGTAATTGCCACAAGCCTGTATTAGTTTATTGTAATGAGATTATATTCTTATAAAGGGTCTGTGTTGTCTTTCATAGTGTTTCATTAATGAATACGTACTCCATTTTGTACTCTGTTTATACTGTTCACTAAAATCATGGTATATTTCTACTTGCATGGAAAAAGTATGAAAGTATGTTGCTGTACACGTTCCAGTAGATTGAATTAGTAACTTTTTTATTTTTTAACTAACAGTGATCAGTTTCCTAAAGAACAACATATTCAGTATATTTAAGGACAATGCTCGAATGTTTCTTCAGAGAAGAAGGCTGACATTATGTGCCCATACAACTTTGTCAAAGCTACCATAATATGCAGTGTGAAGATACAATGTATTTTATTGGCACAACATTAGTTGATTGGAATTTTAATTTGGTGAAGCTCATACAAATTAACTTAACAGTACAAAATATATAACAGATAGACAGTAGTAATAATTCTTAATTTTTTAGGAATAATCACCCAAACTAAACACATATTATATAGTTTAAAATAAAGGAAATAAAAACAACACAGCACATAAAGAGATTAGAAAGTGAAGACTATAGGTTTGTTCAAGTCACACCATGCAGGTTTAGTTTAGAAAAGATGCACCAACAATAAGTAATGTTACCTTAGGTGGTCTATCACAATTGATAATCAGGACATGCATGACTCCATCTTGGCCAACAAAAGTCACGCACAGTCCTATCAGTCTTTGCTTGACCCACTAATACCGTGTCCTAATTGAAGTTCCCCTTTTTTCTTAGTAAAGCAGGATGACATTTTTCCCATTCTTAAGATTTTATTCTCTGCCGCATTCTGAAAATTCTGTATATCAGAAAGCTGCAAAGTCCCAATATACACAGTCACCATAAGATCAGGGTCTAAAAAATCGGCAGAGAGGACTTTGTCATTCTCAGACTTGGAGCCCCCCTATAACCCTTTACTTATTTTCTCTGCTGTCTCATTTTATCTGTTCCACAACACCCAACCTTTCTGATCACACAAACACTGATGTGCTACCTGGGCTCATGTGTCAACCGTTAAGTGTACCTGTGATATCTGGCATATCTAAACTAAGAGACACAGGATTAGTCATTAAATCAAGGAGCCCAACTGACAGGGTATACATCCAGATCTCCATGAACACACCTGAGCATCATATGTCCATTACTTTCTAATGCTTTTGCACCAACACAGTCTCTTCATGCTACGGTTTTGGTGCTTCCTGTGTCTACTTGAGCCTGATGACATCTACCAGCTCTTTATACTCAATCTAATCTTTCCTGACTTTGGAGGGAACAGCACAAGATACAAAACACAGATAATTCTCCTCCAATTTCTTTGAGAACAATCAGGTCTTTTATGGTCCTTCTGACCACATCTAAAACATACAGTACAGCTTGGGAAACCTACTCACTTGTTAACGCTTGTGCTTTTAACTGAAATGTGACTTACTTGAGGTTAACACACTTGACTTGATTGTAGCATAGACTTTTCTTTTCTGTGGACGATTTTTTGAGTTGAGCTGACAAGCTGCAGTGTGTACTTCCAACAGCTCTGCTGCTCCACTGAAGATTTAGGGTGATACTGTAATATAAATGTATTCACCTCCAGATCAACCACCTGTAGAAAGTGTTCAAGAATAATTACTTCACTAGTTTCTTCATTTTTAAATGAAGCTATTCATTTAACATATACTATAGGTACTTAAATCTAGCATGTAGCTATTTTGGTGACTCATCTTCTGTTCGCTTTGTACATTGAAAACCTGGCCTGTAAGTCTCTGCTTTAACCTAAAGCATGTATAATGGAACTGTTTCCAATTTCTCATAATCCAAAGATTCGGAGATGTCTATAGCTACAACTGCAGCTCTAGCTTTCTCTGTTAACTAGGGTATTAATCTGAGCTCCCATTCAGGTTTAGCCAGGCACAACCTAGTGTCACCCACTCAAGCCTTGCTAAATACTCTTCTGTGTCTTCATCAGCATTATACCGTTGCAACTTTGGACCTTCATGGCTTTTAGATGTCTCAACAGGTACACCCATTACACAAACATTAACTGGTTGACTTGGGTCCTTGTTTAACACTTGTCATTTTTTCATGGACCAATTTTGCTTCATACTAGTTAAATTGGTGCTGCAAAGACTTCTATTTTTGCTCCTTATGCTGCACTAAGATGAACTCATTCAGCATTGCTCCTGATGTTGCTCCTCCTTATGCTGCTCCAAGATGAACTCATTCCGCATTTTGTCCACTGCTGAAGTGCCACTCAAAATAGTAACAACATCTCCTGATGTGGTATCATCTGGTCCATCAGCTGAACTAGCAACCACATCATCCACTGAACGAAAAACCTTACTTGGTGCCATCCACATGTTTCAGGGCAAGCCAAAAGAAGCCAAGAAAAGCTATTAGGGCTAAATGGAAAACAGATGTTAGCTCTTCTTCTGGTATGTCTTTAAGAAATGCTATTTTTAAGAAATTTGAGCTATAATAAGCCATAGACCCTCAATAATCCACAATGATTTAACAGAATCAATGCCATTTTTACAACACTTGAATTGGAATCACATGTCTGTGAAAACTATTGAACCACAGCAGGCCTGTGACAGCAGCAACGTAAAATGGCAAAATGGGCTGAACAAGCCTGTAAATTTACAAAAACATTAATTAGGACCTCAATCCCGGTAGCCTGACCTTGAATGTGAAAGGCAGGCTTCAGGATCTGGTCAGGTCCAAAATGAGGCACCGGCTTTACAAGTTAAAAAATGCTAAAATATACAAATATTCCCAACATGGGAGAGGGTAAATTATAGAACCTTTGGCTTGAGAAGACAAGGCAAACAATGAGTTTTTATTAAGGAAGAATTTCTTTATATAAACAAAAGGCAAAAGGTTATCCTGAGTACTTGAATCTAAAGGTGGGAATCCAGAGACGAACCAAAAGTAACCATAACAAACCAAGCAATACTTACCAGCACCACTTTAACTCAAACAGTGAACCATTGAGAGACCTACTGCTTAGCCTGAAGTTTAAAGATGAATGTCAGTCCCTTAGCATTGATGTCTTAGTGGCAACAGCCTCTTGGGTTTCCACCTGCAGAAAATAATGTAGCCTTGAAGCACACTCAGTACACAACAACTAAACCGTATGTACATAAAACTATAAATACAAATCACACTAAAACAAAAGGTAAGCTGTTATGATCTGATGTATGTCACTCTTGTAACTCATCAATATTCATGGCTGGGGTGGAGACTTCAACTAAACCACACAATGGCATGTGAACAAAAAACTGTCAAGTGATAGTGATGACAATGTCAGTTGGTCATAAGATGTTAAAACAGATAGTGAACTGCCGTGATATGCCTGGTGCCTTCAGTATTATACAGCCCTCCATGTTAAGGGGTATGATCAGATATATGCAGATGGATGAGCCAATGAGCACCACAAGGAACAGTCCTGTCTCATTATCTCTTCACTCCGTACTCCTCTGACTATAAATATAACAGCAGGTCATGTCACCTGCAGAAATTCTCAGATGATTCTGCACTTATGTTTTGATAATGAGGATGAAACAGAGTACTGGAGTCAAGTGGAGACTTTTGTTTGTTGGTGCAAAGACAATTGTCTGCATCTTAACATCAGCAAAACCAAGGAACTGCTTATTGACTGTCACTGCACCAAAGAACCTCTGTGTCCAGTCGCAATTCAAGGTGTGGATGTAGTGGTGGTCCACATTAATGTTAGGTTGGACTGGTCTGTAACAAAGAGGAACTACAGTTGTGCTTGAAAATTTGTGAACCCTTTAGAATTTTCTATATTTCTGCATAAATATGACCTAAAACATCATCAGAGTTTCACTTTAGTCCTAAAAGTAGATAAAGAGAAACCAATTAACAAATGAGACAAAAATATTATACTTGGTCATTTATTCAGGAAAATGATTGAATATTACATACTTGTGAGTGGCAAAAGTATCTGAACCTTTGCTTTCAGTATCTGGTGTGACACCCCCCCCTTTGCAGCAATAACTGCAACTAAACGTTTCCGGTAACTTTTGGTCATTCCTGCACACCAGCTTGGAGGAATTTTAGCCCATTCCTCCGTACAGAACAGCTTCAACTCTGGGATGTTGGTGGGTTTCCTCATATTAACTGCTCGCTTCAGGTCCTTCCACAACATTTCGATTGGATTAAGGTGAGGACTTTGACTTGGCCATTCCAAAACATTAACTTTATTCTTCTGTAACCATTCTTTAGTAGAATGACTTGTGTGCTTAGGGTCGTTGTCTTGCTGCATGACCCAACTTCTCTTGAGATTCAGTTTGTGGACCGATGTCCTGACATTTTCCTTTAGAATTCTCTGATATAATTCAGAATTCATTGTTCCATCAATGAAGGCAAGCCATCCTGGCCCAGATGCAGCAAAACAGGCCCAAACCATGATACTACCAGCACAATGTTTCAAAGATGGGATAAGTTTCTTATGCTGGAATGCAGCATTTTCCTTTCTCCAAACATAACGATTTTCATTTAAACCAGAGAGTTCTATTTTGGTCTCATCCGTCCACAAAACGTTCTTCCAATAGCCTTCTGGCTTGTCCACGTGATCTTTAGCAAACTGCAGACGAGCAGCAATGTTATTTTTGGAGAGCAGTGGCTTTCTCCTTGCAACCCTGCCATGCACAGCATTGTTGTTCAGTGTTCTCCTGATGGTGGACTCATGAACATGAACATTAGCCAATGTGAGAGATACCTTCAGTTACTTAGAAGTTACCCATGGGTCCTTTGTGACCTCGACGACTATTACACGCCTTGCTCTTGGAGTGATCTTTGTTGGTCGACCACTCCTGGGGAGGGTAACAATGGTCTTGAGTTTCCTCCATTTGTACACAATCTATCTGACTGTGGATTGGTGGAGTCCAAACTCTTTAGAGATGGTTTTGTAACCTTTTCCAGCCTGATGAGCATCAACAACTCTTTTTCTGAGGTCCTCAGAAATCTCCTTTGTTCGTGCCATGATTCACTTCCACAAACGTGTCGTGAAGAGCAGACTTTGATAGATCCCTGTTCTATAAATAACACAGGGTGCCCACTCACACCTGATTGTCATCCCTTTGATTAAAAACACCTGACTCTAATTTCACCTTCAAACTAACTGCTAATCCTAGAGGTTCACATACTTTTGCCACTCACAAATATGTAATATTCGATCATTTTCCTCAATAAATAAATAACCAAGTATAATATTTTGTCTCATTTGTTTAACTGGTGGGCGGCACGGTGGCGCAGTGGTAGCGCTGCTGCCTCGCAGTTAGGTGACCCAGGTTCGCTTCCCGGGTCCTCCCTGCGTGGAGTTTGCATGTTCTCCCCGTGTCTGCGTGGGTTTCCTCCAGGCGCTCCGGTTTCCTCCCACAGTCCAAAGACATGCAGGTTGGGTGGATTGGCGATTCTAAATTGGCCCTAGTGTGTGTTTGTGTGTGTCCTGCAGTGGGTTGACTCCCTGCCTGGGATTGGATTCCTGTGTTGGCTGGGATTGGCTCCAGCAGACCCCTGTGTTCGGATTCAGCGGGTTGGAAAATAGATGGATGGCTGTTTAACTGGTTTCTCTTTATCTACTTTTAGGACTTGAGTGAAAATCTGATGATGTTTTAGGTCATATTTATGCAGAAATATAGAATATTCTAAAGGGTTCACAAAAAGCACAACTATATATAAGAAAGGGCAGCGCAGGCTCTTTATCCTTAAGAGACTGCATTCCTTTCATCATGGAAGTGACATACTTCACATCTTCTATAACTCTGTGATGGCCAGTATGATTTTCTTCAGTGTGGTATGCTGGGCTGGTAACATCACTTTAAGAGTGACCCACCAAATCAACAAGCAAATCAAAAGGGCAAGCTCAGTTATAGGACACACTCTGGACCCCCTGGAGGTTATAGTGAAGGAAAGAAAACAAAACTGAGTGCCATTTTGACCAATGCTGCATATCCTGTCTTTGACCCGCCAGCATCGAGGACCTTCAGCCAATGAATCATTCAGCAGAAGTGTGTCAAGAAACGCTATGGGGGTTTCTTTATACCAACAGCTTCACTACGACTGCCAAGTCAGAAGTTTTCCTGTAAGTCATTCTAGGGTGTGTGTTATATTGGTTTATTTATTTAGTTTTGATGTATTTAATAAACTTATGTAAAAAAACACATTTCCCAATGGCAACAAATAAAGTTCTACCTATCTATTGTCTTTTCACATCATCAGGACAGCGGGAGACTTCATTGTTATGGCCAATTGCATCCCCAATCCACCACGTAGATATGAACTGCACTGCTAATTGCTTCCTTGATTTTTAGGGTGTCTTGCCCTTCTCTGGATGCCGCTATGTCTTTCTTTTTCCCCGCTGCAGCCTGCCACATCCCTGATCCGCCACGCAGATCCGAATCACTTAACAGTTGAAACAGCCGCCAGGGTGTCTTTCATGTCTCCAGATGCAGCCACATCCTGAATCTCCTTTCTCTGTCTTGCTCCCAGTTCTCTCACTCCCTCATGTCTGCTCCACATCTCAGTTGATGAGAGCATAACTACAGAGCGTAACCTTCAAAGATCTCAGTCCAGCTCTTTAAAAGATGGTCAGCCAAACCATTGCCTTTTCCTTCATCCTGCTGCCTCTCCCACCAGCGGTCACTTACTCTCCGTTTCCTTCTCAAAAACAACTTTTTTTTTTTGTCTCTGCTAACCTGCTCCCTTTATACCACTGTACTCCATTCCAACCCCATCGGTGACTTGTAATCATCTAATTAAACTGGAGTGTGCCTGCACATGTGGACTTTACCCTGGCATAAGACGGGTTGTGCTAAAATCAGCAAAAACACTAAATAAATTAAGAATAAAAACAAACCCCCTTTTCCTTCTTACCACAATCCCACAGCCAAGTTTGCAGTCTTTTAAGGGAGAATTGATTTGTCATACAAGGAAGGAACCAAGAGTGATAGGGCATATACTGTACAATATGGAAAGATGATTTGCTTTTCAGCTAGTTCAACCAGTACACCACACAAATGGCCATGAAATCACTCCTAAAGTCTTTTATATGTACGCTGCAGCAAAGTAGACTTGGCACTCCCATTTTTGTGGGAATCTGAGTCTGAGAAGTCTTGCAATGCAGTTGTGCCGCATTTTCATGCTGTTGCCCATTTGCCAGGCTTGTTGCAGTCACATGATCACACTGTAACATTTCTGCTGTTTAAGATGGCAATGTGAATGAAGTATTTAAGCCTCTCAATAAACCTAAAAATGAAATTGCTTTTTGTTTGCCTTGGATTTCTTTTTTTTTATTAAGGATTTATTTGCCACTTTTGTTTCACTCCTTTTGCGTTTCCCTTTGCCACAGATGTTTTCTAGCATTTCAGTTTTGTTGCCAGCTAGTGGGATTGACGTCTTTAGCGACCCCTTTGACTAGGATTTGGCCAAGCCCTCTAAGCCTAACCCTTATAACTCCTGATCCTTACTTAGTTCTGAGTCTCAAAGGTGAGTTGCTGTTGTCTTTTTTTCTTCAAATAGTGATCTTTATTTTTCCAAAAAGTTCTTAAGGTGTTTATTAAGACTATTTATCATACATTGAGCATCTCTAATGATGTATTTAGTGTACACTGACAGAGATGAACCTTTGGGGAAGAAAGTGCATAATCTTGAAGTACAGGCCTCTCAATCAGCAGGCATTACTTTTTTCTCCATAATCAGCATAAAAGTTAACTTACTTATTTTCTGTCTGATCTTTACAAGTATCAATTGCTAAATATTTACATTTTTGTAAATATACATATAGTTTCTTTATTACAATTATTTAATGTACACAGTGTGGCATAGTGGTTAAGGCTTTGGACCTCAAACACTGAGGTTGTGGGTTCAAATCCTGTTGTTGGCTGAAACTGTGTGACCATGAGCAAGTCCCTTCACCTGTCTATGCTCCAATTTGAAAACCAAAAGAAATATAACCAATTGTTGTAAGTTGCTTTGGATAAAGGCGTCAGCCAAATAAGTAAATGCTTCGCATTTTTAAATATTATGGTGAGAAAATATTCATGCTCTCAATTAATTCTCTCCCTCATTAATTTGCTTCTCATTTCTTAAAAATGGCTGTAACATTAGCTAAGTGACAAATTTTAACATCTCTTCTGAATTAGTCTTGTGGGGTCACACATGATTCCCAAATGAGAGTGCACATCTGGGAACAACCCATTAAAAAGTGTGTAGTGAGTGGCAGTGAAATCCAGAGCTTCAAAGGCTCTGCCCACATGGCTTCTTCCTAAAACACACACCCACAACCCCTCCAGCCCTTGTGTTTTAAACTGCCACTGGGGTTTCAGAGAAAGGGCAAAACATACTGAAGAACAGACATGACACTGAGAGAAAATAAAAGCTAAAATCGCTGTTATCCATTCAGAAGCTCAGTAGCACAAGGAAACTGAAACTCAGTAACTAATTTGTACATTGTAATGAGCACTGTGACAGTGGAGACAGACCAACAGACACAATCATAGACCACCCCGGCTACTGGGCTCCACACGTTTGAGAAGTCTCTCTGTTTGCTACAATATCTTTCTGTCATTTTAGCTATTGCATCACTTTATGACATAAAAGCAAATAGAGTTTGGATAAACATTGTGGTCTATGGATATACAAGGTGTTAAAACAGCTGTTTTGTCATGGCATATTTGCATTTCCATTTAGACAGTGATGTTAAATTTCTTTAGTTATTCATTTAGATGTGCAGTCGGAAAGTGGATGTTGTGTAGCCATATCTACTGGTGGTGTTAGGCAGATTTGTTAATTTGGGTGTGTTGAGCTCTCTTAATGGCAGTCTTTTTGACAGAGTGTGACACACAGTTTACTGCATGTTTCATTAATATAGCTGCCATGTCTTTCAAGCTGATGTACACTCCTACACTATCATCGTAACACAGAGCAACAGAGAACACACATAACCCCTGCAACTACAGAATGTTCACGTTTCCCACTTGTTCATTGATGCGGTTGAAGACCAATGTTTAATCTGATGTTACAGAAAGTATTTTTCCTTGCAACAGGTTGTTAATTTTGAAATTGTGTAATGTGCTTTCAAGACACACAACACAAATTATATGTCTGATAAGTTTTTGTATGAGATTTTTTGACTGTAGACAATTCGTCGTAAACCAGAGCTTGCTGTCTATCGGACCAGGTTAATGAGAGCACCTCTGATCTTTGTAGTTCAAAATCACCACCCCAACTTTGAGCACCGCCTTCATGAGGCGCTGGATTGGCTTAGAAATGTGACTCTCAGTGAGCCTTCTAATCATTCCCACCCACTATTAAGTAAAATTCACTAATGGCTGTCTCTAGATGTATATACAGCATTATACAATATGTCTGGCTTCAGAGAGAATAAACCTTCAAAATAATCTGCCTTGATATGAGGGACCACTGTTTGCTTTACTAATAAAAACAAGAGTGTTGACGGTAGACGGTCTTGCCTAATTTATCTTCTAATTTCAAAGGACACACATAAAGGGTTGGGGCACCCTCAGGCAAACCCTGTATATTGGGTAATAAAATCACAAGTGATTCACTTGTAACATGAAGGTTGTCTGTACAGACACAAGTCTAACATTAGACTGTTGAAAAATGGCAGTTGAACCGGTTATACAGACCCATGTGATGGGGCTGGAACTGAAAGTGATGTCATTTGCCTTCAGTTTTCTGGTTTCTAGGTGTGGTGGGGAGAAGTGTTATAAGGCAGTGCAAACTCATGGTTTGGGGGTGAAATTACAAGTTGACAAGCCCTGAAATTGTCTCCCAGTTCCATGGTTACTGCAATTTTCCTCTCAGGACAACTGATGAATCTTCTCCTTTATGTTGGTAAGGCTCAAGGGAGTTCAAGATAGATTTGTTCGTATCACAGGAAGAATGCACTCACCAAGCGTGGCTAACTGGTAAAGCTAGCTGAGGTGGAGGATCTTCAGGATATATTTTCTAAACTTCTCTTCATGTGAGTTTTGTAGCATTATGCCTAAATTGGCCCTCAAAGAGGTCCGACACATGGACCTCATTTCAACAACTTGTCTCCACTGCCACAGTGCAGAATTGGTGCTGGGATTCCTGGTGTTCGTCTCACCGGTTCCTATCACCCTTCTTCTATTGCCCCTGGGCTTTCAAAGTGAATAGAAAAATAAAGTAGAGAGGTTACAGACATCATAGGTGTAATTAGAGAAACTGGCCTAAGAATTCCAGGACCCCATAGGCTTCACTGTGGGTGCTGTCAATTCATATATTAAACACCCACGTCTGAATCAATTTTCACAAAAAAAGACAATGGAGAGCACCAATGGCTACAGTGATTTGCCAAGAGTCCAGGAATACTACGGCATTTGCTTCAACCTCAGCACACTTCACATTTAACCTTCACAGCCAGTCGTGTCAAATTGACTTATCTGCAGTTCCATGACTTGGGACTTTGGGACTGTGCTTAGCTTTGTTCCTCCATACAGCCTTGCTGCCATTGTGACCCTACTGGGAGTGCAGGACTCCTGACAGCATCACTCAGGACTTCAGCAAACCACACAAGGCCTGCGTGTCAAAGTCTCGATAGTGTTAAAATAAACACTCTGTCTGAGTCTGTGAGTGTTCTGAGTGTGCCTTTACAGCCCATTTACCATGGAGATGATACGACTATATGACTTTAACTGCAGTATTACTGTAAATATAAGAAGATCATATTTAATGTTTGCCTAAGACTTGTAATCTATCCTGATTATTTTGGGACCTTGTAGTCTATAAAGACGTAGAATGCATTACAGGCTTTACTATTTTCAAATTTACTATATTCAAACTATCCTAGCTTTCAAAAGACTCAAGTTCCCCCATGCTCCTTCAGTGTGCCATAGAGGACTCAGCTGCTAATATGCACGTGCCATTGAATTCAATGCTATAATAAAGGACCTACATCTTGGAAACATTAGGATGATGATCTTGACTGTTAATTAAAGAGAATTTCTGAAACAATGCCCAGAAAGAAGTATAATAAGAATTTTACAAAAACTAAAAGTTTTTACTCTGCAACATAAATCTGCAACTACCAGATGGGATTTTTTTAAACATGAAGGCAGAAAAGTTTGTTAAGCAGTATGCTGAAGGAAAATGAAAAGTAATGTTACAATCTCTGATCCTTTTAAGTCACACAACATTACCTTAAGTGACTTGCAAAATAAACCTAATGAGATATATAAAAAATGGAGTTGCCATTTATAGTTTGCAGAGAAACATTTTAAATCTGAAATCACTATATATTCATTTCATGCTTTATTTCCAAATTTATAAAGACTTATGTACATCAGCTTTCACTACAAACTGATATGACTTTTAAACAAATTACATAATTCCCAAAGTAAGTGATCCTTATGAGAAGTTATCTATCTCTCTTACAAACCTACTTAAGCTGGGCAGGGTAACAGAGAGGAGCTGGAGCACATCACAACATACATCTGGCTGAAGGCAAGAAAACTTCCTGGACGGGGCACCAGTCCATTGCAGGGTGAACAGACACATTCACACACACACACACACCAATTTATCAATGTCAGTCCACCTAACCTGCGTGTCTTTGGACTATTGGTGGAAACCAATCCAGACATGGGGAGAACATGCAAACTGCACTAAGGGAGTGCCCAGCATGTGTTGTCACCCTTGTCATGAGGGCAGCAACGCTGCTGCCACCTTGCATTCCTATGAGAAATTGTATGATATATATTTATATTAGAAGAACAAAATCAGATAATAAGAAACGTACCAAAAACAAATCACCAGGACCAGATTGTGTACCATTTGAATTTTACTGTAAGTGCCCTTTTCGGGTGGTATTAAGGAGACATATTTTAATGAATTGCAGGAATGTCTGGAAAATGGAAGATTCCCTTCTACAATCAAACAAGGCCTTATAATCATAATTCCCAAATAATCATTTGTATTTAGATATCCGATGCCCAATAACATCATTAAACTTTGATTATAAATAGTTATCAAAACTAGTTAGTAACAGATAATTAGTTATCTCTTGTTAATGTGTGAAGCTCCTTCTTCATGTTCTTATTTATGTAAATCAGTGGGGTTTAACTTAAGGGAGACACATAGCTAATATTATTCACCTTGTTTTAGATTACTTAAGTTACCAAAAGTTTGTTAACGAAAATGCCATAATTCTGTTTTTACACTTTTGTAAAGCTTTTGACATGGTTGAGCATCTTTTCTTATACAAGGTCTTGGCTTATTTTGACTTTAGGGAAAATTGGTAATAAATATCACCAAATACAAAGGAACTAGCAGCAGTGTGGCCTTGCCTCATTGTACCTCTGTAAGATTTTGTATTATAAGCAGAATTAGTCATGGGTATGCAGTACCCCCTTTGCTATTTTTATTTGCTGCACAATTATTACATTTCTACATTTGTTACTATTCATACATTGAAGGAATTAGGCATGAAGATACTATTTTAACTATATATAAATCAATTAGTTGATAATTTTTGCCTTTTTCTTAAAAATGAGCATCGGGTTTCAAATGCTATAAAAGTCTTTGTTCTCGTTTTCAACGCATCTGGCCTGAAAAACAACACAGATACTGTAAATATGAAATTGTAACTATTGTTTTGCATAACCAGAATTGGTGAACAAACTATTAAACACTCATTGAGTTATTCAGGCATTGACGTTCATTCTACAGATGATAGGTTAGCAAACTATTTTTTAACCAATTCACAGAAAACGAGACATTTTTATAATTGCTGATTACAAAGAAACCTAACCAGCTGGATTCTGCTTGCTAAAGTGGAAGGTATTGGAGTCTTGTTTATCCGGCTGTCTCTTTTTTTGAATTCCACAATTTGTAAATATATATACTCAGGCTTATTGAAATTTATTTGGAAAAATATGATAGAAAACATAAAAAGGAATAGTATGATTAAACAGTACTTAGAGGGGGGACTAAATGTTCTTAATTTCCACACTAATTTCTATTTTTCAAATTATTTGGCTCAAGAAATGCATCTCAAATCACAAAGTTTTTGGTTTTAGATTTAAAAATTAATTTTTAAAGGTATGATAGTCTTAGCATCTTATTATCTTCACATTTCAAATGCAGAAAATGACCAACCCAATTATCTGAAATTTCACAAACAAGTCCTTGATGCTTGGAAAACTGTTTAGAAACAAAATGTTTCATTTCAGATTTTACCCAGGAATAAATGTTTTTTTTTCATAGAAGAATGGTAGATATGCTTTGGTAGATAACAAGAAAGGGACATACTTTGTTTGTGACCTTTTTAAAAGAAGAATGCATTCTGCACTCTGACCAAGAATTTGTATACCATTATATTATCATATTTAATTGTAAAGATGTCTTTATGGCTATTTGTGCAACTCCCTCTGATGATTTTCAACTCTTTGTAAAATTGCACTGTTTGTATGCTAAGGCTGATAAAAACCTCTGTCTCTTTACCAACATTGTTCCAATACTAGACCACAAATGCTACAATGTCCTTCCTCTCATAATCTTATTTCTGCTACCCATACTAGATGGAGTTGCATGGGAGGATATATAAGTTGGAAAAATTTTGTGGCTTATGCTGTTTACTGTAAATTTATTATACTATATAAAATGAAAAGACTATTTTAAAATCATAAACAAATGTTACTAATATAAATATGATATAAATGTAATATTAGCATACTCACAAACTGTAGTTTTTGCATGGAAGAAGATGAATCCCTTACACATCTTTTATTTTTGCACTTATTCTAAAATATTTTGGAATAGTATGATATACTATTACTTTACAGATTGATCAAAGTGTACTCCAATCTATTTAAATACATATAATTATCTGCTAATTAGCATGAAAGTAAAATGACACATAATACAGTTACTATTCTTTCCTTTTTTGGTAAATGTTGTAGGGATTGTTTAACAAACCTCATATGCTGAGGGAAATTGCCATAACCCGCATTCTTCACCAAATTATGACTCAAATAATTATTACTCTCCGTCCTAAACCCGGCAAAGATCCAATAACCTGAGACCCATAACTCTTCATACTACTGACTATAGGGAAAAGCCAAGCAAAATGACACCTTTTATTGGCTAACTAAAAAGATTACAATATGCAAGATGTAATCTTTTTAGTTAGCCAATAAAAGGTGTCATTTTGCTTGGCTTTTCTCTACTGTACATTCATAATGGCTAACACGGTACAACACCCTAGTACTACTGACTATAAATAAACTCTTATCTCATATTTATAGTAACAAACTAAAAACTGGTAATATTAAGATAATCTCAAATAAACAATCAGGATTTATAATACATGGATTTATTCATAACAATATATGGTTAGTAATTGACTCACAGAACTATAATTATGTAATTGATGATGAATGATTTTTGTTTCTAGATTTTTAAAGTGTTTTATATGTTAGATCATCATTTTATATTGTGTATAACATTTGGAAAACACTGGTAGATGTTGTAAAAGGATTTTATAGAGATACAAACAGCTCAATTTCTTTACCACCTGGTACCTTACAAGTGAGCAAGTGACACACCATCTATTGTCCAGTCACCCATGTCCTTCTTACAGAGAAATCAAAACATTACGGTCATCCGAATCTGTTACTCGGAGAATCGCAGTCAAGGTGGGTGATGGAATGGTCCTTACAGATGACGCTACAGTTGTGACCTGCTGGGCTGGCTTCTTTAAGCAGCTGTTTAAAGCTGATTCTCTAGCTAGGACGTTGGACATCTCTGGGTCCACGGTTCTTGAGGCTGATCCCCCAATTAGCTGTGAATCACCCAGTCTCACTGAGATTGTACATGTGGTGAACTAGCTGAGGGTAGGGAAGGCTGCAGGGATCTGTGGTATCCAAGGTGAACTTCTCCTGGCATTACAAACAATCTTTGCTTCCATCTGGAAAATGGGACCTGTCATCCCTATCTGGAAAAGGAAGGGTGATCGCCTAGATTGCGGCAACTAAAAGGGGATAACACTGCTCTCGGTACCGGGTAAGGTCCTTGGTATGGTCATCCTTAATAGGATCTGTGATCACTTGCTCCCTACCAGCAACCAGAGCAGTCTGGTTTTACGCCCAAGTCTACCATCAACTACATCCTGGCACAGAGGGTTCTTATCAAGCGCAAACACGAATATTGGCAGAGTTTCTTTGCAGTCTTTGTCAACTTTCATAAAGCGTTTGACTCAGTTGATTGAGTTGCCCTGTGGGATCCCCCCAAAGTTGCTCAATGTCATGGTCAGAATGTACACTGGTACTGTGAGTGCTGTGAAGAGTGGAGGCAGAACCTCTGTGTTTTCCCAGTTGATTCTGGGGTTTATCAGGGGTGTGTTCTTGCACCTACTTTGTTCAGTGCTTGCAAGGACTGGGTGTTGGGCAGGGTTGTCGGGTCCAGCAGATATGGAGCATCTGCTGGTGAAGAGAAATTCACTGATCTTGACTTTGCCAACAATGCTGTTATCTTCATGGTGTTAATTAAGGCACCGGGGCTCTCGAGAATTTCAGTGAAGAGTCCGAGTGTCTGGGCTTGTGAGTGTCCTGGATAAAAAACAAAATCCAGACTTTTAATGACCTCTTGGGCCCAGCCATAAGCTGTGTGTCTGTCTGTGGAGGGAATGTCAACCTCTTCCTATGAAGTTAGCAGATGGATTAGAAGAGCATGGGGGGACATGAGGTCTCTGGAAAGGGGTATGTGGCACTCCCAATATCTCTGCAAAAGGACGAAGGTCCAAGTCTTTAGAGTTCTGGTGCTCTCTGTTTTGATATATGGTTGTGAGACATGGACACTACCCAGTGACCCAGGATGAAGACTGGACTCCTTTGGTACTGTGTCTCTGCAGAGAATCCTTGGTTACTACTGGTTTGACTTTGTGACCCAAATGAGACACATTACCTGCATTGTGAGGGAGTGTCAGTTATGGCACTATGGCACCATGTGGCGTGATTCGCCGAGGGTGATCCAGCTCACAGGATCCTCATTGCTGAGGACCCGAGCAGCTGGATCAGGCCAAGAGAACACCCACGTGATACCTGCTTGCGGCAGGTAGATGGTATATCCAGAGGGTGGAACTGGACTGCCTGTCTGACTTGGGGGTTGCCAATTGGGATCCCGAGGTGTTTCGTTGTGAGGTGGGTGTGACAAAGTACCATACCAGTGCATCCTCCCCAAACTGACCTGACCTGATGGTACCTCCCCAAGATAAAGAAACTGAACTGTTAGTATCTTCATAAAATTACTTCATTACATTTACACATTTTTTTCCAAATCATACACAGCATAAAATGATACTCGAGTCTAACATATATGATAGGTTAAAAAATCTAGAAACAAAAATGGTGCATCATCAATTACAAAATTATAGTTCAGTAGGCCAAATACCAGCCATATGTTGTTTTTACCACATGGTTTCTTTCCAAGATGTAGTGACCAAAAGAACTAGATTGTGAATAAAAGTGCCAGACATAAACTTCCTTTGAAGGCAGTCTGGGCTCCTTTATAGAGATAGGGTGAGGAGTGCAAACATTTGAGAGTAGCACAAAGTAGAGTTGCTGCTCCTCCTCACCAATAGGAAGCAGTTGAGGTGGTTCTGGTATGTCATTAGGATGCCTCCTGGACACAACTAACTGGGGAGGTGTTTCACCTTGGGATAGACCCATGGCATGCTGGAGAGATTATATATCTCAATTGTCCTGAGAATGCCTCTGTATGCCCCATAGGAGCTGGAGGAGGTGGGAAAGAAAAAGGCCATTTGAGTATCTTTGCTTGATAGATTAATGTAGCTCACCAAGATATATGTACATTTAATGAAGGACTCCGTTAGAGCTGCCAAAGTTCACCCGTGCTTTTCATAGATGGACCAGAACTGCTTTCAATTGTCATAAAAAAATTCTGATTTTGTGAAATTGACAGTTTTAGATAACCATCTGGCCATCAGCAATTTGCTGATGAAATAACATTTATTGAAAATAAACCTAATAGAATGCTAGATGTTATAATTAAAGACTGCTCTCTGCAGCCAATTCTAATATGCCAATCAAATCTAGGTATTCAAATAACCAAAGATGACAATATATTAAAAAAATCTCAGTATTTCTAACAAATGCAAATCATTTTTAAATTCTCGGTCATAAATAGATGTCTACATTTTTGGCTGTGTGTTTTTGACAGAAATATAAAGTATACCCAGATGTTTATCTAGCTTTTTCTTGGCCATATCCTAAAACAGTTATTAAAGCTGTTAACCAGGCAAGAAAACCCACTATATCATGAAAGCAGAAATTATTAAAGAAGACAAAGCAGGATTACCAGTGTGACAGATAGGGGGCGCTATCGCTCCCTTGAACCCTCAGACAATACGTCTGACACCAGGTAAAAGTCCAATAATTTGTTTTATTTAGACTATACAATGTACAAAGCACCTTCCTCTCCAAAATACTCGTATAATAAATTCACAATACAATCAATAATCAATCCTCCACTCTCCCAGACGCGTTGCCACCCAGCTCAGCTCAACTCTGGGATCTCCCACAGTCCTTTATATAGTCTGTGACCCAGAAGTGCTTCTGAACCCCTGTCCATGTGACTTCTTAGACTTCTTCCGGGTCAGATCAAAAGTCTTTTCTTCAAACCGGAAGCACATCATTTCCTCTGTCCATGTGACTAGGACGCACTTCCGGGTTGTAGGCAAAACTCTCGTTGCCCCTCCGTGCAGCACCTTCTAGTGGCCCCCGTGGTATCCAACAGGGCTGTGGATAAAAACTCCATTGTCCATAATTCCCTGCTGGCATTGGGGACACCTCCATGCTGTAGGGAGGGCTCCACCTGGCGGCGTGGGGGTATTTGCCAGGATGAATGGCCGGCCATAGTCCACATCAGCCATATACTGTACTGTATACAGATTGTATTGTTTTCCTAAATGCTTAAACAAATCTGTGTCTTTCTTCTTCTTCTTCTTTCTGCTGCTCCTGTTAGGGGTTGCCACAGCGGAAAACCTTCTTCCATATCTTTCTGTCCTCTGCATCTTGTTCTGGTACACCCATCACCTGAAAGTCTTCTTTCAACACACCCATAAACATTCTCTTAGGCCTTTGTCTTTTTCTCTTGCCTGGCAGCTCTATCCTTAGCATCCTTCACCCAATATACTCAGCATCTCTCCTCTGCACATGTCCAAACCAACACAATCTCAGCTCTCTGACTTTTTCTACCAACCATCAAAACTGAGCTGACCCTCTAATGTATTAATTTCTAATCCTGTCCATCCTCGTCATATCCAATGCAAATCTTAGGATTTTTAACTCTTCCACCTCCAGCTATGTCTCCTGTTTTCTGGTCAGTGCCACTGTCTCCAACTAATATAACATAGCTGGTCTCACTACCGTCCTGTAGACCTTCCCTTTCACTCTTGCTGATATCCGTCTGTCACAAACCACTCCTGACACTTCTCCACCCATTCCACCCTGCCTGCACTCTCTTTTTCACCTCTCTTCCACAATCAGCATTACTCTGTACTGTTGATCCAAAGTATTTAAACTCATCCACCTTTGCCAGCTCTACTCCTTGCATCCTCACTATTCCACTGACCTCCCTCTCATTTACACACATGTATTTTGTCTTGTTTGTACTGACCTTAATTCCTCTCCTCTCTAGAGCATATCTCCACCTCTCCAGGGTCTCCTCAACCTGCTCCCTACTCTCGTTACAGATCACAATGTCATCAGCAAACATCCAAACATCATAGTCCATGGGGACTCCTGTCTAATCTGGTCTGTCAACCTGTCCATCACCATTGCAAATAAGAAAGGGCTCAGAGCCGATCCCTGATGTAATCCCACCTCCACCTAGAATGCATCTGTCACTCCTACCACAGACCTCACCACAGTCACATTTCCCTCGTACATATCCTGTACAACTCTTACATATTTCTCTGCCACTCCCGACTTCTTCATACAATACCACAACTCCTCTTGAGGCACCTTGTCATATGCTTTCTCCAGGTCCACAAAGACGCAATGCAACTCCTTCTGGCCTTCTCTATACTTCTCCATCAACACCCTCAGAGCAAACATCGCATCTATGGTGCTCTTTATTGGCATGAAACCATACTGCTGCTCACTAATCATCACCTCACTTCTTAACCTAGCTTCCACTACTCTTTCCCATAACTTCATGCTATGGCTCATCAATTTTATTCCCCTGTAGTTACTGCAGTCCTGCACATTCCCCTTATTCTTAAATATCGGCACCAGTACGCTTCTTCTCCACTCCTTAGGCATCCTCTCACTTTCCAAGATTTCATTAAACAATCTGGTTAAAAACTCCACTGCCATCTCTCCGGAACACCTCCATGCTTCCACAGGTATGTCTTCTGGACCAACGGCTTTTCCATTCTTCATCCTCTTCATTACTGTCCTTACTTCCTCCTTGCTAATCAGTTGCACTTTCTGATTCACTATCTCCACATCATCCAACCTCTTTTCTCTCTCGTTCTCTTCATTCATAAGCCTCTCAAAGTACTCTTTCCATCTGCTCAACACACGCTCCTCGCTTGTGAGTATGCTTCCATCTTTATCCTTTATCACCCTAACCTGCTGCACATCTTTCCCAGCTCGGTCCCTCTGTCTAGCCAATCAGTACAGGTCTTTTTCTCCCTCCTTAGTGTCCAACCTCTCATACAACTCATCATACGCTTTTTCTTTAGCCTTTGCCACCTCTCTCTTCACCTTGCGCCTTATCTCCTTGTATTCTTGTCTACTTTCTGCATCTCTCTGACTATCCCACTTCTTCTTTGCCATCCTCCTTCCTCTGTATACTATCTTGTACTTCCCCATTCCACCACCAGGTTTCCTTTTCCTCCTTCCTCTTTCCAGATGTCGCACCAAGCACCCTTATTGCTGTCACCCTTACTAAATCTGCTGCAGTTGCTCAGCTGTCTGGTAACTCTTCACTACCACCCAGTGCCTGTCTCACCTTCTCCCTAAACTGAACCTTCCAGTCTTCTTTTTTCAACTTCCACGATTTGATCCTTGGCTCTGCCTTTCACTCTCTTCTTCTTCTTGATCTCCAATGTCATCCTACAGACCACCATCCTATGCTGCTTAACTACACTTTCTACTTTGCAGTCTTCAATCTCCTTCAGTTAGACTCTTCTGCATAGAATGTAATCTACCTGTGTGCATCTTCCTCCACTCTTGTACATCACCCTATGTTCCTCCCTCTTCTTAAAATACGTATTCACCACAGCCATGTCCATCCTTGTGGCAAAATCCACTATCCTCTGACCTTCTTCATTACTCTCCTTGACACCATACCTACCCATCACCTCCTCGCGTCCTCTGTTCCCTTCACCAAAATTTCCATTGAAATCTGCTCCAATCACCACTTTCTGTCCCTTGGGTACACTGTTCATCACTTCATCCAACTCACTCCAAAAATCTTCTCTCTCACCTATTGCACACCCAACTTGCGGTGCATATGCACTAACAACATTCATCATCACACCTCCAATTTCCAGCTTCATAATCATTAGTCTGTCTGACACTCTTCACCTCCAGAACACTCTTGACATACTGTTCCTTCAGAATAACCCCTACTCCATTTCTCCTCCTATCCACACCATGATAGAACAATTTGAATCCACCTCCAATACTTCCACCTGGCCTTACTCCCCTTCCATTTAGTCTCTTGCACACACAATATATCAATGTTCCTTCTCTCCCTTCACATCAGCTAACTCTCTCCCCTTACCAGTCATACTGCCAACATTCAAAGTTCCTACCCTCAGTTCCACTCCCTTTACTTTCCTCCTCTCTTCCTGCCTCCGACACGCCCCCCCCCCTTCTTCTCTTTCTTTGGCCAACAGTAGCCCAATTTCCGCCAGCACCCTGTTGACTAACAGTACTGGTGGCAGTCGGTGTTAACCCGGGGCTCGACCCCCTCCGGTATGGAAATTTGTATTGTTCTCTGCGTATTGATTTGGCTAAATTTTACACCGGATGCCCTTCCTGATGTAACCCTCCCCATTTATCCAGGTTTGATACCGGCATGAAGAAACACACTGGTTTGTGCATGGCTTGTGGCTGGGTTAAACAAATCTGTGTCTTTATATGTAGTAATTGTGTAATTAGTAATTTGTAAAATGTGTACTTGCATTTTACCTGAGAACTTGTCACAGTGCTCTACACATGCACTTATAGTCAAGATCACTAAATCTCCCTTCAACAGATGTCTCAAAGCTGCTGGATCCCACAATCCTGCCCAAGACCCAGTCCATGTAAGCACTGAACAGAGTAAAAGCAAGAACACGCCCCTGACGAATCCCAGAATCAACTGGGAAAAATGCAGAGGTTCTGCCTCCACTCTGCACAGCACTCACAGTACCAGTGTAAAGGCCGGCCATGACATCCAGCAACTTCGGGGGGATCCCTTGAAGTTTCAGGATGTCCCACAGGGCAGCTCGATCAACCGAGTCAAATGCTTTACAAAAATCTACAAAAGCTGCAAAGAAACTCTGCCAATATTTACATTTACTCCTGATGAGAACTTTCAGTGCCAGGATGTGGTCAATTTGTGGACTTCTTAGGTGTAAAACCAGACTGCTCCGGTCACTGGTAGGTGAGCAAGTGATCACAGATCCTATTGACGATGACCCTAGCAAGGACCTTACACAGCACCAAGAGCAGTGTTATCAGCAGTCATAATCCAGGTGATCACCCTTCCCCTTCCAGATAGGGACAAGTCCGATTTTCCAGACAGATGAGTCAGCCCATCTGCCAGATAGAAGCAAAGATTGCTTGCAATGCCAGGAGGACAGCCTAGGTACCACAGATCCCTGCAGCCTTCCTTATCCTTAGGTGGTTCACCACCTATGCAATCTCAGTGAGATTGGGTGGTCCACGACTAATTGGAGGATTAGCCTCAAGAACCGTGGACCCAAAGATGTCCAACGTCCTAGCCAGAAGATCCACTTTAAACAGCTGCTCAAAGTAGACAGCCTAATGGGTCACAACTGCAGCGTCATTTGTAAGGACCATTCCATCACTCGCCCTGACTGCAACTCTACAAGGAACAGTGATTTGCTTTATTGAGGTAAAAAAACAATTTATGGTATCATACTTCTTCTTAAAATCTTAAAATCTTGGGAGTTAATTTCCTTCTTAGATGTGACTTTAATTTAAAAAGACTGCCTGCCAAATTACCACAATTCCATCAACAAACATTACTATATTAGAAAGTAAGCTACAAAGATAATTTTTCTTTACAACACCCTAACGGAACTGCTGATATGTGTTGATTAGTAAGAATTGCTCAGAAAAAAAAGCATATGGTCTGCGATGCACTTGCTAAATAAGGGAGGGAACTTCATGTTATATGAGGATTTCTGCTTGAAATTAATTTATCATTTGACTGTAAACAGTATAAGGATGTCATCAAAGCAATCCCTCAGGCATTAGTTCTAACATTCTATAATCTATACTAATAAAAGGCAAAGCCCTCACTGACTCACTCACTCACTGACTGACTGACTGACTCATCACTAATTCTCCAACTTCCCGTGTGGGTAGAAGGCTGAAATTTGGCAGGCTCATTCCTTACAGCTTACTTACAAAAGTTGGGCAGGTTTCATTTCGAAATTCTACGCGTAATGGTCATAACTGGAAGCTATTTTTCTGCATATACTGTAATGGAGTTGAGCTCGAAAGCCGTGGGGGCAGAGTTTTGTGTGACATCATCACGCCTCCCACATAATCACGTGAACTGACTGTCAACGCACTGTGTAGAAAACCAGGAAGACCTCCAAAAAGCGCTGAAGAAAACATGCATTATATAATTGAGAAGGCAGCAAAACAATAAGAAGCGAGCGAGTGACATATACTACCATATTCATGAGTGCTGCTACTTCGAAACGAAAGCAAGGTGTAAACCTAAACTTTAAATTAAGTTCATAGACAGGCTGCCGCTGGCGTTTCTCATGCCCACGGGTAATGCGGGATACAAGTTTAATGAGAGGACGCAGGATATAAACGAGAGTTTTGATCACTTTGTAACTAAGTTAAAATTGCAGGTGAAGGGGTGTGCTTATGCAAATTCTGAGAGACTGTGTTTGTGGGGGATTGACAGTTAAGGTGGGTGGGGGAGTCACGTCATCATCTCCCCTCCCATTTACCTCATTTCGCTCTGACCTGAGCTCCGGGGCTAACGGCGTCTTCCGAAACAACTTCGTCACACTGCCACCAAATACTCACAGAAAAATCCACAAGTTAATACACACGCTGTCTCTAGAGTTTCTCCACACTGAATCCTCCAGGCACTACTTACAAAAGGTTACATTGACAATCATGTTACGTTATTTTTAAAATCTTTCCTTTTCTTAGCACAAGCACAGCTGAGAAGCTTCGATGCATGTCCTCCATAACGCGTTAAAAAATAATGCTTTTAATCACACTTTGCATTACAAGCAAAGGGGAACTTTTGTCAATTCATGATTTCCTGGTACACCTGTTACATTGATCAGCGCATCCCGATTCATTTTACCCTCGCACCACCTTGGTTTGAGAAGAAGTATGAAAAAATATGAGGTTAACACAGAAAAACAGATCACCAATTCAAGCATTATGAATAATCGATTCGCCATCAATAATTGTTTTGGTAAAGCCATACCAAAAGTAAAAAAGTAAGAGCGAAGCGAGGGTGACTTATTTAGGCAGGCATATATATGACAGCAACACTCATGACAATGTCAATCATGTTACGTTATTATTAAAATGTTTCCTTTTCTTT
This sequence comes from Polypterus bichir lapradei, assembly GCA_026402145.1. Lineage (NCBI taxonomy): Eukaryota > Metazoa > Chordata > Cladistia > Polypteriformes > Polypteridae > Polypterus > Polypterus bichir. The sequence goes on from JANRMT010062814.1 coordinate 99,190,153, forward strand.
TTCATTACTTCTTTAACACACTACTTCTCCGCTGCGAGGCG
>JANRMT010062814.1:99195322-99237968 GCA_026402145.1 Polypterus bichir lapradei
ATACTTATTTCGGTGGTATGACGCCACTGTCAGCCACCATATTGAACTTTCCAACATCACTAATTCTCAAACTTCCCGTGTAGGTAGAAGGCTGAAATTTGGCAGGTCCATTCCTTACAGCTTACTTACAAAAGTTAAGCAGGTTTCATTTCGAAATTCTACGCATAACGGTCATAACGGTCAACAACGTCGGCCATGTTGAACTTTCTGATTTACGGCCCCATCTTCACGAAATTTGGTAGGTGGCTTCCCTGAGCTAACCAAAACCAATGTACGTACTTATTTCGGTGGTATGACGCCACTGTCAGCCGCCATATTGAATTTTCCAACATCACTAATTCTCCAACTTACCGTATAGGTAAAAGGCTGAAATTTGGCAGGCTCATTCCTTACAGCTTACTTACAAAAGTTAAGCAGGTTTCATTTCGAAATTCTACGCGTAACGGTCATAACGGTCAACAACATCCGCCATGTTGAACTTTCTTATTTATGGCCCAATCTTCTCGAAATTTGGTAGGCGGCTTCCCTGCACTAACCGAAACCAATGTACGTACCTATTTCGGTGGTATGATGCCACTGTCGGCCGCCATATTGAACTTTTCAACAGTCTTTGTTACTTATGGGCCCATCTTCAACAAATTTGGTACACGGGTTCCCAACACTAACTGAATCCTACTTACATACATATATACGTCCATAGCCTGCAGCTTGGTCACCATGTGAGGCGGCGTTGGGTCCCCCATCCCAACGCCTCCCACGTTGTTGGCTGCCTGCCTATATAAGGCCGTCCGTCGCTCCAGTCTCTACATTCCCTTCCTTGCTTCGCCACGGGATTCACGTCTCCCTGCTGATAACTACAGCCTTTTTGTTTAATCCACGGCTTCTCCGCTGTTTTATTGTTTGCTTATTACAATTATAGTTATTGTATAGGTATTTTACACTTACTTTACATTACTCAGGTACCCATTTCCTTCATCTTTCCAACCCCCATTACCATGTCTATCGAGGTGATCACCATCGATCAAAGAACTGTCACTTACCGAGTGGTTTCCATACCCGGAGATGGCACCTACCTTTTCCATACTCTGTGTTACATATTGCACGGCCATATCAGGCTCACTCTTGATATCCGGAAGAACATTGTGTCTTATGTATTGAATGACTGGGACAGGTTCAAGGTGTGGACTGATGACGGTACAGGAGATAATTATACTACACAGGAGCACCAGAAGAGTGAAATGCTTAAGCCCTTCACCTATGGTTCTGCATGTGAGTTGATGGCTGCAGCTGAATTGTTCGGTTGGTGCTTTCAAGTGTACCGAAATGGCCAAATATTTTACACCTTTCGACAACCGTCAATGCATCTTAAACATCTTACATTCACAGGTGACGATTTCAGTAGTGGACACTTTGATGTTTATGAATGTTTAAACTCTCAAAAGCTGGATGTGAAGTTATCGATGAAACCGGTTGTAAGCTTACAACGTTTGACAGATGCCGAATGTCACTTCAACACAAGTCCTGCAAATACTGTCGTAATTGAAACAAACCATGAACCTCAAACTGATTATAACAGCAGCAATCCAAGCTGTGAGATTTGAGACAAGATTACTGTTCACATGGCCAACTGTAAGTTGCATGCTCAAGAGTAAGCTCAGCGCACAGCTTGGTCATGTTACAACCGGAGGGCCGAACTGACAACGTGGTATACAAAGAGATCCTTAACAAATAATTATTGGCATATTTTCCCTCAGTTTAAAAAGGTTACATTAACAATCATGTTACGTTATTTTTTAAATTTTTCCTTTTCTTTTTCATACCTTCTTTAACACACTACTTCTCCGCTGCGAAGCGCGGGTATTCTGCTAGTCTATACTAAAAAAAGGCAAAGCCCTCACTGACCTCCTGACTCACTCACTCACTGACTCACTCATTACTAATTCTCCAACTTCCTGTGTAGGTAGAAGGCTGAAATTTGGCAGGCTTATTCCTTACAACTCACTTACAAAAGTTAAGCAAGTTTCATTTCTACACGTAACGGTCATAACGGTCGATAACGGTCGACAACGTCCGCCATGTTGAACTTTCTTATTCATGGCCCCATCTTCACGAAATTTGGTAGGCGGCTCCCCTGCGCTAACCGAAACCAATGTACATACTTATTTTGGTGGTATGACGCCACTGTCAGCCGCCATATTGAACTTTACAACGTCACTAATTCTCCAACTTCCCGTGTAGGTAGAAGGCTGAAATTTGGCAGGCTCATTCCTTACAGCTTACTTACAAAAGTTAAGCAGGTTTCATTTCGAAATTCTACACGTAACGGTCATAACGGTCGACAACGTCCGGAATGTTGAACTTTCTTATTTATGGCCTCATCTTCACGAAATTTGGTAGGTGGCTTCCCTACGCTAACCAAAACCGATGTACGTACTTATTTCAGTGGTATGATGCTACTGTCGGCTGCCATATTTTCTCCAACTTCCCGTGTAGGTAGAAGGCTGAAATTTGGCAGGCTCATTCCTTATAGCTTACTTACAAAAGTTAAGCAGGTTTCATTTTGTAATTCTACGCGTAACGGTCATAACAGTCGACAACGTCCGCCATGTTGAACTTTTTTATTCATGGCCCGATCTTCACGAAATTTGTTAGGCGGCTTCCCTGAGCTAACCGAAACCAATGTACATACTTATTTTGGTGGTATGATGCCACTGTCGGCCGCCATATTGAACTTTTCAACGGTCTTTGTTACTTATGGGCCCATCTTCAAGAAATTTGGTACGCGGGTTCCCAACGCTAACTGAATCCTACTTACGTACATATATACGTCCATAGCCTGCAGCTCGGTCACCGTGTGAGGCGATGTTGGGTCCCCCATCCCAACGCCTCCCACGTTGTTAGCTGCCTGCCTATATAAGGCCGTCCGTCGCTCTGGTCTCTACATTCCCTTCCTTGTTTCGCCACGGGATTCACGTCTCCCTGCTGATAACTACAGCCTTTTTATTTAATCCACGGCTTCTCCGCTGTTTTATTGTTCGTTTATTACAATTATAGTTATTGTGTAGGTATTTTAGACTTACTTTACATTGTTCAGGTACCCATTTCCTTTAACATTCCAACCGTACCCTCATTAACATGTCTATTGAGGTGATCACCATCGATCAAAGAACTGTCACTTACCGAGTGGTTTCCATGCCCGGAGATGGCACCTACCTTTTCCATTCTCTTTGTTACATATTGCACGGCCATATCAGGCTCACTCTTGATATCCGGAGGAACATTGTGTCTTATGTATTGAATGACTGGGACAGGTTCAAGGTGTGGACTGATGACGGTACAAGAGATAATTATACTACACAGAAGCACCATAAGAGTGAAATGCTTAAGCCCTTCACCTATGGTTCTGCATGTGAGTTGATGGCTTCCGCTGAATTGTTCGGTTGTCGCTTTCAAGTGTACCGAAATGGCCAAATATTTTACACCTTTCGACAACCGCCAATGCCTCTTAAACGTCTTAGATTCACAAGTGACGATTTCAGTAGTGGACACTTTGATGTTTATGAATGTTTAAACTCTCAAAAGCTGGATGTGAAGTTATCGATGAAACCAGTTGTATGCTTACAACGCTTGACAGTTGCCGAATGTCACTTCAATACAAGTCCTGCAAATACTGTCGTAATTGAAGCAAACCATGAAACTCAAACCGATTATGACAGCAGCAATCCAAGCTATGAGATTTGAAACAAGATTACTGTTCACATGGCCAATTGTATGTTGCATGCTCAAGAGTAAGCTCAGCGCACAGCTTGGTCATATTACAACTGGAGGGCTGAACTCACAATGTGGTATACAAAGAGATCCTTAAATAATTATTGGCATATTTTCCCTCAGTTTAAAAAGGTTTAATTTTCTTCTTAATAAAAATTTTAAGGCAGTACTGCGCCGCTGTGAAGCGCGGGTATTTTGCTAGTGTGTCATAAAACACATTACATTCAACTTCACGTCTTTGTACATTTTTAGTGGGTGGACATGAGGCTCCGAAGCGTTTGTCATATGAGAGCAGTTCAATAGACAGCATGGCTGAGGCAGCGTGTGCTTGATGCTGTATACCGATAATTCTCTTTCTGATCAGCTGCTGTACAGCTGTGATTCACACATTTAGATACAGTGATATAAATACTCCGAGTGGTGCAGTGAGAGTAATATGGAAAAAGATGATCTGATGTGGGAACCGAGGTGCAGTGAGAGTAACAATGCTAAAGCAGTTATGGTATTTGGAATAGTTTCACCATTCTGTGGACCATTATATTGTTACAGGTTAATTACAATCAGATGCATTAAACTAATAAACAATATGTGGTTAATTTCAGTATATTTATAAAGCTGCGTCAGGGATGTAGATCTAAAAAAGAAAGGATAACCACACAGGAACAGTAGCACTGCTTTGATGCTGGGTGCCGTCAGTCTGCAAAACCAAGCAGAGAACTTGCGTACGACAGGGTATGAGCTACCATGGAAATGTGCATGGCTTTACGGCAAGTTCAGGTTTTATACATCATGATTTGAACGTGGAAACGTTCTTACACAACATTTTTGTGCGTATGCACCGTTTATACATGAGGCCAAAGGTCATGTCACTTGCAGAAATTCTCAGATGATTCTGCATTTATGGGGTTTATTGATAAAACAGACGAGACAGAGTATAGGAGTCATGTGGAGAACTTTGCTTCTTAGTTGAATGAGAATTGTCTACACCTTAAAATCAGCAAAACCACGGAACTGGTTATTGACTGTCACTACACCAAACGACCTCTATACCTGGTAACTATTCAGGGCGTGGATGTAGAGATGGTTCGCTCCTATAAGTACTTGGGGGTCCATCGCAATATTAGGTTGGACTCGTCTATAACACAGAGGTACTATACAAGAAAGAGCAGAGCAGGTTCTTTGGAGACTGCATTCCTTTAATGTGGGGGGTGACATCTTTTACATCTTCTAAAACTCTATGATGGCCAGTGCGATTTTCTACCCTGTAGTGTGCTGGGTTAGTAACATCACTTCAAGAGAGGCAAGAATCTATAAATTGATTAAAAGGGAAGGTTCAGTTATAGTACACACTCTGGACCCCCTGGAGGTAGCAACAAAGGAGAGAATTAAAACTAAACTGAGTGCCATTATGAACAGTGCTCCACAACATCTCTATGACACACTGCATACTTTCAGCCAACAAATTATTCAGCAGAAGTGTGTCAAGAAGCAATACTGGACATCCTTTATATCAACAGCAATATACAATTCATGTGCATTTTTTGTTTTTGTTGTTTATAATTTTTTTTAGCTTCTGTAAAAAGCTGCATTTCCCCTTAGGGCACACAAAGTACAATCTTTCTGCCTTGAAAATGCAGTCTTGCTATAAATTTGTTGAAGCAAATTCCTAATCATTTTAATATTTTAGTAAAGAACATGATTGTCTGGATACAATATCTAGTAGAGATCAACTTGTAGTTTTTACTGTAAAATATCTGACGGAGATACACTTACAGTTCAGGTCAGGAAGCATGCAACTGGTGCAGTGTGTTGCTGCACCCACCACACAACAAAATAGCTCGAAATCCTGGTTGGCAGACACGCAGTCCTGTACCACTCTCCAGAAATGACTCTCTATCTGCCGCAGCCAGGTGTTATGTGGACGTCCCCTTGGTCTGTTCCAGCCACTCGGATCTTGCAAGCCGTATTACTATCGTGGAACTGCGCCACATGGCCATAGTGCCGTAAATTTACAGTTGAAGGTTTGTTTTGTTTTTTTTTTACTGTTAATATAAATAGAGGTTGGGTTGGGAGCATGTGCTGATTACAGCATGTTGCCACACCCACCACATGGCGAACCACCTGGATTGAGATCTGAGTGCAGCCGTGCAATATGAATAGACTTGAATCAAACCAAACACTAACAATGAGGACTTTCAGCCAATGAATTATTTAGCAGACGTGTGTCAAGAAAATGCTACATTAGGCAGAACTTTTCTTTCTTTTTAATATTCTTCCTTTTCAGTCGTTCTTGCATGTGTTCAGACCATAATGTGTGTATATATATATATATATATATATATATATATACGAATATATTTATTTAGTTTGCTTCTGTAAACAGCCAAATATTCCCCTGGGACAAATAAAGTTCTGTTCTTGAATGAGCTATTAATGTAATTATTACATTAAGGAAATAATGTTTAAATATAGAAAGATATATGAAAGCTAAACCATCTTTTATTACCTTTCATAAGAAAATTGTGTCTTTTTTCACTCCTGCAGTTCATGTTCAAGTAAATGCCATTCGACAATTCGGTCTGGTTAATGAACTTGAAGGATTAAAAGCCCTGTTGTAGACCACCTCTTTTTCTTCTTCCTCCCCTTCCTATGTGTTTTCGTTTCTTTTCTTTTCTACCTCTTAAAGTGCTTTACGCCGTCTGATGCCTATGGGATTGTTGTATTTTGTACTGCTTTATAAATATTCCATGTTGTATGAAAAATAAAAAAACTTTCCGTACCATTCAGGGCATCTGTTTTTACAACGAAGTACGCGCATGGTTACGTCTCCCTGCACATTCACCTGCTGGGTCCCCATACAATGAATAATAATTGTTTATGACAAAATAGTATCAATGCTGAACCTTTAATTTTGAAAAAGAAAAAAAAACTACACTACGATCCAAAGACAGCGTTTCCCAGGAGAACTGGCGCAACTGACGCGCTCCGTCCAACCTAACTAGTTGCGCACGCGGAACTGTTTCCGGGAGACGTTACGTTGCGTAAGGGGCGTGGAGATAGCGGGAATGCGAAAAGAAACTTTATTGGATTCGTAGAAGAAGCAAGTAAACGAATCGCTTTTTTGTTTTGATGGGTATAACATAGACAGATTAGTTGGACTCTGTCAGTCGTAGTATGTTTTAGATGTGGTTTATCTACAGGCCTATGGGATCGGTATATTTTATACTTCTGAAACGTGCTGCTAGTATTTCCGTACTTTTTTTTCAGGATATCAGGTCTTCACGGCTGTGGTAACCTTCAAAGTTTCTTGTACACCTTAGCGGCTTGCTGGAGCGTGATGGCTGTTGCCTCCACCACGGCAGCAGTCCCACCACAGCCTTTGGTAGCCGTATGGCAGTGGCAGGACGATATGGGGCGTTGGCGGCCCTATAGCGGCAAAGTGAGCGTCTTCATCGAGCAGAGCATGCAGCAGCGTAATGGGGGACTGTCCAGCAGCAACAGCAGTATTTCCTTAGGGCTTTGTGACACCAGTTTGGCCTCTTACATCATCGATGTCCCCAGCCTGAAGCAATTCCGTCAGGACACTGGTGAGTTTCATCTGTCGTTGTGTGGGCTAATGCAAGGTTTATGACCGGCATGTCTTGCACTCTGGTAAAGTTTATTTGGTCCTTCAGACTCATCTGCTGCGTGTATTGAAAAGGGCACATAAGTTGTCGTAGTGGTAATTTGTCAAACGTGAGCAATTTCTAATCACTTTTCCTAACATGTTGTAGTGTGTTAGTTTACATCACGAAAATGGCAATCGATATCATGAAAGTAAGTGCCCGGAATTTATACTCTATGGTTGTTTTCAAGTATTCGTTTATTTTAAGTTTATTGTTATAAGTACAGCAGTACTATCTATTTCTTGGTGTCGTGCTGCATCACAAAAAGAGCTCGGCAAATGCATCCCTTCGTGCGAATGACAGACACAGGCGGATTCCCATAGTCCACGTGAAGATTTCACATCTGTCCGATTAAATTAAACCCCGTGCAGTGTACAGTATATGAAAAAAACGTGTTACTAAGCTCACTAGTGCAGCAGCAAGTCGCTACAAGGACAGTGCTTATAAATAGATAACTAAATAAAGCAGCAACGATAAATAACAAATATGTTCGGTTCAGATCCCGTGATCACTCAGTTCGCTTATGTGGTTTCTGTGGGAACTTCCATTTTCCCTGCCACTGTCTACATGTTGGGCTATTTGGTTAGTAAATATCGGCACAGTATGAGTGAGCAGGAGAGAACACCTTACAGGTTTGGCTCCAGTGCTAATAACATCCTAAGATCCCGAACTGGACGAGCAGATTATAAAATGAAGTGATGAATAAATAAGCAACTGCGCAACAGACATAATCACACCACATGCAACATAGTGAGCAGCAATAAGATAATCTTCATAACATGTCCCACACGGGAAACCACACGGCAAAGGATTTGAAGCCAGAATGTTGAGTCCATGAGGCAGCAGCATAGCAGCATTGTCCTTGATAGAAAATGAGATATATATGTATACTGTATATTTCATATGCTTGTTTTACTTTTTATATTGCACTCTCTCTTTGAGAATTATTTTTCACCTTGTGCATTTGACTCCTCTCAAAAGTGGTCAGTCAAGTGATGCCTGGACTCACTTCTTGGATTCAGTAAATGCTCATCTTGATTTTTTTTTTTTATAAAATTTGAGTCTACAACCCCATCTGAACATATTCAGTCTTACTATCTGAATCACACTAAGACTTCAAAGTTGATCAGAGTTCAAGTAGTAGAATTTAACAGTTTAAGCTTTGGTGCAAAAGTGCACTGCAATTTTAATGGATGTAAAATACTTGTGGAAGTAATGTCTCTCAGCAAACACTTTAGCATATTCAAACTTATAAAATATCAAGTAAATATTTGTTTTAGAAATACAAATTACCAGGTGATTCTGTAATTTTTTTTCTCACCGTTGAGTAATTCCATATTTTTTTCATCCACTTGGTTTTAACAAAAAAGGTGCCATTAATTACAACAATTTTATAAAAAAATTTTTGAGGTTTGTTTTACAGCCTCCAAGAGTTGTGATTTCATAGTTTTTGTATAAATAGATGAATTGATGCTTGTGGTATATGAGGAGAACTATAGGTTGAATTTGTTTTATGTATTTTATTTATTTATATTTATATGTTTAAGTAATCTGTTTGCTGGGAGACTCTGTTTCCGCACATACTTTATATCGATTAAAACTGCAGTGTACTTTCACATCAAAGCTTGAAGTGCTGATTTTTACAACTTCAACTCTGATTAACTTTGAAGTCTTAGTGGGATTCAGCTAGTAAGATGGAGTATGTTCTGAGATTTTGTTTGCTGCCAAAAAATAGAATAATCAATGTATAAATGAAATGCAGAGGTAATTTTCAGTTAATTTTGTAATCAGATTTTTTTTTCTCTCTCAATTATTAATCAAAAAAATGACTAAATTAACAAAGAAGCCAGCTTTCTCTCATTGTTTGCTTATACTTTACCAAAATGCTGTGCCCTGCTGTTGTGTTATTGCGTGTTAATATGCATGTTAGGTCTAGAATGGTCTAATTGTGGTTTGGTGGCAACACGATGAAAAGACAACTCTGTCTGTCGCCCAGTTGTCTTTTCGCCAAGTTGTCTCTCGTCCAGTTGCCCCTGAACTTCTAATTGTACCCCTCATTCAAATATCCAATAGATGGATAAAGGGACAGGAGTGTATGTAACACGATTATTCATTTTACATTTTGTAGCAGAATATAGGAAAAAAATATCAAAACACTTATATTTCTGTTTGTGAATGCAGTCTATATCGAAACTTAAATGAAAATGTTAGTTGCTTGTCTTGAAAGCAGCTGGGGAAAAGTCGGTTGTCTTAAGGATCCAAAATTCCTAAAAATCCAGTGTTACAGAAATCGCAGTTTAAGTTTTGTAGTTTTAAAATAACCTTCTTCGTATTTTTGGAGTGTAATATTGACACATACTTTTCAGTCATTCCTAGGCAGTCCATCATTGAGATCAGAGCACGCCCAGAGTCACTACAGTCTGTTGGTGAAACGGTACCTCCATTTCACAAATGATGTGTCAAGCCTTTTGGGGTGCTATTTTTGCATCCTGTTTTTGGTCTTGCTTGCTGTTGGCTTCACTTACCTGCATTGCGCTTGCATTCCTTTGCCTATTTCGCTTACAAGACAATGAATTTTAAGGCTAGTTCATGGTGCAGCAGTGTAAAGAGGTTGCATCTTCAATGATCTCCACATTTTAGTATAATCTACTTAAATCAAAGGATTGTCGCATGATGTCAGTTTAACTAATTTTTCACATCTGATATTGTCACATTACATAACTCTCACAAAGGTTGATGTAATGGAAAGGGTCCAACTGTCAACAGACATGCTAAAAAGCCACTGGTTTGTCACTTCTGCCAGGTATGGCAATGAGGATGCATGGCAGCCTGATTGGACTGAGAGCCTGCTCACTTACTTACACGACAAATAAGCGTGTTGCTCTGATGTTTGCTGGCTGCTGTTTTTAGAATTTCATTTGCATGTGCAGTAGAGATGTCTGTGTATCACTGATCAATATTATTATTGTTACTGTATTTTATTTTTAAAATATAAATCTGTTATTTGTTTACCTATTTACTTCTGCTTATCCCTAAAACACTCCTGTCACCTGTCTATATACATTATTTATTTAACTGCCTCACTGAATTTGTTGCCTAATTGTTTCATTGTGTTACCTCTATAGTGTTCCACTCTATATGAAGTAAACGTTGGACCTATCACTGTGGGGGTTTTTGTGTGTGTTTTCCCCTTCTCCTGTATGACAATGGTTGGAACTGCTCAGGAAGTTATGAAAGAATAACAGGAAACAAGATTTGTACTTTATGAAAAATATTTGCTTCACAAAAGGGATAGTCAAAATCTTTTATTTCAGCACAATTAGTCTTATTTTTTTGCCTTGCCAGAAAGATAATGGCATTTTATCTTGGAGGAAGTCTCAAAAGGAACACATACATTTCAGAAATAATTTGTTTTGCCAGGATAACCTGAAGTTATTTGTATCTATTTTTATATCGTATTTTAACAAACTTCATCCAATTTAGGGTCCTAGTTGGCTGGAGCCTATCCTAGCAGCACTGACTGCAAGACAGGAAATAGCCCTTGGCAGGAAGCGACTACATGACAGGACCCTCTCATATGTGCCTCATGTACTCTCATCCATGCAGATGTCAATTTAGAGTAACCAGTCAACCTAAGCTGCATTTTATTAGGCATAGGCGAGGCAAAACAAATACCTGGGGAGAATGTGCAGACTCCTAACACACAACATTCATGAGCATGCAGCAGTGCCTGCCATACCACCCTGATGATGTCCTGCTGCAGTGATGGAAGTTAACATTTTAAAAATGCACACCACCATTATTTGAATTCAATTAACCATATTTGTCTTTTTAACATACTTGTTTTATATTTGAATTCAATTAATCATACGAGGTGTGGCAGAAAAGTAATGAGACTGGCAACACTGCAAGCGATCTGGCAACGCTGCGCTGTTGTCCTTGATAGAGCACGTGTATCAGTACCCTCCCATAGCTCAGTGCGAGTTTCAACTCCTTCCGTTAACTACGTGATTTTTGTGACTGCTATTAGCGAAGTTGTGTTTTTGGTTGTGCGTCACGCAAAATGGAACAGCGGAATTTGGAGCAACGTTGTGCCATTAAATTTTGTGTTAAGCTTGGAGAATCGGCAAGTGTGACATTTGAAAAGTTAAAACAGGCCTATGGGGAACATTCTTTATCCCGAGCTCAAGTTTTTCGCTGGCACAAATCATTTTTGGAAGGCAGAAAACACGTTGAAGATGAACACCGTTCAGGGAGGCCTTCAACTTCGAAAACCAATGAAAACATCGAACATGTGAACACTCTTGTGAGATCAGACCGTCGTTTAACATTAAGAATGTTGAGTGAACAATTAAATTTGAACAGATGTACTGTTCATCAAATTTTGACTGAACATTTGCACATGCGAAAGGTCTGTGCCAAAATGGTGCTGAAAAACCTCACAATTGAGCAGAAGGACAATCGAAAAAACAAGTGTCTTGATCTTCTTGACAGAATCGCTAATGAGCAAGATTTCTTTAGTTGTGTGATCACAGGTGATGAATCATGGATATTTGAATACGATCCTGAGACCAAGAGGCAAAGTCAGGAGTGGCACACTGCAAACTCTCCTCGACCAAAGAAAGCTTGAATGAGCAAATCGAAGATCAAATCAATGCTGATTTGTTTTTTTGACAAAAGGGGAATCGTCCACAAAGAATTTGTTCCTCCAGGACAAACTGTCAACCAAGTTTTTTATAAAGACGTCCTTGAAAGGCTCAGAAAAAGGGTAATTCGCGTGAGACCAGACATTGTAGACAAATGGATGCTCCATCATGACAGCGCCCCATGTCACACTGCCCTCTCCATAACAGAATTTTTGACCTCAAAAGGCATTCCTGTGGTTCCCCAGCCCCCTTATTCACCTGACCTCAGTCCGTGTGACTTTTTCCTAAACTGAAAAATGTCCTCAAAGGACGTCATTTCAGGACTTTAGAAAACATCCAAAAGAGTGTAACGGACATGCTGAAGACCATACCGGTTGAAGACTTCCAGCGCTGCTACCAACAGTGGGAACAATGTCTCCATCGGTGTGTAGCTGCCCAAGGGAACTACTTTGAAGGGGATAACATTGATGTTTGAAAAAAATAAAAACTTTGGTAAATAAAAAATCAGTCTCATTACTTTTCTGCCACACCTCGTATTTGTCTTTTTAACATACTTATACATCATTTCAAAAATAAGCATTTGAGTGGTTGTGTTGATTTGTATGGAAGCTACATGTATACATTTTCTGCTCTAGTTGTATTTCCTAATTTTTCACTTCTAAGAGTTGTTTCTAAGAAAGGGTTTCAGGTTCAAGTCTATTTGCCCAATTAAGTTGTACTGAAGTGTCTTGCAATATTGTGTTACACTACCACCATCTGCTTTGGAGACATGTACAGTGCTGTGAAGAAGTATTCGCCCCTTCCTGATTTCTTATTTTTGTATATTTGTCACACTTAAATGTTTCAGATCATCGTACAAATTTAAATATTAAAGTATTTAACACAAAATGCAGTTTTTAAGTGATGATTTTATTTATTAGGGCATGAAGGTTTGGATAGTTTTCTTCCTTATGTGACAAAGTAATTGCCCCCCTTGTTAAATCACATTTTTTGGAAAGCTGAGTTCAATATCACTTGCCACGCCGAGGCCTGATTACTGCCAGACCTTAAATAGAACCTGTCAGACAAAGTGAAGTAGGCCAAAAGATCCCAAAAAGGAAGACATCATGCCGCAATCTAAAGAAACTCAGGAAAGATGAGAAACACAGTAATTGACATCTATCAGTCTGGAAAAGGTTACAAAGCCATTTCTAAAGCACTGGGACTCCAGCAAACCACGGTGAGAGCCATTATCCACAAATGGAGTAACATGGAACAGTGGTGAACCTTCCCAGGAGTGGGCGACCTACAAAAATTACCCCAAGAGTGCAGTGATGACTCATCCAAGAGGTCACAAAAGAACCCAGAACAACTAAAGAACTGCACGCCTCACTTGCGGTCAGTGTTCATGACTCAAGCATAAGAAATAGACTGAGCAAAAATGGCATGCATGGCAGAGTTCCAAAGTGAAAACCACTGCTGACCAAAAAGAACATAAAGGCTCGTCTCACTTTTGCCAATAAACATTTTGATGATCCCTAAGTCTTTTGGGAAAATATTCTGTGGACTGATGAAACAAAAGTTGAACTTTTTGGAAGATGTGTGTCCTGTTACATCTGGCGTAAAAGTAACAGCATTTCAGAAAAAGAACATCATACCAAAAGTCAAACATGGTGGTGGTAGTGTGCTGGTCTGGGGCTGCTTCAGGACCTGGACGACTTGCTGTGGTTGATGGAACCATGAATTCTGCTCTCTACCAAAAAATCCTGAACAGGGATAATGTCTGGCCATCAGTTTGTGACCTCAAGCTGAAGGGCACTTGGGTTCTGCAGCAGGACGATGATCCAAAACACACCAGCAAGTCCACCTCTGAATGGCTTAAAAAAACAAAATTAAGGTTTTGGAGTGGCCTAGTAAAAGTCCGGACTTCAATCCAATTGAGATGCTGTGGTATGATTTTTAAAAAGCGGTTCATGCTCAGAAACCCTCCAATGTGGCTGAATTGAAACAATTCTGCAAAGAAGAGTGGGCCAATATTCCTCCACAGTGATGTGAAAGACTCATTGCCAGTTATCGCAAAAACTTGATTGCAGTTGTTACTGCTAAGGGTGGCACAACCAGTTATTAGGTTTAGGGGGCAATTACTTTTTCACAAAGGGCCATGTAAGTTTGGACAGTTTTTTTCCCCTAATAAATAAAATCATTATTTAAAAACTGCATTTTGTGTTTACTTGGGTTATCTTTGTCTAATATTTAAACTTGTTTGATGATCTGAAACATTTAAGTGTGACAAATATGCAAAAAAACAGAAATCACGAAGAGGGCAATACTTTTTCACAACACTGTAAATCATGAAAGACACTAAAGAAAATTCTGATTGATTAATGCAGAGAAAAGAAAAAAAACTACATTTGACAAATTGCACTCCTTGAGCATGAGAGCCAGTGCTTAGCATTTTAAATACTGCAGTGGACTTGTTGCATTTGAAATTAGAATCAGTTAATTCCAGCCTGAACAATCATTTACTGTGGAAGAATAATTTTAGGGAAACATAGCATTCATCTTTAAGAAATAGCATAAAGGGTTAATAAATGTCGTAAATGAGATAAAGATCAAGTGAACAACGAAATGTACAGTGAAATATAAGATTTGGTTTAGGGAAAATACTGAGGTGGTCAAGTAAATAATGTACCACTAGAAAACTTGATGTAATATACAACATGTACTGAAGGATGACTAAGAAATCAGCAGATGTCCTATAAACTAGAATGGATAGTTGTTATATGCACAGAAATTTCAATGGTGGTGTCTCATCTCAAAAGGTATAAGAAGAACCAGAATATAATATAATATACTTTTATTTTGTATAAATCATTTGGGTGTAAACCAGTGAACCAACTAGAGTAAGATGTGTGCATTGATTGACACTGTATTGTATGTAAATTTGACAGTTTATAAAATGAAACTCAATTCTTTGTTTCTCTGATCATTCTGACCATGCTGTAATAAGACTGCTTTTGAAGAATGCTCCCTTTAAAGGCATTTTGCTGAGGACTAATTAAAAGATGCAATGAACAGCTTTTCTCATGCCTGATTATTGAATTGTCCTATTAGAGGATGTTTCTTTCTTTAATAAGATGTTAAATTTCGACCACATTCCTTATGTAGAAAAAGACACTGTTTAAAAGTAATTATCTAGTTACAGATGCAGTTACCTTTTCAGTTTTATTCACCAAAAACAACACACTCTTAACAGGCATTTTCACTGTACCATAGGTAAATAGGTAGGATCTTTTAGGACAGGGTACAATTTAAAGAATTATATGAACTATTACTGAGCTAGTGGCTCATTCATTTTTCTTATTGATTTGTTGCCAAAAAGGTTTTTTTTTCGTGTTAAAACTGCCACTTTTCATGTGCATCTTCTTGTATGTAATGCAGTACTCTTTTAGAAATTAACTTTTTAACTGGCTGTTCATGAAAAGAGTTTTTCTGTTTTAATAAAAAGACTTGCACCAGCTAGCTATTTTTTTTCAAACTAAATCTTTTGTAAAAATGCATGTGAACTTACTTTTATTTTATATAGCACATTTCCCCTTTGACCCACACAGTTTTTCACTTGGGTTAGGCAGATTTGAAATGTTTCTCCTATAAACCCAGTTCACCATATACACTTATGAATAAACATTCAATGAAAGAGCACAGCATAGTGCAAAAAAAAAAAAAAAGAATAGGCACCCTTGCGTAGAAGCTAAATTACAGTTTGGTATTTCACTCTGTTTATCTTCTGAATCTTTAACTTCTCTCACAATCTTGTAAAGGAAAACAGTCTGTCTCAGCAGGAATGGGCACAAGGCAGGTATTAGTTTACCAGTTCTTTGGTAGCCACATTGATTCCCTGTCTCACTGGTCCAGTTTAGTGTTAACAGCTAAAATAATAGCATTCATTTGAAAAAGTGTATTTCCCATGTAAACATGCAGATTTCAAGATACCCGATCAGAGAATGTAACTTGGGTTCAAGTTGTAGGAGGTCCCTGAGTTACCTTCTGGTTTATATTATCACCAATTTTTTTATATCTTCTTCTTTATATCTTTGGGCTGCTCCCGTTAGGGGTCGCCACAGCGGACCGTCTTCTTCCGTATCTTTCTATCCTCTGTATCTTGCTCTGTTACCCACCACTAGCATGTCCTCTCTCACCACATCCATAAACCTTTACTTAGGCCTTCCTCTTTTCTTCTTGCCTGGCAGTTCTCAATTTGATACACTATTACATTTCTTTTCTGTGATTAAAATCATTTAATTCTGTGCATATTTTGATGATTACAGAATGCCTGTTTATAATGAATAGGCGTTCTAGAACGAGGATTGAGGGTTTCTCAGTTTTCAAACACCAGATGAACAAATTCTTAACTTCCTTGTAAATGTCATGAAAGTTCCTTCATTTACTTTCTTAATTTCAAAAAAATGTACTTAAAAGTAGGAGGGTAAAACTTAAAAGTAAATTTAAATTTTTATGCACATCCACAGTAATTTGGACTCCTTCATTGACTTAATTGCTGTTACCAGTTATAACATTGTGAATCAAATATATTCCAGTCTAGCTATAAATGATAAAAATCAATTTTTTATACAGTTGGGTTAGGCAGAAAGCAGGCTTAGTCTCTTAAACTTGCCCCACCCTTGCATGAATCTTGAAAGTAAGTAGTATGGATATCCCAGCACATTCTGTCTCTAATGTGGGTCTTGGCGGGCAGCCATTTATTTAAATATGAAGTAAGGAGATTATTATGTCTCTTAGAGTTCAGTTGTTTCCTTATATAACATTTTCATTTTCATTAACAAGTCCACAGTATGTCACACATTTATAAATAGTACGGGTTAAAAGCAAAATGTAGTGCTAAACATAGAGGAGTGGTTTACATTAAAACTTAAAAATGTCCTGTTGATAGGGATGGTTAAATATGCAAAAAAAGCTGTGCTTTTTGTTCTCCTCCATCAGTAAATTTGTTTATGGTGAACATGTCATTCATTATATAAACCAGGCTTTCTTTTTTTTCTTTTTCTTTTCTAGGAAAGATGCGATCTGTGTGCAGAATACTGTATTCTCAGTCTGGTGCCCCAGGGAAAGGTGTGACGTGGGAATGGGCAAACGATGAAGGTGGATATACCACATATGAAATGGACATCTGCATTTTTCTGGAGGACTCATTCAACCAGCACCTGACTGTTGTAGATTTGTACACCTTTGGTTATGACTATACAATTGACTTTACTCAAAATGTTCAGATCAACAAGTTCTCTGGGTTTAAGAGACCGATCGTTAGACGAGTGTCCGTACCGTATCCTGCAGCATCTGCTGCAACAGGTTCTGTAATCCATTCTGGACCTGCCTGTACTTGCCATCAGTGCCTGTCAAATAATGTTGGCCCTATCGTTAATCGGACTCGCCATTCCGTTGGACATATACATATAAATTGGCCTCCTCATCCTGGCTTTAACCGGACATCTACAGTAGCTCAGTCAAATACAAGTTTCTCTCCATATCCTAGGCGTCCACTATCAGTTGGACACATGGCATGGGGTGGGCCATGGACACCAGGAACAACATCCAGTGGGTTGGCTGGTGCTACACAGCTTTCTTCCTCCAGTGGTTTCAGGTAAAGAAAATGCATTTAATTTAATCTGTTTTTCTTCTCTAATCTTTTAAGCAAAAAGTACTGGATTGGTATTTCATGTGTACCTGTGACAGTCTATGATGCCAATTGGGTAGCAGATTTTTTTGAAATGTACAATTTTCTGGAAATAGTCTTTATCTTGCATCTGTGCCTGCAATAAGTAGTCCGCTTCATAGCCTTATGCCAAGTTAAGATAAGTTGATTATTCACTTTTATACTTTATCAACCGTTCACAAATTTCTTATTTTTTTCTAGAGGAAGAAATATTTATTTATTCTATATCCAAAAAAGCCCTGGTTCATTTAACTTTACAGAAACTCTTATCACTTCTTTTATACTCAGTGCACACTTAAATTTGAAGTGGCTTTCTATGTTTAAACAAGCAGCTGGAAAAGGCAACCTAAACAATGTATTCCCATAATTGGATTTATTTAAAAAAATGTAATTATTTACAAAAAAGCCTGATGCAGTCAACACCAGTCAAGTTCAGTGTACACAGGCTTAAGCAATGATAGATTTCTCACTTACTTGAGGCACCTTGAAAACAGAAGACCTGCTGTTTTACAGGAATTTTTAAAGTTTGAATTTACATTGGCTTGCAAAAGTATTCAGACCCCTTGAAAGTCATCATAATTTTCTGCATGACAAAAGATTTGTACACATATTCATCCATTCTGCATTTTTGATGTGAACTTTTATGCTGTAACAAAACATTTTTTAAGTCAAAATAAACAATTTCCTGTAGATATTTTGTTAGTCTTCAATAAGCACACCAGCTTGAATTTGCAATATTTTACTTACAAAGATGCAAAACACAAACTGAAAGAGAAATGCCATACAATTTTCTCAAAACTAAGCACGTGCCCACCAGAGAGATACAGTACAGGCCAAAAGTTTGGACACACCTCCTCATTCAATGTGTTTTCTTTATTTTCATAACTGAAGGCATCAAAACTATGAATGAACACATGTGGAGTTATGTACTTAACAAAAAAAGGTGAAATCACTGAAAACATGTTTTATATTCTAGTTTCTTCAAAATAGCCACCCTTTGCTCTGATTACTGCTTTGCACACTGTTGTCATTCTCTCGATGAGCTTCAACAGGTAGTCACCAGAAATGGTTTTCACTTCACAGGTGTGCCTTATCAGGGTTATTTAATGGAATTTCTTGCTTTATCAATGGGGTTGGGACCAGCAGTTGTGTTGTGCAGAAGTCAGGTTAGTTGGACGATCATTTATTTTTCAACAGGACAATGACCCCAAACACACCTCCAGGTTGTGTAAGGGCTATTTGACCAAGAAGGAGAGTGATGGAGTGCTGTAAATGGTCATGAAAATAAAGAAAACACATTGAATGAGGAGGTGTGTCCAAACTTTTGGCCTGTACTGTACATTGCCTTGAAGGGGATAACAATGATAATTCAGTCAGAGTATGTTTACCATAATAACAAACTTAACAATTTAGCTGAAGAAGAAAAACTCAAACATTAGTGTTTGCATTAAAGCTTTTCATATTAATACTTTTACTGCAATAACAGCCTTAATTCTTTGAGGTAAGTACATCCCAGTTTTGCAGATTGTTCAGGAGTGGTTCTTCCCTGTTCTTCTTGGCAGAATTTATAGAGATCCTCTATGTTGGTGGGATAGAACCTCTTCACAGTAGTTTTCAAATAGTGCCACAAATTATCAGTAGGGTTAAGATCAGGGCTTTGACTTGGACATTCAAAAACATTCAACTTTCTGTTTCTGAGCCATTCCAGTGTTGCTTTGGCCTTATGCTTAGGGTCACTGTTATGTTGAAAGATGAATCTTCTCTTGAGGCATACATTCATAGCAGGCTGGAACTAGTTTTCCTGTAACACTGTGTGGTATTTGTGTCCATCCATTGTCCCTTCAACTCTGACAAGATTGCCAGTTCCAGCACATGAAAAGCAACTACATAATGTAATACTGTCACCACCATATTTCACTATAAGTATGGCGATTCTTGAGGCGTGGGCAGTGTTAGTTTTACCTTTTTGAAGTCTGAGCAAAAAGTACTGTTTTGGTCTCATCTGACCATAAAACCTCCTTCCACGTCTTAACGGGGTCTTTCTCATGCTTTGTAGCAAATGCCATATGTGCTTTTATGTGGACATTCTTAAGGAATGGCTTCTTTCTTGCTACCCTCCTGTTTTATGGAGAGCTCCTGAAATTGTGGACCCCTGCACCTTTACTCAGTTTCAGCCAAAGAGCTTTGCAGACTTCTGAGTGTGACGGTTGGATTTTTAGTAGTTTCTCTCAGCAGTCGACGTTGTGCTCTAATGTTTAGTTTTGGGGGACGTCTTGTTCTAGCATGAGTCTGGGTGCTGTGATGAACCTTCCACTTCCTGATGATGGATTTAACAGTGCTTAAGAGGGCATTCAAACTCCTTGATATTTTTGTAGCCATTTTCTGCCTTGTGCTTTTCAATGACATTGTTTTCTCACATCAGCAAAATGCTCCTTTGTCTTCAATTTTGCAATGATTATCCAACAAAGACTATGGTCTTGACAAAGGATGTGTTTTATATCCAGAGAGATGGAAAGAACTCACAAGTCCAACCTAATTTTGTTTAATTATGGCCAAATGACTGTCATTTTATGTCATTTTTGTGATTACTTTGTCATTTGTGTAAACCTGGAGCTTCAACAGCACAAAGGCTTAAGTGCTTATGCAAACACTAAAGTTCGATTATTCCTTCTTCGGTTAAATATCTGCAGAAAATTGTTTATTTTGACTTTGGAAATGTATTGTTACAGTATAAGAGTTAATATTAAAATACTGAATGGATAAATATGTATAGTAATCTTTTGTCATGAAGAAGATTATGATGATTTTCAAGGAGATTGAATACTTTTGCACTCCACTGTATCTTTTATTAACGTGTTTGATTTTTACAAAGGTACCTTTTGGTACAAATTCAAAAATGGAGGATGAGTTTTGAAAAATAAACGTATCAGTAGTTTGTGATATTTGAAATTTAAATTTGACCTGTCCAATCCAAAATACTCTTCACATGTTGTTATTAACCAGATATGGTATGTCCTCTTCAAATATTGATAAAGGCACAAATCTCACAATAACCAATGGCACAAATCTGAGAAGTGAGTTGCTCCTTTCTCACAAAACTGATTTTAAAATTATCTTGTTACAATGGCAGGTTTAATGAGTGCACAGAAAAGATAATATCCCAAATAATACTTGCATTCATAATTTTATTTTCCATTGTTATGATCATGTTTGATTTTTTTTTCTTCTTTTATTGATTTTCATGAATTTTAAGTAGTTTTTATGAACATTTCAAAAGTGCCTTTCCACGTTTTCCTTCTTTGGAATAGCAATGATAGATTGACAGATCAGAGAAACGCACTTTGACTGTGACATTGTGAGAGAAAAAAATCCTCTTCCAATTCCACATCTAGCCCATAAACAACAATTTTTTTTTTTAATCCCTTCTTTAGTCGATAAATTGGAAGGCTAACTAGATCACTTACTGTAGATAGCAGGAGTTTTACAGTAGCTTGCGCGTTTGATTGTGTGTGCAGGATGACCAGTGTGTTAGAAGAAAAGAGATCTCAGACTGGCCGCCCTGTATGTCAATCAAGTGGCAAATGCCATAGGGAGGATATATGATAGACTAATGTTTAAAAAAAAAATATATTTTTTTGAATGCAACAAGATCTACCGGTTGATCGCGATCGATGCATTGGGCACCCCTGTGCTACAGCTTTCGTTTATTTTTTAAAAATAGTGTCTGCGCAGTTGACCTTCGGCTGGAATTGATGTGAATCCAATAAAAAAATAGGTGAAGTTTAGCTTTAAGTCCCAGAAAAACTACCTGTTGTGATACCTCGGAGTGCAGTCAAGGTTACCTTCCATTACCAGGGGGTATCAGTAGTCATAACTGAAGGATGGACCAGGGCAAGTGAGAGTTTAAACTGAGAATTATGGCAGTTTATTAAAAAGGCAGGAATAAAAAAAAAAATGCAGTAAATAGTGCACTCAAATAAATAATTCAAATAAGTAAATCCAATAAAATATGTTCTATTAAAATCAACAAAGTCTTTAAAAGAGTTAAAATAAAGAGCCCATAAATAATGGCAAATAAATAAAGCAAAAATTCCAATCTGGGGAAAAGTAAATTTTTTGCTCTCCTTGTTCACTCCCTGTCAGCACTCCAGGAGACCTCAAGGTCACAGCCTTCAGTAGATCTGAGCTATGACCGCTGGCAGGTCCCATGGCACCTAGTCCCAGCTGTTGAATACTGTTGTACCGAGCTCCTTCCATGATGCTGCTTGCCACATTTTAAGCCCATAAGCGGATTCAGACCACAACACAACAGCGGCCACAGCTCCCAAAGAGTCATGCCCTTCTAACAGATACTGCTTGCTCTGTTTGAGTCTCTCTCCTTCAGCTCATGCCAGTGGCTTCTCTCACTCTTGTCCGCTCCACAGCTCAGCAGCTCACAGTGCTATCTCGACACAAAGTCCTTGTGCAGTCTTAGACCCTGCCCTTCCTCACAGCAGTCAGCATGGTCAGTGCTGCCTTTCCTTCTTATTTTCCTCATTGACCAGTGATCACTCTCTGTGAAACAAAAATGTCAGATGCCCTCTCCTGGGCAAATCCCTGTCTATTATACTTTCTGTATCTTGCAGCTAGTGCCCATCAATTAACATGCTTTCACGTGCCCTGGATATGGTAAAAGGAGCCGACTAAAACCACCAATAAACTATTTTAGCACTAACCTCCAGTCTTAACGCACTTGTTTGTGATTTTGTTCAGCTGCTTATTTCATATCAAAGTGATGCATATCATTTTCCAATCAAATATCTGAACTTTAGCCTGTCAGCTTTTGAAACCTCATAAAATGAATGTGCTGTGCAAATAAGGGAGTCTTCTTGGTTATCTGCAGTCTGAGCTGTCTGTAGAAAAGCACATCTGTTTCCTCTCATTTACCAAAGAATTATACAACATTACAAAGCAAATACACTGCACATTTGCACTCAAAATATATACAGTATATACATTTTTAGACACAGTCTCAACTTTTTTTTTTTTTTAATCTTTAAAATATCTTAACAGTAACTTCCCTGTGTCTGCGAGAAACTCAGTCAGAGGTTTTCAGCCATCTGCTGGCTTTTGTTGAGATTATAGAAATCAAACAGTTCTTACAAGTTAGGGAAGTAATTTAAACTGTCATTTAGGAGTTCTGTTATAAAGATTTATAAAGCTGTTACAAAGATAATATTTGTTCATGGCATACCACACAAATATCCAATAGTAAAAAATGATGAGTAGATGAGAGTTGTCGAGAAGCTAGAATGCCTTTATTGGTGCATATAAAAACGTATACATTTGTCTGCTTTTGTTGGATTGTTAAACTAATAGAATGATATAGAGATAGTAGGAAGTATATAGAGTCAGCAGATATCCATAGCTAATATAGTAATCTGACAAAGCCGTATTATAAGAAGCACATCACAACTACAGTATAAACAGTCCATAAGTAGCCATAGCTCACCTTGTGGCATTAGCAACTGAACTGAGTACAGTATGTCAGTGAATAAATTGTGTGCATGCACATGGTTAGATAACTCCGTTGGTGAGGATCACATCATTTTCTACAAACCCTACCCTAACATCTCCACAATTCTTAAAAGTACTCCACAACAGATGAAATTCAGGCCCTTTGGGCACTATTGAGCATACGCTCGACTTTTTATCAATTCCTCTGTAACAGTAAACCATACATGTATATTGGCAACAGAAACGTTAAAGGTAAAGGCATTCAGAAGTCAAATGGGCTTGCTTTCCAAATTTATTTCAGGTTCATCAAAATGAAAACTAAAAATCTGGCTCCTAAAAAGAAAAAACCCACCAAGAGCTTCATAGCTTCATTAAAAAGCCAACTGGTTCATTTATTGTTTAAATTTGTGTTGTTCACTCCCTCAGTCTCATATCTTTTTTTTTTTTCTCAGCAAAACATACTAGCATATGCACTGTATAGCCAATTAAGTTTAGATTCCCCCAGATTTTTTTTATTTACATAATACTAGTTTTACCTATCTTTATTTTTGTTGCAAGTATGTGAAGGAAAATTATTAAACTGATTCCTACACCTTATTAATAGCTGTGTGAGAATAAAAGAAAGACTTTATCATTTTTAATAATTTCTATAGAAAATGTGGATTGGACTATCAGCCCCTTCTAAAGGGATTGTTACCCTAATTGGCATCCTTAGTATTAGGACAATCGGACTGTAGTGTTCAATCAGTGCAGTATCAACCATACTTGGAGGCAGCGACTACAGACTATTGTTTTTCTAAATATTTTTAATTTAATGAATAATAAAGATTTATTTTGTTATGCTAAAGCAATTTTGTCTATAGTTACATGACATACAGTGGTACTGCCAATGTTAGCCATGTGTAATTAGACAAGTAGAAGGGCAGAATAAATAGTAATATCAATTTCTTAATAAATATGGTGGATTTCAATCAGCATATATGTATTTTAAAAAACGTCTCCAACCTGCTGCCATTGGATAGCTACTTTTCTGATATAAGTGGCTAGTTTAAAACTTGATGAACACCCTGAAGATGTAATCCTGTCCCAGCTCAACTCTCAATTATGTGAGATACTGAGAAGTTTCGAGCACCTCGCAAATTAAACAACTGCATGATAAATGCATCATTGTTATAATTTGTGTGTTGCTGTGTCTCATCATTATTTTAATAGGAGGCCCCTTTATAGTAAGCCACTTACAAATAATATACATTAAATGTGTTTCAGTGATTATCAGGAAAATAATAAGTTAACAAATGATAGGCCACAAAATTTTAACGTAGAGCTCAAGAACTTTAGTATTATTATTGTTAGTTTCTTGGCTAAATGAAAAAAGAGTTTATGGACATTCATAAGGTTAATGAGATGAGAGCTAATACATTAGTGGAGAGTGAGCACTATAGACTAAGTTTCAGGTAGAAGAATCACATGGTCACACAAACACATAATACGGTACATAGAGCCTGATATGTAACTGTGTTCTCACATTAATACATTCTGAGATACAGACCTGCATTCTGCCATACAAATGTCATACAGATAAAAAAATGTCCTCCTATGGAATGTGTCAGCCCTTGCCTTTTCAACCTGGAGTTCCAACTGGTTGGACTTCATCATTGGAGACTGTTTGGATGACATCCTGTCAAATCCAGTCCCATACATGCTTGATCACGAAGGAGTATGATGAGCTTGCTGGCTGGAATAGTTGACAAACAGCTGCTAAAGCATGTTGACTTGTATAGGTGCAAAGTTATAATCTTCCAGCAAGATGTGTCCTCATTTACTTAGAAATGAGATCAGAAATGCATGGATGATGTCCCTGATGTAGGTAGCTGTGATGAGGTGAGTTAGGGGTCCATGTCAGTGTGAAGGTTTTTAGTAAAAACAGTGTGCTCAGGCTCCAGGCAGGTGTAGGTGAACACAGCAGCATGGATGATCAGCCTGTGAGTGCTGATGGGGGAATTGACAGAGTCTGTGTTCATGTGCTGCCGTGTATGGTTCAGCCGATTTTCTCATTAACGCTCTGGGGAGCATAATTAAGCACCTGTGCCCACTGAAGCACAAGCAGAGACTAAATAGGACAGAGAGGGACAAAAAGAAACAAAAGGTCAGAAAAAGGCAGAATAGGCAGTGTAATGCAGAACACTGGTGAGGATGCAAGCATGCAGTGGCCATGCTAAAGGAGTGAGAGGTACATCTCTCTAGGGTGAATCATCCCTTGCTGAACAGTCTGGAGGAGTGGAAACAATCATGAGAACTCCTAGGGATAATGTAGGTGTCAAGTAGAATGTACTAGAAAACGGTTCGGAGCATCCTAGTGGAAACCAAATGATGATGTTTAGGATGAGAGCCAGACAGAGTTGATTGCAGCTGTCAGTATCTCAGTCTCCAGGGTGAGCTGGGGCAAGGGAAAAACACTGGGCTGGCAGTAAAGCCAAAAGAGGGAGAGAGTGAGTGATTGATTGATTGATTATTGCCCAGTCCATGGCCACCATGTGTCCTATGAGTTGCAAGTGAGCAGACAGTAGACGTAGCTGCCTATCTGGTCTACATCAAATATACACATGACCATCACTCATTTTCCGACAGAATCTGCTTCATCTCTAAAGCTGATGCACCACCAATCAGCCTGTATGAAATACTACATAAAGCATGCATGGCAGTGATAAATGAGTGAGTGATAGTCACAACAAGGGAATGTGTGACCACACTACTGCTTCATAGTGTCTCAAGTGTTCTGTCTGCTACATCCTCCCTTTTGATGTGCCTTCTTGACATGCAGACATTTATCTGGGCTGTCCAGAACCAAGTCTTCGTCAGTGCATGTGGAATGTTAAGGACTGTTAACCCACCTATCTGCCATAGATTAAGTTTGAATCTTCTCCTGGTCACTGTCAATGGAATTTTCACGTACCTCTACTACAGTTTTCTTCCCACACCCTACAAAGATGTTTGTTAGGTTTCTTAGGACCTTAAAAATCACCTCATGTTAAATTTGGTATGACATCTCTTTTGAAAGCATCAATATAACAAAGGAAAATAACTCAAACTTTACGTACAATATACAAAAGAAAGCAGTAAAATGACAACTAGCAATAAATACATACTGTATATTGAGCCTTTTGTTTGCCTGAATTACTGTATATACTCATGTATAAGTCGAGTCTTGAAACCCTAAAAATCGATCATAAAATCAGACCCTGACTTATATGCCCGTTCAAAAATGCGACACTTATTTATTTTTTTATTTATCCATTTATTTTTTTTAATTTACATCTTCTTTGCTTCCTCCAATCTCGCACCAGTTTGTCAGACATATCGAATTTTGTTGCAGCAGCACAGTTACTGTTTCTTTCGGCACTTCGACTTTTAATTTAAAACTAGCTTCATATTTTCTTCTGATCGAACGTTCCATCGTAGATAAGGGATGCTCTTATAATAAAGGGGTATGAGGGTGTGAGATGCAAAAAACACAAAACAGTGTGAACATCACTTCGAAATAGGTTGGGTATTACCATGTGGCCACGTAGGCACAATACATAGGAAAAAATAAAGGCAGTGTGCTCCGTGGTTACTCTCTGAGGTGGGTGTTAGCATATCATAATCTCTTGGACCAATAGTGTGAGTTTTCTGCATTCGACTTATATGACCGACAAAATAAAATACTGGAAATTATACAGTAAAATCAAGCCAAGACTTGTCTACGGGAGAACTTAACCCGACCCTATATACTATGTGTGTATAATAACAGTTCAAAAAGGGATTTAAATAATTTCTTATCAGTTGAATGGGGTGGGGGGTGATGGAGGCCACAGCTGGAAAAAAAAAGCTATTTTTCAGTGGGTTTGTGTAGGATTGGATCACCCTATGGTGTCTATTGGACATTAACAGATCAAACAAGGAATGCCTAGGGTGTGTTGTGTCTCAGATAATGCTACCAGCCTTCTTCTTCAGTCGGCTAACATAGCCAGTGTTAAGATGCGAGTCAACCATCCCAGTGATTCACTGAGCCACCTTCACCACATGATGCAGTTCCTTCCACTCAGCAGCCATGCAGCTGGCATACCATACAGTTATGCAATGGGTGAGGATGCTGTCAATAGTGCTTTGACAGACATTCACCCGGGGTTGTTATATAAGTTAAGCCTGTTTCAGTTTCCTAAAGAAGCAGAGTCTTTGTTGGGCCTTTTTCACCAGGAAGGATGTGATAAGGAACCATGTCAGCTGTTTAGTAATGTATACTACACGAAACTGACACTCTGGAGGGGACACTGGTCTATCCTCTTTGTAGCTGCCAATGTGTAAGGCGAAGTCAGGCACGGGTAAGACGCGTGTCAAAGAAATCTCACAGTCCAAAAGTTTGTTTTAAAATATTTAGTGAAAGTTAAAAGCAAATAATCCACACAAGAATAAAAAGAAAAATAGTTACACACATAGAATAAAGGCGAAAAAAATGTATCTTCTAAAGACTTAGTTTTTCTTAAGAAGCTTTGGTTATTTCTGTACTTAAAAGTTCTTAATTTCTTCTTCTGTATGCCTTAAACATACGGTTCAACACTTAAATCTTTTATTTTAAGAGTTACTTCACACTCAAAAGGCCCGTAGGCCGTTGGCACTTAGACATGCACCGAGGCACGTTCACGTGCGCAAGCCCGAACGTGAGCACAAACAAGGACACGGTTAAAAAACCGTATGCCTCTATACTTTACACAAGGCAAGGCTAGACTCTAACTAAAGAACATTGTTTACTCAAAAACTGTTAAGAAATGACAGGAAAATACCAACTCAATTCTATTCACGGGGGTTATAGGAACCTCCCATATTTTATGCATTATCATCTAATAAATAGTCATATATTTTATAGAACTAGGAAAATGGCTCTTACACGCTTAGTTCTCATGAAGTCTACAATGATTTCCTCTGTTTTGGTGTTGTTTAGGACTAGGTTGTTGCCCATATACTACTCGGCCAGGGGTTCCATCTCATTCCTGTAAGCCACTCTTCCCCCTTCTCAAATTGGTTTCTCTATTGCGACTTATCCAGAGAATTTAATTACGGTATTGGATTGGAGAATGGAGGTGTGGTGATGGATAAATATAGTGAACAACATTGGGCTCAACAGGCAGCCCTACAGGATTCCAGCGTTCAGGGTGAGAGTAGAAGTGTGGCTCCCAATCTTGACGCTCTGTGGTCTGTTCAAGAGAAAGCCCATGACCAAGGAGCAGAGAAAAGTGTCCAAACCTAGGTTGCTCAATTTATTGACAAGTATGTTGGGGCCCATGGTAATAAATTCAGAGCTAAAATCCACAAACAGGATCATTGCATAGGTTTTTGGTGGCTCTGGGTGTGTCATAACCATGTTAAGTACAATGAAGACGGAGGTATAGATATAATATTTAAGAGCATCAATTTCTCACAGCACTTCATAATTATTAGTGTGAGAGAAACCTTTGGATAGTCATTTATATACTTGGCATGGGAATAGAGGAGGAGGATATAAGACCTGTTGGAACAGCAACTTTTTGTAATGGACCCACCACTATACCAGCATCAATTTTCTCCAGTGTGCATCCCTCCTGGTGACGCTTTAGAAATAGTGTCTTCTCTCCTACAGGTTGTACAACGTAAGCAGCACCTTCCCAGTTTAGAGTGTTAAAATGGGCAAAAAACTGGTTCAGGACATCAGTCTGGTTTGGTGTCATTGCTATACTGAATAGTGCTGACCTTGCCAGTTAATACCTAAATTCCATTCTACATACTTCAGAGTTGGTTGTTCTCAAAGTGTTCCTTAATGTACTGCTTATAATTGTGCCTAACATCCTTGATGCCTCTCGTAATGTTCCCTGTTTCTTCTCTATAAGTCTGTCTTCCAATCTAAAAGCTATATCTCATTCTTTAAGCATTGCGCACACATTGGTTTTTCCTCTGCTTTTGGTTGGGAACCACTCTTGCCACCATTTTTTGTGACATCCATGTTACTAAATTATCTCACATCCACAAAGAACCAGTCTATAGCTACCATAATGAATCACCTTCTGACCTGCTTTCAAAAGGTAACTAGTGTTTCATAAATTATGCTGTGTATAGGCACGTGGAGAAGATTCACAATACAATAGCAAGATTTATGAACAAGAATAAGTGAAACCTTTTACAAATGAACAATAGGAAAGCGGTATTCCTACCTCCTTCTCTGTTTTTTTGCATGCAGGCACCTGTGTTTATTCATTTCATTCTTCAACGTTACTGTAAATGTTTTAGAAAGCTATACACTACTGTAACTGGTAACATCAATTGTAGTGATTGCCTCTCATCTTTCTCCTGCTCAGCACTTATTCAAATGAAGTCTCTCTCCAGTCCAACTTTCATTGGTTTCTCTATGCAGGTGACTATTACAAATCCCCCTTGATATCAGCCTGCAGTGCCCACCTCTGTCCATTGCAGTCCTTTAAATGAATACGCCCAGTGACCTTCTGTGTGCTGTCAGGCTATCTGCTGATATACTGTCTTCACTGCTGAAGAGTTACGACTGATTAGTGGCTAAAATCTGTGGCTTTGCTACCCAAATCCAGAAACAGTGAATTAGAATTTTTCCATTTTTTACATAACAAAAATTAAATTGGCAACACATGGAATTGTACTAATAAAAACTGTTTGCCATAGGTGGTTCACTGCATATTTAACTTTAGTAAATTTGCCCTTGGTCTGAAACACTTTAAGTACTACTGAGTTGTATGAAATGGTTAATTTTTACCTTATCACTATGTTGCTTATTGTGTGTTTTGACATTTTTTTATAAAATAGGAAATTAGGAAATGCCTAATTTGCAATATACATTGCTTAATTTGTAATTTTTTTTGTAAGTTGTTGAGACTAAAAAAGTCACTTTTGTATATGTTTCAGAATGTCCGTATTTTCAATGGGGCAAAAATTAAAGGCCCATCCCTGAAAAATTATTTGCAACACTTAATTGACATGTAGTATTTTCTACATTCAGAACACTGAGCTCAGAACCGTGGCGGGCGATCCAGGCCGACCAGTAAATGGAAGGTTTTGTCTTTGTCTACCACCACATTCACTTAAAGCACTCAGAAAACTACCACAATGCCTCAACTAATTAGTCAGGCTCACAGTTATTTCTCTCTTATCTTGAGATCAGTGCTTGACCTACTTCAGAGTGGTAAGCTGCAGCTACCTCCAACCACTTGCAGAAAGTAAGGCACGCTTTTCTGGTAAAGGACCATGAAATCAGATTTAAAGGTGATCATTTTCATTCTGACTGTTTACCCTTTTCTTTAAATTATAATAGATGATTGTCCAAGAGGACACCATCCTCTCCAAATGGTAGAGAGGCAGTCACTTGAAAAAGGGTCAGAATCTCACACAACAGTTTCCCTGGAACATTTTTATAAAAACACAAACTTCTTAGACATTCAGTAATCTGTGTATGGATGAAAGGTTGATGTGACATTCCATGGCCAGAACAGCCTCAAGGTTTTTCTTTCTGAATCCGGGATATGACTGATTGGGTGTAGTCTCTATTCCAGCAA
This sequence comes from Polypterus bichir lapradei, assembly GCA_026402145.1. NCBI lineage: Eukaryota > Metazoa > Chordata > Cladistia > Polypteriformes > Polypteridae > Polypterus > Polypterus bichir. Next base: position 99,226,194 of record JANRMT010062814.1, read on the forward strand.
CCCAATACACATTTTGTTAAAATGCTGAAGGTTTGGTTTGCCTGGATATTGAAGCAAAACTTTTTTTTGTTTCCCCTTTCATGAATACTAACCCACTTTGCCAGACTCAAACTGCTTCTCCTACATTCTATGTAAAATTTATTGGATATTTTAACCAAGAACCACCTACCAAAATCAATCTGATTTTTTTTTTTAGCACCTTTGTATGAGTCTGATCCACCAGTGCAGTCTTGCCACTTGGTAGCTTTCTAACTAGTGGAGTGACGTCAGCCCTGACTCTTTCCCTTTAAGGAGGAGGTATTCACATGACCCTGTATAATCAAATTTAAATAGAAAATAGGAAGTCATTCATTACAACAACAACATTTATTTATATAGCACATTTTCATACAAATAATGTAGCTCAAAGTGCTTTACATGATGAAGAAAAAAGATATTAAAGACAAAGTAAGAATTAGAATAAGACAACACTAATTAACATAGAATAAGAGTAAGGTCCGATGGCCAGGGAGGACAGAAAAAACAAACAAAAAAAAAAACTCCAGACGGCTGGAGAGAAAAAAAAAATAAAATCTGCAGGGGTTCCAGGCCACGAGACCACCCAGCCCCCTCTGGGCATTCTACCTAACATAAATGAAGCTCATGAAATAGTAATGGGGGAAAAAGAACAAATACTTTCAAGAACCATTTAACTTGAAAATTATTAAAAATTGTCATTATTATAAGAGTATAAACCATGTATTTTGCCAGTCTTAGTAATTTTATTTGAATTGCTAGTTGACAACATCAAAGCTACACTCTAAAAAAACAAGCCTTGACACTTCTTTTGAATGTAACACATTTACTTTCAAGCTCATATTAATATATGTAGAATATTTATTCAAAATATTTATTTAATTGTTGAAAACTATAAAAGAGTTTTTTTTTTTTTTTTTTAAGTTAAAAAAATCCAAATGTGACTTCTTAGGAAAGAAATGTGTCAACTTATTTTTCCTGCTTTAAAATGAATTATCTAAAGTGAAAATTAAAGGTAGTTTAAAAAGTCAAGATGTCTGACTGGAAACAGTCCTATTGTATTTGTTGTCTTCAGTGTGAGGTAGTCCGATTTCCTAAAACCCTGAAACATTGTGGATTCAGGAAGTATTCAGACTCCTTCACTTTCTGCACTCTTTATTGTGTTGTAGATTTACTTTTAAATGGGTACATTTGCAATTTTTGATTATCAGTCTAATCCATAATGACAAAATGAAAAGGTTTTCAGAAAAGTTTGCAAATGTATTAAAGACTTAAAAACGGAATTCTCGTTAAGTGTTCAGACCCTTTGCTGTGCCAGTCCAACCTATGGTCGAGTACATCCTGTTTGCTTTAATTATCCTCGTGTTGTGTCTAGATCTTGTCCTGTTGTGGTAAATTGAATTGCTTGAACATAGTTTAGAGAGGTATACACCTGTGTGTATAAGGTCCGACAGTTCACACTGCTTGTTATGACAAGAACCAAGCTATGAAGTCCAAGGAACTCTCTGGACATCTTTGATAAAACTGGTGAGACATAGATCAGATAAAGGGTATAAAACATTTCTAAAGAATTGCATGTTCCCTGAAACACGATGAGACGGAATAGGTTTGGAACCACCAGGAGTCTTCTATAATTTCCTGTCCAACTAAACTGAGTAATCAAGTGAGAAGGGCCTTGGCCAGGGAGGTTCCCAAAAACCCAGTGGTAACTCTTAACAGCACTTCCGATGTCCTCTACTGAGATGGGTGATCCTATTGGGAGGGCAACCATTTCAACCGCACTCCTTCTTCATTTGAGCGTTTATGGTAGAGTGGCTGGACGGAAGCCCCTGTTAAGTAAAAGGCATATGACAGCCCACTTGAATTTTGCCAGATGCCATTTAAAGGACTCTGAGAGCATGAGGAAAACAGATTCTCAGGTCTAAAGAGACAAAAAATTGAACTCTTTAGACAGAACTCCAAGTACTTTGTCTGGTGAAGACCAGACACTGCTCATCATCTTCCTAATTAATTCTCTATAGTGATGTATGGTGGTCTTCTTCTCAGTAGCAGGGACAGGCAGACTGGTCATAATTGAGGGAAGGCTGAACGCAGCCATATACAGCCTCGGATAACCTGAACCATACAGCCAAGTCAATTGCTTCAGGACAAATGTCTAGACTGTCCCTGAGTGACCCAGCCAAAGTCTAGGCTTTAACCCTGCAGATCATCTGTGGATACATCTGAAGATGCCAATTTACAGATGCTTTCCATTTAATCTAACAGAGTTTTAAATCTACCAGGAAGAATTGGATAAACTGTCCAAATCCAGATGTGCAAAGTTTGTAGAGACTTGGCCAAGAAGATTTCAAGCTGACAGAGGAGTTTCTACAGGGTTTGGAATTAAGGTCTAAATACTTATGAACGCATAGGAATGAGAGATTTAAGTTTTTGATTTTTAATAAATTTACAACCCTTGTTAAAAACATGTTTTCACTTTGTCTTTATTGGTTAATGAGTGCAGATTGATGGGTAAAAATGGCAAAGGTCTCCATGTAAATTTAATCTACAACACAATAAAGTGTGCAGAAATTGAAGAGGTCTGAAAATCTGAATCCACTCTGATTAACAGGATTCAGGAAATAGATGGCCTTGATGGATGAATTTATAGCAGAAAACACTTATAATCTTGTTTAGATATGCACTGACTCAAAAAACTAAAGTACATTTTGTTTTTTATTTTCTACAGTGTTTCATCGTTACCGATACAACTAAATGGACCCAGCAATCTTAACTCTGCACTAGCAGGTAAAATTTTAAAATAGGCTGTCTAATATGATTATTATTTATTTTTTTAATATGTAATGAGCTGGAACTTTGGAAAAATTCAACATTTTTAAAACTGAAAGGTTGTTTTTTTTCTTAATTATTTTTGGTACTTGTTTATGTAAGATTAAACTGCATGCATTTTAATATTTTATTTTAAAAAGTCTTATGTTTATGTATTTATATTTTTAGACCTCTGTCTAGTTTCATTTAGAGGACTAAGTGTACAGGATTATTCTACAGTCAACTGTTCTAGATTTAAAACAAAGGTTGTGGTATTAAATGGAAACATAACTATAAAAGCCCCTAGACATCACTTCTAGTAAACCTTGTTACATCATGGAAAATTCATATGGTCAGCCACTATGCAAAATCATCCTTTGTCTGCTGAATACTGGCAGAGCTACTCATGAAATAAGCTTACTGAACAGCTCTGCCAGGACAAATAAAATATGCAAAAAGAGGAGCTATTCTTAGTTTCTATGTAGGACTGAAGCATGATAAAAGGGGGAATTTTATCCCTACTTGCATCTTGCCTCATCTCAAAAAACATAAAAATCAGTAAGGTTGCATCTTGGCACAAAAAAGATCTCTGTTTGATTCCTGCTCTGGTCACTGTCAGTGCAAAGTTTGCCCATCGTCCTTTTGTCTGAATAGTTTTTTCCTGGTGGTGATGTTTCCTTTTTCATCTTTTGAAGTTTGGTTTAGTTTAAAGTGACCACTTAACCTATTAGGCTGAGTATGCCCTGCATTGTACTAACATACCACCTATTTTTGGCTGAATCCTCGCATCTAATGCTGCCAAGATGGTGTCTAGCTCTTTATGACTCTGTGGTGGTAAGATAAGAGTTCATGAAATGGGCAAATTACCAATTTGTAGGTAGGAATGCAGAAAAGTTTGATATGGGAGGAACATTGCTTTCATATTAAGATTTCGTTGGCTTGGTAATCATCCCCATGCTTAGATCTCAGCTCCAAACTTTAAAGGTCCTAAGTTATTCCAGGTTTGGTGTAGAAATGGTTTGAGTGCACTGAGATTGTGCAAGTGAAGCTGCGTGGAGTTTTAACAATTAAAACCTTTTTGTTATTTTTATTTTTAATATAAAGGCAGTATAGTGTAGTGGTTAAGTCTTTGGGCTTCAAACTCTAAGGTTATTTGGTCAGATCTTCCTGTTGACACTGCATAATCGTGAGCATGTCACTTCACATGCCTGTACTCAAATGGACAAAAAAAAACAAAAAAAAAACAAGAAATTTAACCAATTGTATCTCTCAGATTTTGTAAGTCACCTTGGATAAAGTCATTGGCGAAATAAATTTAATTGTATTATTTAAATGTTAGCATCATACGTGGGAGCCGAAGAGGCCACTGCATAAAACTGCAGTGTGTAGTGAAGACCACCGAGAGGATCATAGGGATCTCCCTCTCCTCAATCGAAGACACCTTTCAGACACATTGTCTGCATAGAGCCTACGCCATTGTGAAAGACGTCTTTCAGCCATCACACACACTGTTTGAACTCCTCCCATCAGATATAAGATACTGCAGCATTAGAACCAGCACAGCCAGGTCCTATAACAGCTGCTTTCCCCAAGCTGTCAGACTTTTGAACTCCTACATGTCACCAAGTACCATATCCCTATAACATTCCCCCAATTATGCACCGAGTCACTTTGCACTCAGCACTTTAAGATGGATATCGAGCATTGTTCAAGCTTTATAGTCCTGCATCTTTAGCCTTGTTATATTGTATTATTTCTCTGGTTTTTGGTAATGTTATGATTGCACCGGGGACTGTAAGGAACGAAATTTTGTTCAATCATATGGTATGTATGTGAATGAATGACAATAAAAATTGAGTTCATATGTTTTACTTAAAGGTAGTGTACATGTTAGAAACTGTTTATTAATTAAAGTTTAACACCTGGTCAATATTTTCAATTGTAAATGAAAAAATTAAACTACTGAAGGGCAGGTTATATAGTAAGATCCTCACCAGATAACATTAAATAATAATAGTAATATTAAACATTTTGATTTTATTTAAGAAATATATTTTATTTTGACATGTGCTGCAAAATGGCTACTGTAAATGGAGAAAGTTTCTTATATTCTTAAATTTTAACTAAGAAGTTAACATTGCAATCGAAGTTAGTTATTCTCTGCACCATTTTCATCACATTCTAGGAAAGGTGAGTAAAATTTCTTCTGGTACTTTAATAAGCCGTTCTGTCATTTATTGTCAATAAACGTGACATGTTGAAAATCTTTTTTGGATTCTGTGTGTTGTGTGAAAACGCTAAGTAAAGATTAGTGGAAAGTAAATGAGAAAAAACAAGTCTATTGTATGAGAAATTGCCTAGTGAAAAATATCCTCTATGAATGCTTTTTCTTTTGTAAGAATGATCACATATCCAAAGCAATCATTTTTATGAACCTCTCTTCCCCATGTTGACTACTAAGGTGTAGTAATTAGAAAAAATGTTTTGGTTAAGTATACTAGTTCATCCTTTTTCCTGTTCTTTAAGTAAACAGTTCTTTCCAAGGCCTTGTTTGTTGTATAAGGTCAGTGTGTAATGTCTTTTGTTCTTTTGTGTGGTTTCTTTCCTAATCTGTGGCTTATACAAATATTGGAATGGGAATGTACCTGAAAAGTGAAATTTAGTCTTGATTATTGTTAGATTTTTGTGCTTTGTGCACTTGTGTTTTTTGGTGGATCGCTTACTAGGATTTGTAATTAATTTATGCCTTTTGAAAATGTTATAGCCTCCAATAAAAGTGCTTTATAGTCACTATTGCCATGAGTTGAAATATATTTTTTGTCTAAGTTTTCATAGCAGTAGTGCCAACTGAGCCATGACTGTATGCTAGATAGACCTAATATTTACATTTACACATACTCATTTGGATGCCTGTGGTACAGGGAGTCCACGGCTAAATAGCCGGTCCATCTTTAAATAAGTAAATAATTGATTGGCCGGCTCAATCTCCATGGGTGTGTGTGTTCGAGCAGCTTATGGGAGGTTAGTGACGTAATTGAGGCAAGACACACCTGTGTTTAGGCTGCAATCTGTCTTAATTGCTTCACCGGGTTTCTGCAGTGCACAGTTGCACCTGCAGAAGTATTTAAGGGGGAGTTGGCACAAGGAGAGGGGGAAGGCAAAAGGATGGAGGTTAATGGACAAAGAGAATGAAGGCAGGAGCAAACAAGCTAGTGCTAGAGGAAAGGAAGCAGGCGGACAGGAATGAAGCCCCAGGAGAGAAGTATGTGGCCGACGCTCAAGGGGTTTGCGGGTTGCTCCTCCTAAGCAGCCTGAAAGCAAACCAATGTACACCAGAAGACTTGTGGCGTAAGCCTGGGCAAGCAGCTCGAGTCCGAGAGTGGAGGCTCAGTGGCGCCCCATGGAATACCATGGGATGGGTGGCAAGGGCACTAGCAGGATAGAAGGGTGTCTGCTCCTGTTGAGTGACGTCTCTCCAGGCTGAGAGATCTCAATTGGGTAAGCTAGGGAGAAGTCAGTTTTTAAAGGGTTGCACCAGGGCTCAAGTTTTTATGTACAGCTTCCTGTCAATTAATTTTAACTGCACTGTTTTGGGACACTTTGTTTGGATTCTATGAATAAAAGTATTAATGCGTCTACCCCTTGCTATGTGTGAGTGTCCTAATTTGCTAGGCTCATCCCTCGGGTACATTACAGACGGTGGCGGATTCAAGAGGCTTCCTAGAGCAACTGGGAGTGTGGAGCTGACCCATACCATCACAATGTCACTTTTATCAAGGGTGGCTTACAACATTTGAAGTACAATTGGCTACTGTTCTTTTATCTTTCCAGTTGGAGCACAGGCAGGTGAAATGACGTGCTCATGGTCTCCCGCCACCTCAAGGTTTGAAACTCGAAGTCTTAACCACTACACCACACTGCCAGCCTATATTATATCAGTCAGTCCATTTTTTTTTGATAATGTGAACTTTTACTACCTCCATACAATTTTTTTTTAGAAGTGTGGTCTAGAGTTTTTCGAATGCTGTAAACTGCCATTTGTTCAGCTTCAGCAATAATAGCTCTGCTGGCTTAGTTTGTTGATGGTCTGAAAAGTACAAACCTTAAATATATTCCATTTCATGAAGCAGTGTACTTATGTGACAGGTTACCTAAGCTTGAGAATTATATCGTAAGATTATCATCTGTGATTTTTTTTAACACCTCTATAGCTGATATTGCTTCTATTCTATACTATAGATCTTTTTTGAATTATTATAGTATATTTGAGTTGACAGTTTTTCTAATATGCAAGTGACAAGTAGGCACGTTTTTTGTCAAATCAGCAAATTTTGCTGGGTGTTTCAATTATGTCTTTTCAATATATTGCAGTTTAACAGTAATGTCTTTTGCACATATGCCCTCTTGGCTCTCAGAGAGTCAGAAAGTGCAAATATTTGATAAAAAATGTATTTAGTAAAAAATAAAAAGTAGTAGTTGTTTGAGATATTACCATCTCAAATACTTTTCTCTGCAGATATTATAGTAAGATTTTTGACAGTTATCTTAACACTTCTTACAGTAAAACAATTCCTTTTGTGGGACTTCACCTATTTGCATGAGTGACTTTCTGCATGTACTCTTGGCATTGTGGCTCCTGTTTATAAGGGAGGAAATTAGGATAAATATTTTCTTTTGTCGGAAAGGAAAGTGCACATGCACATTATATAACACTTGTTTTTTTAAAGCCCCCTGAGCTTTTTTGGCAGAGAATGGCATGGCTGTCACATTTACATTGTCTCATAGTGATGGAAATTCAGAGTCTATTCTGGTTTTATTTGTCTTTATTAACTAAAAGTGTTGGTTCTTTTGGCTGGTCTGATTGTTCAGTAATATTTCTATGTCCAAATTATATCCCCAAGTTTCTCATTAAAAGCCATTCAAGCACGTGCAGATGTCACCCTTGCAAGCGAAAGAGAATTGGCTGAGGGTTGTTGTTTTCTGAGGTGTGAGAATTAATTAAAAAATACATTTTGCACCTAAACACTTTGTGTTTTGATTGCCATGAATGAGTTGTGCAGGAAGTTTAAAATTTTTTTTGGTTTTTTTTTTCGCTCACACAGAAGCAAAAACAGCTGGGTGTTTGGGGGTACATTTGGAAACGTTACTTGTACTTGTTCTTGTTATTTGTATTCAAACTAGCATCAATGAGACAGGGAAGTAAGAAGCGCTAGCTAACACTGGCATCTCCTTAAGTAAATAACCTTTGTTGTAGTGACAAATAGTTTAACAGAAACAAAAATTCCTTAGTGGGGGAAAAATAAAGTTTACCTAATAGACGAACAAACAACAGGCAGTTCAGGGGGTTAGAAGGTGTAAAATGTCAATTTATTTATATAGCACATTTAAAACAACATAGTAATGCTGCAGCCAAAGTGCTTTACAATAATAGAATAAAAGAAAAAGAAAAAAATATATATATATTATTTTTCTTTTACCATTTAAGTTAAATCATTTAAATTTAATACAAAAAAGTTCAGCTTTTTTACTAACCCAAAGTCAAATTTTAATAATGAGGCCAGTGTAATGCATGTCCTGTTGGATGTTAAATTTGTTAGGAGATGGCTTGGAGGACCCAGTCTTCTGTTAAGAATTACATCTGCAGCGGAATACCAGCTGATCCAGATCCTTGAGCTCAGGGTCGCTGAACTGGAGGAGGAGTTGGCTGGCCTGAGTTGTAGTAGAGAATTGGTAGAGTCCTTTAGAGATATTGTGTGCACCCCACAGGTGGTGCCAGGAGGAGATTCCAGACTACACAGGTAGAGATAGGTGCGTCACGGTAACAATATTCCAAGAAAAGGCTGCACACTGCCCAGGGGCATCAACCTTAGAATTGGTTGTGTCAAACAGTTTTCAGGTCCTTACGGAGCTAGGCAGTGTCTCTGAAGATTCTGAGGTAGTAGGCAAGCACGAGGAGTTCCAATGGGCCACCTCAAAAATGGTTCCCAGGAAGAGAGAGGTAGTGATAGTTGGGGACTCAATCATTAGGTGATATTGAAGCAGAGGTTTGTTCCACAGACAAGAGAGTCTCACACGGTGTGTTGCCTTCCAGGTGCACAGATGGGAGACGTCCCTGAAAGTGTGCTATGTTCTTGGCCAGAGCAGGGGTGGATCCAGTTGTCATTGTCAATGTTTGAAACAAATGACATTCATAAGAGCACTCTGTAAGTTCTGCAATCCAAATTCAAAGAGTTAGTTGCCAGGCTGAAGAGCAGAACTGACAAGGAAGACTTCTCCGAAGTTCTGCCTGTGCCATGTGCCAGTCCAGGTAAGACTGAGGAGATTATAAGGCTTAGCGAGTGGCAAAAATCTTGGTGTAGGGTAGAAGGGTATTGGTTTATGAGGCATTAGGACTCCTTTTGGAAAAGTTTGGACCTGTTCTGCCGCTGTGGGTTACTTCTGAACCGGAGGTGCACCAATGTCTTGGGGAGGCATATACAGTGAGTACGGAAAGTATTCAGACCCCCTTCAATTTTTCACTCTTTGTTATATTGCAGCCATTTGCTAAAATCATTTAAATTAATTGTTTCCCTCATTATTTTACACACAGCACCCCATATTGACAGACAAAAAAAAGAATTTTTGAAATTGTTGCAGATTTATTAAAAAAGAAATACTGAAATATCACATGGTCCTAAGTATTCAGACCCTTTGCTCAGTATTTAGTAGAAGCACCCTTTTGAGCTAATACAGCCATGAGTCTTCTTGGGAAAGATGCAACAAGTTTTTCACACCTGGATTTGGGGATCCTCTGCCATTCCTCCTTGCAGATCCTCTCCAGTTCTGTCAGGTTGGATGGTAAACGTTGGTGGACAGCCATTTTTAGGTCTCTCCAGAGATGCTCAATTGGGTTTAAGTCAGGGCTCTGGCTGGCCCATTCAAGAACAGTCACAGAGTTGTTGTGAAGCCACTCCTGCGTTATTTTAGCTGTGTGCTTAGGGTCATTGTCTTGTTGGAAGGTAAACCTTCGGCCCAGTCTGAGGTCCTTAGCACTCTGGAGAAGGTTTTTGTCCAGGATATCCCTGTACTTGGCTGCATTCATCTTTCCCTCGATTGCAACCAGTCATCCTGTCCCTGCAGCTGAAAAACGCCCCCACAGCATGATGCTGCCACTGCCATGCTTCACTGTGGGGACTGTATTGGACAAGTGATGAGCGGTGCCTGGTTGTCTCCACACATACCGCTTAGAATTAAGGCCAAAAAGTTCTATCTTGGTCTCATCAGACACCTGAAGGACTCTGAGATGGTGAGAAATAAGATTCTCTGGTCTGATGAGACCAAGATAGAACTTTTTGGCTTTTTCAGTAACACTTTATTTGAAGAGTGTCTAAATAGTGTCTTCAAAACATGCTACAAAACACGCTTCATAAGTATGAAATAACATTTAACAATTAGTACTTGATAAGTAATGAATGATTAACATCCGTATTTGCAAGATGTGGAACAAAATATCATAGCCATATACAGTTCTTTTTTAGGAGAGTTGTTGGGCTGAACGCCTGTTCTCGTCTAGATTATTCTAATACAAAGCCAGTAATTGCTAGAGCCCACCCTCTTCATTGTGACAGATGAAAATGACAGTTTTTAATTTAAGCAGAAGTGCTGTGCTGTGTACAGTTTCATTCATTCATTGTGTTTGACAATTTTTGGTGATTGCTTTCAAGTACTTAGGAAACAATTCTTTAAACTATTACAGCTTAATACATTTAAAGCTGCACTGTGTTTCTGCTTGTAGAAGTACTTTTTTATTAGATTTAGTTTGTGTGTAATTTAGTTAGTACTCTATTTGAAAGCAGTTCATCATTTTTAGTGTCTCCTCTATGGCAGGATATATAACCTGCTAAACAGTTATTAGATCTGTCTGTCTGTCGCTCTAGCATTCTCAAAGACATGCTATCAGCTGATTTGTGATTCTAAATAGGGCCCTTATGAGTTGTCTGGTGCCCATTCTGGGGCTGCGTTCTGTTTCGTGCTTACTACTATCAGGTTCTAGCCCCCTGTAACCCTGAATTGAGTTTAACAGGTTTTAGGATACTATGTTAACTTTGTTTACTCTGGAGGAAAATATTTTAGCAAATGATACATTTTTTTTATCTCCAGCATCAAGAACAAGAAGAACTTGTAACTACTAACACTACATGCTACAGATGGAGTAAGATTTGGTTTTTTTTTGGAGGGTTAGTAGTTGCTTTACTCAAAAACTACTATGACAGTTGTTTCAAGCACAGGAAGCAAGGGGTTGGGTAGGACAGATAGCTAGAGGAAACTTTTTGCCAAGAATTATTTCATGTTTAGAGTCTTCCTGTCTTCTGTGATGCACCTTTTCCTTCCTGTTGTCAGAGCCAAAGTCAGCAAAAGCTCTCTGCTGTTATAACAAAAGTCTAGTGTTTATTGTTTTGGTTGTTTCTATGTGTCTTTTGTCTGATAAATATATTTTCTGACCTTTTCCTGCTTGGCCTACACTTTAACAAAGTCACTGAATTAACAAAATACGTAGCACTGGCATATAGTATGTAAAGCACCATTTTATTTTACTTTTTTAGTTGTGTTTTTCATTTTATTTGTTTTAATGTTTTTAATTGTATCCTTTTCATTATCCTTCCTGTTCAGAGTAAGATAAATGAGTTTTTACCTTGCATGGGTCAATAGATTTTTTGAATTTTATTTTTATTGTAAAGGTCATTTGCTTTAGTCATTTTGATATGTTTACTTGATACTGCTTCAGTTACACAAATAGTTCATAAGCTGCTCTCTACCTTTTAATTTGTGCAGTAAATCCAACTAATCCAATTTAAAGTCCATTTGGAAATTTTTAGATTGCTGTATGATGCTATGAAAATATTGTAAGATTCTGCCCTATGAAATACTCTTTGATAGTACAGAATGTAGTCTATGATTATTATTACTTTCATG
>JANRMT010062814.1:99242968-99263294 GCA_026402145.1 Polypterus bichir lapradei
CATACCAATGAAATAAGTACGTACATCGGTTTCCGTTAAAAGTTTAATATGGCGGCCGACAGTGGCATCATACCACCGAAATAAGTACCAAATTTCAGCCTTCTACCTACACGTGAAGTTGGAGAATTAGTGACGTTGGAAAGTTCAATATGGCGGCTGACAGTGGCGTCATACCACCGAAATAAGTATGTACATTGGTTTCGGTTAGCGCAGGGAAGCCGCCTACCAAATTTCGTGGAGATGGGGCCATGAATAAGAAAGTTCAATATGACGGACGTCGTTGACCGTTATGACCATTACGCGTAGAATTTTGAAATGAAACCTGCTTAACTTTTGTAAGTAAGCTGTAAGGAATGGGCCTTCCAAATTTCAGCCTTCTAACTACACGGGAAGTTGCAGATTTTGTGACGTTTGGAAAATTCAATATGGCGGCCGACAGTGGCGTCATACCACCGAAATAAGTACGTACATCGGTTTTGGTTAGCGCAGGGAAGCCACCTACCAAATTTTGTGAAGACGGGGTCATTCTTCTACCTACACGGGAAGTTGGAAAATTGGTGACGTTGGAAAGTTCAATATGGCGGCCGACAGTGGCGTCATACCATCGAAATAAGTAAGTACATCGGTTTCGGTTAGCACAGGGAAGCCGCCTACCAAATTTCGTGAAGATGGGGCCATAAATAAGAAAGTTCAACATGGCGGACGTTGTCGAACTTTATCGACCGTTATGACCGTTACGTGTAAAATTTCGAAATGAAACCTGCTAAACTTTTGTAAGTAAGCTGTAAGGAATGAGCTTGCCAAATTTCAGCCTTCTACCTACACGGGAAGTTTGAGTGAGTGAGTGAGTGAGTGAGTGAGTGAGTGAGTGAGTGAGGGCTTTGCCTTTTATTAGTATAGATATATGCATGCATCTTTTGTAACTTAGGGCCACACAATAAGAAATTAACATGTTTACTTCTAAAAGACACTTCAACATTAGGCTTATATGTAAAAACACAGCATATGTTTACTTGGTGATTATATCAGTATTTGTTTAACAAATATTTGAGTTTCAATATACAGTATATAAAAACACCAGTGAAAAAGAAAACTGAACCTTTTTACAATTAGGAAAAACAAAACCAGCCCCTCCCTCACATGTTAAATTAACAATTAATATACAATGCATCCAGAAAGAATTCACAGCAAAGCAGCAGAAATTTTTCTGTAACCTTCCCCAGATTTGTGCCTTGAGGATTTGTGCCACGAGGCAAACCTGCCTCGGAGGTCTGCAGGCAATTCCTTTGACTTCATGCTTGGTTTGTGCTCTGACATGAACTGTCAACTGTGGGACCTTATATAGACAGGTGTGTGCCTTTCCAAATCATGTCCAATCAACTGAATTTAGCACAGGTGGACTCCAATTAAGCTGCAGAAACATCTCAAGGATGATCAGGGGAAACAGGATGCACCTGAGCTCAATTCAAAGGCTGTGAATACTTATGTAAATGTGATTTCTCAGTTTTTTTTATTTTTAATAAATTTGCCAAAACCTCAAGTAAACTTTTTTCACGTTGTCATTATGAGGTGTTGTGTGTAGAATTCTGAGGAAAAAAATAAATGTAATCCATTTTGGAATAAGGCTGTAACATAACAAAATGTGGAAGAAGTGATGCACTGTGAATACTTTCCGGATGCACTGTACCCACTAAAATTTACTTGAACGGCTTCCTAAATAAATATGTTTTAGTTATAAATATATATGTTATAATATAACTTTAGCACAGTTTTATTAGTGAGCTTTCTGATGCTGCCTGTTATTAAAATCTGATCCTGCAGCTGTTGTTCATGTTAATTGTATGTTTTTCTTTAATTCTATTATTGTAAAGCACTTTTAAATGTGCTATATAAATAAAGTTGACATTGATATTGTAGTATGTGGTGTTTTCAACCAAATGACTTTGGAAAGAACTGTGATAAACTTCCATCAGTATATTCCTTGTTCCACTCGGAAATAACAAACTGGACCTGCTCTGTTCAAATGTTAGATGTCCTTAAGTGTAAACTACTGGCACCTTTGGGCAGATCTGACTACAACCTGATTCAAGACTGTTCTTAGATAGCAACCAGGGTATTGAGGAAGTGGTGCCTGGCGGCTGAAATAGCTCTGAATTATTTCTGCCAAACGACAAACTGGGAAGTGATGTACAAGTCACATGGGGGTGATTTTGAGGGACTTGGACACTGCATCACAGGCTGTATCAACTTTGGTGTCAACATTCCCAAATATAATGCCATTGCTTTCCAAACAACAAGCCCTTGATTTCAAAGGAGCTAAAAACATTTTCCCCATAGGGGACAATAAGGTTCTTTCTGTCTGTTTATGGGACAGTAATTCTTTATAGTCTGGAGACAGGCCCTTGGTCACACAATGAAGGTCTAATTGTTGATTACTATCTGTGAGATGAGCCTGAAAACTTCCCTGAATTCTGGCTTGACTAAATTTGGCACATTACTGAAAAAGTGAGCTCACATGTAACAAGGGTTGACTGTGCAAGTGGCCACAAATAAATTGCTGTGTTGATACCTCTAACGTTCTTTTTTATTTTCACGCAGCCCCATTCATCCCTTAATTTTATGACACTTGGGTTTAGAACACACCGTCTCCTTATGGCCATCTCCCGTTCACTTTTGCATGCCTCACCTCCTAATGTCTGCCATTTGCAAAAACACATAATTAGAAGCACTCATGAGGCATTACAAAATGTTCTCATCAAGCGATTTGACAGATACACCAATTAGGTAAGGATTATGAGTATTTACATGTAAATTGTTGTTAAACATCTGCTAAACCTAAAAGTGTGGAGGAATGGCTAATGTAAATCATTTGTTATTGTGTGTCAGTAGTATTCAGGATCTTGCCCAGGGTTCTTTTTCATGTTAACAAGCTTGCATTATAGAGTGCCTTGTAAAATTATTTAGACCTTACATAAGTGTTCAGATTTTGATAAATTAAACAATTGTATTTTATGATTTTTGTCTAGGTTGACATTCTTAAATGCTCAAATTGTGTGTTTTCCTCAGTAGGAAGTTAGATATATGCCAGCAATTATGTTAAATCAAAATATTCAACAAAAATCACATCCTTTGTATAAATAAAAGCTTTTTTTGTTGGGGTGTTGGTCACATGTGATGTTATTGGAGGTGAGTCTTGTCTATTTTTCTTGGAAGGCTTCTGACAGCTCCTTTTGTTTTGATTTTAATTTATTGACTGCAACTTCGCCTTGTTGCATGGATTCTTGCTAGAGCTGAATTCAGTACATTGACTAGGCTATTTAAACAATGGTGCTATATGGAGCTTAGAGGGGAATAAACTTATACCAGCTTTTAGCTGATTGCAAAATGTTTTCATACATCTTGGCATTATCATTTCTCATATCTCTAGTCTTTCAAGTAATGGCGTCTTAATTGCCATATGCTGCCTTGCAGCCTTTTATAAAGACTACACTTGTATGGAAACATGATGATGGAGTGAATCTTCACATTTCCCTGGTGCAAAAGAAGGAGCCCAAGAGTTTGATAAGTAAATGTACCAAAATGGCATAAGTAAAAAGCTGACCTTGGCCAGATTGACCGTGGCACAGCTTGCATTTTTAAGCCCGTATGACAGTAATCTCTAGTCGTAGTCAAGGGAAATCCCAGTTTTACAGTCACTGGCATATTTTACCTGTAATTGATCTCATTGTTTAATAAACAGGGGTGCTTCTCGTACTCTCATTTAGAAAAGAGCAGTAGTGGACAATTTACATTCATAAGAATTTTAGAAATATTCATATTGTTCCTGTAGTGTTTAAGTTCTTAACTCTCATTTCCTATTAACCTTTTTCTGTGGGTTTTTTTCCATAATTGTGTCATATTAACACCAACTAACAATGAGCAGAGTAGATACCAGTGGCTTCATTTATAAATGGCACATATGCACAAAAACTGCATTCCCTACATTTTACACAAAGTTTGGGACTTATTAAAAAAAAAAAAACACACACACACACAAATTCCTGACTGGAAAAATTTCATATCTCTACTGAAAATTTAACTTATACGGACATACATTGTCAAGGTTGGCTACAAAAATTTAAAAACGATGACACTAGTGCAAAAGGATGCAAGTAAAGAAAATGACACATTGAAGTAGTTGCCTATATACTTTGATACACTGCTCAATGTATGTTGTTTCAGGCTTGAACAATATGATTACATTTGTTTAGATTTCTTTGGAACATTGTTAGGGAACTTTATTATGTCCATCTGTGTTTGCAGGACCACATCAATGAGCACACTGGCAAAACATGAGGCATAGGGTGCACTAGAGATGCTTGGGCTGATGGCACTTGGGCAGGCGTGGGCAAAAGCTTTTGGTGTACAATCAACGCAGATAATCTAGCACATGTTAATGACAAACATTAACTTTAAAGTTACAAGATCCAAGAAATGGTTTAATTATAAACTTTATTAAAAGCTATTTAGACAAAGTGCTCAAACACCAGTGAGAGTAATGTTAAAACACAGTGGATTAGCTATGACATTGTCTAGTCATGAATGTTAAACTGCTTGCGTCTGAATAAACTGTTAATATCAATGGCAATATTGGAGGTTGCAAAAATGCTTCCATACTTGTTTGTAGAAGGTATGCTATTGGGAGTTTTCAGAACTCTGGCTCGTGACATGTTCACATTTCAATACGTTCATGTGAGCTTCCTGTTGGATTTTTGGGAAAAACACTTGATTTGTTACTCAGCCTGCAAAAGAAGGAATTAAAGGTAAACTACATTTTTTTGTGAAAATAAATAACAAACTAAATATATTAAAGGTGTAGTCTGTTGCTGTAAATGCAATTTGACCACAGAAATGCTATTTCTGTTTAACCAGGTTTGAGTTACTATTTTATAAATTTGGCTGAAGTGAGAGGTCAGTGTTACATCACACCTTGGAGAATTTGGGTAGCTTTGTTTTCTTTGAATTGCCTTACTTGTAGCTCTGATTTTGTAGGCCCTTCATTTGAAATGTGTGAATTTGCAGTTTGTAGCTGTAGTCTGTCTAATAACACTTGAATGCAGCAAACTAATCAGTTTTGCTTTTGGTTGAGCCATTAATGGAAAACTTTTCTCCTTCTAACTTTCTTCTTTCGCTTTAGTATAGGGCGCTTTTTATTTATTCACAGAACCGGAGTCACACCTGCAGTTCCACATTCAGGGGTGCTGCTGCTAAACAAACCCATCACTGATAAAATGAGCCATGCGCAAACTTACATGGTTTAAAAACACAAATGCTGGACAAAGGCAAAGAAGTAACATAAAATATACACAGTTACCCCTCTACAGGCTGTTCCTGTTCATATGGTAAAAGATAAATGTATTTATTTTTAGATGATATTGTATGACAACTTACTGTGCTTATACCAGCCAGGTTTATCATCACCTTGTTAAGAACACCTCACAAGGGCCAAGATGAATATTACTGTGAGCAAATCATACTCACTGGCTAAAGTTTGCCCACCCCCTGCCCTATATGGGAAGGGCCAGAAAAAGAAAAATATTCAAGTCTTTTATGTATATTAAAATAAAGATTGACTGAAATGCATGTTTAATTTCACTCAGTTCTTAGAAAGGGTAACAATGGTAAGCTTTGATGACATGCTTCATTTGATGCTTCCATCTCTTAACATTGTTGTGCCACCCACCCTTCATCCATGTCACCATGTCATTTTCTCCAGTAATGAATGTGATGTATTCGTCCAGTGAGAGAAGCTCCGGTGCCTCCCCATGTCACTGACCCTGATCCAGTGGCTAGTATTGTGTGTCTTTCGGTGCTGACATGTACCAGTTTCTGTGCTGATTTTCATATGTAAAGATGAACTTGTATAGAGAAATTCATAGGCTGTGTTTTATATATCATTTATAATTTATATTTTGGGTGTATACACTTTTTCTGCTTTTTTCCATACATGTAGTTTTATAAATGAGGCTCCAGAGCAAGTGACACTTAATATTGAGAGGGTGCAGGTACTTGAGTTTCATACTCACTAGCATAGGGCTGCCAAACTGGGATCCTGGAGGCCTGTAATGGCTGTGGGTTTTTGATCGAGCCATTTTCTTGATTATTTATTAATTTTAATATTTCATATTCATTTATTTATTGATTGATTAAGTAACCAATTACAGCTGCTAATTAAATACATTTTTTACATTAAGTTAGATTTTTAAGACTCACAAGGTTCAATTGGTTTTTTTTGTCCTCAACCAGCAGTCAAACAATAATGATATGCAAAGCAAACTAATAGATGACCAGCTAACTCGGTGGTCTTAAACTAAGTTCCTGGAGGGCCACTGTTTTCACCCAGAACCCACCCAGTACAGTTTCTTTTTTTTAGAAGCCAATCAAAATACATTATTCAATTGTAATGCTTGTCAGTGCTTTAATTTTTCCAAACCAAGCATTTTCAAATCAGAACGATATGGTTACTAATTAAGAAAGTGACTAGAATGAAAACCTGCAGCCAAGGCCCTCCAGAATCAGAGTTTGATACCTGTCCACTAACCAGAACATCTGAAAAAGTGCAATGTAAATCTTCATGGTGATGAAACTCTTAAATGCCAAGATAGTAAATCCACAAAATTCTCTCCTTGTAACACATATAATGCTTCTTATATTCCAATAAAATATAACAAATATAGTTTTGAAATTTTTGGATCAAGCCATTCATCATTCTGTGTTGTTGCTTATTATGCCTACAACTTCTTTCATACATTGTAATTGGTATTATTAGGATTATTACAATTAAGGGTACAAACTCCACAGGAAAGATGAAGTAATACGAAAATTACCAAAAGCTGATAACTTAAAAATATAGCAAAAATAGAAATATTTGTAAATTTCTTGTGAATATAAATTTTGCACAATTTATTTTTCTTAAGCACAGAACAAGAGAAGAAAGTAAGACCACCCAATTAAATAATGAGATCAATTAGAGATAAACTGACTCGCTGATTGTGAAACTACCTGCAACAGAACCCTTTAGACACAGGGGACCCACAGATCTAGCAGTGGAAAGCTAAAATACGGGATGGCAATAAGATACAACTATGAAGTGCTAAGAGTTGGAGTAAATCTGCCAAAGAAGATTCAGCAAAAATGATCCCTAAATGTGTAAAATTAGGTTCTACTTGCCTAGATAAGCCTAATGATGTTATTAATGTGAGGAATCTGAATACTGTACTTCAAGCAATCATTCTTATTTTTTACTTTTAAATTACTAGTTTTCATGTTATATGTGAATATGAAAACTTTACCTGAGTACTTTGTAAGACATTCTATGAGCGCCTGCAGAGCTTACAGGGAGTCGCACAAGATTTTTGCTAAATTATAAACCCATTTAATCAGGTGTCTGATTTTATTCTAGTCCTAATTTGCTTTTCAAATGTCAGAAAGGCTCATTTTGCCTGCTTTCAAAATCAGTTCTATAAAATTAATAAACTTGGAATTACAGTTTTGAATTTTTTTCTTATAGTCTCATAGTCAGGCTTATTTTGCCTACTTTCAAAATCAATTCTATAAAATTAATAAACTTGGAATTAAAATTTTTAATTTTCTTCTTATAGGTTATACTAAAAATTTGAATTCTACTGATCATCTATAACACACAAGTTTTTTCTTTTCCCAATATTCTGTTCCGTTTCCTCTTTTCTGCATGTCTTCTGATGGCGCCGGGCGATCTAGGTATGACGGCCATTTTGATGTCGGCAGCTGGACTCCCTGTGCGCTTCATGCATGCGCCACAGCCTACTACGCAAGCCTCTGGCAAGCACGCCAAAAAGCAGCGCTCCGTTAAGAGGGCAAACAAGCAGTCCAGGAAAGGTAGTGATTTCCAAGTTGTTGTTTTTTTTTTTTTTTACTTTATAGTCCCTCTATTTGTCAGTGATTACAGCTCAAACAAATATGAAATATATTTGTAATATTTGATATATTGTTTAATTTATATTAAAACTACTTTTTAATCGGCTTACTCAAAGTATGTAACTGACCATTGAAATATGCAATTGCTATGTAACATGCAACATCTTGAATGTCACAGAGTTTTGGGTACATGTTGAAGTGAATACCTATGGGGGGAAAAAAGTAACTTTTAAACTTTGCAACCATAAGTGCTTCAGATTCATTCTTAATTTACTGGATTATCTGCCTTTTTAGGGAGAAGGTTAAAAAAATGGTTGGATTTCAGTGCATATGCAAAGGTTATCCTCATCCAATTGTATGGATTTAGATATTGTATTCTCATTTGTTTAGCTTTGTCTCACTTTTAAAAATATAATAATATTGAAAACTATAAAAAGTATTATTCCTTTTATAAATAGTTTAATAATATATGGGTAGTATACAAATTTAAAACAATTTTTATTTAACATAGGAGATGCTCAACTGTAGTTAGTGCTGCTGCCTCAGATGTCCAGAGTTCTGGGTTCATATCCTTGTGTGTTTTACAGACATTCTACAAATGTTCACGTTAGCTTAACCTGCAGTTCTTAATAGCCTTGTGTGAGTTGGTGAGTGGTTGTGTGTGTGTCCTGTGGTGGACTAGCTCTCCTTCAGTAGTGTTTTCCCATCTTAATAGACAAAGCTGTTAACAATGGGCATACTCATTTAGTCTAGATCTAACCGAAGCCACTGTCTGAATTGTAGAAACTGGTATTAGACTGTGTCAGAAAGGGTTTTGTATACATTTTCAACTTGCCTAACAATATATATTGCTCTTCCTTCATAACTTTTATAGCTATTACAAAAATTAGCGTATTGTTCAACAATGGTGATATTCCGCAGCAGAGCATTCATGTTCATTTGACCTTGGCTTCAACTATACTACCGGCAGAGCGCTGCGCTGTGTGTGTTTGAACTACCCTTAAGCCATCACAAGTATGTTTTATTGCGTTAGATTCTATATTTTTCATATTGCCTTTACTTTTTGAGTTGCCCTCGTATCTAATAGTGCTCGCAGTCTTAAACATAATTTTCTTGAACACTCCAAACACATTTACACGTATTCTCAGTAAAGAATTCAGGTGCTGCTGAAGTCTGAAGCAAACATGCTCCATCTGAGTAATAAGTATGCAGCCAGCGTCAACTCCTAAATATTTACAATTGGTTTAGTGCTGGTCACAGCAAGTGGTCATCCACAACTTGAGGATAAGGAGCATTTGCTCAGAGTACTCCTTGCATACTTTTTGGTTTATTCTACAGTCCATCCATCTCGTATCCCAGGCAATATAATTTACTGAATATCAAGGAAGTGAAAGAGAGTTTCCTAATTTTTTTTGCCTGAGTTGTAATAATATGCCCTCTTCTGCCTCTTGTGTAAGACTTGTTGATTTTTCTTCTATGCACTATTTCTGTGGGTCTCATTAACGTTCCAATAACAAGTATCATTTAGTGGAACAATTAAAATCAGTTTCTTACTAATTTATTTGTTTTAAATAGTGTTACTTACTCAAAATTCCTTTTAAGATTTTAGCAAAGATGGATCTCTCGTCTCATTTCAGTAAAGGCAAGTGGAAAGGAGTTGTTTATACAAAAATTGGTACTGTACCACTGTTTAAAAAATAATCACATTTTTCTGTTAAAATAATTGAAGCTGGCAAAGAAATTGGTATCCTCTATTCTGTATTGCATAAAGCAGACACTTTGCTTTTGATTTAGGACCTAACATTATTTAAAAAAGAAAAAACAAATGGCATGAACAAAGTTACTAGGACCCTTTTGAAAGACATACTAGGATTATAGCGATATCTCAAGCCGACTACTTACTCTAAATAGGATCACAGATGTCTTCAATCTTATAAATCAGCCAATCACCTTGTTTGAATGGAGCGAAGTACTCACTCAGCAGTGTTGTTTCACAGTGTGCAGCATCACAGTGAACACTGACAAGAGAGGGAAAAGAAAAATATTGTCTAAGGAGGAAAAGAAGACGGTAATAACTAGGAATGGTCAAGGTAAAAGCAACAAGACCATCTAGAAAGATCTTCATGTTCCTGTGACCATGGTAGCTAACATTAAGAAGTTTAAAGTCTAGGGGATAGTAGCCAGCTTCCCTGGAAATAGCTGCAATAGGAAACTATTTCCCAGATTGAACAGAGGAATAATTTGAATGGTGTAAACGAACCAAATAAAACATTAACACAGATTCAGGCTGAACAAGTTGTACCATCTGTCACTGTCTGACCGAAATTGGGCTCCTTGATAGGAGACCCAGGAAAACCACAGCTCTGAAAGACCGACACAAAAAAGTCTTACTGGAGTTTGCTAAAATGCATGTTGACCAGTCACAGTCTCTGGTAGAATGTCCTAGGACAGATGAAACTAAATTATAACTGTTTGGTAAGCCATAACAGCTCTATATTCACAAAAGACAAAACAGTTCTTACATATTAAAAAAAAAATGCCAGCCCTATTGTGAAACATGGCCAAAGCTCCATGTTGACCTGATTGCATTATGCAGTTTCTGCAGATTTGTAGCTGCACATTATGGTATGAATTTCTCATTTTACCACATTCAAAATGTGTTCCATTGGATTCAGATCTGATGACTGGGAAGGCCCCTGAAGACCACTAAACTCATTGTTATGTTTGTGAAAACAGTTTGGGAAACTTTTGCTTTGTGACGTGGTGCATTATTGTGCTGGAAGTAGCCATTAGAAGATGGTTAAATTGTAGCCATGAGGGGATACACATGGTCAGTAACAATACTCAAATATTCCGAGGCATTCAAACAGTGATTGATTGGTATTAACCAGCCTAAAATGTGCCAAGAAAACATACATACCCAAACCATTACACCATCATCACCAGCTTGGTCTGTTGACACAAGGGATGTTGGGTGCATGGATTCATGCTGTTGGCACCAAATTCTGACCCTAAAATCTGTGTGCCACATTAGGAATTTGAGAATCATGAGACCAGCTGGTTCCCATTACAGCCACAGCTTACTGTTCTTGGCTGGCAGGAGTGGAAACAAATTTTATCTTCTGTTGTTGTAGCCCATCTGCCTCAAGGTTAGACTTGTTGTGCATTCTGAGTTGCTTTATGTTCACCACAGTTGTACAGAATGGCTGTCTCAGTTACTGCTGCCTTTCTGTCAGCTTGAACCAGTCTGACCTTTCTCCTCTGATCTTTTTCTTATCAACAAGTCATTTCCATCTGCAGAACTGTCACTTACTGCATGATTTTTGTTTTTTGCACCATTCTGTAGGGACTGCTATGTATGAAAATTCCAGGAGATCAACAGTTACAGAAATACTGAAACCAGCTTATCTGGCACCAACAATCATGCCACAATTAAAATCATTAAGATCACATTTTTTCCCTTATTTTGGTGTTTGATGTAAACATTTTTGTGGCGAAAAATTCATCATCAGAAGGCTTTTTACCTAAAAATAAAGGCTATTAGAACTTGGGATAGACAGACAGAGTTTTAAAGCTTTATTGCAATAAAACAACAAAAAAAACAACAAGGACTCAACTCAGTACGGCCAAATTGAGCTGAGCCCTGAACATTGCCATAATCGAAGTTTTTATAGCAATTTCTTATCATTTTAACCTTGTTCAATTGTTCAATAAGCTCATTCCACACCTGGCTATACTGTCTATTGTTTATTTCAGTTTCTGTTTTTCTTATTCTTGATTGGTTCTTCAAATGGGCAAATGTCCTCTATTCCATATTTGATCTTTCATGGTGTCACTTCCTCCTCTAGCCTTTCAAGCTATACTATAATATTGGCCTAAAGCTAAACTTTAATTAAAAAGAAATATTGTATATGCTTTCATTTAATCATTGCTTGGCATACTTGATTTGTCTTAATTTCTACACTAAAGCTAATTTCTAATATATTCTTCTAATATTTTTTCTAAAGCCTGAATTTACTAAGATTTTCTCTTCCTGCATTACAGTGTGACCTTGCTTACAGCAATAGCCTTTTTTTTTTGCCTTTCTGCTGATTCATCAACCCAGCTGGTTTCGCTACGTGCCTTCCAGAGCCATCTTTTCTGTGTTATCGCTTCCTAGCTTCCTAGCCTTGAACACAGGTGTTCTCAACCTCTTATCCTGTTCTAAGCTGGTTTCTGTGCATCAATTTTCTTACTCTGGAAATTTTGCTGTAAGCTTAAAAAATAATGCAATATAACTGATTTTTTAGTTAACTATTTGCTTGACCTATCTTATTTGCTTAACATTCTAACTTATGCTTAATCTAATATTTTAGAAGCTATTGATTACTTTTTATGGCTCGTTATGTTAATTAGCTATTCTCCATGCTAATATAAAAAATTTCCTTCTACAACATTAACTTGTACTCCTGACGTGTAGCTGCATAATTTCATACACTGTGATTCTGCCACATGATTGGATGTTTTGATAATTGCATGAATAACAGGTGAACAGGTGTTCCTAGAAATTTGCTCAGTTAGTGTATATTTCTGACGAAAATAATTTTGTCTTGAGTAGGACCATCAGTCTTGGTTTTGGAGAACAGGAGTGGCATCAAGATTTTTTTTTTCAGTTAATGTCTTAATTAGAAGCCAGTTACTGTTGCTAACATAGTATGCTTTTGGTGATAAATGTTTGTTCATAATGTAGTTAAAGGATCGGTATGTTTCAAGTTGAAGGTCATTTCTTCACAGTCACTGTATATATTCATTTTTCATGTAATATTGTGTTTTGTTTTTTTTGCTATCAGATTTTTATTAAGTAGGCAGAAAATACAAGTAAATGAAACATAACCAAAAATGTGACTGTAAAGTGAATTGCTTTTTATAAATTGATAAAATTGCGTACCTTGTCTGTGAATGCATGCACATAGTAGTCTCAGCACTTAGTGGGAACTACAGGAATGTCTTCTGGCTGCAGGAGTTTATTAGCTCTGATGCATAGCTGCTGGTGAGTCTCAGATGTGTACCCCAGCCTTGGGTTGGCTCAGAGAGCCAGGGTAAATAGTGGGATACAGTTTGCTTCTGACTCTTAGTGAGTCAGTTGAGGTGCAGCTGGACAGCATGCATGAGTGGACAAAAGGACAAAGCGACTGGTAGTGTGAGTTGCTATCAAACTTCTGGGTGGTATGGTGGAAGTGGATGCTCAAGGAACCAAAAAGTTCTCTTTAGAGCCACCTCACCAGCAGTCTTACTGTATTGCCATTCATTGTGTTTTTATAAAGTGTATTACTTAGGGATATGTAAGTTATGTATTTAATGAATGATTTGTTTAGACTTTGCTTTCATGTTTTGTCTTGCTTTATTAAGTTGATGGGTATGTGTGGTATCATCATTTTTAACTTGCACAAACAATTGTACAATATTAAGTTGATGGGTATGTGTGGTATCATCATTTTTAACTTGCACAAACAATTGTACAATATCATTTTTCCATAGAATTGGGACAATTATGTAATTTCATGGAGGGATTGTCAATATGAATAGAAATGTGCAGTAGAAGAGTTGGTTATGAGATCATGAATGTGAACTTTAACGTCTTATTAAAGAAAGAAACATCCTTCAATAGGACAAGTCCGTAATCAGACAAGAGAAAAGCTGTTCATTTCATCTTTTAATGACTCCTCGGCAAAATGCCTTAGAGGGAGCATTCTTCAAAAGCAGTCTGTTACAGCATGGTCAGAATGATCAGAGAAACATAGAATAGAGTTTCATTTTATAAACTGTTGAATTTACATACAATGCAGTGACAATCAATGCATACATCTTACTCTGGTTGGTTCGTTGGTATACACCCAAATATTTATATAGACTAAAAGTCTTATTATATTATATTCAGGTTCTTCTTATACCTTTTGAGATGAGACACCACCCTTGAAATTTCTGTGCATATAACAATTGTCCATTCTAGTTTATAGGACATCTGCTGCTTTCTTAGTCATCTCTTAGTCATCCTTCAGTACATTTTGTATATTACATCAACCTTTCTTCTGGTACATTCTTTATTTACTTGACCATCTCAGTATTTTTCCTAAACCAAATTTTATATTTCAGTGTACATTTTGTTGTTCACTTGACCTTTATTTGGTTTCCCACATTTATTATCCCTTTTAGATAGATAGATAGATAGATAGATAGATATGCTATTTCTTTAAGATGAATGCTATGTTCCCCTAAAATTATTCTTCCACACTCTATATGAAGTGTAAGTGATGCCTTACTTTAGTAGCCTCAGCAATAATGAAAGCTGCATGTGTAAAGCTCAGTGTGAAATGATCACTTCAGACCTCATCATTATACCAGCTGTCACCCACTGAGAACATGTCGAGCTTGTTTGTGAGCAATAGGGAGCTACCTGTATGTAAATGTATTGTGAAAATGTCTGTGTGTGCAGTAACACCACTATGTGCTAAGAAGTAGACTTTATCGGTAATTGACTTTTATGTGAAGAGAAAATGTTCCAAAGAAATACAGAAAACGCATTAATTGCATTATGTGTGCTAACTATACTGTAGATGATGTTTTTAC
This sequence comes from Polypterus bichir lapradei, assembly GCA_026402145.1. Taxonomy (NCBI): domain Eukaryota; kingdom Metazoa; phylum Chordata; class Cladistia; order Polypteriformes; family Polypteridae; genus Polypterus; species Polypterus bichir. The sequence continues at coordinate 99,257,510 of JANRMT010062814.1, forward strand.
ATAAGTGAAATACCACTGTGTTATGCAGAATTGTTTCAATTTAAAATTATTTATTATTATGAGACAGTTCAATATAAGTACTGAAAACCCCAAATTTTAAAACGGTACAGTGCCAGTATTTTGCAAAGTTCAGTACTGGTTATAAACGTCAGCTTTTCATTCAAAACCCCCTGAAACTCTGATAACCTGTTTAGATGTGCTAGAAACTTTGCGAAACCCCATCCTCACTAATGGCTCAATGCACACTTTTTGCTAATAAGAAGCAGTGCGTAGCATGGCGTGATCACAAGGCATGCAGTCTTGTGGTGCTTCTGTGAGGCTGGAGTAAGGCCAGGGTGAAGTTATCTGTTATTTGCTTTGGAACCATTTTGGTACCAGTACTGAGATCCAAAGGCTGGCAGCAATACCAAAGTTAAAATTCTAGTACCGATCCAGCACTACAGTATAGTGATTGGGTTGTTGGTTCTGATCGTCTGTTTCTTTGTAGTTTCTGGTTCTTCGTAAAAAGTCAGTCCATAATATCTTTTCTGAGAGCTGGTCAAATGCTTTAAAATATTTCTGCTTGCTACATCCTTGGAGTGAAGTCTTAATCCATATGTTTTTGATGCATACATGAATATCAAGAAGAAACCTCTTCTAAATGCTTAATTTCTTCATGGTAAATCAGTTTGTCAGCAAAATGTTGACTTTATGAAATAGCAGGGCATATCAGAAGTGTTGAAACTTCACTTTGTTTGGAAACTAATATTACTGTGTGATGGTTCTATGTAGATTCCAGCTTTATATCTTCCTGCTAGTTTATGCTGCTTTTTCTGTTTTGTTTATGCCATGCCAAAATTTACATTCCTGCAAAAACATTTGCTTTGCTGTTCTTTATGTCCATATTAATTTATATATATATATATATTTATATATATATATATATATATAATATATTTAAGTGTCTGTTTGGAGATATATATGCTAATGGGGCGATAGACTCCATACCTTACACAATAATTATTTAACTCTTGAAGATTATCTGCAGACTGGATTGCTGTTTTACCCTTTTTACTTTATTTTAATGTACAGGCAAACATTGTAGCTTGTGTTATTGCATTGTGACCTGTATTAACAAATGGAGCTCAACACATGTCTACCCGATTGCTCCAAATTTATGTAATATTTGAAATGTCTTTTTTGTTTTTCAGCCCCAAATCCTGAAGAGGTGATCATTAAATACATGGAAACAGTAGATACTCCTCCTGATGAGGTAACAGCATTGTATATGTTAATTACGTAACACCCTCTATATACAGTTGTGTAAGTAAAGTTGGTCATTTAAACAGAGAGGTTGCTAATATAACTTTACACTGATAGCCTGAGCATCAATTCTGTGAGTAAATCTATATTTGTATTATATTTATAGATTTGCAGACATATGTGTAGTTATTCCAGACCATACAATCACATAATTGATACTGAATGTGCTTAAATTTTTTGTTTGTGAAGTATTTTAAAATATCTTTAATGTGTTTTAATAAAAAGTATTAGCCACCATATGTAAAAAAGCTTTGCATTACAAATTAGTCACTCCATTCCTATCATGCACATTACTTGTTTGGACTGCAAAGAAAGCATAAGTGGAGGAGACTTAGGTTAGTAATTGAAAACTACTGAGCTGTTTAATTTCCTGGTGATATAAGCATGCAACTTTTTGTTGGTGCTTCTGCTTTTTAATTGTATACCTCTACGTTGTGATTTTTCTTTTCAGAATTGCATTATCTGCATGGAGAGACTGCCTTGTCCATCAGGATACGATGAAATCCCTGAGTGCAAGTCCATAGACACTAAAATGGTTGGCAGATTTAAGAAATGTGGTCACACGTTACACCTGTTATGCATGCTTGCAATGTACAACAATGGAAACAAGGTATTACTTACTTTTTTATTTCCTCTGTAATTTACAGTAATGGCAGTCTTCCAGTTTTTGTATATAAAATGAATTTAGTCCACTGATTTGTATTCAGTGTAATGTATGATTTTAGTTTTTCCACTGATTACAGTGGAATAGATTTTAAATTCATGAAGTTTTTACACCTTTATAGTAAAACACATATCTCCTAAACCCCTAACTCCCAGTGAACATTAATGCACTTATTATAGCATTCACAATGATTTTCTGTGCCTGTCAAATAAAACATTTGTTTTGGTTATGCAACCATAGCTGCCATGGAGTTAGTTGCTCAGATTGGGAATCAAATGGTAGTCATTCAGGGCCAGATTGTGAGAATTGGATGGCATGGCATGCCTTGTAATCCATCGGTTCCTTTCTCTGCAATTTTTCCAGCTGTCTGCTACAAATGCCAAAGCAAATAAGAGTCATATTGACTGGCTATGTGTGCTTTTTAAGATAATAATAATACATTTTATTTATATAGCACCAACCTATATGAACCATTCTGTACACAGCATAAAAATTGTACTTGACCTTGCTGGCACTAGCATCCACTTCAGATTTCATTGGTTTGAAAAAACCTCTGTGCTTCCATTTAAATATTCTTTAGACTTTTTGCCATAGTGATATGTCCAAGTTTCGTCCCACTTAGAAACTCTTTATAATTTCTCTCACTGTGAATTAGTTAGCTTGAGATTTTCCTTGAAGTATTGAATGTGGTGTGTGGCAGACGGCCAGGACCCTTACTTGGCTGGGGCACCTTCATAAAGGAAAGGACCAGGGATAAGAACACATACAGGGCATTATCTCCCCTGATGGCAACCCCCTTGGGTTGCAGCGGTGCCTTGGATTCCCACAGGGCTTCATGGGAGTTGGAGTTCAGTACAGCACTTTTGGGTTCCGTGGGTGACACAGCAATTGCAGAGCCCGACTTTGTCGGGCTTCTGCATCACCCAAATGTATTTCCGGACCACTCTAACTGGACACCAGAAGTACTTCTGCGTGCAAGATAAGAGTCAGGAGATGGAGGACAAAGCTTGCTGGAGAAGGAGTAGTGGCAGAAGGTGAAACAAAGAGAAGAGGAAGTGCTTGTGCTTATTGTGCTTTGTACTATACTGTTCAGGTGGGAAACAGTTTGGGAAGTGTTTCCCGCAGCACAATAAAAAGCTTGTATGTGAAAAAAATTGTGTCTTGTCTGTGTCGGGCACTGGGAGGTGAGCACCCCCTGCAGCCCACAGGTAACACTTATTTTAATAATCAACATTGTGGCATCCAAGGTGTACTTATCCTGCTCATGTTTAATTGTTCATGAATTTTGCTGATTTAAAACTAGCCCTTAAAGTTCCTGCTGTCTCACATGTCCTCACTCTTCGAGTCCCTATTACATTTAGCACCAATGTGGCTACATTATCTTCACTTTGAGGGGATATCTTGTCTAAGTGTGGACACAAATGAGAAGTACTAATGTTAGATTTCTGCACATATTGATTATAGTTGGTAGATATAAAGGGACATCTAAGAACACTGCCTGGTAAGGCCACCAAATTCTCAAACCAGTACTATTTAATGCAGCACCTAAGTTTTAAAGCATGATAATGGTAACATTTCTTTGATCAGAGGAGATTCTAATATCAGTTATAACATGTATTAAACTAGTTTCTCTGTTGTGACAGGGATGAAACTCCGATTAATTTTTTTATTGTGCTTTAATTAAAAAAATGTGTAGCTGTATGGTGTGAAAGTTAAGGTTCAGCTGGAATACATTGCTTACTGCCTTTAGGCAAGGTGCAAGGATTATTTGCTGGGGAAAATTTTAGTTTCCAGATGACGCCGATGATACCAGTCACTGTGATCAACGTATGATGCCATTTTGTTGATGTAGCACTTTTTATGTCATAAAGACTGGAAAAGGTGGGTAAACAGGTGGGGATGCAGCAGGGTTATTAGTTACGGGCTAGGATCTTTGGGGTTGAGGAGGAAAACGTCAAACATGTGAGTTGCTCAACATAGACCCCCTGTAAGGTCTGTAGTGATTAAACACCCTCGAGAGTGGTTATCGGTCTCACTAAAATCTGAAAAGGAAAAGATAAATTGGAAATTGGTCTATAATTCCCGTATAGCATCATAATATGAAAATCAACTACAGTACACCAACAGCACTAACAATATAGGGGCTTACATCACAAGGCTTAACCTAAAACCAGTGCACTGATGGTTATACACATACATGAATATTTTCACTCTTACTGTGGAAACCCCAGATGTACTTGTTGTGACTATTCCATTTTCACAATTAAAAAATATTTAAGTTGAATGACTTAACTTCTTATTTGATGTAATGAACTGGGTGGTTTTTGCTCATAGGAATATCATTTCAGCTTCAGTCAAATTAGAATATATTGTTGAACTAAGTGCAGTACTTAATATACTTTCAGAACATAATAAATCACAGTATGATCATACCGTCATCCAGGTATCATAGTGTAATTGTCTGCACACACCATAAAAAGCCCCACTGTGGTTTTACGTTAAGTGAACATGGCCATGTGAAGCTAGTGGGTCACCTTGCATATTTTTTTTATTTTTTTAAGGCTGTTACCAGTGTACCGAGAAGAGAGAACACATACACTGTAACATTGTATTTCAATTGTGAAGTTATATAGTCTTACAGATTTCCAACTTAACATGTGAGAGATTTGTGGAACAATATCCCATTCTAAGTGCTCCTACGAAAATCAGAATTCAGCAATTGTTTAAAAAGTGGAGTACTTTCGGTTCTGTGAGAAATGAACCAATGCCAAAAAACCAGTTCATCTGTACCCCGCAGGTTGTCTCCAACATTCTGGATGATATGGAAGTCCTTGCATAGACATTAATTAAGGTCATGTCGGCATGCAAGTCATTATTTGCAGGCTATCAGCCACTCTCAGTTGTAAGAAGCAGATCTGATATATGTGATACAGTATCTGTCAAATAATAAAGAGTCCACAACACGTGTTTCGCCCTTATTGGGCTCGTCAGGTATACACATTTTTGCATCCCCTTACGGGGTTCTAATCTTGGATGTCAGTGCCTGAGGCTATTGATTGATTATACCTGACCGATTTGCACACCTCACTCCCCTCTTATTAATGCAAGGCGGAGTATTGGCATTTATTAGCCACATTGAAACAAGCACAGGTGCCACTAATGACAATAACGAAGCTTCTGTTCAGTTTCAGTGTGGCATAACTGAAGCCTTAATTCATGTCATTACTTACACCCGTGCTTGCAATACTATTTCATATTAATATGGCTGCTAAGAAAAAGACCCATTAGGATATGAAACCATATGATGCCATTTATGAATAATGATAGCTCAGCCGCAACTCAAAAACCAAAGACCAAATTTTCTGGAGACGTTCATGGCATTATAAGCTAGCTTTAGTAAAAAAAATTGACCAATTTGAAAGTACCGTAGATCCCGGAATACAAGCCGACTCGGTATATTAGCCGATCCCCTTCTCTACCTACTAAATTACATGTATTTGTCGATGACCGGTATTTAAGCCGACCCCCTTCTCCAAGCAAAATTTTCTAAATTTCCTTAAAAGTGTCTTTCAGGTATATTAATCATGTTTATCGGCGAGAATTTGAGACTGCCGGCATTTTTGATGGAAACCAGGAAGTGATTGCGGAGAAGTTTGGCACACACAAGCCTTTGTGTTGAAACTATATACGCAAATACGGTACATCGACGGGTGGATTTCCGGAGACTCGTTATAAATTTGACTAACTTAAATAAGCAATACAGTGGACCCTTGACTTAAGAACTTAATTCGTTCGCGAAGGCTAACCCATAATTCGTTC
>JANRMT010062814.1:99263694-99288909 GCA_026402145.1 Polypterus bichir lapradei
AAGATGTTCGTCGTAAATCAAAAGAAAAATTTTTATTTTAAACTTCCCGATAATTTATTATAAATTTTATTAATAAAATCAACAACTAAAACACTTTTTTGAATAAATTCTTTATTTAATTTAAAGTACTGGCATGCAAAGTTACTTCTTCATTGGAAAGATGGCTCTATGGTTTCGTCATTATTTACTTCCGTATTGATCGGCAAAACCGGCATTGCGCTGGAAATCTTGAATCTGAAACTATGCTCGTTGTATAAACGACCCCCAAACTCCAAGCCAAAAATCTAGGACGAAATTCTCGGCTTATATTCCGGGATCTACGGTACTGCTTTTTTTTCGCTATTCAATTTTTCATTGAAAAACATGGTCATTTTTAATTTTGAGGATAGCATTGTATTTACACAAAATATAGCTTTAAAGGTGCTTTAAAGCAATTTCAAAACTATTTCTGTACAACATATATTCAGGGGGATATAGCCAGTCAGTCATAATTCTCCTAACTTTGTTAGCTTAAATCTCCCTTAATACTGATGAAAGACACGTGCAGTTTTAGTTCCATGGGTTATTCATATGACCAAATCAGCATGCCAAGTTTTGTTAAAATCTGTGATAATGAGGTCCAAAAGTGTGATGATTTGACACGAAAATACTCATAGGAAGTAAAAGAGTTCAGAAAATGGATGGATGGTTAATAACAGCGTAAATTATAGAGTACCTTGTTTAGAAATGTGTATGATAGTAGGTGTTAGAATAGGTGTTGATACATTTTAAAAGTATTGCCCAAATGTTTTACTATATGCATGGTATATTTATGCTACTATATGCTACCATGTACCATTTATTATGTCTAAGGAAATTATTCAGGTATTAACATGTTGTGTGCCTCCCCAGTCCATGTTTGCAACTTTCTAGTTTTTTTTTCTTTTAAAATAAATGCTGTCTTTCTTCTGATTTGTCTCAGGATGGCAGTCTACAATGTCCTTCCTGCAAGGCAATCTATGGTGAAAAAACAGGAATACAGCCAAAAGGAAATATGGATATTTATTTCATTCCGCAGCCTCTTCCAGGTCACCCAGACTCTGGCACAATCCATATTGTTTATGACATTCTAAGTGGAATTCAGGTGCATTTTTGTATTTTTTTTCTTCTGTAGATGTATCACAATTAAGCATGTTTTCAGTATGGTTCCTGTGAAAGGCTAAGAATATATGCAACCCTTATGCAAAGTCTGAGGACTACTGACATCGTTCTTTTGAGATTTTTGCTTTCGCAATCAATTAAAACTTAGTGTACTACTTTGTTTATAGCCTATGGTAGAGAATTTGCACACCTTTGTTTTAGTTTTGTTGAGGTACATCAGTAAACAGCTGTATAGCTACCTTTGTTAATATGGGAGGAGGTCATTTTTCAAATTTTCATTTGAAAAGCCTCTAAAAACACTTCATCATGGCAGTACTTTATGAAATTTTGTTTTCATCCCTGCTTACTGCTAATAATGAGAACAAAAGTGGATAAAGTATTTTTAAAACGTTACCTGGTTATTCTTTTTCGTTTCAGGGACCAGAACATCCCAAACCTGGCCAGCCATACAGTTCTCGGGGTTTTCCTCGCCACTGCTACCTTCCAGACAGCGACAAAGGAAGAAAGGTATGGCCAAGCTTTTCTATCTATAGTTCTGTTCTTGGTCTTGATATTGTATTTGATCTTTAACAAATACGTTTTGACGTAGTTTTTTCTCTTCACTAGAAGATTTCAGTTGGGTTTTCATTATGCCTTTACAACAATTAGCTGAATGAGATAGAGTTGACTTTGACTAGAAATGTGTGCTTTATCAGAATGAGAACGAGAGATTGCAGGTTGCTCTTCATCCTGTTTACTTTTTGCTCTGATGCACAGTCTTTTGTTCAAGACAGAACTGCCCTCTGAGAACATCATATATGTAATCTAGGAAAATGACCCAGCTTCATCACACCTGTCCTGTTACACTGCATTCATTCAGGCTGTTCACAACAATCCTTACCACGAAGGCCTAACCTATAGACTTTTATGAACTTTAGAAAAATCACTGAAAGTTCTTTAAAAGTCTAATTAAACCAGTTTTGTACTCCATGGTTTACTGCTTGACTACGTTTAAAATTCATTTATGTAACCTAGTGTACTGGCTTCCTATTGACCATACTTGTGAGTGAACAAGAAAAAGAGTGTTGTCATTTTATTTATTATCATTATCTTGTGTATAATCATGTGTAATTTATCGATTGTATTTTATGTAAAATAAAATTTATCCGATGATCTATATAGTTGTTATTTACATGCATATATTCACCACCATGATGGTCAGCCTGAGGGGGGTGTCTTTCATGCTCATGAGAGCTATAAGGACCTTATTCCTTACTTGTGTCCTGTAGGCCAGAGTTCTTGATGTGGGGGCCACAGCCCATTAAACTGCCCCAGTAACCTTCCAGGGGAGCTCCAAGATGCCTGGAAATAATTATAAAATAGTTACAAAATATTTAAATCACTAAACATCAAAGTACAGCAGGGCATCTAAAGGCTCACAGGCTGGATTCGGCCCTGGCATATTTTTAAAGCGGCCTGCTTCATCAGTATTCAAAACAAGGTGCATATGGCCAGTAATTATTGTTAGTTTTAGACTGGCGTAGTCGGCAGGATTCCTGGCCTGTTGCAAGGTAGGGACCTGTATTTATATTTTGTATAAATGACCTGCCCGGCTACAGACAGACACACATGTTCAACAATGTCCCAGAACACACATGTTTATTATTTTCTTCTGCACCTGCACACACAATACAGTGCACAAACCCCAATAAACTCAGCTCACTCCTTTCTTTCTTTTCTTCTTTTCCTTCTGCCACCTCCACTCCTCCAGTTGCAAGCCCCTTCCTCTGCCTCCCGAGTCCGGCTCCCTGAGTGGAGTAAGGCGGCCTCTTTTATACTGCACCCGGAAGTGCTCCAGGTGCTCCTTGGTCAAGTTCCGGCAGCACTTCTGGATGTGGCGGAAGCGCTGTACACCACGGCTCCAGAACTGACCAGGCGCCCCTTGGTGGTAGCCACATGCCTCCACAGGGTTGAGCATCAAAGCTCAAGTCCAGTGGCCCCAATGTAAACCGGGAGCCTGCCCTCTCATGTCCCAGGGGAGGTATTGTTGGTGATTAGTCCACTCCCGTAGTCCTCTTCTGAAAAGTGCGTTCCGACCGAGCAAGATCTCCGGCCGTCTATCACACCGGACAGAGATCTGTGGGACTCTCCACATACACAGAGCACTTTGAGTTTAGTGGTAACCTGCCTTTAGCTGTATACCTGTAGCTATAATGGGAACAGGCTGCTAATAATGCAAAAAGAAAGTGGCATGCCTTGCCATCATAAAGAAGCTGAATGTTTTAGCATAATGGCAAAGTTTTGACACTGTCACAAAGGAAATGATAGGTTAACTTCACGCATACCGCTGCTGCCACAGGTGTCAGGGGTGACCATCCATTTGTGGCTTACCTTACTTCTGACACTTCCCTACACGTTGCTTTTTGTCTTTTCTTCTGACTTAGTTGTTGTATGTGAAGTGAAAATGCATTTCCATTTCTACTTGTGTTAAATGTGGCTATTGCTGACAGAAATGCACGAGGGCTGAATCAGGAGGATAATGAAGAAACATCTGTAATTAAAGTCATTTACGAAAAAGTGTCAGTAGGTACTTGTTCTGCATTTTAAAAATTACTTTTGATTTTTTTTTTTTTTTTTTCCTGAAATACTTAGGCCAAGTGAGTAGTAAGTAGCTTTTGTTGTAATCAACAATGTCCCCAGTGGCACATGGTATATTTCAGTAATTACTGCTTGTTAATTATCTTTAAAAGGCAATGCATTTTATGGTATGATTAAGTAATCTACTACTGTAGAAGTAGAAAAATAACTCTTATTTAATACAAATATACAGACTTTTTTTTTTAAGTGTTCAATTAATTTTGTGTTGTACTATAAAAAAGCACAGGCAGTGTAACAGCACTTGCAGCAAATACACTTTTGTTAGTAAGTGTAAATACAGAAACAAGCACTTTTGTCAAGGCTGCCTGTGTATGGGGGCCCTCACATAATCTCATGTAACAATGCAGAATCTAGAACGAATAAAGGTTAAGAACCACTGCTATAGGCTGTTCTGTGGAAGCAGTTGCATTAATGATCTTACTAACAGTTTTTTTGATCAGGCACAAATCAAAGATTGGTAATTATTGATGTCTCTTCATGTCTAAGAGTGTTTCAATGATGTTTGGGGGCATCTTCGTTGTTCTTTCTCTGCGCATTTGTCATGGTGCTTGTTTGTCTGCACACCTTCATCAACCCACTGACATATTTTAGATATAAAGGAAAAGCTACATATATTTTTAAACACAGTTTATTTCCAGATACATTAGTATTTTGTTAATTTATTTACTTGAAGATCTTTCTCTGAGGTTACATTGCTAGCTCATTGAGTTTCTCTAAAAGGTACTTCATAGGAATTTTCAAAACCTGTAAAAGCTACTGCAATTAAAATCCCCCTGTTCTTTTCACAGCATGCATGTGACTGTGCACAGATGCCATGCATACTTTCTGAAATAAAAATATTAACCAGCCAGAACAACTTCAATTCTTAGACATTTTTGATGACTTGAAAATGATGTTGCTACTTTAGCTGAACATTTCAAGGCTGTGTTGGTCTTATGAATAAAGTGGTTTAAGAGTAGCTCTACATATTTTTAAGATAATGATTGTGGCCACTAATGAACTCAAAATATGTAGCAATGGCCAATGACAGATTGTACACACATAAATATTTATTTGTTTTTGAATTTGATGGTTGTTAAGGTTGTTGCTAAGTTTATTCAGTGTGTCAGAGTGAGAGGCACTGATTCAAGGCGTGTTTCCTGCTGTTTAATTGGATCATTTTTCAAGAGTATTTCCTTCTTTTTCATTAAAGCTTTGAATTAGCTTATGAAGCTACAAAGCTTATTAATTTTTTAATCGGGTGTTCGTATTATTATTATTTTTATGTTTTTGCAATGCATAAAGCAGTTTACGTTGAAAACACGACACAACTTCCTTCGGTTCTAGCAGTGTAAATGGTTCACTAATGCTAAGTCAAAATAAAACAGTAGCTTCAAATGTTTTTCACTGTACAGCAATAGATAAACAGTATACTGATAGATGAAGTCAAAGAGAGCACCATTTTTTCCCTTTGCATTATTTCAGTTTCTGCTACATGAAACCTCTTTTGAGATCAACAACTGACTCTAGTTCTGTTATTTCTCTCGTTTCTCAGGTTTTGGAGCTTTTAAAGGTTGCATGGCACCGGCGGTTGATTTTCACAATTGGAACCTCAAGCACGACAGGAGAGGCAGACACAGTGGTGTGGAACGAAATTCACCATAAGACAGAAATGATGTCCAACACTTCAGGCCATGGGTATCCTGATCCAAATTACCTGGACAATGTCCTGTTGGAGCTAGCGGCTCAGGGAGTGGATGAAAGCTGCTTGACTCGGCAATAAAACTGACAGAATGAGTGACTAGGCAGCTGACTAAAGGCCCTGTTGTGCAGCTATCCTTGCTACATTTCAGATTTGTGATAATAATGCATTTAATTTGCATGTTTGCTCTTGTTCTGCAAAGTTTACCTTATTCAGAGATTCTCTTTATTGAGTGATTATAATGATCGTTCTTAATATATCTTACTGGTATGATAGTTGATCTATCAAAAAACTTTTTTTAATTGTTTTTAGAATGAAATCAATAGAAATGATTTGCCAGATGTTTTTATTTTGTACACGTGTATGTTATGTTTAGTTATGTCTAAAATTATACCACAAGGAAGGCTAGAGTTGCTGTAGAGTGGCTGGTTGCGCCCTCCTGCCTTAATCTGTTGGGTGTCATTCTGTGTCGTTCCCTTCAGGAGAATGCAGACATCGCTTATCAGCTCATAGATGACCTCTGCGGAGGAACAAGTTGGGCAGGCTTTTTGTTTTCCTCTTCCTAAATTTTCCTTTCCAGGTGTTGGTGTTTTTGTTGTAGACATTTTATGTTTATTTAAGTTACTAACTCCAAAAAGCATGACATTTCTTCTTTATTTTATTCCCTTGTGTACTTGCTCTCTTCTTTTGATATTTTAAGTGAGTTGCTGCATTTCATGCCAGTTGGTTTTCTAGATCGCAAAGTATTAGGTGTTTACCATGTTTTATAATTTGCTAAATTAAAATGTTACTGTCATCTCCAAACAGAAAAAATAAAACCAACAGTATACAAAATTACAACTCAATTTGCTGGGAAGGCAGCTCTACATGGCTTTGCCTTCTTGTTTTAAAGATCAAAGTAAATGATCAAATTATGCTAGAAATGGTGTTCTGTATCTTTAGTTTCTACAGTAAATGGTAACATCCATATTTCTGATCATTTCTTTCGAAGTTGGATTTACTGCACATACTCTAGGACTGCAGCATCACGTGAAGACCCCTGTTAATGGCATTTTTATTTGCCAACTTTCCATTCTGGTCAATCATGGGCCCTAATGCTGCCTGACCTTTTCCATGGCTTAGTGTTTAGTTGCAAATAAGATTGTTGTTGAAAGGAATACTCTGATTTTAATTAATGTTCTCAGTTTTTCTGATGTAATTAATGTTTGTCTTCTTTGAATTCAGATGAAAAAAATGATCAAATCAGCTTTGAAACATTTGTGGTTATAAGTGGCTATTTCGTTTGTTGTGCAATGTTTACAAAAGTAATGGTCTCAAATATTGACCGAGACCCCCAGCCTTTATATGCACAGATGACATATTTAATATCAAGTCCATTTCCCCGTGTGCTCATGGGTGCCAGGCTCTGCAGAGAAGCACTGCTGAGAATACTGCTGTTTATCAAGCAGTTTAGCATTTTTTGCACTCGGCCCATATTTATCATGATTTGCTCCATTTGTCACTTAAAAATAGAGGGTTTTTTACATTTATGATTTTATTAATTAATGGTTTTGTTTTGGATTGTTTGCAAATTAGGAGATTTGTCAAAACTTTTAAAAAATAAAAAATTGAATATTTATTGAGATTTATTCCTACACTCCCAAGAAACAAGGAGATGCTTGTAGGAGTAAATAACTAATCCACTTTTACATACACATGGTGGTGCAGTGGTAGCGCTGCTGCCTTGCAGTAAGGAGACCTGGGTTCGCTTCCTGGGTCCTCCCTGCGTGGAGTTTGCATGTTCTCCTCTTGACCCTGTGTCCGGGTGCTCCGGTTTCCTCCCACAGTCCAAAGACATGCAGGTTAGGTGCATTGGCGATCCGAAATTGTCCCTAGTGTGTGCTAGGTGTGTGTGTGTGTGTGCCCTGCCCGGGGATTTGTTCCTGCCTTGGGCCCTGTGTTGGCTGCGATTGGCTCCAGCAGACCCCTGTGACCCTGTGTTAGGATATAGCGGGTTGGACAGTGACTGACTGACTGACTTTTACATACATGTCTGGTGAAGAGCAAACCATTGAGGAATCATGTTTCTGCAACATTAGCACCCAAATTTACACAAAAGAGTGCTCTTATGGCAGCAGCAGAACAGGCCCAGAGGTGTGAATGCCTGCAAATCCCACCTATTAAGGCTGCTGACCACTCTGATGTCCACACCCGGGCCACCACTCTCCACCTCCTTCATTGATAGCTGCATGTGTTGCTGTTTTGTGTCACTTGCTTGTAGGCTTCTGTGTCCACTTAAAGTCTTTTATCAGAACATTTCTTATAATGCGGTGAATACTCCTGAGAGTCATCAGGATTCTGTGAATTTCACAAGACACATACTGTACATGCCATCCTCCAGTAAGTATTGTTAATGACATCCAAAGTGTTCTAACCGTGTATTTTTCCAGTTAACGTAAATAATTTGTCAGATGTATATTTCTAAAATATAAAAAGTGGAAAAAGGCTGCTTTCCTAAATACTAAAGCCACATACATCAGTTCTGCATGCTGCTCAGCAGTGATTTTTCTCTCTCAGCAGATTTCCTGCAGATCCATCAAGTTTGTTTGTTCAAAATGTGCCACAGATTTTCAAAGGGTTTGAGATCAGGACTTTGACTAGGCCACTGCAGGACACTATTTTATTTTCCTTGTTTTTGAGCCAATCCACGTTGCCCTGACCTTGTGCTTAGGATCATTAGCTTTGCTGGAACATGAATCTTCTCCCAAGCCTCGGTTTCTCAGCTGACTGGAACAAGTTCTCTTTTAGTATTTCCCTGTATTTTGTTTGAGGCATGGACAGTATGGGGTTTGCACTATAAATAGATGGTTCTTTTAATGATTATTCCTGAGTAACTGCTTCTTTCATGCCACCCTTCCAACTAGGCCACTGGTATCTCCTCCATACTCTTGAGACTCTCCTAGGAGACGCAGCATACCTACTTGTGATGGAACTTATGGATGTGTCGTCCTGGAGGAACTCTACCTGTGTAGCCAGAAATCTGCTGCAGGTACCACTGAATGCTACCAGTAGTGACAAGGACACTAAAACTAGAGAAGAATCAGTCAGGAAGGGTAGGGAGAGAGCAATTATCTGTGGCCACCATTCCCATTTTGGGGGTTGTCTTGCTGATGCCTCTTCAGTGTACCTGTTGTCACTTTTCATTTGCACCAAAGCAGGAGAAGCTGATTCACAATCACTTATGCTTCCTAACTGGACAGATTGATATCCCTGAAGCTTAGCTGACTTGGAGTTAGACTGTGATGATTAAGTGGTCCCTTCATTTTTTTGAGCTGTGTGGGTATATAAAATTAACCCTTTTTCTGACTTATGTATCACTTTTTCACTTATATAGGTGGTCTGTTCGTTAGTCTCCATTTTCTCAGAGGGTCTACTGCCTGGCTAATGTCCCCAACACAGAGTGAGTTTTATATCAAGATTTGACTTTTACTCCAACTGCTCATTGGTAGAACTAAATTATTCAGTTCGGTGGTCCAAATAAGAGGCAGACGTGTCTTGTTAGGGAAGACTTTGCCACTTTAATCACTTTTTACTTCATTATTTTTGACACTTGCTGATAACGTCGCAGACATCGCACAATTGACAGCAGAGAGGCAGTGACCGTGTATTTAGTAGACAAATGTAATGGTAAAAAAATAACAAAAAGCGTAATACAATGTTAAATGGGAATAGTGCTTTGTTTTTTTTTGTTTTTTTTTTCTTCTTTCTTTCTTAGACAAGAATATTCTAATGACATGTGGAGAGGACTCTGGGCCAGCAGGTAATGGGACAGGCTACGTGAAGAACAGTAAGAGGAATTCATCTGATAAATGGGGGCCAATTAGCACAGCAAAGTCTACTTCGGATGTCTGATAGCCCTTAGCTGCAGATCCCAGCGTCTCGGCCTTTGCCTTTGTTGTTTTATTTCTTGCTGACAAAGACTTGCATTGTCAGTCTAAAACAGGTTATGCACATACCACAGAAGGGGCTTGGTGTCAGGAATCTGGTTGTGTGAGGTTGTGCAAATGTGTAACCGAGAGTTTCAGCGAAGACGCACAAAGTAGCAGGTTAAGTCGCATTCCAGGCTTTTTTCGCAATCCAAGACTGAATTTTCCAAATACTTTTAACTCTTAAAAGAGAATTCATTTTTGATGACAAGAAATGATAAGCTAGTGCAACAGTTCTAAATGACCTTTCCAGTGGTCAGGCTGCAATTCTTTCTCTTGGTGGTAAAGGGCGTTGGGTTTCCCATTAATGCCTGTCTACCTTGTTCTTCTTACTAGGACATTTATGTTTCTTAGCACCCAACGGTGAATAAACTGGCAGTGTTTATTCTAAACAGTAGCTTTTTATCTGACCTTACTTGGAAATTCAGTTTACTTTTAGTTTTCCTTCATTGTGTATTTTTAGTTTTGATTAGTTTTTATTTCACTAAGTTCTATTTTATATCTGTTTCAGTTTTAGTTTTAGTAATTATGGCATGGATCTCTTACGGAGTTTACTTTTGTGTCATAATCCGAGAACTGTACACTTAACAGATTTAGATACGAGTTTAACGTTAGTGGAAGCTTACTGCGCTACATGGTTTACTATTTGGTTTTGTATTTGTCTGATAAAAACAAGCATAATCAAAACTGGATACTGAATATGAACAATTTTACACAATTTTATAATTTTTAAATTATTTTCTATGTCATTTGTGCTGAGCAAATCTGCACTGACAGTTGACACTTTTCATCTTTTCCTTTTATTGCCCAGAATGGGCCAATTTGTAATGAAATTTGGGTGAATTTTAAGGATTGAGGGTTTTTTACTCAAAATGTCTAAAGCACACAACATATCCTGCTCAACACAATGTGCTTATAATGAAGGCCTTCAATATTGCATTCAAAAATCTCATCTACTGGGCTTTATTTTCTGTCAGTCATATTGATCTCTGATTCTGTCTCAAGCACATACACTTTATAGACAGAATTTTGC
This sequence comes from Polypterus bichir lapradei, assembly GCA_026402145.1. Classification (NCBI taxonomy): domain Eukaryota; kingdom Metazoa; phylum Chordata; class Cladistia; order Polypteriformes; family Polypteridae; genus Polypterus; species Polypterus bichir. The sequence goes on from JANRMT010062814.1 coordinate 99,274,151, forward strand.
CACCTGCAGGCATGAAAAGATATTTAAAAAAAAAAACAGAAAACAGAATCTACTGTGTCCTGACAGGTGTGACCATGAAAATCAGAGGGGTTTAGGAAGAACAGGGGTCTTAGACCTGTATCAGTATGCAGACCCCACCTAGCTGTATTGAGGGAAACAAAGAAAAACAAAAATTTAGTTTGATGGTTAGTGGCAGTGAGACTTGAATAACCTAAGAATGGTAAACCTTTAATGAGCAGAGTAAGAGAAGATAATATGTGTATGGACAAAATGACAGAGACAGCATCTGAGATTAAGAATAATATATACTTTATCTAAACCTGTTTATCCAGAGCAGGATAGCAGGAAACCTGGAGCCTACCACAGCAGGTTTGGATGCAAGGCAGGAAAAATCCCTGGTATGCAATATGTATGATATAGCTGATGTTAAGAACAAAAATAATATGATATTTCAACTATTTGTTTTGAAAGGGAGAGAGAAACATTGAAAAAATGGGGACAAATATTTTAAAACAATTCTGCTTCTGGATTATTTTCACAATATCAAGTATTTTGAGCTGTGATTACGAAACTAAAAAGATAAATTAATAAATACTGTATAGAATAAATAAAAAAACAAATTAGTATGTTTAGCTTTTCATCACTTGGCAGACTCTCTTCGCCTCCCTAACTGTAGTTCAGTAGAGACATTGTCAATTCAGGAATTTTATTTCGTATACGAGAAAGTAAAAACAATATCTCCTGTGAGAAGTGGCAGGTAAATTGTTGTCAACGAAAAGCAGACACCTGAGAAATAAACTGAAATGTTACTCGTGATTTTTCTGTTCATATGGCAAAAGTTATGTTGACCAGCACATTCCGATTTCAGGCATTTGAAGTACATCTTGATATACATCAAGTGCCAAGAAAGGCGGTACATAAATCACTTTCTGTTCCACTCGCTTAACACACGTATTCAACACCCGGCATTCTTCACCAGCCGCTGTTCACGGGATGAATATGTGCGGGCGGCTTGTGGTGGATGACTTTCAGTTTTAGACTTAAAAGTTATAAGGGTTAAAGAGTAACGGCAGGAATATTCATTCAAAAATGAAAACTAAAATATTTTTTGTAAATCATTTTATTTCAATGAATCTTTCCACCTACTTTAATAGTTTCATTTAGTTTTAGTTTTTCATTTCGGCTTTGTTAATTGTTTTATTTTAGTTTATGAAAATGTTTTTTTAATAATAGTTTCAGTTTTGATTTTTGTTTTCGTTAACTATAATAACCTCAATGCCCACATTCACAGCTTGGCCAATTTAGAAAAGCTAATCAGACGAACCTGCACACTGTTAGGGACGAAGGAGAAGAACCTCAACAGAAGAGGAGGGAATGTGCATGTGCCAAACTGGAAATGGGGGCACTGGATCTGAGAGATGGCTGCGGTAGTGTTATATATGCAAGCTCAACAAAGGAAAATGTAATGTTCAAAATGTTGTTCTCAATTCTTCGTTCGTTAATGATAATTAAACAGCAATGAATCTGAAGAAATGCAAATAAATTACACTGTCGGTGTCATGTTCAGATGCTCTTGCCTTGGATCCATGTCTGAACATATTTGGGTGTTTGTTATGGATTTTGGTTTGCTGATAACAAAATCCCCTTTACATTTTTCAATCACATACTGTTTTATTGCAGTTTCCTTTTTTTGTGATTTCCTCTTATTCTATGTATACACATGTAGCACAACAACTACAAGTGGTGCTCTGACACTGGTGCCCCTGCTGCTGAGAATGCACCTCAGATGCTCCAAGTGCTGTCCTTAGGTAGGCCGTGCTAAAGAGTCTCATTCTGTTACAAAGAACTGGATCCTCTGTGAGCACGTGGCTCCAGGTCTGAAAATTGTGGCCCATAAAATGCTAGTTGGCTCAACAAGGCTATTTCTGCCTCCACTTCCTATAATACTTGGACTGATGAAAAAAATCAGTAAATATCAAAAGTGAAGTCTTCTGATATTTGAGACCAAGAATAACTGATTCCAAGATTAAGGAAGGAATTTTTGATGGTCCACAAATCAGACTCGTCATTATTGACACACGATTTGAAGAGGAAATTGCATGGAAGCCCTCCAAGAGTGTCATTGAGACTGTTCTTGGCAGCTACAAAGCACCAAGCTACAGTATGCCGAGCTGGTAGACAACACGCTTTAAGCATATAAAGCCACAAGGTGTGCCAAGTCATTAAAGATTTGTTTTCTGTATTCACACTTAGACTTCTTACCTGCTACTCTTCCCACAGTTGGTGACGAATGCGGTGAAGGGTTTCGACAGGACATTTCAATGCTGGAAAAGCCCATTAGTGTTCTCAATGCTGGTCAGCTGTTACTGGCCAATGAAACAAGAAACATCAGACACCGAGTACAAACAGAAATCGGCTGCACATTTTTAGCTCAGTTGAACTAATGCAATGTGTCAGCATCATTAAGTAATTAAAAACACTCATTTTGATAAAGGTAACTTCATTTTTTTCACCAAATTCTGATGTGGTATAAAAATCTGAAATTTGTGTTCAGCTTGATGCTGTCTATTACAATAAACAGAAATTTTCAGGAAGCTAAGCATTTGAAAAACTGCTGTCCTGTGCTATTAGTGCTGGTTAACCCTGACCATGAAAATTGAATTTATTCAATAAAAAGTAAAAAAGTATATTTTAAGGTAAAAAATTATATTTTAATTACAGCACACATGTTTGTGCTCTCACCTACGTTTTGCATATGCGACTTACATGTAAATGGAAACCACGTGTTCAGTGCAGGCTGTGGTTCGTTTAAACAAACCTTTTGTTATTATTATGTAATATAATACCCTGAAATGACTCATAAAAGACAAAAACTTGATGTTCACTCTTTTCAAGGCTCTTGGATGAATGAATATGAATTTGTTCAAACAAAAGGATTGTGCTGTGTGTGTTATGCTGTGAAAGTGTCGTACGTCATGTGTACAAAGACATTCTCAAACTAAACATCAGTCCACGTTTAAAAGCGGATGAGATAAATGAAGCTATAAAAAGTTGTCTAACACCTAAACATTTAGAAGCCGGCGTGAAGCTAAAAGTGACGAGTTACACACCTGATACTGAACAACTGAGCAGAGAGGTACGGGACAAGGTTTGCATTAATTGATTAATACTTCTGATTAATAATAAAGATTAATCATATTAGATTTCTTGATAACTTTTTCTTATTTAAACTATTTTGTATTGAAAAAAATTGTACTTTCTAATTTGTAATACAATTTTTAATAAATGTGTTGAAAATTAAAATTTGAAAAAACATTCTTTTCACATATGATCCTATGTATTTTAAAATATTGAATGACCAATAATATAAGATCCAGTTATAAGCCCATTATAACCTGAACAATTTTGATACTATATATAACAAAATTGGTAGAATTATGTTGGCACACGGAATAACATTGTAACACAGGTTTGGCACGACACCGCTAAAAGGTTGCTGACCCCTGGTATAACAGATTATTACACGCTATTTTAAATAAGTTTGCTATACAAGAAGCCCATTGGTTACGACAGATGTTACTCAACCGTAATCAGGTTATACATCCCGTGTCTCATTTTGTATTGTTACGCGTCTCTCTCAAACATACAGTCCTGCTCTGCTGTGATTACTTTGCCTTGTTTTTGATGCTGATGGCATCACAGCGTCACCACATTGTCGTCTTTTAAGGGGCCTGTCATTATTAAGGAAAGCCCAGCTGCCGGTTGTACAGTATAGTCATGACCAGTGACAGATGAAGAGTGGAACACATCAAAATTATTACAGGGATCAACAGTCTTACCTGGGATATCTAGAGCTGGTAGAAGAGCTTCACCTCATGTCAGAGGCCAACCAAAGATCACATTCTGTTTCAGCAATAGAACAAACAAAATTGACTGTTGCCAACTTTTTCGTAAAATAACAGCAATATATGGTGGAACTCCTGAAAGTATATTTAGAGGATCAGGTGGAATGCAGTCCACCATTAATCCCAGTCCATATGTCTTCTTATTCTTGTGTGACGTCCAGTTTGTGTGGATAGAGCAGGAATGGAGACTGGGAGCTTAAGTCTATCTGTCCACCAGCATGTCCAGCACAGGACGCCATGGGAGGCACGAGATCTAAATCTGTATAGAACACAGAATGACTTACAAACTTGGAGAAATTTGTTGGTACCCCTCCAACACAAAAAGAAAGAACCCACAATTGTCTCTGAAATAACCTGAAGCTGACAAAAGCAATTGCATCCATCATTGTTTATTTCGTATTTAACACAAATTAGACTTTGCTTTTGAGAATTGATTCAGCAGAATATTTCAAATAATAACAAATGAAAATGGCATGGAAACAATGATGGGACCCTTACCTAATATTTTGTTACACAACCTTTGGAGGCATGCCCTGCGGTGGGCTGGTGCCCTGCCCGGGGATTTGTTCCTGCCTTGCGCCCTGTGTTGGCTGGGATTGGCTCCAGTAGACCCCCGTGACCCTGTGTTATGATATAACGGGTTGGAAAATGACTGACTGACCTTTGGAGGCAATCACTGCAACCACTGTGGCTCTCAATGACACTTATCCATCTGTCAACAGGTACGTAGTTTGGCCCACTCTTCCTGAGCAAATTGCTCAAGCTGTGTCAGTTTTGAAGGCTGCCTTCTCCAGACTGCATGTTCCAGTTCTTTTCATAGATGTTCAATAAGATTCAAATCAGGGCTCACAGAAGGCCACTTCCAAATAGTTCAATGTTTTGTTCTTAGCCGTACTTGGGGGCTTTTAGCTGTGTATTTTGGGCCAATATCCTGTTGAAGTATCCATAACTTGCAACTGAGACAGAGCTCTCCAACACTGGGCAGTATGTTTTGCTCCAGAATGTCTCAGTAGTCTTGAGATTTCATTGTTCTCCCCAGAAACTCAAAACATAACCAAGCCTCCTTCTGTTTCTGTTTCACAGTAGGTATGGTGTTCTTTTCTTTGAAGCTTCATTTTTTGTTTGTGGAAACAGAACTAATGTGACTTGCCAGAAAGCTCCAGTTTTGTCTGATCTGTACAAAGGACATTCTCCCAAACACATTGTAGTTTGTCAATATGAATTCCTTTCAACAGTGGAGTCCTCCTGGGCCTTTTTCCATTGAGCCCACTGCCACTCAAAATGTGACAGATGGGACAATCAGACACTGATGGACCTTGACCTTGGAGTTTAGCTTGTATCTCTTTGGGAGGTATCCTTGGCTTTTTGTCTACCATTTTCACTTTCTGCCCATTCTGGGTTCGATTTTTCCTCTTGCAGGTGCATCCAGGGAGTTTGGCTACAGTTCCATGGACCTTAAACCTCAATAATAATTGCAACTGTAGTCACAGGAAAATCAAACTGCATGTAGATGGTCTTACAGCCGCCTTTAACATGCTTGTCTTTAATTTTCTTTCTGATCTCCCCAAACAACTCTCTCCTTTGCTCTCTCTGGTTCATGTTCAGAGTGGGATACCAAACAGTCTGAAAGTCTGCTTGCACTATTGGAGACGTGTTACACTAACTAAAGAAAACAGCTAGATTGAGAAAAATCACTCTAATTCAATTATTTATGATTTTTTCTAGGGGTACCAACAGATGTATCGTGGCCATTTTAGAATATCTTTGTAGAATAAGCAACACTTGATCTCATTTCGCACTCGATGACATATGAAAGGAGGGCAGGTAAACAAGGGACAATGGCTTTTTATTTATTTATCTCACCAGCATGTCGACTTTGATTGATGCCGTCTGCTCCTTTTCACTTTGGTGCCATCCACCATGTCAGCCTTTGAGCGCTTACAGAAGCTTTTTCTTGTCTTTCTTAGTGTGGAAGAAGCTAAAAGGCATTTTCATGAAGATTTTAGTGCAGGGTCTCCTTAGCATTAGTTTGATTTCATTTCATAGTCGTTACATTTGTCCCAGTCTCATTTTGGATCAGAACAGCACCACTGCCACCCTCACTTACAATATCTTAGTATTTAGGTGGTCCACATGAGCTCAAGCCGCTGTATCTCGCATGACTGCCACCGTTTCTTTGGTTTGCCCTTCTGTTTGACACAAAAATCTACAAGATATGCAAGTTGAAGTAACCTCACTCAATGTAAATTTGAAAATGTAATCTAATCCATAACTGAAGTCACTCAGAATGTTTAACAGATTTGAAAAATCACCAATGCAAGCATTTTTTAAATTTCAGGAATGTGTCCACTGTGCTGCACTTGAGATATCTCAATTACAGATGAACTTTTAAATTTAATCAAAGCATGAGCGTGCCAGACTTAGACTTAGGTCCTCCTGCACCCTACAGTGCTTTGGGCAGCAAGTGATCTCCAGTTGTCTGTATCATTGGCAATGATTTTGGCTTCTTCAACACTGACAAGTTTTGCAAGATCTTCTTGAAGGGTTCGACACCAAGTCATGCGAGGCCGGCCTTCCTTCCGTTTTCCACCTGGTGGTATCCATTTCATAGTCATGCTGGCATGACGGTCTTCTGGCAACCGGTATATGTGGCCTGCAAGCCGCATTCGACGATTTGTCACGATATCGTTTAGCGCAGCAATCCTGCTTCTTCTTTGTATTTCCTCATTTGTGATGTGATCACGATAGGTGATACCCAGAATTCGCCGTAGGCATTTGTGATGGAAGGACATTTAACTTCCTGATGATTTGATTTGTAACTTCCCGGGTTTCACTGGCGCAAATTTCCATTGGGATAGTGATAGCTTGGTATAGTCGTATTTTAGTGGTGAACATGATGGCCCTTGATTTCCAAATTGTGTTCATCCTTTGGAAAGCTCCTACAGCCTTCCCAATTCTGTGACCTACGTCCGAATCAATGTAAACATCTCCACCTGCTCAACTGGTTGATGGTCCACCAGGATCTGCATACTGTCCACTGTATTGTTGATTGCCATCACTTTTGTTTTGTCCCTGTTGATAACCAGACCCACCTTTGCGGCCTCTGTACATAGGTTTGTTGTCATGTCCTGTAGTTGTTGTTGTGATGATGCCAGCAAAGCAATGTCATCGGCAAAGTTGAGGTCTGTTAGACGCCGCTGTGGTGTCCATGGGATGCCAAACTCAATGCCAGGTTTACACAAAATTGGTCCACCGAGAGGCAAGTTCTTTTGAGCGGGCAGTGATCTGATGAATACAGTAGGTATGTTTCTCATTATAGAACATTATTTGGCTTTTGACAGAAGCTCTTTAAATTAATACAAACACACCTAAAACCGCCCCTGAACGTGGCTGTAAATCAGTTTTACCTGAAGGTTGGAATGTCAGTCTTGAAAGGTTTCAGCTGCCAACGGCACAGCCATTTTCTTTCATTGAACAATTTGGAAGCATAAATGGGATTTTGTCATTTTTGCAGATTGACTAGCTCCATAAGAAAGGAGGAACTTTCTGCAGACCTCAAACATTGATTTAATGAGAAACAAATGGCCAGCTAGCTGCTGGCAATGTTTACTTTACAAGTATGGGAGGCCAGCTAGAGCAGGCCTTCTTAGGTTTTGTCATCAGCAAATTTTGCCCTTTTCAGTGTCTTCAAGACCCTTGTTAAATGGGCAAATGCTTGTCAGTTTGGGGGCTATCATCAGAGCAGGGCATGTAAAGGGGGTAATAGAGGACAAGGATTGTAACCCACCATGACCCGTTAACATTAAACCAAACAGTAACTTGTGACTCATAGTTTAAGAAATCCTGATTCAGAGTTATTAAATTATGGGCTTGGTTAGTGCTGTTAAAAGGCTTCCCACTGACATCACATTCCAGATAATTTGGGAGAGAAATCAGCTGTAACTTGCCTCGAGCAGTCATGACAAAGCCATCATCCAATTGTGTGCTAAAAGTACCTTGGAATAGCCAGATTAAGCCGTATAAGCTGTGGGTTTGTCAGCTGGGCCTTTCATCATTTTTGTATTAAAACTGGGAATGACTTTATCGGAACATGGAGTCTATTGATTGTGCCATTTGTCATCTCCACTACTAGTAGAAGCACATCACATTCTAAACCTGCTTAGCTCAATTGAGGGAGATTGGGGGCAAAGGCTACCCTGACGGCAGGCGCCAGTCCGTCACAGGGTCTGATAATGCTACACTTGTAGAATTATTAGTGCTGTTCTTACAGCTTCTTTGAAGTTTTTGTAGCAGTAGCTGATAGTAGTAACATTAGAATATCTGAACAGTGGCGGTCCACTAGCTACTCAGATATTAGTGCTCATTCCTAATTAATATCGGACATTTCCACCGCTGGTTTGTGTCTATACATGTCTATTTGATGATAATGCTGTCAAGTGAGCTGAAGTGTTAAGTGGTGGGTGCTCAGACTTAGCCCTGGAGGACCACCATAGCTGCAGGTTTTTTTTTCTTCAGCCAAAGTTCTTCATTTGATGATTTTATGGCTTCTGAAGTAGTTACTGTTCCAGCTGTATTTTTTTCCAATCATTTTAATTAAACTGAAAGAACACAAAAATCTACTCAGGGACACAAATTATTTGGAGGAATTTCTTGGACAGGAAAAATCACAATATATGACTGACCTGACATGGCGGAATGAAAGAGCTGTAATTAAATAACGAGTTCTGTTACCAGATTGGCTCAAATTAAGCCATTGGTTTGGAACAAAATCTTGCAGTGACTGTGACCCATCAGAACCACACTTGAAGCCCCCTTGTATTTACATGGTGGAGCTTCTGCACAGCTGCTGTACATCTCTGCAGCTTTAGTTAGAAAGCCATCTGAGAAACAATTAGAGTCCAAACCAGCTTGTGAGCTTTTGCAGCCCCCACAATAACCACCAGCCAATGTTAGTGTTAATGGACATAACGTCCAGTTGTATGAAGTCATGTTTGGTCCATCCGCTCGGCGTGTGCAGAGCAGGGTAGTCTTCATGCTGCAATAACGGAATTAACTGATTTCAGATTCAAGGGGAGGCTTAGTAATTCCCAAGTGCATTTTATATTTCTGACTGATCAAACTGTTGGTCTTTCTCACTTGTGTAAAATGTATTAGATATTTCATGCTCTCATTTCATTTCATGAAGGTCTAAACTTTTGACATTTTTGGCTTAGTTTGTTAACTGTATTGTTTTTACCTTAACGCGTTTTCAGTTTTGGTACTGGGAAATTCTGTGCATCTTTTTATTTAGTCTTGCTATAACAAATCCATTTGCGTTCATTCCCTCGTTTCCTTACCACTGACTGAATGTCAAACTTCCTTTTGTATCTTTTAGTTGTTAACATCAAAGAAATCGTCAACTTTAACTCAACATGCCTTCTTCATAACCCCACATTACCTTATTAGAATTTGTTACTGGACCTTTAAAGGTCTTCAGCTTTCCAGTGGCTACTAACTGAAGGGTGGATTCATAAAGCCTCGTGCTCCAGCGTCTACCCTGTGACTTACTGTCATCCATTATTATGCAAGAGAAGTTCTGAGATTGTGGTAAAAGCTTAACAGCATGCCAGTCAGAACTACAGCATTTTCTGTTGCTTTAGGGCACCGCATGAGAGAGTCACAGGTATGAGAAGTTTACGTCGAGCCTCCTCCTCACATCACAAGTGGTTTAAGCCTGACGGCAGACTCTCACATGCCTACTGTTCTGCCGTTGACTGATGAATAAGTAAATAAATGGTGCATTAGGACTTGTGCAAATACATCTGCATGTTCTTTTAAAGTTTAGGACTTATTGATTAGCACCACTACCTCAAAGTTCCAAAATACAAACTTCTCAAAGATTGTGTGCTGTAGGTGCCAAGGCGAATGGACTGACATCTTGACTGGGACGGATAGTGATCCCTTACCTGGCCGGGAGACCATAATGGAAGGACAGTATGCAAGGATGGTTAACAGTCCTTATTCTAGTCATGGTAAAAAGCTAATGGATGGACTTTGCAAATATGGATGCCAGAGGCAGTTCAGTATCTGACACAATAGGTGGCAGTGTCTCTCGAGGCTGGTCCGAGGCAGGACTCCCACAAAGCTGCATTAGAGGTGGAGTGTAGAAGAGCAGCCCTGTTGGGTTCCTTGGGTGCTGCAAGGGGGTGCTGATGTGGGAAGACTGTCCTAGTTTCTATATGACCCAGAAGTGTTCTGGATGACCAACACTGGAGCACTGGAAACATTCCTACATCTGGTTTAAGCAGAAGAGTCAGGAGGCAGTGGGCAACATTCACCAGGAGTAGAAGAGCATTGTGCTATGTATCTGTATTTGACCCTGGAGTTGTGTTGGTTGACGTTGTTTCTGTGGTTTGGGACTCAATGTGCTCTACTGGTTACAATGCATATAGTGATTTTCCTCAGTGCACAGCACCACAAGGCCATCTCAAAGTCTGTTTCCTGCTTCAAACGGAGGATTAGCCCACACCCGCACAGACATGGAAAGACCACGCAAATGGCAGACGCCGACCATTCTCTCCATTTGAGCCCAGAATGCTGAATTTTGTAAGGAAGCAGTACTAATAACCCTGCTACCATCCTGTCCGTGTTAGGTTAATTGGTAACTTTAAGTTGGTCCAACATGAGTGTGCCATGGCATCTGATTCAGGGTTCATTCCTGCCTTGTGCCTCGTGCTGCTGTTACAGGCTCTGGATGTTGGTGACCTTGAATTGGATCAACTGGGTTCAGGAAATCAATGGATTTCAATCGGATGGAAGTTTTATAAGGTGCTTTGCTGTGTGGTGCACTAATGGAAGGTCATCACAAGCATTACACACGAGGCCAAATTAGACTCTGCAACTCGCCAGTCCTGCTTGTATTTGGGATGTAAGAGGAAAGCCCACACCAACACCGAGCACGTTGTTCAGCAGTCCTGCAGCAGAGTGTCTGTGTTCATCTGACCTTGGCTTCTACTAGACTAATGGCTTGTGGGGGGTCTGAGCTAAACGGGTTGTATTGCATCAGCTTCTATTCATTTTGGTTAATGTGTAATTTTCAAATTGTCTTTATTTTTTGATTTAACCATCTATCTATCTATTATGAAGAAATAAGACAGAGAAACAACAAAAGAAGAGTTGGGGGAATTCCCTGTTGTGGCGGATGGCCGGGACACCCCTTCACTGTATATTCAGGGGAAGCAGCCCTGGGCAGTACAATACCTCCTCCTGGACGCTGGATGGCCGCCCCCCTGGGTTGGAGCGGTGCCTCAGCCTCCCGCAGGGCTCCATGGAGGATGGAGTTCTCCACAGCCCTGTTGGGTTCCGCAGGTGCCGCCAGGGGGTGCTGTAGCAGGAGCTGCTGGACCCTTCTGGGCATTAGTTTCGCCACACCTGGAAGTGTAGCCGGATGTCAGCAGTCAAACACCTGGAGCACTTCCGGGTGCCCACTAAAAGGGGCCAGCAACCACCACTCAGTGGCCAGAGTCGGGTGGAGGAGGACAAGGTTGTCTGGGAGGAGTGGTGATGCAGAGAGAGAGAAAGAGAGTGTTTGGTGTTTGTCTTACTTTGGGACTGTGTTGTGCCTGTGGGGATTACGGGGAAGACATGCCCCACAGGTGAAGAAAAATAAAACTTTATTTTATACACGTGCCTCAGTGTCAGTCTGTGTCGGGTCGGGCGCAATATAGCACCTTTGTTACACCGTATAATGTTGTTGGTCTGAGTCATCATAAAAGACTGATTCAATGGTCAGAATTGGTAAAAAAAAATACATTTGACAACCAAGCAAAGTCTTCACAGGTCATTTATGAAATGTTGGCAGGAAATGAGATACTGAGAGGAAGCGGAAATGATCTTGCAGGAAGTGATGTCATTATTGGAGGACTGCAGGAATCGTGGGAAAGAGGGGTCCTTTCATCGGATTAGCGCTATTTCAGATGTGGAATGGCCAAATGGGGGAGGCAGCTTGATGGCTGAGGTCTCCAGGACTCTAAACAAATCCAAATCATATTATGTGATATCATCTACTGTTAAATTCTACTCCGTACTTCTAAAATTTTTATTTTCATACTGTACTGAGGATTTGTTCTGTATATTGTATTGTATTGTATTGATCCCTTCTTTTTAACACCCACTGCACACCCAACCTACCTGGAAAGGGGCTATCTCTTTGAACTGCCTTTCCCAAGGTTTCTTACATTTTTTCCCTTCAAGGTTTTTTTTGGGAGTTTTTTCCTTGTCTTCTTAGAGAGTCCAGGCTGGGGGGCTGTCAAGAGGCAGGGCCTGTTAAAGCCCATTGCGGCACTTCTTGTGTGATTTTGGGCTACACAAAAAATAAATTGTATTGTATTGTGGGTCAGAAATGACATTGTTTTGGGGAGCTGGAAGTGAAGTCCTCAAGGGGGGACCAGAAGTTACGTCTTCGAAAAAAGTAACTGGAAGTGATATCATCATGGGGAGCCGGAAGTGGTGTTATTACGTGGGACTGAGGTGAGAATGTTTTATGAATCTTCTGTTGGGAGAAAAGAAAAGGCGTTAGTACTCTGTTCCAATCTCCTCTCTCTTGTTCTTTCATGCTCAATTGGACCCTTTGGCTGCCCACTAAGAACGCGTATGTGAAATGATCTATCTAATGTATAGTGCCTTTCTTATTGATCTGTTTTATGTTATGTGAACTGACCGGTGCAGTAGTGGTTTTTAAAATTTTAAAATCGAATCACTGAATTATTTTGATTTCATTAGATTTGTTTCAAATGCCAGCAGTCCTCAGTACCAAATTCCCTTAGAAGTGGCAGAGCAGAAGTAATTTGGGGACTGCACGTGACATGTAAACTCAGTCAATTGTGAATCCTGACCTTCATCTTCAGATCCACATTCGGAGAAGCTCAGAGGCTAAAATGGTCAGCACAGCACAAATACCACAATGGCCTATTAGGAGTTTTTGTCCGTGTCTGTCCAAGTTAGGCTGACACTTTGCAAATCATGGAGGGCAGTTTCACATCTCCACACCTGTGACTTTTGTCTGGGGGGTCTCCCGAGCCCTTGACTGGTTTGGCTCTTTGTCTGTCTGATATTGAGGCAGGCCCCCCACTGAAGGCTACCTTGCAGGGTTAGGCTCACTGTTGAGCCCTGCGCTGACAACTAGAGTTGAAAAATGGATTGATGTGAACTTGCGTACGGGAAAAGGCATAAGGTGCCAGCATCTAAGTGGGTCGCCGCTCTCACTTGGCACATGGCTATCACTTGGCTGAATAGTGCAGGCCATTTGAAAAACTGAGGGTTCAGTCAGTCACCACATACAGCTGCGACTCCAAATCCCTGGAATTGCTGCATAATGTGACGTGGCCATTAGCGACTCAGAGCTGGAGATTCAAATATATTTTCTCCCTCATGCAGAGGATGTATCTCTGGCTCTCCATGGAACAAGGCCTGTAAAAATGAGTGGTGTGCTTCTGATCTTTGCATGATTTGAGTTGGATGGTAACACTCGTTTCATTTAGATTTTGTTTGGCAAGCCAATTGGTGACTCCAGGTATGATGGGATGTGGATGTGTCCGCAGTGTGCCTTATGATGGACTGGTATCTCATCCAGGGTTGGCTCCTGCCTTGTACTCTTAGTTGCTGTTTCAGGCTACACCTTCTACAGCTCTTAACTAAAAGAGTAAATGTTGTGGCCTGTAGGGGGCGTAGCACAGCCTTAAACCCCAGGCACAACCACACAGACTCAGCGTCAGGTTCAAATGACTAATTGTTAAATTTACACAGACTTCTATTTCAAAAGTCAGCACAATCAGAATTCCTCCTCCACTCCTCCCAGGCAAGCTTTGTCCACCACCTTCCAACTCCAGGGAGAGGTGGATGGTGCCTTTAAAGCTGGACCTGGGAGTACTTCCAGTGTGTCAGCATTGTAATAAAGAAGCACTTCTGGGTCAGGTGAAAACCCCATCAGACAGGGGTTTCAACATTTCAATCTAAATATCCCCAGGGACCCCACCAGAGCTACCATCCAGAGCAGCAACTTCCATGCAGCCAGGTGGGTGGCCAAATGGAAGATGGAGAATGTAAGACCCTGGGAGGCAGACACCCCCTGTAATTCCTTTGTATTGTACTCCTGATCAAGAAAGGGAATAGCAACCATCTCAGCCAGGAATTGCATCCATCTGGTCTGACCATCCCTCATCTCCCAGCCTGGTAAGAAAACAACATTCATCCTAGAAGGGGTGCCTGTGCATCCATTATGTCCATTACTGTGCCCATCCCTCAGCGGAACCCTTGCAGGCACAGCAAGCAATCTCACGAGGGGGCAAGTCTGCGTCACAGGTGGTGGTGGGTTGTACAGACCGCAAGACGTTCCTCTGTTAGCGTGAAAAAGACCACAGTTGGTTGACATATAAGGCTGCTGGCAATTGTCAAAGCCCCTGTTTAGATGGGTCACCCCAGAGAGCTGAAGAGGGCATTGTGTCTCCGTCCATGACCTCCTGGCCGGGTAAGGAACCACCATTCACCTCAGTTGGGATGCCTTTTATGTCCATTACAATGGTAATAAAAAAAGAATGCAAATAAAAAGAACAATCATTACAATGAAGTAATAAATGTGAGAGTGATAGAAATAATAAATAAAATACATTTTATCAGCCACTAACCTAATAAAGACAGCAGGCAAAACACATACTGGCTTGTATAGTGCAGTGAAATAACTACTGGTAATGTGGACGGGGCAGTGAGTGGCACTGGTGGCCCACAGTGACAACAACAGGGTAGTGAGTGGCACTGGTGGCCCACGGTGACTACAACAGAGTAGTGAGTGGCAGTGGTGGCCCACGGTGACTACAACAG
>JANRMT010062814.1:99288919-99336940 GCA_026402145.1 Polypterus bichir lapradei
ACAACAGAGTAGTGAGTGGCAGTGGTGGCCCACGGTGACTACAACAGGGTAGTGAGTGGCACTGATGGCCCACGGTGACTATGATGGGGCAGTAAGTGGCACTGGTAGCCCACAGTGACTACGATGGGGCATTGAGTGGCACTGTTGGCCCACGGTGACTACAACATGGCAGTGAGTGGCACTGTTGGCCCACAATGACTATGATGGGGCAATCAGTGGCACTGTTGGCCCACAATGACTATGGCAGGGCAGTGAGTGGCACTGGTGGCCCACGGTGACTACGATAGGGTAGTGAGTGGCACTGGTGGCCCACTGTGACCATGTAGTGGTTGTTTCACAAGGCTTTATTAATAACGTGCTTGTTTCCTTAGCATCTGAATGAAAAGGTTACTGCTGTCATCATTCACACAACTCCATTAAGTTTAACTTTGACTATTGACCTTCTATGTAACTTCAGTGTGTGATGTGTCTACTTGGTGGTAGTCCTTTTGTATTTGGATTTCATTTAAATTCACAAGAGGGGTGCCTGTTTGATATTTTTTTTTGCACTGGTGAATAAAGCTCTCCATGTGAGCACAGATAACACCAGATATATTGCATTTGTAGGAAAGTCCATATTTCTATTGACACACAGCTGACAAAAACCTGGACAATCTGAAACCACAAAGGCTGATTGAAAGCAATGCATTGTGCCACAAATATGAAAAAAAGAACAAGTCAAGGAAATGAGAGCCCTGGAATGCTGTGGGGTGTGAAGTGAAAAGAGACTCACAAACCAGAAAGTCTCCCTGGCTGTCAAACAGGGTGATTTATGAAGTTTCACCTTGTCCAATTTGAGGTTTTCAAAGGCAGATACTGCATGGCACAGGGTGAGTGAGCAGTGTTGTCTCATGGATGTGGTGCCCTGGGTTTGAACCGTGTACCCACCTGTTGTCTGCACATTCTCCATGCGCCACATCCCCAGACACATGTGGTCAGGTAAACTGGAGATTCCAAATTGTCCCTGTCCAGGATTTCTTCCTGGCTAAAGCTTGATGTTGCCAGGGTAGGCTCCAGCCCCCCTATGACCCCACACTGGATTATGATGGAGTATGTAATGTTATGTTATGTTTCAAATTCAAGTCAAATGCAGAGTCACCTTGGCCAAGCGTGAGGCTTCTCATCATCATGCTGAATTTGACTTCATTGTTTTGTGTGTGTCTGGTTTAATAGATCAATTTTAGAGGCCGTGTGTAGACATCTACAGAGCGACTAACGGAAACCCAACCTGAAAAGGTGGTCTAACCACAAGACACCGCTTTGAAACTTCATGTTTCTATCTGCGAGACTCCTGTGCTAATAAAGCCATGCTATCTATTTTAAAGACCAAGGTGTGTGTGGCTGAAGTAAAATGTCCTGTCTCCTGCACCATTAGTGCATGCTGCAAAGTGCACGGCTGAAAAGCTACAAGGCAGCCAGGCCTAAAAGGGCAGTTTGGACAGAATGAGCTTTTTATTTCAGAAATGACAGAGCTGCTTCCCTTCATCGAAGCTGCATGATTTCAGCCTAAAAAGAGCTCTTCTGGTGCCACAGAAAAGCTTGCAGTGCTACACGTTCAGCATGGCCACATGTGCTTTTTTAAAGCTTTGATACTCACAGAGTTAGGAGCCAAGCTCTGCCTCCTTTGTTATTCTTCTGCACAGCTTTGTTGAATGATATGACTGGCTGATGAACAGTTAGGTGGGGGTCTGAAGCCTTGTTAAAGGTCCTGGAGTTATAATGGCTGGTAGTTAGGATAATGAGCTCTACCATTGACAAGTCTGATGCCTCTCTTTTTTGAAGTTGTGTTAATAGGTGCCGTGCCGTTGGACAGAGACGGGTGTGTCCCACCATCCATTCAGAACAAAAACCCCCAATTGTGAATGCAAGCAGATACTTGTGCAGAGGTATCTTATAGAACTGGTATTTAACATTGGGAGGCCTGAGCAGGACAAACCAGCCCTTTAACTGAAGATCCATGAGCTTATTGCTTGAGTCGGACCACCCTTCACCCTCCACACCCCACCAAGCACTCCCTCCAGTCCTGTCAAACTGTACTACCCTGCAGGTCGACATCTCTGGAATCTGATTCTGCAGGTTCCTCTTAGGCTGGAGTGAGGGGTTTACTACTAATGTGCAGTGCAAACAGTCTCACTGGTTTTCATTTACAACAGACCAGGTCAGTTGCAGGTTGTCAACTACGCCCACCATGCGCACAGCTAACACAGAGTGAAGCCCCTCTTTACACGTTTACAGTGTCATTATTGTCACGAGTACAGAGAACATTGAGATTCATGAGGATTCATCCTTTCTGCTCCTTCTTCCCAGATCGGCTCCAAAAGGAGAATGCCTGAAATGGTATCTCTTTGGTGTTTAGTGCTCAAAAGCAACTCAACACACACACACATGCAGCCAAGCCAGGATCTTCTAACCACTTGCTGTTCAAATCTCAGAGCCACTGAAGCTGCACTGACTTGTACCTCAGGATGAGGCTACAACTGCTATTGTTGTAACAGCTTCCCTGATCCAAATGTCCACCTTAATCTCTAACTCTTAAGGAGAGCATCACAAAACTAGCCAGCCATTTCTGCTATCATGGAGAATCAATCAATGGTTATGTGGTGACCAAATCAGCCTGCCTTATTTGGTGTGCTACACATGCCAGGTCTCTGTAGCCCACTACAGCCAACACCATGGACACTCCATTGAGTCTAACACAGAGAATTGTCAGTAGAGTAAACTTGCTAGAGCACACTCCGTTTTAATTATACCTTGTTATCTAAATACCAGGTAACAAAGTGAAAGAAGACCAGCTGTTGAATCAGGATGCAGGAACAATCAAACAACAGGACTGCCATTAAGGAATATACATCAAGTTTAAAAACCTTACACGCAATGGTATGTTTCACCACAAGGGCCCCACTACTGTAAAACATAAAATTCTGAAACCAGCTTCAGCCAGTTCAGGTCTTTGGGTGGGGGGTGGGATGGTGGAGGGGCTATCCTTACAGCACTGGACTCAAGCCTAGAAACAGTCCTGGACAAGGCATGAGTCCACTGTGGGGCCCACTCATGCACAGGACAGCACTCCACTTTGGGATAACTAAACTAACCTGCATGTCTGTGGGAACACAGAAAGAAAACTGGAGTATCCACAAAATCCACACGTACACGGGGAGCACATGCAGACTCTGAATGGACAACACCTGAATGTGGAACTCCAACCTATGCTGCTGGATTCATGAGGCAGCAATACTATCCACTGAACCACCTGACCTTCAAACCTCTGCACTATATTTTTGGTTAAAAAAAACACACAAAAATTTTAATTACATTAAGTAGCTGCCAGTAGCTAAATAAAAATCATACAATCGTTTTCCTCAGGGGGTTTTCAGGGCTGTTGAACTACATTCCAAAAAAACTGAACTGCAGCCCTGGAAAAGTAAATCCATAAGACAGTTCGTTTCAGACATATGCATTGCATCAGGGATTTTCAAACTGACCTCTGGAAACGCACAGACGTGAAGTGGCTGGTGTGCAGTCCACTCCTGCTAGTTATTCAGTGGGTACGTACCTGCCCGCTTTAGCCTGCACAAGTGAACCACTCGGACGAAGAGCGTGTGAAAGGCGGGGCCTCGAGCAGGTGTACCCCAAAGGGGCGGGGCCGAACGGACCGCTTTGACTCAGCGGGACGGGCGCTCTTCATCAGATGCTGCTCACAAGTCCCTGAAGACATTTGGAGTTTCGTTTTGTGCGCTGTCCTCTCGGAGTCTGGAAATGGACCTGCTCCCCTGGGTACTGCTGGCCGTGTCAATCCACGCTGCCGCTGGACAACGTAAGAAGCCGTAATTATTCGGGCCACATTTAATTTAGTTGTTTATCCAAAGTGATTTGCACATCGTGGTGAATTAATACAAGCTGTTAGAGATAATGCAGTAATACTTATTGATTAATACAGTTAAGAAGTAAAGATAATTAAAGTTAGAATATAGATATATACACACAAAGTATATATATATATATATATATATATATATATACACAAAGTATATATATAGATACACACACAAAGTAAATATATATACATATATACACAAAGTATATATATATATACACAAAGTAATTTCCATTTCTATCAATCTCAGTTCTCTAAGTGGCAATGAGTATCGAAGAGGCGGGGTGGGGCATCTGCATGTCGTCACTAAATGATACTGACTTACAGCCATTACATTGTTACAGCAAACAGCATTGCCCGACGAGTCTTACTAAAATGATAAGTACAGTAGTTTACTTGGTGCTGGCTGTGTTAATGGTGTATTGTTTACAACAACGACATACCGCACCGGTGAAAAAAATGACAAGGATAAGCACCCGATTGGACAAGAGTAAAAGTCGCTCGTGAGCGCTACACAGCATCCAGCACATCTCTTCATCACGAATCTCGGTCAGTTTTTAGATCGACTTTGTGGACTTGAAGGTCCCTCCTCACACTGCTTGTACTAAGGTCACACTAGGGTGCCCTTCCGTCTGTCGTTTTTTCCGAACCAAACCGTCCGGTGTGCGTGTGGGTTTCCTCCTAAAGTTGAGAAACCTAAAGTGAAGTGGATCGGAGATCATCCTATCCGGTCTGTGCGGTCAGGGACTGTTCACACTTTCAGTACCTCCAAATGGAAAATGGAAGATGCCTAAAAAGAGCGGGTTTCCTTGTTATTCTCGTCGTTTACTGTGTGAATTTTAGAGCCAAAAATTTCGACACTTTTCCACAGTGTTTAAAATTCTCGAAAACTAAAAATATGGAACTGATTTAATTCAAAGAGTTATGAAGTCATGTAATTGCAGGCGTCTAATTTAAAAATGTGTCGATTTAAAAATAAATAGACGCATTAGCGAGTCAGAAGAGCTTTTAGATTGTTGATAATTTGCACTGTTTGTAATGGAAATAGCAATAATGCTGTGTCCTCCTTTTTTCCTTTTAAAAATAAAGGCGCCAGAGTGATTCTTCAGGGCGATACCATACGGGAGTCATTTTTGTTTCCCAAAAAAAACATCAACGTGAAGGTTCCAGCATGAGCCTTTATTTATTTAGATCTGTAATAGGTTTCGTATAATAAACAGCCATGAATAGACATAAAAGATTTGCGAAATAGCACTTTTTTGACAGGACTCTCGCTTCATGCAATCACACAGGCGAAATTTAAGTTTGCTTAACCTGTTAATGTCCTGCTAGGTTGCCTAACTAACATGATAGATTTCGGGTTTTTCTACATAATGGGATGTTTTTGAAAATGCAAATAGTTAAACCTTTATTAGAATAAATGGGTGCATTGTGAAGCAATAGTTCTATAAGGAAACATACAACACAGTAAAGAAGCACAAAGCGCCACTAAAGGACCAGGATTTTTAAGGGTGTGTGCCCAGTCATGCGGTTTTGAAGACGCGAGTATGACATTTGTCCCTGCGTGTGCTTCAATGACATGCAAATAACTTCACCTGACGTGTAACTGCAAGTCACGTCCCGCTGTTCCAAAAACAACGATCCTTTGCAGAGCAGTGGATACAACCCAAAGCCATGAACAGCACAGAGCGGCCTTTAAGTAATTTGCTGTGGCGTTCATTTTCTAAGCCCTCAGGACAGGGAGCACGTCCAGGAGGGGGTGCCAGTCCACCGCAAGACACACACATACGGGGTCGATGTAGGGCAGGGGTCTCCAGCTCTGGTCCTGGAGCGCTACTGTGGCTGCTGGTTTTCATTCTAACCCTTTTCTTAATTAGTGACCTTTTGCTGATGATTGCATTTTTTTAACATTCATTCCTCTGAATTAATTATTTTTTCCTTTAAATGGTACCAGAACAGATATGAAGTGTGCCAACACATGACTAGCTAAATTGGGGCCTCGACCTCCAACCAATTTCACCCCAACCTGTTTCTTAATTAGGAAGCTGGTTTTTATTGTTAATTAAACCAGTTATTTAATTCCATGACTAGTTTTGCTCTCATTCTGCCACAGCAGGCATTTCCAAAACTTTTGATTTTCTTTTTTCTAAGAACAATACCAAAATGTTTTGTGGACCTGAGCAGATCAACACTCCTGAGGTCTTCCCCTTTCTCTATTTCCAGATGTTGTATAATGGACGCAGGTTAGCTGTGTTAGATGTGTTGGCTCATTTTGTATCATTACTTTTTGGCTGCTAATTAAAGAAAAAATAAATAATTAAAGAGTCTAAAATAGCAAGCCAATTAAAAAATTAAGGCAAAAGAGTTAATTAGCACCAAAAGCTGGTCACTAATTAAGAAGACAGTTAGAATGAAAACCTGCAGCCACAATAACTCTCCAGGACCAGAGCTGGAAAAGGCTGATTTAAAGCTATCGATCATTTTAATTGAAACCTCTCTGTGATGTGGGGGAACCAGACTACCGGTGCAAAAAGTCATGCAGACATGCAAAACAATGAAGAATATTCTTCAAAGCAAACTTCTGTCACTAACACAAAAAGGTTTGCCTGGAAAATGCGTTTCAGCCTATGAAATGCTGCCAAGAATCCTCATCATTAATCACAAGAAGACAAGTCATAGTTGACACCCGTCAGATATTAAAGTTCTTCTAACAGTTAACCATTTTCATGTAGTGTCTTTATGTAACTTTAAGTGCTAAACCTTAAGGTTTGATTTGTTGAAGTAGTCAGGGTAGTTGCTTGCGCTCCTGTCCCAACCTGGCCACTTTGTCCAGCTTGTACGTTTCCCTCGAGTTCACACTGGTGTTTTTCACTTATGTGTTTTCGACATCACAAAGCTGTAAACAAGCAAGTGTGTGTTTTTGAGGGTGTCCTTTTAGATTTCTTTAATTTTTTGTGTTACCAAGATTTATTTGGCCTCAAAAAATCTTCAACTGTATTAGGCAGTTTCCAAAATTAATGAATATCTACGCCATTTTTAAGTGAGGGCCCACATTTCTTGAGAAGGCCTGGCAGCGCATTTGACCTGACAGGGTTGCTTTTTTAAATGTATTTACACTTTTTATTCTTTATATTATATAACATATTGAACTGCAAAATAAGAAAAACAGTGCCTTTCCTGCACATATCGATTCCTTAAAATCAATAAAATTATACCTGAAGAAAACAAAAGTAAACCAGCAGAAAGTGTCTTACCTTCATTTTTAGGCTGCGCTGAGTGTGCCAGAAGTGTGTCTTTCAAAATGTTCCATAATGCTGGGTAAGAAAAATGACTTAAATAAGTAAGAAATGGTTTATTTATCAAAGTAGTGCAACATTTCTTTACAGATTTGGTCACTGGGTGCCAATTTGGACACTTGCTATTTTATTGCCCAGTCTGGACCAAGGCGCCAACTCTTTGTGCCACTACCTGTTGTGTTTAAAGTTTATGCCTGAGCTTTACTTATCATTTGCACAGTGCAAAGCAAAATTTAAGTGAAAAAATTACAGCTGTCAAGCCTTAAAGTGAATGGATATACCTGCAGAATAAAAAAGTAAACACATCTATTGTCCAGAGCCTTGTCTAGTTATCAATTTCAATGACATTTTAAATGATTAATCTTAAACCAACACAAAGTTATAGCAATTAGGTATTTAAATTTCAGAGAAACATAATAGTTTTTACAATTTTGTATTTAAGGATATGTTGTGGCAACATTGAAATTACAGGAAATAAAAATACAGCAGGACAGTAAAGGAGCTTGTCATCATCTGCTGGAGTCTCAACAATTTCTAGTCTTTCTTTTTTGTCCACATATTAAAAACCAAATTCAAATGCAAAGACCCTTCTCAGAGTTAAGTGGTTCTCTGTTAAGCAGTGGTTCAGCAAGGAACCACACAAACCAGTAAAGTGCCATTAAGGACCCATAATTTGTGAGAGGGTGTGAGTATATTCATCAAAATGGTGACATTGTTGTTATTTGATTAAGAGGTAATCTTTTTAGATTAGCAATGTTTAGTTAAAATATACATTTCCCCTTTATAACTGTAAAAAAAATCTTTTCACAATTTTTCAATCATCCACAAAATATAGAGAAAAAAATTGCAAATTGGAAAAGCAGGGAATGCACGGCCTACATAACACCGAATTCTTTAACTCACCATTCCATTCCCAGCGGTGCTGGAGAGCTTTGGCTGGCTCCATTGTTCTCTGTCTCCTGCACTTCACTTGGTGCTCCAGCAGGGCTGGCACTTCGTCTTTAATGGTGGCGTGTTCTGCTTTATACACAGCAAGAGACAAACTGAATATCTCAGCAGTGAGGCAAATTAAATTACAGTTTTAATGTTAAGAAACATAAAAATGAAAGTACTTTTGGATTTAAAATGCTGTCATCACATGATATGAAAACATTTTATATTCAGATACAAGTTCTTGGTTGCTTTGAGATAAATATTTATAGAATTACATTAACCAAAACATAATGTTTCATCTAGTCTTTGTTTAATTATCACTTAGTGGCAAAATCCCAGTGTTTCCTAGATTTGGATGTTTCTCTTTAGAGATGACCATCTGAATAGGTCAGTATGATCTATATATATATATATAAAACAAAACAATTGTAAAGTGTGGTGGTTGTTATAAGTTCTCAGGGATACATGCAGATAACAAACATAAAGTACAGAAAACACTCATGTAATATTTTCAAACTCTAACCCAATTGAGGGTCTCAGGGGGTTACGGCTTATTCGGCATGACTGGGTTCAAGGTAGGAAATGGTTCTGGGCAAGGCAGTGGTCCATCACAGACCCACTCACATAGGAGTCACCACACAACTTAACCAGCCTGTCTTCAGAGACGTGCACAGGTGCCAGACTGGTTCTACCGAGCGACGCCATACAGTAGAAGAATCATTTTTGATTCCCAAAAGTCCCGTCCACATGAAGGTTCCAGAAAGTACCATTTATTTATTTAGATCTGTGACAGGCTCTATACAATAAATGACCTCAAACAGATAATAATTGATTTGAAGAATACCAATGAGTCACGATTTTTAAAGGACTCTTACTGCATACATTCAATAACACAGGCTAAGTCCAGGTTTTCTTAATTTGTTTGTGTCCTGCTAGTTGGCCTATCATACATTAAAGATTTCATTGTTTACCTACATATTAGAAAGCTTTTCAACCCAAGATTCAGCTCCATATACTGTACAAAAAAAGCCTGTCCCAGAATGAAATGGTTCATTGTCAAGCAAAGGCTCCACAAGGAACCACACAACCCTGTAAAGGACCATTAAGTGCCATTAAAGAACCATTACTTTTAAGCGTGTTTGAGGAAAACTGAAACTCAAATAGATGAAAGAAGAACATGCAAACCCCACAAGGACAACAGCCAGGCATGCCATTCAAAATCAGGGTGGTGAATATGTGAGTCGGCTGTGCTGCTGCTACTGCTGAACAGGCTGGGTGGTCTAGGGGCTAAGAAAGTGAGCTACAAGCCAATTTGTGTTCCCAGCTCCCTGTGTGACCCCCGAGCAGCTCCATTAACTTGTGTATTTTCAAATTGTACTTTGGATGTGTTGTTTTTATTTGAAGGGCTTTGGGATGATGTTCACTATTGAGAGGACCTGTGTAAGAGAACTAATGCCTGTTTGTTTAAACATAAATAGAAGCTTTAACATTTCAAAATAAGCCTCCAGAGTTTTCCAGTTTACATACAGTACTGTGCAAGAGTTTTAGGCAGGTGTGAAAAAATGCTGTAAACAAAGAATGCTTTCAAAAATGGAAGTGTTAATCATTTATTTTCATCAATCAACAAAATGTAGTGAATGAAAAAAGGGAGAAATCTACAGTAAATCAAATCAATATTTGGTGTGACCACCCTTTGCCTTCAAAACAGCATCAATTCTTCTAGGTACACTTGCACACAGTTTTTGAAGGAACTCGGCTGGTAGGTTGTTCCAAACATCTTGGAGAATTAACCACAGATCGTCTGTGGATGTAGGTTTCCTCACATCCTTCTGTCTCTTCATGTAATCCCAGACACACTCGATGATGTTGAGATCAGGGCTCTGTGGGGGCCATACCATCACTTCCAGGACCTCTTGTTCTTCTTTACGCTGAAGATAGTTCTTAATGACTTTGGCTGCATGTTTGGGGTCGTTGTCCTGCTGCAGAATAAATTTGGGGCCAATCATACGCCTCCCTGATGGTATTGCATGATGGATAAGTATCTGCCTATATTTCTCAGCATTGAGAACACCGTTAATCCTGACCAAATCTCCAACTCCATTTGCAGAAATTCAACCCCAAACATTCAAGGAACCTCCACCATGCTTCACTGTTGCCTGCAGACACTCATTATTGTACCGCTCTCCAGCCCTTCGACGAACAAACTGCCTTCTGCTACAGCCAAATATTTCAAGTTTTCACTCATCAGTCCAGAGCACCTGCTGCCTTTTTTCTGCACCCCAGTTCCTATGTTTTCGTGCATACTTGAGTCGCTTGGCCTTGTTTCCACGTCAGAGGTATAGCTTTTTGGCTGCAGCTCTTCCATGAAAACCACTTCTGGCCAGACTTCTCCAGACAGTAGATGGGTGTACCTAAGTTCCACTGGATTCTGCCAGTTCTGAGCTGATGGCACTGCTGTACATCTTCTGATTTCGAAGGGTAATAAGCTTGATGTGTCTTTCATCTACTGCACTAAGTTTCTTTGGCCAACCACTGCATCTACGATCCTCAACGTTGCCCGTTTCTTTGTGCTTCTTCAAAAGAGCTTGAACAGCACATCTTGAAACCCCAGTCTGCTTTGAAATCTGTGTCAGGGAGAGACCTTGCTGATGCAGTATAACTACCTTGTATCTTGTTGCTGTGCTCAATCTTGCCATGACATGAAACTGTCTTCATGAAACATGAAACAGCATTTCTTCACACCTGCCTAAAACTTTTACACAGGACTGTATATATATATATATATATATATATATACATATTATTTCATGTTATGTCTCTTATAGTGCCTTTTTTCCTTCTGAACTCTTCATTCTCATTTCCTAAGCAGCAGAACAAATCATAAAACTAACTGAGCACTAAGTCTGTGCGTTCCCTTTATGTGCGCACTGACAATTCTGGTTCTTAGCTTTTCCAAAGATGTGCAGGTGAGATGGACTGATGGGCACATCCGTGTCCCTGTGTTTGCAGTTTGCTATGGACTGGCGTCCCATTCAGTGTCGGCCCCTGCTTCATGTGAGATGTTGACAAGTTGGACTCCTCACAATCCTTCTTTGGAAGAAGCAGGGTCAAGAAATGGGCAAGCAGAACATATTTAACTGTTGCAGTTAGCCTGGGTAACCTGCCAGAATTTTAAGCATAATAAATGTCAAAGTGGGTGTGTGCACTCTTAAAAATAAAGGTGTCAGAGAGGTTCTTCAGAGCGATACCTTAGGGGAAACATATTTGTTCCAAAAAGAACATTCCACATGAAGGTTCCAGAAAGAATCTTTGTTTATTTATATAGGTAACAGGTAACAAAAAAATGATGTGATTATAATAGATTTGTGTAATACCAGCGGGTTCCTAATCTTAAAGAGAATCTTGTTGGATACAATAATGCTGGCTGAGTTCAGGTTTTCTGAATCTCTTTCTGTCTTGCTAGGTAGCATCCTCGACACTAAAGATTTCTGTTTTGTCCACATATTAAGAACCAAATTCAAGTGCAAAGGCCCTTCTCAGAGTTAAGTGGTTCTCTGTTAAGCAGTGGTTCAGCAAGGAACCACACAAACCAGTAAAGTGCCATTATGGAGCTGTAATTTGTGAAAGGGTGTGAGTATATTCATCAAAATGGTGACGTTGTTTGATTAAGAGATAATCCTTTTAGATTAGCACTGTTTAGTTAAAATATACATTTCCCCTTTATAACTGTAAAAAAATATTTCAATCATCCACAAAATGTAGTGAAAAAAATTGCAAATTGGAAAAGCGGGGAATGCGTGGCCTACATAACACTGAATTCTTCAACTCACCATTCCATTCCCAGTGGCACCGGAGAGCTTTGGCCAGCTCCATTGTTCTCTGTCTCCTGCTTTATTTCTCCAACCTCACACATGGAGTTTCTTCCAGCTGCCCAGCACTTCTGCTGCTGTTTGCTTGCGTTGCTATATATTAGCTTCTTTAGGGTTTTATCACCATCTATTCCTTCCATGCATTGCCGCCATTGCAGTCTCCTGATTTTCACTCCCGTCACTAAGTCCTACATAGCTTTTTTACTTCAGCATTAGTTCTCATTTTCCATGTGCCACCTTAATTTACGGACCCAAATATCTTCCTCAAGAACATTCTTTCCCAGATTCGCAGCATGTTGTCTTTACTTTTTGTTAATGTCTAACATTCAGCCCCTTACGTACATACAGCTTTCATTATGACTTTATAAATTGGTACCTTTTGTTTTCTGGTCAACAGACTTGATTTCATTGGTCACTGTCCTCTTCTTCTTTTGGCTGCTCCCGTTAGGGGTCGCCACAGCGAATCATCTTCTTCCATATCTTTCTGTCCTCTGCATCTTGTTCTGTTAATTACAGAACTTGTCACTGTAAATTACAATAATACTTGTTTACCGCAGCTAGTCTTACTTTAATTTCAGAACATATCTCATAGTTTTTATTTTAAATTATTTTAGTATTTAAATTTATTGCTCCTCTCATTTTTTTAAATTCTCCAGCATGTTTAGTGAACTTCAGGATCACAGGCAACTGGAGCCAATCAGAGCAGTGGCAGGACAAGGCAGGAAGCAACACTGGGTATGGTGTGCCAATGCTTCACAAGGCACACTCACAAAGAATAAAAAGAACAACTGCACATCTTTAGAAAATGAGACTAAAACTAGAGGCAACAGAGGAGAAAACAAATCAGTCAGTGTTTGACACCAGACCAGACAAGCACATTCACTTCACACATGTTTAGCTGTGTGTCTTAGACTGTTATTACTTGTCTGCCAGTTAAGAAATAAGAAAAGTATGAAGATCTAAGAATCAAAGCAGGCAGCAGACTCCAGATACAACAAAACATATTTAAAATGGCAATAATAATATTGGAATAAAGACTTTTCTGACCAAGAGAAAGATGTAAACCCCACTGCATGCTTCTAATCCCCCCATCTATCCATTTTCCTAATCCGTTTAAACAGGTTTGGTCGTGGGTGTATCTGAAGACAGCAGTGTATGGGAATAAAGACGACAGGCTTTTTTGGATGAAAAGCAACCTCTAGTGGTCATACTGGTGCCATCGGAACACCAACAGAGTGTAATGGCAGACTGCAGTGCCCATGGGATCAGTCATGTAACACTCCAACATCATGAAACACAATCGCATTGCTCTATGGTTAAGATAATGGTTGTGGAAGGATTATGTGACTCAAAGGGCGTTTTGTGACTGACGTTGTGGGCATTACCTGACCCATGTCACAAGTGTTGCAGGCTGCAGTTAGACTCACCTCCATTGGAAATGTACACAACGGACTTTAATTTTGTTTGGACTGTCTCCTCAGCAAAAGCGAGCCCCTTTGAAGTGTTTGTTTTTAAAATAAATTGGTTAGATTTTATTACTTGTAGAAAACATGGTTAGATCTCAGTGAATATGAGGCTTACATCACACTTAGAAACCTCATGTCACAAGATGTCTTTCCTCTTCTGCACACTTCATTGGTCTTTGTCATGTGATTAATTCCACACCAGGGTCGCTCTCTTTTTTCAAAGTGTTATTTGAGCTCTTTCTTGTTTTTGGAGTACCTGATGCTTTACTAAATTGTCTTTTGGCCTTTATACATTTAATTGAGCAGTTTATTTTAAAAATAAAAAGTCCAACCCCCTATTTTCTTTGAGACTAGCAGCGGATTTGACTGTTTCTGTATTTTTCTTTTTATTCCAGCTGCGACTCTTTCCCCGCTCTTCATTCCTCAGATCTCGTCATTTAACTACCCAGGAACTATCTCTGTAACAACGTTTCAGATGAAAGCACCACTGTGTTTTTTCAACTTTGGGTTGTGTTCAAACCAGTGCAACGTTTGGGCTGTGGTGGCCAGTGATTCAACGGGTGAGTTCCTTTTATTTTGTCTGGTAGCTGTCTTTGCTTTCTAGTTAATATGTATCTGATTGGGCGGTGGCTGAAGGAACATGCTCAGATGTGCATGGCATATGATTATTAAGACAGGCTCCAAATCCAGCACGGGTATAACCTGGTTGTGTGTTGTGTTTCCATTAAAACAATGCCAGGAGTTACTCCATTTTATTGAATGACACTTGCACAAGTCAGTCTTTACTTCATAGCAGCACTTATATCGGGCTCTGCCAAACAAACAGCTTTTGCTGGTTGTTTTATACTTGGGTTCTATGGCATTTCATATTATTAATCTTTTCAGGAGGATGTCCCTTATTTAAACACACAAGTGATAAAGAAACGATCACTCATTTGTGGTGTTAAATGGTGATTACTGAACCAACATCCAGAGCCGTCACCTGCTTGTCAGTGTCAACACAAAGATAAACCCACTGGGCCATGCAAGCTGAGGGTGGAATCAAAACAAAACTTAGCCACTCTTCTTTGTCATGCCTTCCTGAATGCACAGCTCTTGAGCAAAGCTAAACATGGAGTCACCTTTTAAACTGCTAAATGACACTTTTTACTTGTCTTCAGTCACAAGTACCGATAGCATATATCCATCCATCCATTATCCAACCTGCTATATCCTAACTACAGGGTCACAGGGGTCTGCTAGAGCCAATCCCAGCCAACACAGGGCACAAGGCAGGAAACAAACCCCGGGCAGGGCGCCACATACACACACACACACTAGGGACAATTTAGAATTGCCAATGCACCTAACCTGCATGTCTTTGGACCGTGGGAGGAAACCGGAGCACCCGGAAGAAACCCACGCAGACACGGGGAGAACATGCAAACTCCACGCAGGGAGGACCCAGGAAGCAAACCCATGTCTCCTTACTGCGAGGCAGCAGCGCTACCCATTGTGCCACCGTGCCGCCATGATAGCATATTTAGCATGTAGTATATAAAGTATATTTAAACATTTTTCACACCGATTACAAACAAAATAATCTGAATGCATTTACTGCTATAACTTTTGTGGGGAAGAATATTGTATAAAAAAGTGATTCATATTCTTTATAGTCTACTCCAAGTTTCAGACTGTAGGAATAAAAATCTTATACATTGTGTTTTCAGTGTACAAGAACTGACCATCAAAAAACAAAAAAGATCCATGAAATAAAAAAAGTTTATTAAGTGAATATCAGCAAAGGTATTGAACTCAAAACCTATTACCTTAGACAAGAAATTCAACATATATCATACATGGACCATAAGATTATTAAAATTAATATTTGTGGAAAAGTTAATTATATAAACATAAACAAACGAAAAAACGTATACAATGCCTATAAAAATAATTCACCCCTTAGGAGTTTTCACATTTTACTGTTATATAATACTGGAGTTGTGCGCTGGGCTGGCGCCCTGCCCAGGGTTTGTTTCCTGCCTTGCTCCCTGTGTTGGCTGGGATTGGCTCCAGCAGACCCCCATGACCCTGTAATTAGGATATAGTGGGCTGGATAATGGATGGATGGATATAATACTGGAATTAATTTGGCTTTATTGAAACTGATCAACAGAAAAAAAAACACTCTTTAATGTCAAAGTGAAAGCAGATGTCTGCAAAGGGGTCTAAATTAATTACAAATATAAAACACAAAATAAATGATTGCATAAATATTGGCCTCCTTTCATGTGACACACCCAAATCCTCAATGCGGCAGCCAAATGGTTTTAGAAGTCACATGATTAGCTCAGTGGAGATCACCTGTCTGGGGCTTCAGCTGATTGCAGTATAAATGCGCCTTATTTGGAAGGTGCAGCTTGTGGTCAGCCAGTATCATGGCCCATTCATCCATCCATTAACCAACCCGCTATATCCTAACTACAGGGTCACGGGGGTCTGCTGGAGCCAATCTCAGCCAACACAGAGCACAAGGCAGGAAACAAACCCTGGGCAGGGCGCCAGCCTTCCGCAGAGTATCATGGCCTAACCTACATAATGAAGACAAAGGAACACACCAAGCAACTCAGTGATAAGGTGATGGAAAAGCACAAGTCAGGTGATTGAAACAAGAAAATATCCAAGACATTGAATATCCCTTAGAGTCCAGTTAAACTGGTCATTAAGAAATAGGAAGATTATGGCAGAGCTTTAAATCTGCCTAGAGAAGGCTGTCCACAATAACTGTGATCGTGCAGGAAGATGATTAGTGAGGAAGGCCATCAAGAGACCTAGGAGAATTCTGAAGGAGTTACAGGTTACAGTGGCTTAGAGTGGAGAGACTGGGTAGGCATCAACTGTTGTCCAGGTGCATCACCAGTTCCAGCTTTATGGGAGAGTGGCAACAAGAAAGCCACCGTAAAAAAAAAAAAACACACACACATACTGGTGTTTGCCAGAAGACATTTGGGGGACTCTCAAGACAGCTGAAAAAAGGTTATGTGGTCTAATAAGACTGAAATTGAGCTTTTTGGCCATCAAACCAAAAGCCATGTTCGAACACCACACATTATCAAAAACACACCATCCCTTCCAGGAAGGATGGTGGTACCAAGATGATGGATGGAGAATAGGGATAGTTCTCTGCATCATGCCCTGAAAAGCTTGTTAGGGTCTAGGGTAAAATAAATATCAGAATACAGAGAAATCCTGGAGGAAAGCCTGATGTGGTCCACAACAGACAAGTGACTCGGGAGAAGATCTGTTTTCTAGTAAGACAACAACCCAAAGCTCAAGGCCAAAGCTACATAAGCATGGCTTCAAAAGAACAATTTTCACAGTTGTCCTGGAGTGGCAAAATCAGAGTTCAGATCTCAAGCCAACTGAGAATTTCTGGCCAGAACTTGACAAAGACTGTTCACTCACCATCGTCATGCAACCTGATAGAGTCTAAGCAGCTTAACAAAGAAGAATGGGAAGAAATGGCATCATCTAGCTTTGCAAAGCTGCTAGAGACGTGAGCACACAGATGTAAGGCTGTCACGGCTGCCAAAGGTTCATCTACTAAATAATGACTTGTTCTTATTGGTGAGCTGTGACCAGGACAGCCTCCCAAAAAAAAAAAAAACAAATACAGGTACAGTATTACTGAGTGAAACTGATTTCTGATCTGTGTCTCTAATCAGGCAGCCAAGCATCTTTAACTATTATGCTTTCAATTAAATCAACCAAATTGTCACAATGTAACACAAATTACACAGCACTGGAAAAGCCACCCACCAAACCGCATTTCGTTGTAATGCAGCGATGCAGCTTTGTTTCAAATCGATTTTCAGTTGTCATGCATTGTAATAATAATCATTGCCATTATCTGTTTCCATTTACGATGCCTTAAACGTTACAAAAGTTAAAAAAAGTCATAAACTGTTTTCTGAACACTGATAACCAGCTCTCTGTTACCACTCATCCAAGCTTCCTGCTTGACTCATCATTGTGAGTGCTCTTCTCAAACTTAGTGAATGTTTTTAAGCTTTCCAAAGAAGGCACCTCACTGCATGCTTAATTCTTTACTGTGCCTTATACAGATCATCCTTAAAAAATAACAATCTGACTTGTTTTTTTTTGACATCAAAATATAATCTGGTTAAGTATTTTGTTGTGGTTCTCGGTGTGTCTGGAGTATGATTTGTTCTTGTGACATGCTGTGAAAAGTCCAAAACATTTGTATCCTTCTGTGGAAAAAAGGGGAGCCAGCAAATGTGGGGATGGGATTAGACATCCTGAAAAGTGGAACAATGGTAAAATCTACAGGTCCATGTTTGAATATGAGCCATGTTGGTGTCTGTCTGAAGTTTGCATATTATCTCCATGTCACAGTGGTTATTCTGATTATTCCCTGCAGCCTAAAACTGTGTGCAATAGGTCAACTGGTGTCTCTACTTTGACCCAGTACAACTAAGTGTGGGAGTATGGCGGCACCTCTAAGGCTCTGGACTCTGTCTAATGCTTTAATGAAAACTCAGATTCAACAAAAGATGGAGGATGTTAATTCATTGCTGACTAAACATTCAGTCGCTCCTTTATGCAGTGCATCTGACTGTTACAGTTACAGTAGGACTAACACAAGACAATCTTCTGAAATCTCATCCGTTTCTTCTGCAGTCTTGATATGTTGCATTTTGATACACTACGTAACTGAATAACTGATTCCTCCAAAGCATGAATGTGTTTACAGTATAATTGTTTCTTTCACAGGTGTAGCAAAATTTCCAGCTGGGAACTCCCTAACTTCAACCGTCTTCACCTCATCTCAGTACAGTGCTGCCTTCCAAGCAAATGGCTTACAGTATTACATGGCTACAGTGGGGAATGCAACATCATTTACTTGTAAGGAACCCACTCCTATCAACAGTGTCATTAGAATCGGCAGTAATCCAACCTGCATGGGATACGACTGCAATGGACCAGTGCCTCCAAACACTGTTGTCAGGTGATTAAACTCACTTTATGTATTTCATTCCTGAATTAATAAGGATGGGGCGGCATGGTGGCGCAGTGGTAGTGCTGCTGCCTCGCAGTTAGGAGACCCAGGTTCGCTTCCCGGGTCCTCCCTGTGTGGAGTTCGCATGTTCTCCCCGTGTCTGCGTGGGTTTCCTCCGGGCGCTCTGGTTTCCTCCCAAAGACATGCAGGTTAGGTGGAAAGGCGATTCTAAATTGGCCCTTGTGTGTGCTTGGTGTTTGTGTGTGTCCTGCGGTGGGTTGGCACCCTGCTCGGGATTGGTTCCTGCCTTGTGCCCTGGGGTTGGCTCCAGCAGACCCTCGTGACCCTGTGTTTGGATTCAGCGGGTTGGAAAATGGATGGATGGATTAATAAGGACAGGGACAGTATTTTTATGACTGTTATACTGCTAATGCAGCATTTAAAAAAAATTATACACTGTACCTAAACATAAATCACACAATTACCAGCAGCTGCATCTTTGATGATGTAATTCGTCAAGTCCTCTTCTTCAGCAAATTCGTTCTTCTTTTCATGACAAACATGGTAATACAGGGGCTGACACTGCCTCTAGGGTTTAAATTTCAGAATGGCCACACTCTAGGTGGAGTTTGCCCTCTGTGCGGAGGAACTTTTCTGTGGGTACTTCAGTTTTCCTTCCCATATCTCAAAGACGTGCACTTTAATTGGTGAATTTAAACTAGTAGGCTATGAACTAGTGTGTGTATATTTGTATGTGTGTGGGAGTGTGTGCAATGGTCTGATGCCCCAGTAACAACTGCAGAGAAACCATGGCTATCCACAAACTTCAATCCAGTTCATTTGGATGTAATTAATCAGTTCTTTATTCATATATTTACAAGCACAGGCTCATTCTATGCCATGTTATGATTTGCAAAAATAAAAAAGTGCTTCAGTGGCTTTATCCATCTAATATACAGTAAGCTGATTACATTCTGTTGGATGCGCTCAGTATTGGCGTTTTGCAGTGTGCCATCTATTGGAATGTATTACCAAATACCATATAACTGAGGTGACAGAAAAATTGCCACTATAACTTAATAAAGGAAACTTTAAATAGAAAAATTATCAAATAAAAAGAATAACAGAGGGAGTAGTAATCTCATTCAAGTCCATTAAATATTCTGGTGATCTGTTTTCATTACGGTAGTAAAATAAGAGCAGGAATAATAATGAAAATAAATAACAGATTCCATTAGCAGCTACAGTTGTGCTTGAAAGTTTGTGAACCCTTTAGAATTTTCTATATTTCTGCATAAATATGACTTAAAACATCAGCAGATTTTCACTCAAGTCCTAAAAGTAGATAAAGAGAAACCAGTTAAACGAATGAGACAAAAATGTTATACTTGGTCATTTATTTATTAAGGAAAATGATCGAATATTACATATACAGCACAACTGTATAAAGAGGTCTTGTTGGCCTCATAGGACCCGAGTCTAAAATCCCAGTGGTCATCAGCTACTGCCCCTTGTGTGACAGTCAATGGGCTCCAATGTTTTTGTCCTTTCTCTGTCAGCCTTTTTTATTTCCTATCATTTTTTCTATTTAAAATGTCCATTATTAGGTTATAGTCTTGGTTGTATAAATCATCTATTAGAATGAAAAATGTAATATATCAGTACATATAACAAACACCTTGGAATGGTTTTGTTGAGAATGACCCCCTTATGTGAGTATGTTGTGGGTAATCCAGACTGTGGTTAAACTCTGCTGAATACATTTTAACTAGATGGTGCTTCTGCACTTAGATTTAAGTGCTAGATCATGGTGTCAACCAAGGAAATACACAGTCCACAAACCGGGTCTCCATTTATTAATTACTAGCTGTGTAAGCCTGTGCTGTAAAAAGCCCGGGGTCATAGAAACTATTGAAATCGTCAGAAAAAAAAACTGAAATATAGAGATATCAGGTAATTGAAAGGAACTACTTTGGACATCTGTCTCCTAGAAGGATTTGTTTTGCCGATGTGCTCGCATCGCTTGTGCATTAGCTGTGGGAGGAAAAATAATAGGGATACCGTTTTGCAGATGTTAATGGCTAAACGACTTTGTCTTTCTTCTGAGGTTTTGTTTTGCTGACGTGCTGGCCTCGCTTGAGTTATTAGCGGCTAAGCGAGTTTTCATACCCCGTCTCCACCTCTCACTCACTCTTCCACGAGTAGACGTTTACATGTAAGACAATGTCCCCAAAATAAACAGGCACTTGAGGGCATTTAAAAATGCAACAAAGAGAAGAGCAGCAAAGTAAAAATAAGCTCAGGGTGGTTTAATGGTCTGTTAAGATGTCAGTATTTGGACGGGAACAGCAGTCGGTTCTCTCCAGAATGAAATGTGCCAAGTCAGGGAGCATCTCGGTTTTATAGCGGAGGGACAGGAAGGGGCGGGGTCAGTTTCCCTTCTCAGGGCTGTGGGAGGAAAAAGGAAATGAAATCAACAGCCACAACGTGTCCTGGAGTGGTAGTGCTTACCTCAGATTAACTCAGAAGGCGTACCTCAGTCACGCATTAGTGACAACCAGTAGTGCACAGTTTATCATGGACTGGTATTCATGGAACTGATTCCATAGGCATCCACACAAACTGAAATAACGTACAACCTTTCTGACTAGCCCTCCAATCCATATACAAACCTGGGATTTTTGCTTCATTTCACATTACCAGCCAAAACAAGCTTACCCTAATCTAAACATTGCCCTAATCTTTGCCCTACAGTGCGGCCCTGCTGGTGTGTTATTAATGTTATAAACCCTTTCAGTTCAGCCCCATTGTTTTAGACCCTTCCGGTGGGACTGAACAATAATGCAAAATTAAAAAAATAAAACAGTTTCAAATCATTCATTTCCTCATTGGTATAATTAAAGCATAGTGTTTTGCCACTAAAATGCTACATTGCATGCCCCAATACCACATGCAATATTTTTCTTTCTTACTACAAAAATGGCCAAATTGCAACCTGCTCCCAACCCTACTTCATGGCATTCTTGAACATTCTGATTCGATTAGGTGCAGTTTGACAGGTAGACTATTATCTACTAAATGAGAGCGGTGTTACAACTTTCAAATGACTCCACATTGCGCTTTCTGTACTTCAGGGGGGTTTTTTTTGTAAACATGTTTATGCATCTTGCAACTATTCGTGTTGTAATTTGGATACACAGTATGCTTTCTTTACCAACTAAAGATATAGTCTAACAGAGTGAGATCTGCCCTTCAAAATATATATGCTATGGACATTTATTTGAAAACAATAAAATCTGAGAAAAAGAATTCTGGTTTTGTACTGCTTCACAAAAGTACAACTAAGAATTATTACTTGTAGATATTTCAAAACAGTTTTACTCTCAGTTTTCCTGTCACATTCACTGACACCTTTAAAGTGTTTGGACGCTTATTCCAACAATTATGGAAATAAGAAAAACATTCAAACTGCAGTTTTTTTTGGTAAAAACAATACTGAATTTCACCAGCTTATTCTCCTGCAACATTTGTGTACAACATAACTAACAGAATAATTCTAAAAGAATTGAATATGAATATTGAGAAAAAACATGAATATTGAGTGAAGGGAGATGAAGATATTGCCAGTTAAATTAAAGCAGCAGTAAATGGATACAAATGAAGCTGAGTTTAAAGGGTTAATCAAGAGGGTCGAGCTGTTTCCATTAACCTGAGTGTAAACAGAAACTCCGTGTCGAGTTTGCATGTAGGCCTTCCATGCTATCCACTTGCTGCGTCTTGACGCTCCAGTGCTCAAGCCTCACAGGACCCACACCATTCCTCACGCTCTGAAGAATTAGATTTTGATCAAGAATGTATTTTATATATCTTTGGGTGTAATTTATTCTAACATTTCTTTTCTTCTTTCTATTTTTTAATTTTAGAGTGAGGTACCTGCTGAGTGACCGTTTAAATGCCAATATTTTCCAGGTGACACCGTGGTCCTCACCTATCAAGCTTGTAACACGTAAGTGATTGAATTATTTAGATTTTCTGAACCAAATCCACATAATTTCTGAACTCTGGGGTATCAGGCCCACAACTCTTGCAGAAATTGTTTACTAGAGAATTATGGGAAGTATTGAGATGCATCTCTCCATTTGGGATTACCTATTAATCTAACAAGCACATCCTATGATATGAGAGGAGAACCACAGTAGGCTTAGACATGAGGAGAAAGTACAAACTCGCACAAACAGTGACCAGGCCTGACATTTAAACCAAAGACTTCAAATCTATGAGAGACAAGTGCTAACCACAGCATCACCACGTCTCCTCATCATTTAAGTAGCATATTACTTTATATTTATTTAGTTTATTAAACATGAAAAAGAATGCAACATATATACAAAATAAAATGTTCAGCATAATAAATATGCAGCACATACTTAATCAAATACAGGAGTCCACTTTTCTAGAGCATTTGCTTTCTGTAATAATCCTTCTGCAGGAAAATTTAATTTAGACATCGGATAAAAACAGGTCAGTCATAGGTGTCAAGATTCATCCACTCCAAAAATCACAATGCATTTCCCAAATCCTATACACTTTGGTCAATTATTTAATATCATGCACACCAGATTGAAAAAATTACCATTTTAGCTAAACTAACCTTTAATGGCTTGTCTTTCTTTATTCCTGATCTGCTGGGCCAGGAGGGAGCAATGTTGGTCAGTGGCTGCCGGTTTTGGTTCCATCCCAGATGCTTAATCCTTACCAATAGCAGATCTGACTTATTTTCATGGCTTGTTATTGTTTTAACTCTGCAGTGTCTGGTTATTCTTATATAGTGGATTTTTCCTTTACAAGGATATCATCCAAAAGATTTGAAGCCTAAAACCGATAAGTTTTTCTCAGTCCTTAACTATTTTTTCTCTTCAATTTCCTTCCAAATATTTTAATAAACCATTAGCCACAGTACCTGTTGCAGACAAGTAATAGAATAGTTAAAAATATTTCCTATCTCTTCTCTACACGTACATTCAGTGCCTTTCCTCTGTATTTGCATGTGTATGGAAGCCTCTTCACCTGCGCTCTCTCTTCTAAGCGTGTTTCTGTAAAATCTGCTTCTCAGACTTGGCCTTTACTAACTAGGCGCCTTTCTCACCTCCTGTCTGGTTTTTAACCTGCTGTCTTTGAAGGGGACTCTCTCTGTGTGGCTCGTACACCTTTACTCCTCTTCGTGCGTCTCACACACACCCTTCGTCTTTCGTGATGTCACTAAAACCAAACTGACCAGTCACACTAAAACCAAACTGACCAATCAAATGCTCAGAGAGACTGGACACACAAACCTTAGTGTTTAATTATATAGGAGATATAGTTCACCATGAATATACACAGCTGTAAATGAAGACAAGCTACACAGAGAACTGCTGGCACCTTTGTCATTTGCATTTTCTTGCTAATAAGGGGCAATTAAAAACAGAGAATGCAGCTGTTTAAGACTAAAATCAGCAATTAAGGGTTCAAAAGTGGGACAACGAAAATGAAACAGTAAAATGTCACTTGAGCAATAAGTGCTTCATCAGTAATAAATGACTTCTCATGAAGTAGTTGGGTCGGAAGAAAAACCTGCAGCCACTGTGGCCCTCCACGATCAACGTTGCTTACCCCGTGCTAGACTGACACTTTCCTTTTTGTGGTGATTGCCATTTCTTTAAGAAGTATTGCTTTCTTTCTCTTTTTAGCACTGGATTACAACAGCATCGATACGTGGTTTGGGAAGCGATCTGGAGGAATGATTGTCATCACTTCCATTTTATCCTCCCTGACAGGAATTCTGCTGTTGCTGTTGGGTGCGATGTTCTTGCTCACATGGTCAGTTCCAAGGTTTAAATTATCTATCAATTTAGTGATCATATAGTGTTGTTCATATCTATCCATCTAATTTTTGTGTATGGTGACTTTTATTATCATTCTCTGTATCTATTTATGGTATTAGCTGCCTATAATTAGCTATCTATAGACAAACTCTTTCCCAAATTGACAAGTTATTATCCATCCATCCATTTTCCAACCCGCTGAATCCGAACATAGGGTCACGGGGGTCTGCTGGAGCCAATCCCAGCCAACACAGGGCACAAGGCAGGAATCCAATCCTGGGCAGGGTGCCAACCCACACAAACACACCCACACACCAAGCACACACTAGGGCCAATTTAGAATCACCAATCCACCTAACCTGCATGTCTTTGGACTGTGGGAGGAAACCGGAGCGCCCGGAGGAAACCCACGCAGACACGGGGAGAACATGCAAACTCCACGCAGGGAGGACCCGGGAAGCGAACCTGGGTCTCTTAATTGTGAGGCAGCAGCGCTACCACTGTGCCACCGAAGTTATTATACCCACAAGAATTTGACTTTATGCATGTCCAGTGTTCATTCTCAAAATCTCTTTACTTCCACTATATACATGGAATCCTACAACCCTAATTCCAGAAAAAAGTTGGGACAGAATGGGAAATGCCAATTAAAAACAAAAAGTAAGGATTTGTAAATTTACTTTGACTTGTTTTCAAGTATAAACCATATAAAGACAAGATTTAACCCTAAACAACTGTATTGTTCTTTGGAGATATACATTTATTCTTAAGCTGATACGCGCAACACGTTCCAAAAAAGTTGGGACGGGGAAGCTAGGGATCAATAACAATATGATTATGTGAAATCAGAAGATAATGTGAAACAGGTGAGGCACTTGAGTTATACAATGTAAGTAGCCTCCAATTAAGGCCTAGTCCTTTAAGAGCAAGGATGCCAACAGATGCATCAGTGAATAATCTAGCACTTTGTGAACAATGTTCCCAACAGACAAATTAGTAGGATTTTGGACAGTTCAGTCTTTGCAGTACACCTTATAATGAAAAGATTCAAGAAATCCTGTCAAATCTCGTTGCATAAAAAACAAAGTCAAAAACTACTTCTGAAAATATGAGATTTCTGATCCCTCAGACGTCAGTATTTAGAAAACAGTCATGCATCTGTACAGTATTGGCTCTCATGACATGGGCTCAGGAATACTTCAGTAAATCTTTGTCAGTCAATGCCATTTGCCAGTGCATCCACAGATGCAAGTTAAGGCTCTACTATACAAAGCAGAAGCCATACATCAACACTGTCAAGAAGTGCCACTGACTTCTCTGGGCTTGGCTTCGTCTGAGATGGAAAGTAGCACGGTGGAATCCTGTTTTGTAGTCTGACAGCCCAACATTTCCAATAGAGTTTGGAAAAATAACAGCCGTCCTTTTCTCCGGATCAAAGAGGAAAAGGACCATCTAAGCTGGTATCAGCATCATGTCCAAAAGGCAAGCCTCTGCCATGGTATGGGTGTGTGTCAGTGCCCATGACAAGGGAAACTGTGAGGCCGCTATTAATGCAGAAAGATAAGCATACATTTGGAGCAACTGATGTAATTTTCTCCAGAGATGCACCTGCATTTTCCAGTCGGACAACACCATACCCCATTCTGCCCAGATTACAAGTGCATGGCTGCTTAAGCAGAGAGTGCAGGTACTTGATGGGCCTGCCTGCAGTCCACTGATCTGTCTCTGATTCTGAATGCAAAACATGGCAATGAAGGCACCATACAATTGTGCATAATTGATGAATGGGGGTACACTTCTGCTTGCTAAATTTAATCTACTTGTGTCTTCAGTGCCCACATGCTTGATAAGTGATATGAAAAGAAATGGTGATGTGACACAGTGGGAGACACTCGACTGTCCATACTTTTCTGGAGTATGTTGCAGTCATCAGGTTTGACATGAGTGTATATTTAAAAAAAAAAAAAGAAATTTACAGAGTAAAACATCAGATGATGTGCTGTTGAAGTGTTTTCAATTTGATACAAGGTGAGGAGAATTTATAAATTTCTTCTTTTTGGTTTTATTAGTATGCCCAAACTTTTTTCAAACTGTGATTGCAGGATACAAACTAGATGTTACATGTCCTCCTGCTTATCTATAAGTGACACCACAGAGGTGTCAAAGCAGCACTAACATACGTTGAAGTCTTGTAAACATTGCCTTCAGGCGTAGTATACTGATGCACCCAATTGTGCCATCTTATCATTTAGACTTTACTTATTCCATCAAGTGGAAAGTATATTTCTGTAGAATGTCCCTTTTAATAAATGGCACCAAGCATCTGGGAAAATTTTCTACGGCATCTCCAACACCTTTTTAGGTTTGAAGCTCCTACTGAGTCAGACTTCAAATTTCTGTAGATGTGTCACTTACAGGTGTCTGAGTGGATCGCACAAGTTCTTACAAGTTCAGAATTCACCTCTAAATTTCAGACACTACCCAAAGCAACTACCGAGTCAGTGAAGGCTAGAAGTTCCAGAAGTCATCAAGAGGCTGCAAAATTGTCACATGCTGCCTCTTTAGCATGTGCATTGATTGATTTCAGTTTGAATGCAAAATCTCTCTTAATGAGAATTGGCCTTCATGCTATCTGCTACTTTACTACGGGGCAACGGCTTTCTCCTCTAGGTAGAAGTGAACAAAACATTAATACCAAAGGTACACGTGAAGTTAATAGGTGTGAGTGTGAGTGTTTGTGGGTGTATCTGGGAGTCTGCTTAGGTGTCATTCCAACATTGCAACAATTGCTCCCCGAATGAGATTTGCTTGTCCTTATCTATTAGGTTGAACAGATTCATTAAACAGATGAGGACATGAGTTCCAAAAAGAGAGCAAGTGGTTCTGGACTCCAAACATATAAATGATGCTTGTTCTTTGACCCAACCTCAAAAGTCCTAC
Organism: Polypterus bichir lapradei; assembly: GCA_026402145.1. Taxonomy (NCBI): domain Eukaryota; kingdom Metazoa; phylum Chordata; class Cladistia; order Polypteriformes; family Polypteridae; genus Polypterus; species Polypterus bichir. Next base: position 99,316,200 of record JANRMT010062814.1, read on the forward strand.
TTCATTCATTTCTCATTCATGCTTATCACTGCCAAGCTTTGTACAGCAACATTTGATAAATGTCTTACTGGTTTGTTTCATTTTTTCTTTCACTCTCTTTTTTCAGCTCTGGCTATTTCCAAGGAAAAGAAGAAATTAACACAAATAATCCTACTGCCCTGGGACCTGTGAGCATGAAGCAGTATAGCTTCCACCAACGTACAACCCCTCCGAGTACCACAACCTCCAGCGCTGATCCATGAGATGCCTTCACAGATCCATTTTAGCCATGGGCTCATGACATGTTCAACACATTGACCGGCCTTTTCTGTTGCTTTCTGCCATGTTTTTACTGCCACTTTGACTGAGTGATAAGCCTGCCAGCCATGCTTCTGATATCCGGTGTGGGGAGTTAAAGGGCATCTCAAAACATGGGAAGTCATTCTAGTTCATGAAAAGCTGCCTGGCATGCCAGGTTTCAGTGAAGTTAAAATGTTTTCCTTTATTTTTTATATAACGCTTAAACATAAGAAGAATTTAGAACTTTTGAAATGGAAAGGCAACCTCCGTAATTTAGAATAAAGGATGGGTGCTGTATGAAGATGAAGGAATCCCACTAGCCAGAACTAGGCAGCTTTGGACAATCATCATAATTTTCTGATGGACATACATAAAAACAATTTTTATTTCTTTTTATCTTTTTTAAATTGGTGATTTGTACTAAAATGACACATTTCTGTAAATAAAAGAAGCTTAAATGGTTGAGTTCACTTTTAACTGGACTGCCTTCTGACTTTTTGTTGCATGTAACATTTTTAATGCCACTAATAATTTTTCTTCATTTGTAATTTTCAATAATAGCCCTCATGTTGAAGTTCTTTACTCATTAAGTACAATTAATTCAGAGTCCAGGAAGATCAAGTGGTCCACTACAGTTCACACAACAAATCAGTACCTTTAAAAAAGAGACATTTTTTACTTTTCATGTCAATGTTATCTCTTCAAAGTCCTGGTATGTGTTAAATTGCCACATTAATTTGTTTTCTAAGGTGAAGCAAATTTATAAATAAAAAAAAATACGTAGCCTGTTCTTGTATTTTAAAATGGAAATTTTCAAACATGAACACAAAACCTTAAATGTATTGAATATGCCCATTTTTCAAGTCAAGAACGTTATCAAGTACTGATCTGCATCGTGAGATTGCACACATATTATAAAACAGCATGTCCATAGGAGAGAGAGAAACATTTTTGTGATATTCCACCATTTAAAAGGAGACCCGCTGTGCACATCACCTTAATGTTTGTCTTCCTCCGCAGCAGCCTTTCAGCCCCAGACACGTGGTTTCACTTTAGGATTGAAAGATCTTCAAATATGACAACGAGACAATGAGCACTGATAAGCGTCCCACAATCACTCAGCATGCACTATACAATTCTGTCATTTGTTTGTGTTGCGTCAGTCTGTTTCAGTGTGGTTTGATAATCATTTTTTTCCATTTTCCATGCACAAGACCCACCAGAGAAAGTGTGTAATGATGAGTGTTGACTGGCACTGTGAATTTAGTATTAATGTGCAGGTGGTCTGGACTCTTTCAAAAATCTAAGGCTTTTATAGAAAATGTAATGCATTGTAATCAGCTCAGGTCAGATTTATTGTCATGTTTACATAGTACAGTGAAACTCATATATTCACGCTTCACCAAAACACATCGTACTGCCACTCAATGTGAATCTCACTCCCTAGGCTATGTAAAAGGAAAAAAGCAAACACCATCTGAGAAAAAAATCATCATAGGATTTAACTGTGTATCTGTCATTAAACCACTGTGTCTGTATGAGATTCAGTATTTGAGCCAGCATTGCCTATTTAAAAAACATGATCTGATTTAAGTACACGATATAAAAAAATAACATGATTTGAGAATGTGCCGCCAGCAATGGCTCACACTTTGCTTCAAGGCAGATGTGCACTCATATCAGATGTTTTCATGGCATACTGAGAACTCTGCTACACTCAGCACACTTTTTTGAAAAGCATCATTTGCAGGGCCGGCAAGAGAAAATCCGGGCCCCGGTGCAGAGAAGGTGTGTGGACCCTCATGTCTCAGAACGTTGCGACTACGTGGCGTACTTGTTTGCCGGCTGATGACTTTTTTATCACTGCGCCCGGAACCCCCTGCTCCTCGTCACTTCCCACCGAGCAGGGAATACCCTTGTAGACCACGTGACTTCTCTCCCAGGGTGGCCTTCATGAATATCTCTTACATCGTAAACTGTTGACCGCTGTTAAGTACCCACATGCCTTTTTAATTTTGAAACTAAACAGACTTGCAAAATTTTAAAAAATATAATAAGAATTAAATTAATTAATTAAATAAATGTTCAAATTATAATAAAAATTATGGGACGCGTTGGGCTTGATGGGCTCCCTTGAGCTTCAAAGGCCCTGGAGCGATGTACCAGTTGCACCCCCCTCTCCTCGGGCCTGATCTTTTCTTACAAGTCATGGTCGAATGTAGTCATTAAAGAAACAGATCTGCAGAGACCAAAATAATTTAAAATGCAGCCTGAAGCTTCAGAAATCTGGAAAATTGGGGATGCATCTGTGGAAAATGGAAAAACTATTAATATAGTGCATCAAATACCAGCCGCTGTGAGCAGACCAGTAAACAGGAAGTGTATTCTTACCTCAAGAAAAATAGTACCAAGAACCTGTGATAAAATATACTACTTCCATTTTACTTTTGTTGTAACAAGCACGCCTCAGAAATGCAGAAGGCAGGCTTTCTTAGATCGAAACCCTTGCTGCATTAGAGTGAAAATATTTGGTAAGTTTTAAGGCTTTTGTTTTCACATTTGGAAAATCAGCCCAAGCACTTCTATTTTAAAATGGAAGAACAAGCTACGTATTTTTTTTTAATTTATACAAAAATACAATTTTATGTGGCAAATGAACATACTGTATGCCATGATTATAAAGAAATAACTTTGACTTGAAAAATATTAAACTTATCCTTTACTTACCAGCTTGGATATTTGCTACAAATGAGTGAGAGATGTTTACGCGTCAAGGCCAGCTAGCAGCTCGTTCTCCTTGACACATGGCAGGGAATTGTCCACTTTGTTCTGTGATAAGCAAGGTGCTACTTTTAATGGACTTTTCTTCAGGATTCTCAAAAACATCTGATGCTATAACTTTATTAAAAAACTAAAATTTCTGACTTAGATGAGTTTCACAGTTTAAAATGTGACAAGGACAGAGATTTCTGGATGGTGTTTGTGATTGGGAGGAGCACATTAGCTGACTTATGCAGCACCAATCCAGATGTGGGGTGTTTTCTGGACATTGCAACCCAGATGGTGTTTTCCATTACCACCCATTTTGTACTGATCCCCTTATCTTAGCTGAAGATGACTAAGATAGAGTCTGACAAATACGATCAGTGTTGAGTGAGAACGGTGCAGTCAAGAGGCACAGATATCAAGTACTGTAATGGATGTATTTATTGGTCAGCTAGGTGACTCTACAATGAAAGAAACCAAAAAAGGACACATGTCAATGAAAGAATCCTCCCTTATTTTAATTAAATGTGTGGAGTCAGAAAATGGAGGATGAAGGTTTGATATAATGATGAACAATTTCTGCATGACCTGAAGAAAAACACTTAACCCTCTTTTCTTCACGTGTGGAAATTCATTCATTTTACTCTGCAGCAAAAACACTTTGAGATAGATTTCAAAGTCATATGTTCTTTTGAAAAGTCAATGGCTTTCAATCCCAGAATACTTTAATAAGCCACAAAATGAAATATTCAGAATTATTACATTATACTTTTTCCCAAGAGCTGAGTACCTCTAACTGTAGATAACCAGAGGAGATGTCATTGCACTGCATGACTAGTAGAGACTACTTCACTGAGGTCTGAGCACCTATTAGGACTTATTTATTATTTTTACTTTATCCTAGGAATCGCCTTGTGCTACACATGCAGTACCGTAGTATGAAGCTTTAAAACAATCTTGGGAAAAGTGCATAAGGAAAGATAATCAGTTCCATTTCAAAGCACAGATCTTCGCAGAATTTGGAATCATTTAAGAAGTTTGTTAAAGTTGACTTGTTTCTAATTTGCTTAAGTGTGCAAATATGGTTTCAGTTGAAATCTGGGCTAAAAGTGTGGATATCTGGTAGGTGTGCTGCTATTTGGATAATCTGAATTGTCATACATGTATTTAATTCAGGCACCTCTCAAATGACCTAAATACTAGGTCTGGGTACAAACAGGGTGAGGTGTATATGTGAGTAGTTCGCTCATTACTTATCATTTCCACTACACAGTATTAAATAAGCATCTACACTGAGGATCCCCATCCCCATAGCAGTCCCTATGCTGGATGCTGCAGTAAAGTGATTCTCATCCTTTGTTCTCGAGTTGACTTTGGTTGACAATTTTTATTTTAAGCAATTAATCAATGGGCCTCACATATTGAGAAATACTCAAAGTAATGGGGAGAAAAGGAAAAAGAAAAGGACAGCAGACTTCCAAAGGGTGGCCTAATGTCCTAATGTAGTTGTTCTAATTAAAGGCACTAATTAAATATTGACGTGAGGGTGTTGATTAGTTTATGGTACAACTGCGAGCATTTAACTAGGGAAGTAAAACCAGCTGATATGATAGATTCTGACTGGCTGAGTGAATGGAGAGCTCTGATTTACGGGAATGAATGCAGGAGGACCCTGAGTGGTCAAAAGACTGGTAAATTCTCAATTTCTTCTTCCTGTTTTGAGAGGGAATGGAATCAGAAGATGACATGAAGACGTCAGAAATCATGCATGGGTCGCGGCAAGAATTGTAGTTAAAGAACAGAATATAAGATATAAGTCAAGAAGAGTACATGTAACCAGAGCCAAAAAACACAAGATGTAAATTATAATCAAATAGCAGAAAATGGTTAAAACAGTTACTTCAAAACTAACATGACACAACAGTTTTATTTTTATTTTGTTTTAGCCCTGCAGCTAAGGATCTGCATTGATATCTGTAAGGCCACTATTACTGCCAGAAAGGATCCTTCACAATTACTGTAGCAAGACCCTTAACCTGAAAATTGCTCCAGGGGTGCCATACAATGGATGGCCCTACTCTCTGACCCCCAAATGTCATGCAAAAAGACCATTTCCCCTTGGGGAATAACAAAAGTATATTCTTGGATGACCAGGAGTGTGTGGCATTGGCTTTTGAAATATCGTGCTTGTGACATCATGACGTGTGTCCACAACCCAACAATGGGACATCACATCCTAGCAACCAGCCTCTAACATGGCAGTGTGCATAAATAATGTAAGACATCGCCATGTGAGAAAATGAATTATATTTAGCAATGTTTAAAACATAAGGACAGAAAATGAATATAATTACAAGATTTACTTTGCTTCAGAAACCCTCAGCCATGCTCATATCATTTTTAAAGGTCAAGAAATACTGTAAAAAATCAAAATCTAAGCCAGATCACGGCAGTATTCTGCTGTGGCACTCCCGAAATGCTAAAGCTTTATTGAAATCTTTACAGAGACAACAATTAGAGGTTTTTTTTCTAGGCTTACCCACAGACCTGCTCAGGATTAAGCAGGCTTAGAAGATGTTATGGTATTATGATATACTTGTGGTTAAACAGGGCTAGGCCACAAACAGGTGATTTGAATACTGAAACATCTCTCTATTATAAAAAGAAATCCTGGAATGCAAAAGCAAGGCGACAATACGTGATTTTCACGAAAGACATTTAAAAGACCCGCGAGACAAAAGAGACTTGCCACGGAGCAAGTGAGACTTGGTGCCAAGAGACGGCGCCAGGGCCTTCTTGCGGGGACGTGGAACATGAGATTCTTGCAAGACACGCCCTACTCACAAATGATATCATACAAGAGCACATGCATCAAAAAACAGTCAGTCGTGTAAAAGCACGTAGTGTACACACATCCTGTGCTCTCAACACATATGAAGCGTATAAGGACAATACGGAGAATAGACACCCAAAGGCGTTGGAGAGAAAAAAGGGCAAATGAGAGATTATGAAACCAGTAGAATTCTAAAGTATTGCAGCGTCCCAGCCAGGTTGCAGCCTTTTTGGTTTTAAGTGACTGTTCGGTCTGATTGACGGAGGGCAGGTAGTATTGATTGATGCGGTAATTGGGTTGCGAGACGCAGGGGATGAGGGATTGGAGAGGGTGCTAGAAAGTTGTGTTTCGGGTTACGAATTCAGAGATTGTTAAGGTAAAACTTTTGTGACACTTTATCATGTCAATCGCTACAGTATCAAAGAAAAGATAGAAAAGATCGCATTACCGCAAAACAAAAGGTGATTAATCATCAGAACCAGGTGTAATTGGAAAAAGAGCAGGACAAATCGAGGTCAGAAATAAAAGGCAAAGAGTAGAGTATTTTCGCATTCGCATCATTCTTATGCACAAAACGTGGATTTACACAATAATAGACCATACACTATGAGAATCCGTGGTCCCGCAACAGTTAAATCAACGACAAGTTGAATTTCAAAGAATACACAATTCGGTCAGGTGTATATTTATGGTCACGGAGAAGCAATGCAAATTTTAACAGGCAAAAAGAAAGGTAATGTATATATTCTGCGAATAACATTACACACCAAAGGAGATTGTGATATGCCATTCGTATTAAAATGTTTACAGTTTTATAGTGAGAATAGCTTTTTCTATGACAATCAATAAATCACAGGGACAAACATTAGAAAAAGTCGGATTATTTATTAGAGAAACAGAAACAATATTCACTCACGGGCAGTTATATGTTGTGTTGTCACAATGTGTCTCCAAAAAATATTGTTTTTAATGAAGCTTTTAAGTAAAGCGCAAACAATGAAATTGAAACAATTCCAAAGAAAAAAAAAAATAAAATTGTATATCCGATTAACCAAACACAGGGGTTGGCGAGCAAAGCAAGCAGGGGGCGAAGCACCCTAGTAGCATAAAATAAAATCTATGGAAGGAGAAATTCAGACTTAAACAAGTCTGTGCTTAGTATGTGGTCAAATTTAATCACTCCTATTTGGAATTGCAGCATGTGGCAGTCACAACACTCCCTATCCTCCAGCGGATACATATTCTGTGCTTTAAGCTTCCTAGTAATAGTTTGTTTTTAAATGAGTAGGCCCTACTGCTAGGCTTTGAAACTCCTTCCTTACCTTTGAGTTTTGCTTCTGAATTTGCCTTTTCGTTTTGTTTGCACGATTTCTTTTCATTTTTCATCTCCTGGCCTTCAGTTTCTCTTACAGCAGTCCCAAGAGGCTACAGTACATGTCTCATAATAATACAAAGCACAATGACCTGTGAAAACAAACAAATTACATTATGGTCTATGCAAAATTTTTTTAGGTCACTTAAAACAGCTTAATCTGAAAGAGCCAATGATAGAAATAGATTCATGGCTTCAAATCACCCCCAAATAGAGTTATTAACCAAGGAATAAAGTGGACAAAAAAGAACAAAAAATGAACACCAAATATAACAGCAACGTTGATTCACAAGCAGCATCCAGACAATTTCCATCCAGGAAGTGAAAGAACAGCCAGAAAGGTCCATAAGCTCGCTCAATTCTGTAAAAATTAGCCATACTTGTTAAATCTAACATTTGTGTGGCACTCCAGCTACTGCAAAAAACCTCACACTGGTTCCGTTCTTTCTGAACTTGTGTGGTGCTGAGGTGTTGCATGGCTACACTCGGGTCCCAATCTGGGATCCTCAGTTGGTTTGTCATGTGGTGGGTGCGGCAAGCGCTGTATCAGCGCGTGCGCCTAACCTCTCTCTTTCTCTCCCTGTCCGTACAATATACGGCCTACAGCTGGAGCAGCATGACTGCCGTTCAGTCTGAATTGTGGCCCAGTCTAATTAAAGACCTGTTTTAGGATCCCAACAGTTCTTGGTTTGAGATTAAGTTGACTCACATCAGAGCAGTAGAGAAATGAAAAAGAACAAGAAATTGCAAACAAAAAGCCAAAGGGACTGTTTAAATAAAAAGGCAACACCTGGAACTTTCAGTAAAGGCAGCCACCGAATACAGAATTTAAAGTGAAAATAACCAAGAAAAATTTCCAAGTGTGCTCCAGAAGCCTGCAATACACACAATATGAAGGATATTCTCTGAAAGCCTGTGGGTAATGGAGTAAAAACAGATCCCTTAAACAACAGCTTAGTAACTTTAAAGTCTTCAACAGACTTAAGTAGCATGTGTTATTATTTTAGTTTTTTTTTGTTGAAAAGAACACTTTTGGTGCATTATTTTTAATACTGTACTCTTTTAAACAACCTTTTGTTGATGTCATCATAGTGGCATTTTGGATTCACAATTGTTATGCAGAGCAGATGGAAAGTAAAGTGGACAGGAGAATAAATGTGTGACCAAGACTAGCTGAATTCATAAATGAGAACTCTAAGTGATCTTTACGCCAAAACTGAAACAAAATCCCAATGTTCAAGCCAAATAGTCGTTAAGTAGCAAAAGCAAGAAAAGCAAAAGCACACATAAGGTTCACTGTTGTTATCCCAAACTCAGATGACCCAGAACACCCAGGGTTACCTTTTATGCCATCGTGATGATTACATCAGGCGTCACACATTATCAAGGCAATTCTACAGCAATGTAATACAAACTTCACCAGAAAATGGCAGTGCCCACAAAAACACAAGATCCTATTGAAAAAGTAGCAGCAATATTCAAGCTACAGTACTCGAAAATGACCTTAGATCAAAAATGTAACACTGGAAATGAACTCAGCAACCCCAAAAATCATAACAACTTTGGTTTTAATTGCAAAAATTATTCTGGAAAATTAAATAGAAATTCAAAAGGACACAAAATCGTAACAATGGTGTTCTCGTTGTACTTCATTCCCATGCACAAGACTTATGATGGTGCTGTCTGGGATGTTATTATAGCCACTGCTATTTAGGACGCAGAGGTACCAGAATCAAAGTTTTGGATTGAAAATAAACGCAATTCTGTGTTTCATTGTTTTTTCAGACAAAGAAATTCTATGTAGCCAGAACTGTGCTTGTTTCATCATTTTCCCCAAAATGTACATCAACTTGAGTTTTGGAGGCCCTTGAAGTCCTCCTCCCATCCACCTCGCTATTTGGTCATGTATTCCTTGTGGCTGTGGTTCTCTGCGTGAATGAATACTTTCTAATGTTTGTAGGATATCAAACAAGTTTCCATCAGTGTCCCTGCAGCCAGGATTTCACTTTTAACTGTCATCTTACCACACATATCAGTGAAGCGCTATGAAAATCCACAAACTAAAAACATCCCACAAAGCAACACGGACCAGTCCACATATAATTTTATAGTAATTTGCTTCCTTTTTACAGAAGATGGCTTAGCCTGCTGTGATTACACAAAAAATATTTTATTGTGAAAAATTACAGAAATGCTGGCATTTCTTTTACAGTGTATGATCACAAAGACAGTGAGTGACAGTCTTGTGGTTTAATAGACCCCCTTAGTCACTGAACCTTTCCCATTGCAGTAGATGGTCAACAACTGGGAGTTAATCCTTGGGTAACCAAGTGATTCCTAGCTGTCCTGCCATTGAAGTTCCTGGTGGATCACCAACTAGGACTCTGACATTGTAACAATAATAGCAAGTATAGCCCACCAACTGGGCCAGAGAAAAGCAGAGGTTATATTATAAACTAGCAGGAGTACCCGGTGTTGCCTGGGAATCTATAGCCGGTGAATTTCCCAAATGAAAGAAACAGAACATAGAAATAGAACAAACAGTTTTCTGATTGACATTTTATTGTACGTTCCTCCACTCTGGATTGTGCCTGCTATGGCGTTTCAGAAATAGACTTTGTTGTGGCTTCTGAAGTGGACCTTCCAATTCTACATCTTTTTTTCGGTGGCATGGGTATATTAGCAAAAAGTAGGACAATTATAATGTGTTACATGATATTACGTATGGAATAAGCACCACAGTGAGATGAATTTACGTTATTTACAATACGTCAGAAAGCGAACAAATCACACCAGTCAGTCAGAAAGAGCAACACTGAAATGGTACTGTGAGTTGGACTGGTGCTGCGTTTGGGGACCATGGTGGGAGAAGGCACACGCACTGGGTCGTTCACGTTTTACATCCATACAGCAGTTCCCCTTCACCTGATCAAAGCAGTCAGCCTTCTCATACTTGGATACTTCTGCTATCTCTTGGCAATTTAAAGAAACATGGGTAAAGAGTGACGCACAGAGACCAAAGCTGCCGCTAGATGGCGCCGCGATGAACGTCTGTTGCAACGTGCGGCCATCTTGTCGATGATAAGTACAGGGACGTGTGCTGAATGTTGTGTTGGTGAAAAGGTGCCCTGCGGGTCACCACGAACATTTTTCCCAACCAAACATACCCCATGACCTTCTCCTGGTCACAAAGGAGCCCCATCCCCAGGTTAGTGCCGATTGGACGCCCGGTGCAGATTTGTATGGTGGACAAACAAGCATACACACACATCGACTCTGCTTTATATATTATGGTCTAAGCTCCTCACTTACTCAAAATTAAAGGTAATAAGACAAAGGGAAGAGAAGTTTCCTTTTAGCTCAACCCAGGGCTGTGGCATTTCATTAGCCTAAGACAGAATACCACTGACTGACTGCCAGAAGCTCCACCTCCACCAAAGCAAATTAAAGTGAGAGCCATAATTACAGTGTAGAGAGTATGATGACCGAGGGTAATGATTCATCTCCGCTCCAACAGTATGATCTTTGCTTAGAGATGTTTGTTGTAAATATTTTGTATCTAAAAGTTTCAACTTACTAACTGACTTGCAAAATTCATTTTTTCATTCCTGGCTGGCAGTGCATAATGTTAATACTGTCAGATTATAGCAAGAATGGATATGTACAATTTCATTTCCTTAAAAAAAAATCCCTTAATCTTCTTTGTGGTTTCTTTACATTCTTTTCATCTTACACACAATGGGTGGTGTCTTGTTTTGCACATCTTATTCAAACAGTGACTTTTTGGATGCCAGTGTAATACACCCAGAACTATTTAATAAACACACTTGGAATGCTTTTTGTTAACTTTGTCCAAGCTCTGTCAAAACTGATACTTTGAGTCGGCTTCTTTTTCAACTCATTTACTTTTATTTCCACAGTTTCTCAGTAGTTATATCTAGTTTAGAACAGGACGATCTGATTTGTCATCACCACATGGCAACTTATTTCTTTAATTCAATTCCATACACATTTTTGTGTCCATATTTCATTCTTAAATGACAATTGACATTTTTTCCTTCATGGCATTTTTAACTAGTGGTGACAGCTCCAGTTGGTATAAAGTTGCCATTTACGCCTCTTTTGAGTTCTTTTACTGTACAATTCAGCATTTATATTCAATTATAGAAAAGTACACAGGATCGTCCTAAATCGGACTAAAAGTTCCCATATATTATTTATGAAATGTTAGTCAGAGAATAAATGTTGAAATTGTCTTAAAATTGTGTACAGTTGAACAAGCATGTCATCTCTGCCCATAGAATGCCATAGACATTCTTATGTTGGAGGACAGATCAGGTACAACTTCAGTGCTATGTGGCATATCTTTAAAAAAATTATACAATACTATACAACTTATTTTTTGTACTGCACTCTTCATCAAGTGCAAGCACAGAGCGCTGTGATTCTCATTTGAAATTCAAGCATAGATTATACAAATTACTAAATACAGAACTGGAACGACAGAGCCTGGCTCTGTAGTGCATGTAGTGCAAGTGCATTGAGAAGGGTGGAGACTACATTGAGAAATCGCTTTATCAGTTTTAAGGTTAGCTCCATTTTCTAATAAATCCCATTTTCTAACTTTAGCTTGACATTTCTTTGTACCTTTATGCAGAAAGCATCTGTCAAACATGCCATTGTCCTTCAAATCAGAATACAAAGACATGAAGAAATCTGTTGACTCCCTTCTTAGAAATACCCACCAACTTTCTTTTCATTTATTGGCACTCCTGGCTCTGTCCAAGTAGCTGTCTATGGCGCTATGTAGATTTGTATCACAGTGGAGAAACCTTTGAAAATCACTAATGTTAGCATTTTCAGTACCCATATCTTCTCTATTTTAGGACAACCTTTAAGTCTTTCTACAGCTTCCATAAAGTAGCCTCCCGCAACATTTGGATTACTGCTTGTAGTAAATGCATTTAACCAAATAATATTCATGGAAAACTCATCAATGCAACCATTTATACAAATACCACATGGCTTAAGTTTGTCATAAGAATCAAAATGCCATATATAGTTTGGTCCTCTCTCAAAATTGTTACACCGATGGAGTCTTCTGGCTTTTCTAAGACAAACTCCTCTTGGATCTAACGCCTTCAATATCGGACGAAAACCTTCCTTCTTCACATGCAAACCATTTTTTTGATATTTTTTGTGCTTCCATCGGTAGCTGTGAAGCTGACTTGAGCTTTGCAATTTGTGACGTATAAACACAATAATTTCCCCAATGTTGCTGTAGACCTCACAATAAAATAGACCTTTAGACTTCAATATACGTTTTAAATGCCTTTCAGTGATAATGTATCCATAACAAACTGCAAGAACAAATGCTATGTCTTTCTATTTAAGACCAAGCTGAAAGTATACTTCTATAAAGTCTCCAATTTCCATTTGCAACTATAAAACATAACTAATATGTATCAGAAATTATGTATTGGTATGGATCCCCTTTTCAGTTACTGTGCGGTTGAAAGTATCTGGTGCTCACTTGAAACTATCTGGTGCGCACCAAAAAAATCCCCAGAAAAAAAAATGATATAATGTCCCCTTGGGGTTCTCCGTGTGGAACACATATAAATGTAGATTTGTTAAAACACGCAAAGAACAAGGTAGAAACTGATTAAACATAAATGGAAACTAACAATATTTTCCCATTAATTCATTGATGAAATATGGCAGAGATTAAAATGTAAAAGTGAGACTCAAAAACAATAGCCAACTGGTCGGCTACTCACTCCTGGGTTTTCTATAGTGGAGTCTCTGCTGGCCGTCCAATCTGATGAGGGGATTTTCCATCCAATGATTCTAACATTCCTTAATCCAAGGTAACTTTTCCATATGCAGGAAAGCAACAAGGAAGTACAACAGTGGCACCAACTGCCACATCCAGATACTTCTGGGTTTAATAATTATTTTCCGTGAAATGTATGTGTATTCAAGGGTTTTTGATATCAAGGAACATTACTGGCTATTTATTCTTAGCCCTCACAGCTTCTAAAACAGTCTATTTTGTTTGTTGTTATTGTTATGTACTACTGTGATGCCATTTTGTTTTGTTCACAGGCAGTGCCATTTTGTGAGTCCTGCCATCAGAATGCTCTTCCCAGTTGCCAGAAGATGTGGTTTCAAACATTGTGGCAAGTAACATCATAGAAACAATGCTTTTAATACCAACCTGCGATCGGTCATTTATCACAATCAATTTAGAATTGATTAAAGGTAAATTTCAGTGTCTTTTGGTTACTGACCCATTTCTGACTTTTGATTAATATTCATCTCCTGGTCTGTTGTTTTCATTCTTTCTCTTCTAAGCCTTCAGGAGGTGACGAAGAGAGATGCAGAGGCCAGATCAAATATTTTTTTCTCCTGAGAACTGTGGTTAATGAAAAATCAAAATATATGTCTTGGCAGTTTGGGACAATGGTGGTCAATAAAGCAAGCAACCAAAATCAGGCACGATTAGACAGAGACAGAGACAGAGGCTGAGATACTCAGAACCTGTCTAAGTATTCTTTGTAAAAGTCCCTTTTTTAAGGAACCCCTAACACTCTCAAAGATGGGACAGTTACTGGCTGAAGACCATAAGGTTGGATAACAACTCATGAATCACTTATTGTTATGTATCAAACAGATATTTGAAAACACGCTCTTTACCATTCGCAAAGTCCTCTGGCAGAGGAAGTGCAGCCATGGCTCTTTACTCTTCAAAGATTTCCTCTGTATTTACACGCTATCCTAACAAGCATTAATGATCCTAAACCTGTGAGTGAATGTGAATGTAGCGTTTTAACTAAACAGTATGTGAAATAAAGAGACACTACAGTTTACAGAAAATCAAAATAGCCCATTATGATATTGCATATGGTTTTAATTTAATAAAATGAAGCATTTCTTGTTTTGTTTATTCTGTTGTTCCAGTAGCCTTTCTGTCTTGCCCTTCTGCTGTCTTGTATTAATATATTGTCATGCCTGCCAAGAGGGGGGTGCTGCTGCTAACTGTGTTGTCTTACTTTGCCTCCACAGTGCTGAGAAACCACCCAGTGAGAGAAATTGACTCTGTCCCTTTCAGTCTCTGGACCTTAAAAAGCCGAACTGCCCGAAAAGAGGTGTCACTTGTTGACTGAAGAGCAGAGGGGACAGAGCTCCTACAAACCCAGAAAAAGCAGTTGAAAGAAGCCTTGCTAGGCAGTGACCTTATTTGTTAGAATGCCAGAGGGTGATATTTTTGCTTGTACTTGCACCATCGCACAAGCCAGGATGACACCCCAACATTTATCTTGTCGTTCAATACAGTATGTCATTCCCTCAGAAGACCACAATGCTTATTTTGAATATCCAGTATTCCTTTTGCTATTAAGGTTTTCACATTTGATGTTAGCTGAACCTAAACAAAAAAAAAACATTTAGTTTGATCTGTATTTATACACTACTTTATCTATTTTTTTATATTTATGGGAATTTCTTCATTTTTGTTATTGTACTGCAGCACATGTGCCACCTTATTTAAATTCACATGGTATTACTTAAATAAGTTTTATGTAGCCTCTTAACAAGAGTAAAATATCTTCAGTTTTCCAGTTTTTCACTCTACATGCTTCATTATATTCTGTCCATCCAACTTAACCATCCAACCCGGTATATCCTAACTACAGGGTCATGGGGGTCTGCTGGAGCCAATCCCAGCCAACACAGGGTGCAAGGCAGGAACAAATCCCCGGGCAGGGCGCCAGTCCACCGCAGCATTATATTCTTTTTAATCCATAATAATTTTTCTCATTCTGTATAATGAATTAGGGTGGCACGGTGGTGCAGTGGTAGCGCTGCTGCCTCGCAGTTAGGAGACCCGGGTTCGCTTCCTGGGTCCTCCTTGTGTGGAGTTTGCATGTTCTTCCCGTGTCTGCTTGGGTTTCCTCCGGGCGCTCCAGTTTCCTCCCACAGTCCAAAGACATGCAGGTTAGGTGGATTGGCGATTCTAAATTGGCCCTAGTGTATTTGTGTGTGTCCTGCGGTGGGTTGGCACCCTGCCCGGGATTGGTTCCTGCCCTGTGTTTGCTGGGATTGGCTCCAGCAGACCCCTGTGTTCAGATTCAGCGGGATGGATGTATAATGAATTTTTATTAGGAATTTTATAATCTTGGCATAATAAGGAGATCAATCACCATTTTATTTTATTTCATTACCTTTTTTAGGAGCATTCACATATCGTGTGAAAAGTATTTACTACAATCATTATGCCTGTCTGTCTGCCTATCTGTCTCTCCATCAGTCTGTCTACATGAAATAACTTCACTCCCAGATGACAGATTTTGTTGACTTTTGTCACACTTATCCTTCAAACGAATTTGTCAGAACTGTTCAATTTTCATGGAAATATCTTGAATACAGGATGCTGTATACATTTTTGAAATTTCAAAATCTCCTATTGAAAACCTTTGGTAAATCTGCAAAATTGTCTGTTTCAAAAAAGATAAACATTCTGTGTGAATTCAACTACTAAATATTTTACTGTTTCAGGTTTGCTTTGAGATCAGTTACTTCAACATGTATGTAATTTGTTCTTTTATTTCTTTGAAAGCCAGAGAAACACCTACAGTTGTGCTTACAGAAGCAGGTCGACTTCACTGCAGGTCACAGAATGGGCTGGGTTCAGATGTAGACTAAGCATTACTGTAGGAATGTTTCACGTCAGATGTTGTGGCCTGCAGGGGGTGTTCAGCTCCCAACACATAATATAGACAGATGCAGACACAAATTCAGCAACACACACAGGCTTTATTGGGCAATGGGAAATACTTCCCAGGTTGTTTACCACCTGCTGTGCACAGTACAGCACTCAATAAAGCACTCAGCAGTTTGTCTTCTTTTCTTCTCTCTATCGCTGTTTCTGTCTTTCTGCCTCCACTCCTCCTACAGTAAGCTTCATCCCTCTGCCTCCCAACTCTGGCAGTGGCAGCGGGCTTCTATTATCCTGCACCCAGGAGTACTTCTAGGGGCCTGTTAGTGTGGTCTGGAATCACTTCCAAGTGAAACAAAGTAGGGCTCCACAGTCTCTGAAGCACCCCAGGTGGCACCCATGAAATCCAACAGAGCTGTGCCCCAACTCCCATGAAGCACTGTGGGAATCCAAGTCATCACCGCAACTCAGGGGGCTGCCATCTAGCGCTCTGGGGCAGATAATGCCCTGTACATGTTCTCTCCCTCAGTCCTTCCATTAAAAATATGTCCCAGTCAGGGAAAGGTTATTTACTCAGTTTGCTAAGAATAATATTATTTATTTATTCAGTGTGGAAGTAATGATATTGTTTATTTATTCAGCACCATCTCTTCCTATACCCGGATGTCTCATATACGAATATTCTTGATTCTGCCTCCTCCCCATTCCGGACTTGTCTTTGAGGAAAAACACCTCAGTCACAGCAACTCACTTCTCTTGCTCCTTGTAATCAAAGCAGGTAAGTGGCATGGTGTTCATGTTTGTAAAAGTAAAAAATAAAAGCAACTTAACTTAGATTGATATATATAAAAGATGGCTTGGTGATGCTTTATGCTATAGTGATTAAATGTGTACCTTAGTATTTCTGTTACACCAAATACAAGCTCATAGCTGCATTATCTACAGATTATAATGATTCAGTATTCTCTAACACTGCAATTTATCACAATGTACCACAAGGACCCTCTATCTACACTCTATGGTCAATGGTATGTGGACACCCCACCAAATTATTGGGTTCAGGTGTTTCAGCTACACCCATTGTTAACAGGCAAAAAAAAAAACAAGCACATAGCCATACATCTGCCAATGACAAAAATTGGTAGTTGACTGACTTTAAATGTAGCACTGTCAGATGATGCCAACTTCACCACAAGTCAGTATGTGAGAGTTCTGCTCTGCTAGATCTGCTCAAGTCAATTGTACTATAAGTGCTTCTATTGTGAAGTCCAAACACACAGAATTAGGCCACCAAACAGGGAAGCTCTTAGCATGTAAAAATCATCAAAGTGCCTCTGGAAGCAACATTTGCATAAGACCTGGGTTTCTATGGCTGAACACTAAGATCACTATATACAATGGCAAGTTTTGGCTGGAGTGGCATAAAACACTCCACTATTGGAGTCAGGGGGAATGGAAACATATGAATCAAGCTCAGTATCTTACAGTATGATGGATGAATCTGGATTTGTTGGATTCCAGGAGAATGCCACCTTCCAGACTGTATAGTGCCTACTGTAAAGTTTGGTGGAGGAGAGATAATGGTCTCAGTCTGTTGGTCAAAGTTTGGGCTAGGCCGGTTAGTTCCAGTGAAGGGTACAGTTAAACCTACAGCATCCAAAGACATTTTAAACAATTGTAAGCTTCCTAGTTTGTGGCAACAGTTTGGGTAAGGCCCTTTTCTGTTCCAGCATTACTGTGCCCCCTAAGCAAAAAGCTGTACCTATAAAAACATGGTAGTACTTTAACACCGCAGGAACATTTTAGAAACTCAGGAACATTCCCACCGCTGAAACTCAAGACATTTTTTGTTCCTGTTAGGTACTTCCTGGTTCTTCTTTTAGATATTACTCCAGAGTATGTACTTTTCATTCAACCAGTAACTACTGTGGGTGGTCTTGGGTGATGAATTGTGCTGATTGGTTGTCTACAAGCCATCTTACAAATCTGTTAGTAGTTTGGAATTTGGAGAATTATTGGTGAAGATGAAGAGCTGCACTTTGCATCCATTTGCTCTTCACAGCCACTTCTACATTGTGTCACTCTATGCACTGCATTAAAACAATAATCCCCCCCCCCCCCATTTGAAGCAATAAGGTAGGGGAAACACCCATGAATTCCCAATTGTGCCACACTTCACACGACATCTCTCTTCATAGCCGCATTCCTGGTGCTGTGCAATGAACCACACCGTAGCAATAACTCCTGAACACACCTCACTTTGCACTGCATTACTTTTCTTTGCACATCACTTATTTTTTATAAAGGTTATAGTTTCTGTTGTGTGGTGTGAATACAACAAATGAAAATGCCCAACAAGTGGCCCAAGGCTTACATTATACAGGAACTCGTTGGTTTCTGAAAACAAAGTTCCTGGTTTGTTATGTTTGCTGTGGAGGAACTCAAATGGCCTGCACAGAACTCTGACCTCAACCCTATTGAACAATTTTAGGATGAACTGGAATGCCAAATGCAGTTCAGCTTGTTCAACATCAGCACCCCAACTCACAAATGCTTTTGGCTGAATGTGCTCAAAACCTCACTGACACCTTCTAAAATCCTGTGGAAAGCCTTCCCAGAGGTGTGGATGCTGTTACACGTAAGGTCAACTCCATATTAATGGCTATGGTTTTGGAATAGGATGTGCAACAAGCTCATATAGGTGTGATGGTCAGCTGTCTGCAAACTTTTGGACATATAGTGGATCATGTTCAGATGCAGCCAACAGTTTTACTTTGAGACTGAAGCACAGATATTATATTTCTTTCAAGCTTCTCTTTGAAAAAGTTTATGTTTAAGAAATGTGTGGTATAATTAGCCACAGACCCTCCACAACAACTATCAATAATGTGAATCTTTTCTAAATTTGAATTGAAATCTGAAAGCAATTTCATCCACGTGATATTTAAAAATAGTATTACAAAACATATTTTATGTACACTATCAGTATATGCAATTACCTTCTATTATCACCATTATTTCTGAATATGACTCATTGTTGCAAAAATTCATGAAGTGACTAGAAAATTTAAAAATGCTTCAGCTTTCAAACCAGCTAACCAGGTCTCCAATCTCACCCGATTATTACAATGTGTACATTTTCTTACTTGTAAGTATAATTATATTTTGATTTAATGCCATCATATTTAACATTTCTTGAAATTCTTGCAACAGTTAATTTTTGATCAATTCCAAAATGATGAGGTACTCTAAAACTCCATTGTAATCCTACCATGTCCTGGTGATTTCCCTTTTTATACATTTCAATCTTGCGTTCTATGTTTCTTGTTTTTCTTTGCATTTTCAATTATTTCCACTTCTCCAATTTTAAATAATTTACATTTATAATCTACAATTCTTACACATTTGCCATACATTCATGAGATCTGACAGCTTTCATCCCAATTGCACCTCACTTTCTCGTCTCATTCTTGTGGACCCTGAAGTTTGAACATAAAGGTCATATGGTCTTTACATACACACTTCATGCTTGATCTGACTTCTCCAAACTATGACAACCTCTTACTGCCCAAAGATTATTTGAATTTTCAATTATGTCATTGTAAACTCATTACAGCTTAAAGTATATTATTTTAATAAACACGATCTTAACAATTAAAATAGAGCATCTGTTGTGTCCACAAACTCTAGGTAAACTTTGACAAAAACATTTGTAACATTGTTTCTCAAAGAAAAGCTCAAGATAATTCCTTCTTTTTCCTTGATCCTTCCATTTTACTTTAAATGGGTATGCTGTATGTATTTCTCTTTTTAAAAAATACGTAAAAATTGGTCAGACAAATATTTAACCTACCTTGGCTTAAATATCAAGATCTCCTGCAGAATCACTCAGCTACATGCTTATGGCTCTATCTGCATTTCTTCTGTCACCTCCAGCTTGACTGAATTCCTTGGTCTACCTGTTGGTGTCCCTCGGCCCTGTTTCATTCTTCATGTTCTGTTATGAAATCCTTTTCTCTTCCAGGCTTTTGTTATGTTATCTGTTGACAAAGGCAGACATGAGGTGAGCCTGCTAACTTATTACACTGAAGCCTTTCAGCGCTGAAACAGGTGGTGCTGGAACTTGAAATTCAACCTCAGCCAAGAGACTCACACCTTAGAAGAATACTGCACACCGGTGCTCCTAGAGACAGACTATGTCTACCTTCAAGATGGAAAACACACACACACACCCTTATATCTTAAGGTTTAACTTTTTCTCTTTTACCCAAATATATGGAACATTTCCTTCCTTTTCCCCTTATGTTTATTTTACTTTTGCCTCTGCACTTTTTCTTAATTGACAGTTTGGCTGCTGCTAGATAGATAATAATAAATAATAATAATAACACATTTTATTTATATAGCACCTTTCCCATGCTCAAGGCACTTCACAAAGTTTAAGAAAGAACGGCAGGGTATACAGTATATAGCATTGTACTAAACCAGATAAATAAATAAAGAAGAGTAAGATAGTAAATTCAGAGAAAGCCTAACAGACAACATAATTGATGGTTTAGCACACACACATACAGGTTACATGAGCATCTTGACAGAGAGGTAAACTGAGAGAAGGGTAATAAAGTCAGGTAGAGCTAAAAGCCTTCCTGAACAGGTGAGTTTTGAGTTGTTTTTAAAAGAATTCATGGAGTCAGCTGACCTGATTAAGACAGACAGATAGATAGGTAGATAGATAGATAGATAGATAGATAGATAGATAGATAGATAGATAG
>JANRMT010062814.1:99336950-99350639 GCA_026402145.1 Polypterus bichir lapradei
TAGATAGATAGATAGATAGATAGATAGATAGATAGATAGATAGATAGATAGAAGCCACGGAGGACCAGAGGAGGGCTTACGCCTCCCGCAGACCACATGGGGGAGACTGCCCTGGTGGCTATGGGGACCACGGGTACAGAGCTTTGAAGCTCAATCCTGTAGGGGCCCGTGGTCACCGCAAGGGGGCATCCCAATGCCTACAGAGCCCTGGACCTCAGCACTTCTGCCACACTCGGAAGTGCTGGGGGGAAGAGGACCGGCGACACCTGGAGTGCTTCCGGGTGTGCAGCCGGCACTTCTGGCACATTGGGGAGTGCCGGCGGAAGATTGTCAGGAGGCACCTGGAGCACATCCGGGTGATTATAAAAGGTGCCGCCTCCCTCTGTTCGATGGCTGGAGTTGGGAGGTCTAGAGACGAGATCTTGGAGGAGGAAAGGAGGCAGCCTGAAGAGAAAAAGGCATTGGACTGTTGGCCTGGACTTTTGGGGACTTTGAGGTTTGTGCACTTGTGTAAATATGTATAATAAACGTGTTGTGGGTGACTTAAACGTGTCCGCCTGTCTGTGTTCGGGCCGAGCTCCACAATAAACAGATAGATAGATAGATAGATGGATAGTATTTCATTTTTTCCAGGGTGAAATTAGGCTTTTAACAGAATCTCTTTAAATAATTAAATAAATATTTGCATAAATTATGTTCTGAACACACACCAGAATGACTAAAAAGCAAGAAAATTAAAAAGAAACAAAACTTCTGCCTTGTCAGGCACAGTTGCAGTGAGGCATTACGCAGACGTATTGGTCTGTTGGTATAAAGGAGCCCCAGTAGTCTTTCTTGACACATTTTTGCTAAATGATTTGTGTTGGTGTATCAGAGAGAGGGTGTGCAGCATTGTTCATAATGACACTCAGTTTTGTTTCAAATCTCTCCCTTGCTATGACGTCCAGTGAGTCCAGAATGCATCCTGTAACTGAGCTTGTGCTTTTAATTAGCCAGCTGATTCAGGCGGCATCTCTTAAAGTGATGTTACCAGCCCAGCGCACCACAGCATAGATGACCACACTGGCCATCACAGAGGTATTGAAGATGTGAAGGATGTCACATCCCACATTAAAGGAATGCAGTCTCCAAGAAAAAAAGAACCTGTTCTGTCCCTTCTTATATAGTTCCTCTGTGTTCTGAGACCAGGCCAACCTGTCCTTAATGTGGACCCCAAGTATTTGTAGGAGTGGACCACCTCTACGTCGACCCCTTGAAGAGGGACCGGACATAGGGGCTCTTTGGTGCAGTCAATAACCAGTCCCTTGGTTTTGCTGATTTTAAGGTGCAGACAATTCTCTTTGTACCAAGAAACAAAGTTCTCCACCTGACTCCTACACTCTGTCTCACCCCCCTTATCGATAACTGCAGAATCATCTCAGAATTTCTGCAAGTGACATGACCTGGTGTTATATTTATAGTCCGAAGTGTATGGAGCGAAGAGATAAGGGGACAGGACTACTGAACAGATATACTTTTTCTTTGACTTTATTGTAACCCATCTCACAACTTTTTGTTCTTTGTTCTCTTGACTCAAAGACAATATCCCTCTAGCATTTGTGCTTTCAGTGATGTTGTGATTTCTTTGTATGTTTTTATTAATTCATTAATTCATTCATTCATTTGTTCATTACCGGATCTTACTTTATTAAACACAGGGTCTTGGATGTGATCCCACTGCATTGCACACTCACTAACTCACACAGGCACCGTTCACAGTCTCAAACTAATTAGCCTTACTCTCCCATTTTTTGGGTCGAGGGAGGAAACCATAGCAAATAAGTAAAACCCACTTGGACACAAGAGCAAAATCCTCAAGTCATGGGATGGAAGAGAGTTTGAGATCAAGCTGAACATGTTGTATTCATGAATGCATTATTTGTGGCAGGGCTTGGCAGTGGGAATTGTAGAATTTTGCTAAACATAAAAAAATAAAATTTCCTCTCATATATTAAAATAAGAACTCCAAATTACATGAATCATATAATATGATTGTACTGTACATTATTATTAGAAGTCAATCATTTGACCGCTAGAGAAACAGAGCAATCAATTCATTGGTCACTTTAGTTTTATTGTGGGAATGAAGAAAAGGCCAGTAATAGAGAACTTGAACTGAACAAATATAAAATGAGCCTCCTGGGCCACTGCCTCTATTATTTTTTTATTCTTTTGATGTTTTATTTTACAGTAGGTGAGCAATTATCTTATAATGGGCCTTTTGTTCACATACTTCTCCAAACTGGGTAGGTGTAGAACTTAAGCACTGATTAAAAAGTTTAATGAGTTTTCAGTCTCTCTCTCTTTTTTTGGGGATATTGTATTTTTGATTGTGTTGTCTTTTACATATTGGTTTGAGCTTTACATACAATAGTATGTTTTATACTCAATAAAGCTTATCAAAAAAAAGCAAGATTTCTGTTTAGTTTTTGTTAGTGCCGTGCTTCCAAAACAGGCCCTGCCACATTCCCACAGTACAAGGAAGCTGATGTGACATCTTGTGTACACAGGAATATTCTGCTCTGTCATACATGCATAACAACAACAGCCAAGCCCAGTGTGAACACTACCCATCAGAATTCCAGCTTGACAGGAGGGGATAACTGCATTAAATTTCAATGAGACATCTCAACAAAGCAAATACAAAGCAAAAATGTCAGTGTCAAACATGGCATTCTGATTTATAGAAGACAATTCCCATGTGGCTGATCTATCAGGATTCACACTGAACTATCCGTTTTCCAAAGCCAGTGGGTAAATGCAGGGAGACAGGGAGCCCATCTGAGCAGCGTCAGGGCAAAAGAATTGACTTCTGAAATTAAGAAACACTGCACACACACACAACATTATTCACATTAATCACACCTCAAACTGATAGAGCTTTGAAACATTTGAAACATACCTAAAGAAAAACTCGTGCAGACATGGAAAGAATGAGCCAGCTGTTTGCAGGTTGTGTCCCAGGAAGAGACCACATTCTGGGGCTTGTGATACAGTTTTAAGTAATGTTAATGGAAATATTCAATTGGAAACATTATAACATAATATGCAGGTAGGTTGTTGCTTTCTGTAAGGCAGTCTGTAACTAAAACATTTAGAAAAACTGCTTTTTGGCAACAATAAGCGTTATAGTTGCACTACCTACCAAATGCTTACAGAGCAGTGCAAACAGCACGTTTTTACAATATTGCTAGTGTTAAAGGTATATATGTTAACAGGAAGGGCTCTGTAAGAATTCATTTAAGTGTTAGTTTAACACTGGTATTTCTGCCTTCCAGGAGGACGATCAACAGACTTATTATTTAAGGGTTTAATTACACAGTTATTCTTTTCATGAATAAGACAAAGTGTCATGGAAGATTTGTTTACTAGATAACACAGCACATGTCAGAATGCACTTGAAGCAGGTGATCTATGGCTATGAATTTTCAGGTGTAGTTTATATTTATTCAACTCAGTGGGGTTTTTACAATGTACCTCAGGATGGGTTGAGCTGAGCTTCCTACTTCTCCCTTCTCCCTGGAAATCATCAGTTGTTCTGTTCCTTTTGAAGATCATCTAGCTTTGTTTTGGTTGTGCTGCTTGTGTATCATCTACTTTTACGATACACGGTAGCACTGCCTTACATTTTCTCCTTTGCATTTATTTTTAAGTTATTCTTTCTTGTCAATCACTCAAAAGTATTTGCAACTCACTTGATTTTAACCCATAATGGACTGGACTATTCCCTGAATTGCTCCCAGTGCTACCTTTACAGAATCCAGCCACCTAAATTAGAATAAGTGAGTCCAAGCAGGGCCATCTTAATGCATGGGCATGTTGGGCAGTTGCCCGGGGGTCCCATGAGCATTGGGGCCCACATTTTTTCTGATGCCTATGTACGTTTATGTTTTGCTATTAAAATAGGGAGCCCAGTGTTTTACTTTGCCTGGGGGTCTATGATGCTGTTAAGACAGCCCTGGGTCCAAGAACTTACTTACTGTCCGGGCCTGGAGGGCCGCAGTGGCTGCAGGTTTTCATTCTGACCCTTTTCCTAATAATTGACCAGTTTTCTGCTAATTAACTCCTTTTCCCTTCATTTTAATAGCCCTGTTTTTTAAGGATTAAGTCCACTGAATTGATTCCTTTCTTCTTTAAATGACAGCCAAACAGGAATGAGATGTGAAACGAGCCAACAGATGACCAGCTAAACTGGGATATCAAACTCCAACCAGTTTCACTCCAACCAATCTCTTAATGACAAGCTGATTCTTACTGTTAATTAAACCCGCTGTTTAATTCCATGGCGTGTTGCTGCTCTCATTCTGCAACAGCACACATTTCCAAAACTGTTGATTTTTCTGTTTTTTTTCTAAGGACACCGTCAAGATGTTTTGGTGACCTGAGAGATCAAACTTACCGAGGCCTTCACCTTTCCAAATATTGTGTGCTGGCACAGGTGAGCTGGTCATGTGGCGCCTTGTTTTGTGTCTCATTATTGTTGGGCTGCTAATTAAAGAAAAAGAGAAAAATAAGGGGCCTGAGTCAAGTTAATTAAGACTAAAGCAAAAGAAGTTAATTAGCAGCAAAAACTGGTCACTAATGAAGAAGATGGTTAGAATGAAAACCTGTAGCCACTGCGGCCCACCAGGACCAGAGTTCAACACCCATGCTTTACGGTCTCTTCCTAATGATGAATTATTACAATCATTTTATCTCAGATTTGCCATGATAGTGGTTTGTAATACAGATTGAAAGAAACACTCAAAATGTAGTATTCATAAGTAAGATTAACACAATTCTCTGCCAAGAGAACAAAAAACAAACACATTGTACATTATAGTTATTTAATTATGGTTTTTTTGGCCTGGGATTTTCTTAACTTTAAAGAGTCTGACAAAAAAAGAACATTAGAAAAAGTTTTGAAAAGCACGGGGGAAAATGGAAGAATTTCAGCGAATACCAAGTGCAGGCAAGGAAAAACGTACTATTTGTTGGTTTACACAGTGGTATAAACAAGAAAAGGAAGCAGATCGACTGACATAGAGTGTCAGAAAAACTTAAAAGCTCAAGTTCACAAAGTCGCACAGTGCCCGAAATAAAAAAGAAGTTGTCACATATCAAAGTCGCCATGAAAAGGCGAGTCGTAGCCCACCGTCTGAGTGTCATATGAAAGCTTATTAGGGTACAGAGAAAAAAAAAGTGGGAAAAAAGCATGAAAAGTCAACTTTAATCTCTAAAGTTGCACTTTAATCACGTAGTTTATTTTGTCATTAAAGTAGAACATCATAAACTTCATCTTAAAATCATTTAATTTACAGTTTCTCAAATCCCATCGTAACTAAAGTAGCACGTTAAATAATTTGTTTTGTATTTGATCTTCTATGTGCTCTATGTGTGTGAATCACTACATGTTTCCGGGCTTTCTCTTTCTCCGACAGGACACAGAATCCATTACATTTGTGATATTACAGCTCTCTGAATAATTAAAATACTGAGATGTATACATGATATCATTTTCATGATGATAGGAGTTAAAGGCTGTTATTAAACATGGGAACACGATGGCGCAGTGATTGTTCATGTCTCACACAAGATGCTGCTGCACCATGTGCGACCTTCGATGAAATACTTTATTGTAGCAGTACTGTCTCTTTCAAACGTACTAACCTCCAATTCCTCTCCTTACTTTTCTTTCTTCAAATACCCAATCGCCACACAATCAGCTCTGTAATAGACGTCAAACCATCTGTAAGCTTACAACGACGATTCTTCAAAACTTTAAAGGAACATTGAAATATCTTCATAGTATGTGTTTAATTATTCTATCCATCTATCCTTCCAGTGTCACGTCAGCACCAGCAAGAATACAGCGCATGGCAGGAACAATCTGTGAACGGAGCGCCAGCGCCTCGCTAGCGCTGCGGCACCATGTCCTCGCATGTTTAATTATTAACAATATAGATTATTTAAATGAAGTTAAAGCTTTATCTATATAATATAATAAACATATTTTGCTGCATTTCATCTTAAAAATGATATCATCATCATATGTAAATACACGCTTTATAAAGTAGCTCAGGTTGTGCAATATTATAACTGTATCGTAAGTTTACAGTGAGGTGATTGTACTAATAAATACAAAGCATTCTACAAGGAGCAATTGATGGACTGATTGAGTGTGTTTTTAGTTCTTGGGATAAAACTGTTTCTGAACTGCGAGGTCCGTACAGGAAAGGCTCTGAAGCGTTTGCCGTGTGAGAGCAGTTCAATAGACAGCATGGCTGAGGCAGTGTGTGCTTGATGCTGTATACTGATAAATCTCTTTCCGATCAGCTGCTCCGAGTGGTGCAGTGAGAGTAACATAGAAAAAGATGATCCGATGTGGCAACCCCTAATGGGAGCAGCTGAAAGAAGAAGAAGAAAAAGAAGGTGCAGTGAAAGTAACAACGTTAAAGCAGTCATTGTATTTAGAATAGTTTGGCCATTCTGTAGACCATTATATTGTTAAAGGTTAATTACAATCAGATGCATTAAACTAATAAACAATATTCGGTTAATATTAGTGTATTTATAAAGCCACATCAGGGATGTGGATCTGAAAAAGAAAGGGTAATCACACAGGAACAGTAGCACTGCTTTGACGCTGGGTGCTGCCAGTCTGCAAAACCGAGTGCAAAACTTGCATACGACGGGGTATGAGGTACCGTGGAAATGTGCGTGGCTTTACGCCAAGTTTAGGTTTTATACATCGCGATTTGAATGTGGAACCGTTCTTATGCAACATTTTTGTGCGTACGCACCGTTTATACATGAGGCCCCAGGCTACTCAGTTACTGTTTACCTTATTTCTAAAACTATCCTTAAGTCAAGAACTTACTTTTAAACTAAACATTAGCATCTATCATACTGTACTAATTCCATTTATAATTTTAAACACTTCTATCATGTCACCTCATTTGATTAAACTGAAAAGATGCAACTCCCTGAATCT
Organism: Polypterus bichir lapradei; assembly: GCA_026402145.1. Classification (NCBI taxonomy): domain Eukaryota; kingdom Metazoa; phylum Chordata; class Cladistia; order Polypteriformes; family Polypteridae; genus Polypterus; species Polypterus bichir. The sequence continues at coordinate 99,343,963 of JANRMT010062814.1, forward strand.
TTCCTGAAAGGTTATAGCCCAGCTTAGCAGTTTGTCTGTGGACTTTATCGAGTGCTGTTATGTTCAGAACCAAACCGCTCACAATATTCAAGATGAGGCCTCACAAGTGTTTTGTACAGATAACGAATAGCTTCCTTGGACAACATACGTAGGGTAGGTCCTGTGAGAAGGTTCTGGTTGGTTTCAGCATCCTTATTATGTTTGAATCTATGACTCACTGCAGTGACAAGAATGAGCCAGTTCAATAAGGACATAGTAGGTACATAGTAGGTTGTACTTAATTATAACAAAACTATCTAAAGCAAAATCAAACAGTGCAGTGCATTTAGTGAATAAATCGATAAATATTCCTCTGAAAGTGTTATTAGCATAGCTGAGTCTTTTTTATGCTCTTGCTCATCCCTGTTCTACTCTTTTTAAATGTTCCGATGAACTTGTCCATCCTCATATGAAGTGAACTTTTATATCAAGCCTGCTGCTCCCCATCTCCATACCTACAAGTTCATCTATCCATAAATCAATAGATTTTTTTTTGCCATGGTATTGTTATCCACTATTGTTTAAAGTTTAAGGGTATAAAAGGTATGGAACAGAATGGTGCACTTAATTGATTCTCTGTATTTGAGGTGTTGTGCACCTATACTCCCTCCTGTCCATCCATCCATTACCCAACCTGCTATATCCTAACTACAGGGTCACGGGGGTTTGCCAGAGCCAATCCCACCCAACACAGGGCACAAGGAAGGAAACAAACCCCGGGCAGAGCACCAGCCCACCGCAGACTCTCTCCTACAAGGCAAAGAATTAAAAGAGTCATTGAAACAAGAATGCACTTTATAAGCTACAATGTAGACTTGCAGATCAGGACTAAAATCACATTTGAACATCCTTTTATTTATACTTTTAAGTTCCACAGTGCATATAAGATGAAGAAACAATAAATCAAAAGTAAAAAATAGGCTTGGTAATTACTTAAATACAAGCTTTTTTACTTTTTTTGTGAAAAATTTCTAACGACAACATCCAAATCATTTGTGTTACCAATGTTTGATGCAATACTTAGCCTGGCCAAATCCAGAAGACCTTTTTGAGAAACTGTAAACCTTAAAATAATTCGTAATCAGCTTGAGTTTGCCATTTCTGCAGAAGCTGCTGTTACCAGAATTGTTAAACGTATTTGTAAGTTAACACATAGATTTGGAAACAGATCACCAAGTCTTTTGTTTTATTGAAATGTTTGATCTAAAGGTTTTAATTGTGTATTTCCAAAACTTATCTTATGTACTGAGGGTAAATGTCGCATTTCCGTTCCCAAATCCTCATCATTAAGGTAATTGGGATATTGTCTTGATAAAGATAAAAGTTTTCCATTCAAATCTCCTTCAGACATAGAGAGATATTTCCAAAAGAATTCAAACTTTTTGGCCAGCATTGAATGTTACAGTTAATCCTGCTGTTAGCGCGATGTGAAAACTTCCAAAGAGGTGAATACTTTTTATCAGCATTGTATCTGCTAATGCATTACACATGAAATCCAAGCCCTAGTTTCCATTTATAACAAACTGAAACTGTTGACTACATCACAAATAGACTAGATATTTAAACCAGTATATTTGTTTCTTGATAATCCTGCCTCACTGTGTTTTTTTTCTGGATATGCCATTTTGATTATTATCTTGATAATTTGCATTTACTGAAGTGCAGAATGTATTTCCACATTTAGTTTATAATTTGTTGCTTTTAGATTATAATAACTGATACTTTTCAATTAAGGAAGACAGAATTTTCATCCAAATGTTATACTCACTATTTATTTATAGTCACTTGAGAGTACTGTATGTTTTTTTTCAGCTGTTTCAAGGAGACATGCAAGTAAAAATCCTTAAAATCTTTAAAAATAAAGGTGCCGGAGAGGTTCTTCAGAACAATGCCATTTTTGGTACCCAGAAGACCCGTCCTCAAGAATTTTACAGAAAGTACCTTTATTTATTTAGCCATCCACAGTGCCATCGAAGTGGCAGAAAGAACCTCAAGATGGTTATGGCTCAGGGGAAGAGAGGCTTGGGGTCAGAGTAGCTAGCCGACTGGACACAGGCTGGGGTCTGATCAACCCTGGTGGGGTCACTTGCAGGAGAGTGTATGATGTTGAAATACCCGAAACACTCAATGTGTCTGAGAAAGATCACTCTTGAAATGTCCAGACTGAAGCATCCGCAGATGTATATTCACAGATCTGTAACAGACTCTAAACAGTAAAAAATCATAGATGGTAACAGATGTGTGAAATACCAATGGTTCATGATTTTAAAAGGACTCTTGGTAACACAGGCCAAGTCCAGGTTTTCTGGACTTAATCTGTTATGTCCTGCTAGGTGGCCTACCATACATTAAAGATGTCAACTTTTTTCTCCATATTAGGAAGTTTTTCAAAACACAAAGAACCAACTTCATATGCCAAGAACCCTTCCTATAATGAAATGGCAGTCTGTCAAACAAAGGTTCAAAAAGGAACCAGACATTCTAGACAAGAACCAAAAAAGTGCCATTAAAGAGCCAGGATTTTTCAGAGTGTACTGTGTACCCGATGGCCCTATAAATGTATCTCAGTGAAATTTGAGTTTGTGGTGGGAGGTCAGCCTCTTTTAACTGCAGTCACTCTCCATTGTCACACATTTCCTAAATATTGTAATGTGCGTTGTTTTAAAGAGGAGGCTCCTCATAAGATGAAGCAATACTTAAATATGACCACTAACCTAATGAGACAGCATTTCCTTTGGCATTAAAAAACCTGCTGCAAAACAAAGTAAATTACAGGTGTGTCCTCTGAACATGTAGACAGATTTGTAGATAAATACAAATACTTGAAATTCTGGGAAAAATTCTGAAGAAACACGAGTTCACTTTATTTAAGCCTTCAAACGCCATATTAACCTCATTTTCCGCAGGCTAATTCTGATGTGTAGGACAGACACAGCGTAGGCTGTAGAATAATACAAAATAAAGACATTATACAATGACACAGTGCATGAGAATAAAAACTAAAGGCAAAGATTCATAGGATATATATGACACTGTCACAGAAACAGCAATCAGAAAGTATTGCAATTTAAGTGTAAACTTAAAACCGACATGAAATGAAGAGGATGACTGAAAGTGAGACAGAGACAGAAATGTGAGGCGACACCATAAGAATATGGGGATACTGCTGCAAATTGTTAAAGGCATATTCTGCACAAATCTTACAAAGTTGCACTCCTTGCCAAAGAATTATAGACACATAGTGTCATGGAGACTGGGGCTTTGGGGGTCTTCACTCTTAACTTGATGTTACTTTGGACAATCTAGGTGACTAGGATGGACAAGCTGTTTAGTGAAAATGGCCTGTTTCCGTCACAGTTGTTCCAGTGTTCTACTGTTCGGTGATTTTGACAAATTCAAGTTAGGCTAGGCAGGCACGTGGGTTAAACTGTAGGATTTCTTAAATGTCATTTGAGCTCACGCCTTAAAAGGTGTAGCGCCACACCCCAACTGCGCCCAGCTTGGCTCAGCACAATTTGGAGAGTATTAGAAGTATTAGAAACTTTAAAGCAAAATATCTCAGTTCCAACTTTTGTACTAATGACGAACAGAGGAGGACTTAACTGTTTAGCGAGAAACATGGGGCACCGGAATAGTATTTTAATAAAGGTCAATTCACAAAAATACGCAGTGAAGTATTTAGAATTTAATCCCAATCCATCCCGTTCAGCGTCACGGGGTGTCCTTGTTTAAACCGGCAGCACTGGGCGCATGACGGAAGCCAAGCCACGGCGGGACCCTAATCCACCGCAAGGCACACTCACTCGATCACCCCCACACACTCATATGGGGTCGTTTACAGGCGCCATTTAAAATAACACGTGTGGGGGATGTGCGTTGGTGGAACTGAAACACTTGTCACACAACGGGAGTCCATGCAAATTCCACAGAAGCAGCGCTCCGGCATGTATTTAAAGCGGGTTACCAAGAGCTCTGAGCTGTACAAGCAGCCAGCAAGTTGTCCGGAGCAGTAAGCTTAGGATTTCCGTTAAATAAAAAAATGAGGCAAAGGGTGAAGGTGCCGATTTCCGCTTTGACCAGAAAATGGACCAAGCAATGTGGATGAATGGGGAGCCTCTAGTCTATGGGCCTAGACATTTGGTGGGCGGTGCGAATGCGACAGGTGCCTCTATGCTGGGCGTGACAATGACAATACTGAACCGCAAAAGTACCGGGCAGGTCTGCTTCTTTAGATGCGTCCAAGATCTCGACTGTCACTTTTTAGGTAGATTCTTGCAGTCGTGATAAGTGGGCTATCCATCTGAATCGCACATGGATCCATACGTCTGGACGGTACTGGTTCTATTGTCAGTGGTCCCCATCAGTGTCCAAGGTAAGAACAGATGACCAGGAGTTCTTTCTCCGCAATGTTTTATCACATAGAGTCAACTAACTGATGTTTAATTAAGAATTTAAACAAAAGTGAGCATGTCAAGAGGAAATGTGTTTTTTGCACGTTTATGTAGTGCCATTCATTACGATTTTAAATTGTAATGTTGCTGTAAGAACATTAAAAGTGAATTAAGCTGTGGGATGGCACAGAGGAGCTGCAGCTCATCGCCACAAAGTTGTTGGACACTATTGTCTTCTTTTTGTCTGCAAGGGGTTGGTTTCTCTTTATGTCCTCCCGATATTCCAGCATGCGTGTAGGTGTAATGTATTAGTTACTGTAAAGTGGACGGCTAAATATGGGAATGTACATAATGAGTGTGTCCTGTCATGGACTGACCTCCGGGCTAGTGATGGTCATGCTTAACGATAGCTACGTATGGCTGCCCTCGCATCTGGGAATTGGAACAACCGGGTTCAGTAATGAATGAAATGTGATGGAAGGTTTGTCATCTTATACAATATTCAAAATCGGATTACTTTTTAAAATACTTCGTGATTCTGACAGTTTGATGGTCACTATATAAAATAAAAATGGTTCACAAATTCTTTGTCATATTGCTTCTTTGACTCGACTTTCATTCCAGATCGTTGAGTTGATGACAGAAACGGAGAACAGATTCATAACCGTTAAAACTGATGTTGTTCGGTTGTGGTAATATGTTTCTGAGGTCAGAAAAAAAGAAGTGAATTCTAAGTCGTTATGACAATTTTAATTGTTCTCTTTAGAATAAGGGAGCACGGTGGCTCAACTCTCCAAAGATCCAATTTCAGAGTGTGAAGGGATAATATGTGGTTGGTTTTTTTTACATTCTGCTCTTGCTTGTGTGTGTTTTCCCAAGCTATTCCAGTATTTTCTCACATTTTAAAGACTGACTGACCAATTTAAAACTTCAGTCTCGGACTGGCACCTGTCATGCCGCCCCGGTAGGCTCCCGTGAAACGTTTTTGAAATAAGCAGTTTCGGGTGATTGATGGAGTGATAGCATTTTAGGCACGACATGACGTACGCCCAAAGCGTCAAATCCAACTGGGTGGGTATCCGCTGAATCAGACTAAAGGAATGATTTAGTATCTTGTAAACAGCTGTCTGGTTTCAGCTTATTATCTTTAAAATGCATCAGACAGCTTATCATCATATATCTAAAAGAAAGAAAAAAACTACATGGATGAAGAAAATAACTGAGATAAGAAATCAGTTTCTCATTGTCGTTTGCATCAAGTTTGTAACTTAGCGAGAGAATCAAACTTTATAGATAAACCATTCAGGAACACGTTTACGACGCGTAGTTTGTTTTTTATATGAAAAATTAATTAAGATAATATATACAAATATTTCTTAAAGCGTACTACTGTATATGAGATATGAAATACAACCATCTTTTATCTTAGTTACCCTACAGGTAACCAAGGTTTCAAATGACAATAAGTTACATTGTTCAAAAACGAGGATCATTGTCATACAAAAGACTTGAGTGACAAGAATACCAAAACGGCAGAATAAAGACTGCGACGTATTCACAACTGACAAAACATACAAAAAGAAGCATTTGAAACAACAAAAGTATAACAATAATAATAATATAGGATATAGTTCCTGCCAGTGTCGCTGGTAAAGGGCTACCCCCAAGTCTGAACTGAAATGTATAAGTTAGAAAATGGACTGATGACGATGATGATGATGATTATATTATTACCCACCCCTGCATGATTGATCTTATATTGGTTCTAAAAACCAATCACAATCACAATTGTGATAACTGCTTACAAAACTCAACCCTCTAGTGTCTAACAGTCAGCAGAATCGTACAAATCATCTACCAAACATTATCATTGATCCATTATCCATCCCACTATATCCTAACTACAGGGTCACAGGGGTCTGCTGGAGCCAATCCCTGCCAACACAGGGCGCAAAGTAGGAAACAAACCCTGAGCAGGGCACACACACTAGGGACAATTTAGAATCGCCAATGCACCTAACCTGCATGTCTTTGGAAGGAAACCCACGCAGACATGGGGAGAACATGCAAACTCCATGCAGGGAGGACCCGGGAAGCAAACCTGGGTCTCCTAACTGCAAGGCAGCAGCACTACCCACTGCGCCACTGTTACTGCCCTGACTTGTTTTTATTATGTTTAATTTCAGATCACCAACTGGATTTATATATAAGTTATATATACATACATACATATATATATATATATAT
>JANRMT010062814.1:99351039-99377637 GCA_026402145.1 Polypterus bichir lapradei
ATATATATATATATATAGTTCCTGAAACAGCAAAGTCAGTATTTGTCATTTTGCTACGATTTCTTTTTTTGAAAAGATATACTGATTATATCTATAGAAAAGAACTCTTAGGTGTAAACATAATTCATATAAACACATAATTAATACAAATACCTTCCAGAGCATGCTGTTCCTTTTTTCACATAACAACTGACACTTTCAGAAAGTTTCCATGTACTATAGCACTTAACTACACTCTCATCTGTTCATTTCCTTTTGAATTTAAGTTGTGCAATGTCCGTCCACTTTGTAACAAACAGGCCTGTTGCCATAGCTGCAGCTGGGACACAGCAACCAAATTAGGTCATGGGCTGGGAAAGACATTACTATTTTACTGTATTAAAAATATTAATATGATATTATGTGGCATGGTGGAGCCGAGGGTTCACATCCTGGGTCCGACCTGTGTGGTGTTTGCATGTTCTCCCCGTGTCTGTGCAGGTTTTGTACGGGTGCTCAGATTTTCTCCCACCATCTAAAGACCTGAAGATTAGGTGGATTAGTGATGCTAAATTGTCTTTAGTGTGTGACTTGTGTGTGTGTGTGTGTGTGTGTGTGTGTCTTAGACCTACAATGGACTGGCACCTGGTCCTGGGACTGTTCCTGCCGTTCACTAGATGCTTTCCAGGGTAGGCTCCAGCCCTACGTGATCCTGCTCAGGATAAAGCAGGTTTACAAAATGGATGAATGCATGGATTATATTCTTCTTCTGTATTCATGACAAGCTGCAATAGATTTTTACAAATGCATGTTGTGAATGAAGGAAGACACTGGAGGAGTCCAAAGAACTGTTGGGGTCACCCTGTTTAATAGAGTGCCGGCAATTAGTAAAGGAAACAGGCACACGATGGTGCAAAGGAACACAAACTAATAAGCAGCACTTGCCTTGGATTGGATTCTTAAGCTAATACTGCTCAGTAGAGTAAGTCTCTCTTGACAGAAGTATGTCCTGCAGCTAGCTCAGGTTCAAAAATGTGAAAACTGACAAATTCCTAATACAAGAAATTTTATATAGCGATTAAAAGATTAAAAATCACTTAAAAAAACAAAATGAAAAAAAAAGTGGTGCCTCCTTCTGGACTCTGGCACCTGTTGGTGCTGCGAATGAGAAAAGAGATAATACCATTGGAGACAGTGCCCCCTCTTGGTCTGAAACATATTATATACCTCTGATGAGCAGCTAAGGTGATCTTCTGAGATGCATGTGTGACAATGTAACAATATTACTCTCTAAGTGATAATATCTTCACTTATACTGTACTAGACACTAACATAGTAGAGCTGATTGTTACGACTAAATTGTGAAATAATGAGCTCCTTTAGATAGATACTTGCTTGTTTAATCTGTTGTTCAGTGGCTCAGAAAGCATGGAAAACCCATGGATTTGTATTAATACAAATAACGTTATTAGTTTTGAAGAATTAAACATGTTATACACATGCATTGATAGGAGCATGTGCCATCACTTAAAGGCCATACCACACAAAAATGTACAAAATGTAGAGGAAATATTAGGACTTTTTTTTTTTATATAAGGCAACTCACAAATCAATATGCATACATTAAAGTCATTACAAAGTAAATATTAGGGAGCGCTGAGTCCAAACAAACTAACTAAAGCTGGATTTAGACATGGTAAAGCCCTAACTATAGGATGCAATAGAGACCCTGTTTAGTAAGTGATAAAGAACAAGTCCACGTAATAACTGAACTTGGCAAAAATGCCATGATTGATTAGATTTTAAATATATACAAAGGAGCCCTGCGGTGTGCTGGTGCCCTGCCCAGGGTTTGTTTCCTGCCTTATGCCCTGTGTTGGCTGGGATTGGCTCCGGCAGACCCCCGTGACCCTGTAGTTAGGATATAGCGGGTTGGATAATGGATGGATGGATATATACAAAGGAAAGAAACTGACATTGTGAGGGCCACTTTATAGTGTGAGGATCTCAGCAATACCTTGTTTAGTTTATGTCTAAATCAGGGTCTGGTTATGGGGTCAATAGAGCTGAGAGAAGAGGAGTAACAATCTCATGATGTTGAATTATAAAGAAATGTTTGTGAATGTCAGTAGATTGGGCTATTCAACCAAACTGTACCCACAAAGGTGGTTGCCTTCTGAGCTCAATTCTACACCTGTGACTACCTGACTAAGAGAAGCACGAGGACAAAGTGTAAGTGCATTTGCCGTAGATGCGGCATTTGCCGCAGATGTGACGAAGAAAACTTAAAAACCGTGGCCAAAGGAAAAAAAACATTTTTGTAAAACATAATCCCTATGACAGGCAATTGTCAAGATAGCAGTGCATCCAAAAACACTCCCAAAAGATAAGAAGCCACTTAATGCTAAATAATGAAAACAAGAAAGCTTGGCACAGTGGCACAGTACAGCACCCCATTCAGACTCGCTCTTTTATTTCCATTACCCCACACATCATTAACTTCGGCACTTTTAGTGCTGCAAATCACCAAGTACTAATAGGATCTGTCAGGGCAAACTGCGGAGAAAATGAGAAGTCAGAGATGGAGCCTATACCCTACTGTTACAGTCTCTAGATTCAATGGTAATTCTTTCCTCCTACTCACAGCTCTCTTGCAGCTGCTTTCTTTTTCTTTAGTTTGTTATTTTCCCTCACTCTGCCTCTTATTTTTTATTTGTTAGTAGTCTTACACTAGTCTCCTGCCTTAAATTGTAACTGTCTGCTGGTGCTACAGTCATTAGGGATGTACTTACATGAGAGGACCATATGAAGCCCTTAGCTGCCTCAGCTATTTTGTTAGCACAAGGTGCTGTGTTCGTCGTCCCCTGTTAGTGCTCTGCCCTTTGTTTAAATGTTTGCTGTTTTGAGCCTGTTGTTCTGTTATACAGTAGTTGGTTTTTGTTAAGAGAATGTGGCTAAGCCTATGTCATATTAGTTAACTTTTCCACTGATTTACAGTCGTAGTCTTTGATTACATAATCACAGCCAGTCGAAGGCAGTCAGCAGCGCACTCCTGTGACAAACGCAATGGCTGAGAACATCTAATCTGTGACTCGCTGCGACAAAAATCAAACAAGTTTGTTTTTCTCTTTAGTTGGAAGGGAAGGCTGTGAGTGCAGGAGAGCACAGGAGAGGAGAGCCAATAAACGCTCATCCGGAAGTACAATACATAGAATGTAATCACGAGGAACAAGGAACCTTGCAAACAGAAGAGAAGCTCATGTCTTATGTATCATGTTTTACATACTTAAACAGAATGGTAAAAAGAAAAAATGCAGAGACTGCTCCTCTCCACCTGTTAACCATTCGCACAGCACCAGTACAGTGCCAGCTCTGACAGGGAGCACGGGCGCTTTGGACATCCCAAGCAGAAGACATACTTGTCTGTCTGATGTTTAAGAATTTAAGTACCATGACAACATGGATAAAAAGGCAGACATTGCTGCTGAAGTCTTTGCACAGCGTTGATACAGTGCTGGCTCCAACAGGCAGCACACTATAACAAAAAAGGGGTGAAGCACACCTCTGCTGGGAAGTTGGTAAAGTAGACATGCCCAGCGATTTTCAGTCATGTAATTTGACAGGGGAGAGTGACATCAAAGACTGTGGCTGCAGTGGCACAGCTAGAGTTCATGCTGCTCGGGGCGGGGCAGTGCTTCAATTTGCCGCCCTCCAACATATCTGAATATGTTAACCTATTTAAATAGAAAATTAAAATGACGTATAGAGAAAAATTAAGATAACTTTTGCATAGATTTATTCATATGTAGAAAAACAGCAATAATTTTTCCATCTATCCATCCATTATCCAACCTGCTATATCCAAACTGCAGGGTCACAGGGATCTGCTGGAGCCAATCCCAGCCAACACAGGGCGCAAGGCAGGAAACAAACCCTGGGCAGGGTACGCACACACACACACCCCTACACATCAAGCACACACCAGGGACAATTTAGAATCACCAATGCACCTAACCTGCATGTCTTTGGACTGTGGGAGGAAACCGGAGAACCCGGAGGAAACCCACGCAGACACGGGGAGAACATGCAAACTCCACGCAGGGAGGACCCAGGAAGTGAACACGATCATTTTTTACATATAATTATTTATAAACATCGACTGGACAAGAATATAGTATAGACACACTGATAAGCCATGTTCTAATTGTTAGTTTGATATAATTACACTGCGAAAACCAGAACCAGTGTAGTGTACAAGTGATAGGTGGGGATGTTTTCTGCGCAGAGCAAGTACGCATTCAGATTGATAACGAAATGAAATTATAAATTGTAAACTAGTTGTTTATCTTCCTAGAAATTATTATCAGTGTAATGTTTATGTTTATTTTTGTTATTACCTCATAAATTTTAACTGCTGGGTCTGAAGCCGTCACAGAAGGACAGTCTGAAAATTATTTTTGAAGCATTGGTGGATAAAAATCAGAGAATTTTACTTTTTTCATTTACCAGTGATATTTTTCCGAACCCTGCTGCTTACACATGAATTGTACTGAGCCTTTTGGCCAATATCCTAGGATAAGATGGTTGCCAAGTAAAAGGGGTGAGGGCAGCAGAATCATTCCAAGCAGTAAGATGTTCCTGTGGAGAAAGCACAATAATGAGCACAATGGTGCATTTTACTTTGTCTTTGTATGGAAATTATTCAGAATGTCACATTATTTAAAAAAACACACTTCACTCCTTTGTAGTGATGTGAAAAAAATAAAACAGAAATTGATTTGGTTTTAACAGTGTGCTACAAATTGAATGCTACAGCTGCAGAAAATAAAGAAGTTTATAGTAATGTTTTCCCACGATAGCATTTTGTGGTGTACGTTGAAAATGTTTGGGCCTGTGCAGGATTTAAAGCATGCCTTTAGAATTTGGGGCCATGCTGTCTGGGGTTAGACCTGTTTCTAGGAAAACTACTGAAGTTCGAGTTTTCATGTCATTTCGAGGCCTGCTCCCCTCTTTGCCATTTTATGTCACAGCATCATAACATCTAATTAGGGACGATATCTTATAGTAGATCTGAATCTTTGCTTTGTTATTTGGACCACACCTTTTCTTTTTGTGTTCAAACCTGTCAATCCATTTTTTTTCACCTGTCTGGTATTTGTCCCCACCCCTCCACCTCAACTATTCTTACAACTTAGCCCTTTTAAATACTTGCATTTCATGGTTTGCTGTTTAAAGATGTACTTTGGACAACTTCTCAATTAAATCATTGCATTTTTTTTTGCATTTTCCTTTTTAGATGTTGTTATTGTTAATTCTTCTGTTTCATTATTGAATAGTTTTTAGGTTACTTTTCTGATTTATTTAGTAGTTAGTCCAGCTTTTTTTATAAAGTTCTTTATATGATTAATAAATTAAGTAATTTTTTATTAACGTTTGAATTTATTTCTTTCCCAGTAGCTTTTCTCACAGTTTTGGATTTCTCTGAGCAGATCACAACAGCAAGTGACCGTCATTTTATGAGTGTCTTGCTCAGGGTGTCAAACTCAGATCCTGGAGACTGTGGCTTTTTGTTTTTAATTATTGCTAAATTACATCAGCTAATGGAACATATTTATTTTGCCTTAATTGTTGAATTTGAATTATGCTGAAGTCTAATTTCCTTAGATTCAAGGTATCAGGCTGCACTAAAAGGCTGTTTGATACTTAAATTAAATTTATTCTGAAATTTTCTATATTCAGTAAAGAGTTGTGGGTTAGAACAGTGTGAGTAAGACAATAAACCTTTGAAGTGACTCATCTACAATTTCTCTTCAGCATTGCAGTTCCACCCTCAGGTCCACATTTTGCCACCAACGCAAGACAGATTGACAGCAAAGAAACACATTTTATCTTGTTAACATTGTTGGTATATTTTTAAAAATAAATACATCAGTTTCTACCAGAAAACAGAAAAACTGAGAAATGTCTATGGTGAAATTTCATGCAGGTTCCAGCCTGGAATAAATGACATATCCAGTTAAATGTTAAAAAAATGAAAAATTCAACTGGCAGTTTGACATACATTTTATTTTCAGACAAATTTCAGGTACCAACCTACATGAGGAAGATAGGTGTCTTATAGTGGTATAGCTTTGGTCGACATTTCTCCTTCAAAAATACTGTATACAGTACGTTCTCTTTCTTGTACAGATTACTTTTAATGTGGACTCACCCTCTTTGACTCTGACCCTTAACAGCTCTTGGGATATACAGACCACACTTTTTTCACACTTTATTTCTACTGTATGGTGTGTTTTCTAATAATGTTTTCTTTTCTTTACATTTCTCACTACATGACTTACATTTCTGCATAGTCATTACCAATTGCTGCATATTAAAAAGCACACAGTAACTACACAGTAAGGTGGTCTGTTATTTAGTCTTACAAGGGTACAGCACACACAATGATGTACTAACTAAGAGCAGCTACCCATTCAGAATGGAGTGTGCCTAGAATGATCAATTAAAGAATCAGTCGTACAACCAGTGCTTCCCAATAGATCACTGTGTTTTATTTCCAAATTTGCCAAACTAATGTGGCTATTGGATAAAAGTTCTGGAGATGCTCTGATCGATTTTGACTCTCTAAGAAAGACCTGATCGGTGATCGGTAAATAGGCCAGTCACAAAATCCAATCTTTCCAGTCTCTGCTTTTTTAAGATTTACGGTAATTTAGCTGCAGCGCTCCTTCACACGAAAAAACAAGTCAACACTTGTTTTAGAAGAGACTGAGAGACGATTGGAATATTAGCCTTTATGCTATTAAAGAAAGTGGAGTAATAAACTGAGAAAAAGGAATTGGTGAAGTCGTTCTGTGCAGTTAAACAAACGGCAAGAAAAAGTACTTTAATGAATTCATTAAAAAGTACTTTAATGAATTCAGACCTTTTCTTTTGTCCTTTCAATTAAAACGGACACCTTTTGAGTTTGGACATTTAATTTGTTTTAAGTGCAGCAGATTACATTTTCATTTAGAAAAAGAAAAGACAAAGCCGATTTTGAAATTGCTGCTTAGTTAACAATAGTCTTGTTATTTAACAGAAAAATGCTTTTTTTTAATGTATAAACTTGATAAGCATGTTAGTCTTGTGTTGTCTTGATTAACAACTTAAGAACGTTTGATACATTTGTGGATTTTTTGAAGTTTTTGTACTGTGTTTATTATTTGTTGCTGTGTGTCATACAGTTTAACTTTTGACAAGAAACAAATACTGCAGTATTAAAATTGTAATCCATAATTATAATTATACCTTAAGAATTATAAATGTCTAGCTGATACACTGAAGAAAAAAAAACACACTTACATAAATATAAATATATTTTACCAGCAAAAAGGCTGTAGTGCAATTAATGATTTAAACCTGTAAGTGGAGGTATATTTACATTGAAGTAGTTTTTATTTGCTAATACCAATTAACTGATTGTGTGAGTGCATTTGTTGACATTTCAGTTTATAATTTAAAAACGGAATAAGAATCTAACAACATCACATTAAAGTTTGATAAATTCTGAAAAGAATGATACCAAACATTTATATGCAGGTTTTAAAATAAGCCCAATTTAAAGCGTGACAAAAAATGTGACATAAAAACGTCACATAAAATCATTGCACAAAATTGTTGCACTTTTAGGCTTAGGATTTTATATACATATTGTGGAAAGCAGCCCGGTCACAAACAGGCAGACACCGATCGTTTCAAACCACACACATGTTTATTATACATTTTGACTATTTGCAAAAGTACCGCACACACACCCCAGTGCCCCAGCACCAAGCACCCTCAAGTCCAGGCCTCTCACAATGCCTCTCTCTTCACCACCTCCACTCCTCTCCTCCAGGCTTTGTCCTCTTCCACCCAACTCCAGCTCCCGAATGGAGGGAGGCGGCCCCTTTTATGTCCACCTGGCCATGCTCCAGGTGCCTCCTGATGAGCTTCTGGCGGCACCTCCGGGTGTGGCGGAAGTGCTGACATCAAGGGCTTTTCAGGCATCCGGGAACCCCCTGGCGGTGACCACAGGCTCCTATAGGATTGAGCTTCCATGCTCTGTTCCCGTGGTCCCCATACCAACCAGGGTGGCTGCCCTCTCGTGGTCGTGAGGAGGCGTAGTCCCTCTTCAGGTCCTTCCAGGTGTCCCAGCTGGTTACCGCCCCACCTGCTCACCACTATATATATATATATTGTGGACCATAGGGGAGCATACCAGCCACCCTACCTGACACAGACAGGCACGGATACAAGTACAGGTGCAACACACCCTTATTTTTTGTTGTGGGAACAGCTTCCCCCTGCTTCCCACCCTTACAGCACATCTCTTCAGTAAAGAACCCCAGGTTCCTTTCTTCCTTTTGCCTTTACACGCCAACCACTCCTCTTCCTTCAACCTTTGTCCTCTTCCACCCAACTCTGGCCTCTGGAGTAGTGCCTGCTGATTCTTTCTATAAGGCACCAGGAAGTGCCTTATATAGTACTTCTTGAGGATGGAGAACCAACAAACTCTGGTCCACGGGTCCGCCCTGCAGCAACAAAAGAGGAAAGGGATGGGGAGGGGCTGCCCTGACCTGAGAGGTAGGCACATGGGACCAACAAATAATATTCTGAAGGAAAACAGTCCTTGGGTCCGGCACCTACCACTCGGATAATGTCTTCCACAGCTTCCTTCCTCCAGCAGGCTTCTTCTCCTGGCAAACCGATCCGATCGGCCATAACGATGTTGAGCTTCAAGCTGTCTGTTACTTTCAGGCTGCGCTTGGTCCTTCTCTTCCCCATCGGTGGATATATATATATCTGTGTAAGCCTGTGCTGTAAAAAGCCTGGGCTCCTAGAAACCATGGATTCTGGCCCTTCAATCAATCAATTGCATCAGTTGCGCATTAGCGGCTATCTGAGGGCATATTTCCTTGACTGTTTGGTTGGCCGACGTGTTCGCCTCCGTTTTCTGTTAGCAGCTAAGTGAGATTCTCTCTCCTCAGAGGTTTCGTTTTGCTGATGTGCTCACCTCGCTTTTGTATTAGTGGCTAAGCAAGTTTCTCTCTTCTTGGTGGTTTCACTTTGGCAACAGAGTTGCTGCTGTAGCCTCGGACTTCTGTGCCAGAAAGACAGATACATACACTTCCATACCTAGATGTTTATATATACCTGTAAGATATATACACACAGTATATATATATTTTTTGTTAAAGAAATGGTGAAAACTACCTTTTTTTTAATAAGCCTTGCTTCAGATAGGTACATTACAGAAAACAATAAACAATATGACAGCTAGTAATTATGAGAAGCATTGTATTTTATTTTATGCTATATGTATTATGGATAAATATTTCTGTACACATTTCATTTGTATGTATTTTAAAGAAAATTTACTTATTTTAGTATTTTATGGTCACTGAATAATAAGCCTACAGAATTTCATTTTGTTAATAAAAAATGAACAGTTAACATCTGATGTCTATGGTTTAATTATAAAAATACATTTTAATATAGGACATAAGGATTCTAAGTGTCTGGCTATGCATCGGCCTAGTGTAAAAAGTTTTTTAAAGGGATAAAGGAGAAAAAATTGGAATTGGTATTGGAATCAGCCAATCAGGTAACAAGAAATCAATGATCTGTATCAGCCTTAAAAAACCAGGAACATCCCTAGATAAAACATGGCCCCACATACAATGTTAAGGTTATTTATTCTACAAATGACTACCTCCCTGTTTCACTTGCTTTCTCTCTAAAACAAAAAAACATAGCTGGTGCCAGGCACTCTTACATCATGGGACTCATTGAACCCATAATAACACCAGCCTCACCCACTGACCTAAATAATGCACTTACTCCTCAATGGCAGAGTATTGGAAAATGCAAGCTAGAGAACAGGCATTTGACTCATATTAATATTATAATGTTCAGAATAATATGTGTATGTCTGGTTGCTATGTCTCTGTAATTCCAACAGATGGTGCGTCACAAATATTTTATTAAATATTTTATTACTACAAATGTTTGTGATTGGCTATCTGTTGGAATGACAAATGAAATGCATTTTATTACTACATGCATTACAAAATACATTCCAATTGATGGCGGACTTTAAACATTAATTCTGAGGTCTTTGTTGATTACTAAGAATTCAACACATCTTAAATGGGTGGCACTGCTTGTTACACTATAACCTTTTATGCCAAAGCAAAAGTAAATCAAGACATGGTATCATAGAATAAATGCAAGAGGATCAGCAGATTGACACAAACAAAACACAACTAGAACACATATGGAGAGCATCAAAAACCAAATGTTTTCCAATGAAAGCAGTTTTCACAAAGCATCAAATAATAGTGGGAAACGATAGCGGCAAGGTTGCAAGGATATATACATTATAAAAAGCCTGGTCTAACCTTCACTGAACATAAAAATAATAAAAGTAAAAAATAGTCTGCATGGTAAAGGCATTTAGAAAAAACAAGTACAGACTAAACTTGGGGCTGCATGGTAGCACAGTGGTAGCGCTGCTACCTCGCAGTAAGAAGACCTGGGTTTGCTTCCTGGGTCCTCCCTGCATGGAGTTTGTATGTTCTCCCCGTATCTGCATGGGTTTCCTCCGGGTGCTCCGGTTTCCCACCACAGTCCAAAGACATGTAGGTTAGGTGCATTGGTGATCCTAAATTGTCCCTAGTGTGTGCTTGGTATGTGGGTGTGTGTGTGTGTGTCCTGTGGTGGGTTGGTGTCCTGCCCGGGATTTGTTACTGCTTTGCGTCCTGTACTGGCTGAGATTATTCCAGACATTACGACCCTGTGTTAGGATATAGCGGGTTGGAAAATGACTGACTGACTGAGACTGAACATGCAGACAGTAGATACAGAAAATAAACACTGTTAAGAATTCTAGAAATGAAAACTATGCTATAATGAAATGCTTCTAATGCTTCTCTCTTGACATTACTGTCAGGCCTTATAGTTACTTTTCCTCAGAAGCATGTACTTTATAAGACACATACTGTAAAATAATAAATTACAATACAGTGGTAATTCACACCGTTCAACCTGATACTCCTAGATGTTCAGTCTCCCAGGAAGCTTTGGTCTTACATTGCTGTTCAGTGTCTTAACTGCATCTGTGCTGCACATGTAGCTTAGTCATGATAGTGGCAGAAGACCCTGATCAACTCATCATCTGACCTTATAGTAGTATAGCTTAGTGGAAATGTCTATTTCCTTATCTCTGCAGCTTCTGGCCCAATACCAGTCGCTTTCCATCTGGGGTTTATTCAGCTAACTCCCTATGTCTAGGATGGTGCTCTTCGTATCCACAGCTTATGAAGTCAAAGGTAATACTCATCTCTGACATCTGAGGTGAGGGTATAGGGGATGCTGGTGTAACTTTAGTACTTGTACTGACTGGCAGCAGGGTGTTTCTTACTATTAAGCAACCAGCTTAACTTGTTTTCAGTAACACTGGTTCAGACAATTATCACAAATGTCAGATGTTACAAATATATAAATGACAGTTCATAGCAGCAAAATCTATTATCATCTGAGATTTTTAACAAACAAAATAAATTTTATGAAGCCCTCATCACAGTTAATTTCTATTAGCTTAATTCCTGAACATAATTCTAGTCCCCATACAGAAGATAATCACTACTAGTGATGAACAAACTGATTTGCAAAAAAACTGAACTTGCAGCTAAACTTAAAATTGTGAAATGAATTGTATTCCACCACAAATGAAATGTAGCACATATATTTTCATCTCATCTATAAACTTTTTCTCCATATGCAAAAGCGTAGCACACTTTTTTTGGTGCAGAGTGTAAAACAGGGACACAGCTAGATGGCACTGTTGGTCTGGGTGTGTAGCCATTGGCGAGTCTCTGGAAGTATCTGGCAGAGTCAGGAGAAAAGTGAGCACAGGTGGTGATACCTCTGCCCCCAAATGAGAGCTGCCTGGTGGAACTGGCAGAATGAATATACTTGTATGGGCGGGCAGTACACAAGAGCATGTGGAGCAACATGGGAGACTGGGAGGTATTGGAGAAAGCAGACCTTAGTTTTGTAATGATTGATCGGGATCAATATTTCTTGCCCACCCACCTTAAAAACCTTTAAAAACCGGAATACCTCATATTAGTGAATTTGGTGTTGCACAATTGTGAAATCATAAGAAAACTAATTTTAGGCACAATTTCATTAAACTGTATGCAAAATGAAACTCATTTGTTTTGTTCATAAGTATATACTACCAAGTTTACCTTTAATTGAAAAACGATGTGTATTCACTTAAATGTTGCCTCTTAGTGACAATCTGTTGTTTTATTAAGTTCAAAGTATCAAGAGAAGATCAATATAAAAGCCTGCTGTCCATCTGTGCCTATCTTCTAGGTATTTGAAACCCTGTCTTTTGATTCCCTTTTCATTTCTCATGTCTCTCAACACATGCCCCTGACCTTGTTCTCCTGCTAATGAGTGATCACCCCAACTCTCCTGCTGACCTTGGACTCCATCACATCAGTACCACTCCTGTGGTTACTTCCACTTCATCGCTTGAATCACTTTTGGCCTTTTGTTTGTCTTCTGCAAACACCAGACCTGGCATCCTCCTATTGGTTATTCTAGCTCTGTATCCTTGAGCTTTCATTTCCCTTTTAGTATTTAAATTGTCATTCACAGGACAGCCAGTCCAAGGGTGTGTTGTGTTGTGGCATTCTTGGGTGTCTGTAGGATCCAAGGTAATTTGGCCTGATGGGTGACACTGTTTCCGGTAATTGCATTTCTCAGAAAAAGGGCAGATGTTAATTCATGCTTCAAATTCTATTTCATTACTTCCTTTTCTTTTCCAGTGATTCAGAAAGTTCCTTATTTGCCACAAATCACCTCATCTGCATATGTAGGACGGATAACTGCAACAACATTTACATTGGGAACACCTGTGAATTTCTTCGATTTCGCAGCGCTAGGCTGTACCGCAGGGTGTCAGGTCTGGCTGGCTATCGCCCAAAGTTCAGCAGGTGAGTAGCATTCAGCGTTGAATTTATTAAGCACAAACAAATTAACTTGTAAAAGTTTGTTTAAATTCCAAGCTGTAATTTTCGTTATGCCTGAAAGGCAAAAATGGTGTATGTGCAAAAAAAAAAAAAAAAAAAATCAGATTTATAAAACTGTATGCATGCCATGTGCCATGGTAAGTTCTTTCATAATTCTCAAATCAACTTAAAACTATGCACTTGTGCTCGAGCTTTTAGTGACTCTCTACCACCATATATGGTCTTAAAATGCCTTTCCTGAAAATTTAGGATCTAATCGCCATACACATTTGGTCATGCTCTTGAGTGATGTCTTTACCACAAACAATGGAAGATCATAAAAAATTAAACACAATGTGAGTTGACACAGGCTACACCCTCAAAACTGAAAAATTAGTAAGAACATTTTTTTTTGAAGTTGTAAAAAAGTAAAATAATTTTGCCAAGTCAATGTCACAATGTTAGTTACACCTTAGCCAAATTCTTTTTAATCTCTCTTTTAATGACTGGTTACATTGGTAAGTGCTGTATGAGCATGTACCTTCCTCTTACTCTTGTATTTGTGACTATTTATAAATACCTTGAACCTGTCTTCAAAAAAGAGACCTATAAAACAATAAACTGAACCCAAGCCTAAAATCATACATATTGACATTGTGCCCATTTATCCATAGTACCACAATCTAGCAAAGCAATGTCAATGATTCACCAGTCTTGAAGATGCATGTGTTTTACTGATTGACATCTCTAAACTGACCACGTACATACTTTAACCCTTAATTAGATCACCTTAGTACAGGAAATATATGCATGGGTGAATATTTTGAATTGTTTGAATGTTTTTTTTTGTTCGCCAATGCTGTAATAATTTATTCCTCTTTCCTTAACAGAAAAAAATGATTATGAAACTCAAAAAATGAACACTTTCTCAAAAATATCTCCTCCTCCTAATATGACTTTTGTGGGTATTCAGACCACTGTTACTAGTGCCCCAGGGAACATTCTCCAGAGAGTTTTCAGACCTGGGCCTTTGAGTACAGGCTCTAAGTTCAGGTAAGACACCAGCTTGCTGATAGAGTGTGTTAACATTTATTAGATGGCAATGTGTAACAGCCAAACATGGTCTTATGTATTGTGCAACTGTTTTAATATATGTTATAAAATGCATAATACAATCATATCATAAAAAGTAAACAGGTGACACGGTCACATTATATAATATTGTAAACTTCATGAGAGCTACTTAAATGCATTTTATATTAAATACTGTTTTAAAGTGAGTCAATAATATAGTCATTAAATGGCAAGCAGCTCAGGGCATTTTATGACTTCTCATTTTGTTAATAAATAGACATTTAGCTCATTTCATAATGGAGCCTTCAAACACTGTATAATGACTTAAAGGAATACTCCATCCAAAAATGATTTTTTATGGATTATTTATCCTGTTCTGTTTTTAAAAATGGTTGAGAAAGTTTTTTAATTTCTCCATGTTTTTATGGAGAACAGAGATACCAAACTTCCCAACACAATAAGCTTCTATCAGGATCAACTCTGAACAAACAGAAAACAATATCAAAATGCTCATGAAAAAAATGTAATTTACTCATGTTGCATAATACATATGCTGAACAACTAGTCGCATGCTCACAGAACCCCAAATTATTGTCAAATTAGCCACTTTCTGAAAATCTGATTTTGAGCAGCTGGGGAGCGTGCTCAAAAGAGAGTAATCATTTGAACTGAGGACCCGCCTCCTCATCTAATTTATTGGTCAGGAATCCTGTCCAGTATTAGTTCATTCATTGGCTACCGTGATGCTTCACATCATATCAGCACTGCAGAGGGTGATCTAAGGAAGGTAAACAATTAAGAAAGAACAAGAAGTTGAAAATATTATCAGATGGAAAGTATGCCTTGTATTTGTGCATATCTGAGGTGCTTCAACAAGCATTACGTGAATTCAACTGTACAGTTTCACAAACTGCCAGTGAAAAACCCGGAAAAATAGTGTTGTGACTTATTGATCAACAAATGAGAGGAGAGGGAAGTCTTCATTTCAAAAGGTTGATCCCATTCATGAGATGATTTTCTGGACTTTGTTTATTTATCAATATTTTAGCTAAATTACATGTGTTTAGGATGTTGTGGGCATATGACTCGATATCTGACTTAAAGATTATATTATACAAGTAAATGGAGATTTTTTCATGAATGCTTTGCTATTGTTTGCTGTTTATTCATCATTGGTCCTCATAGAAGCCTACTGTATCAGTAACTTTGTTATCTCCATTCTTTATAAAAAATATGAGATTAAACTTTTTTGTGTACTAGTGCAAACAAGAAAAAGTAAGTCATAGATGGGAGAAAAAAAATCATTTTTGGGTAGAGTATACTTTTAAGGACCTTATCTTAATTCTTCAGTAAGAAAAAGACTACAGCAGTAGCATAGTAGTAGCTACATAGGCCCTACAACATTACATAATGCCCATTACATTTTTGAGAACTGAAAAATGACCAAAATCATAGGCCTTAGAGTAATTTTCAGTGGCTGCAGCTCACTCAGTCATGGCTCCTGCACACTATTAAGTAAGTTTACATTTTCACAAAAGCCATCAATTGACATTAGGGCAATTCCCAATGAGGCATCTAATGCAAATCCTGTGAAGTGACCTTCAGCATACTCAAACACAAACCACAAAGAGACTTTCAATACAGGCTTTCAAAATTGAGTTTGTTACATACAGCAAAAAAGAAGATGGAGGCAATGGAAATTGTTTTTTGCACTTGTCCTAAATAAAGCGAGTAAACATACAATACATAAAATGTATTCCACATCATACACTTCACAAACAAAAACATAATTAACTCATTATAATAATTAGTTAAATGTTTGTTATTCAGTAGTCTTCTAGTATTAGCTTCAATGTTTCTGTCAGTCCACACCCAAGAAAGAAGCACAGGATCACAAGTCAGATCTAACTAGCGAGTCCAAAGGCCAAACTCTGAGCTTTATCCTGAAGTATTCTTCTTCAGAGTGCTATTTCAGGTATTAAAATTATCTTCAGCATAGTCCTTAAAATCAATAAGACACAAAGTGATCTCAAGTACAAGTCATGAACTTAATGATAAAGGAAGCAACAGCGTTATTATTGGCACAAGCCCTAAAGATGTCTTTAATGAAACTTATCAAGTGGCCTTTAATATAAGCCATGAAATGACCTCCAGGTCAGGCACTGAAATTGCTGTCAATGTGCATGCATGTCAACTAATTTCTTGTATAGTTCTTAAATTTTAATCTAGGTAATGGATAGCATTACACAAGGCAGAAGCAATGTATTTTATTATAGTACAACCTCAACATTCAGTGAAGAAAATTTACAATATCCAGAATATGTCATTAAATGAGAACAACTATGGTCATAATTTATCAGTGGGCACAGCTCCTGCAATGTACAAAAAACATAATGAGAAGAAAATAAGTCGCTAAATGTGGAATTTGTAATTTCTGGAAAGAAATCTTCTAAAGCAGATTTGAACAGTTTGAAGTACTTGTACAAATAGCAAGTAGACATCTTCAATAAAAGTGATTTGGTATTGTCTCTTTATGTTTTACATTTTAGTGCAAAGTATTTTGTTGTCAAAACCGATACAATAGTTGCTGAGACTGATTGGTCACCGGATATCAGCCTTATAACACGTAAGTAGTTCTCCAACTTTATTAATGTAGGCTGTCATTTTAAACATAAAGGGATCATGATAATAAACAGTGTGGTGGCAAAGTGTACACCACTGACCCCTCACAACTCCAGGGACCAGAATGCAATTCCAGGCTGCTTGCTGAATTTGTGGTATCTGTACAATCCCCTTTGACTGGGCAGATTCTTTCTGGGTACTCTGGTTTCTTCCCATATTACAGATAGTGACGGAGTTAATTGAGGACTTTGACATAGTCCAATATGAGCATATGAGTCTGGTCTGTCATGAATCAGCACCCCCTCCATGGTTGGTTTCTGATGTTTGCCTGATGAGACTGGCCTATCTTTTAGGTCAATTTGACTCTATAATTGAAAAAAAAACAGACCCAGAAAATGAATGGATGGGTAAATAATTTGGGGTAATTGGTCCAGACACTTTTTAATTTTTAGACTCATTTTACATACAGTATGCTCAGGTCTATTTTTGCTGGATTGTCAAATACCCTAAACCCACTCTCCTTCTTCCCAATATATTTTTGGTTTAATTGCCAACATACGAGAAAAGACAAAAAGCGAAAATTAAAGCTGTAAATTGAAAAACAAACTTGAAAAAATTGTTAACAATTATTTAGGATCAAATGCATTTTCATTAATTTCATAACATGTGTCTCCGACACAGTAGCCAACTGGGAGCAGTACTTTTACCATGATAGCACTTCTAAAAATGCAATTATTGAATCTCTTAACATTTCTTTAACTTTTCCCCCCACAGCTCAGGATCCTGCAAGCATTGACACATGGTTTGGAAAAAGGTCTGGAGGAATGGTGGTCATTACTGTCATCCTGTCTGTCCTGACAGCGATCCTGCTTTTGCTGTTTTTAATCATGCTTTATCTCACTTGGTCAGTGCAAGCTTTCTTCTTGTTGCTCCCATTTTATTAATGATGTGAGCAGATTAATTTGCATTGTTTATGCAAGGTGACTTACAAAATGAGAATACAGTACAAGCAATATTTGCAAAGACAGGTTAAGTAACTCATCCAAGGTCAGGCAGTGAGTCAGAGATTGGGAACTTAGGTATGGTAGAGCTTTAATCACTGCATCACTGTAGTAAGGACAGGGAAGGGATAGAAACAAGAAAAAGAAATAACCAGGTAACCAAGAAATATAAGAGCAAAATGAAAAGTTAAAGTTCAAGGTAAATCGAGAGTCAAAACTAAAACCAAAAACTTGAAACTAGGTCCTACTTTAAATTAAAGCTAACTCCACTTGAGATTTTAGAAGACGTTGTTTATCTTCTGAGGGACAATAAAACCACTGCCATATTTATGCTGCCACTTCTGTGAGGTGATCACAGGCACCTAATGCATCCAAAATGTGTGGTATAAACCTTTGTCAAAATGAATCATATTACGAAATGTAAACCACAAAAACAGAGTCCTGATAACAAAAATCTCCATACTTATTAAAATACACATATGAAATAAGTTATATATAACTCATATAAACTGATTTATATTACCATTTGTCATATAGCTGAAAGCACATAGAAGTGTTTTATTCTATAATAATTAGAGCTTTATTAAATACTACTTGAAGGTTACTTTGATGCAAAATAGCTAGTTTTGCATCTATGGGCTTGTTTATAATTCATGCTCAGAACGCGTATGTGCATGCATCATGGCTGCCACGTGTTCCCAGAGTTCATTTGACACATCCTCTGAGCAGGTCCTCAGAAATTAACGCGATGTGTGTGCGAGTTGCAGTACCAGCAATCAAAAAGTCGGGGGGCACAGTGTGCTAAAAATTGGAATGTGACGTCAGAGTATCTGGTTACTATCTACACGTGACAGAAAGCCGCTATGCGTGTCATATGGTATCGATGTGCGTGCTTTGAAGTTTGATGAAATGGTTCGATGTGGTGAAGCAAAATTCCGACATACAAATGCATTCATCGTGCTTTTATATTCAAGCGTCTTATATTCCAGATCGTAATGACACAATACATTTTAAAAGTCTCACATACCGTCTTCAGTGCCGTCTTTTTTTTCTAGGGCTTCCTCCCGACCAAACAGCAGAGGCAAACAGCAATAGATAGCCACACAGAACACATTAAATGTATGCTATTCCAACTCTCTTCACATTTAGAATCCTTAAATTTATACTTGATATCACTTTCATGATGAAATGCATTAAAGTATGTATGTTGCATTTTACAGATAAATCATTAATTTCATTTAAATAATGAATACTGTTAATAATTACACACATGGGGATGACAGTCTCGCAGGGAGTCACATCGCTGGTATTCCCTGCCTGGAGTTTGCATGTTTTGCTTCTGGGTTTCCTCAGTGTGCTCCGGTTTCCTTCCAAAGATATGCAGATTTGGTGACACTAAAATGACACTAGTGTATGTGAGTGCTTGTATTCACCTTGCGATGAGATGATGCCCTTCCAGGTATTGTTTCAGCCTCGTGCCCGATGTTTGCTGGAATGTATAAATCCCTGGATTGATGGATTTAATCATTGAACATCCTTTTCAGAGATATTGCGGGTATTAATAGGTGTTCCAGGCAATTCACAGCACAGGGAAGCCGAACCTGTTCTCACCGTGATAATATCTCGCACGGCCACCTGGTGGATTCCTCCAGATTTCTGTAAAGTATGTACGCAAGTACAGTATACACAGTAAAATGCTTGTGTAGCAGGAGCGTCCGCTGCAGCATGCGTCGCGTCGCATGAAGTATAAACCCGGCCTAAGACTTGAACAGAATATACAGCAAATGATGGTATACCACTTGGAGTACTGCTTGCACAAGGCAACAGCAGTCAGAATTCACACAGGGGTTGTAATTGGGAAAACTATGATTAAATCAATAAAGCTCAATATGTGTAGCAAGAATCATGGACAGAGAACACAGCAGTAAATCATAAAGGGTTAAACATAACCAGAGCCAAGAAACAAGACATGTAAATCATGATTAGAGGGCAGAAAATGTGCGGTAACCTGTAAATTAAAAGTTAACAATAAGAAATGATACAAAGCTTTTTCCTTGGCAAATATAAATCTGAATGATTAGGTAGATGTGGCACCAGCTTTTTATAGGGTAGCATTATGACATGTGTCCTGTAGAGACCATCCACCAATGAATGAAAAACACAAAGTACCCGTGTCCTATCTTGGGAATTACATCAGGAATTACTCACAAAGCCAATGCAAGTGTTTTTAGATGCAGTCTGGACATCTACACAGCAGTAAAAATGAATGCAGCAGTTACAAACTACAATTTTGGTAGAGAAATAGAGACATTTTAAATTTTCTTTTTTGTAATCTACATATCAACTCAAAACTGCTGTTTTATAAGCTTTGATTGCTGAAACCAATATGCAAAAGTAAGGTGGAAGGTTAAAATTATTTGATCAATTTAGCTTCAAAATTTAGACACTGTGGCACCAGGAAAATATTAATTATGCTACAATTAGTTAACCAAACAAGCTTGATGCACTAAATGATTTGTAGTTATTTGTAAAAATTTCTTACTTTTGAAACTACCTCTGTTGACTGCTTGCATGTTTCAAAGTGTGTAAAATGTGTGACTTTAATAATCTTCCAGTAATGAAAATGAATTATATTTTATACACTCATGAAAAGCCTATTATGATTTCTCAAGTAGCATGGTTTAAGTTTGCTTTCAACAACCTTTTTGTTTTCTTTTTCCAGTTCTAGCCATTTCAGAGGAAAAGAGAACATTTCCTCCTCTATGATGAACATCAAGCAGTACAGTACCCACTATCAAACATCCATAATAAACAACCCGCCAGCTGTCCTGTCTTCCTGAGGCACCGACACAGCACATCTTTAGCTCTGGACTCATGACGTGTACTGCTACTCGTACACTGACCAACTTCTTCCGTTGCTGTTTGCATAGGGTTTCTTTCCAGACAGTGGCTGAGTTGGGTCTAGTTTGTCAGTCTTGCTTCTTATGCTCAATTTGTGGATTTAAAGGACATCACAAAATATTGAAGAGCATTCTAGCTCATGAGAAACTGAATCCCATGGTTGGAAGGCTTAATTTCATAAATGTACAAATGTTTTTTATTTCCCTATTTTATATGTATATGTAAAATGCTCTATACACTTTAAATGGAAAGGCTGTCTCTTTAATTTTCCTAAAGGATGGGCGCTTTATGAAGATGAAGAAGTTTCATGAAATAATATGTTTTAATTTATCATAAACTTCTGATGGACACTACTTTCATGTATATTATGAAACAGCTTTATTTTTCTGTTTTCGGTACATGTTTGTTTAAATTGTTGCCTAGTATTACATTTCCAATTTCTATAAATAAAATATCAAAGAAACCCAACATGGCTGAATTCATTTTGAGTGGACAGGATTTATTCTTTAGGGTTGGTAGTATTTAACTATACCCAACAAGAATATCTCTTAGGGCACATTTCATTATAACCCTGATTTCATGTTCCCCATACATTAATGTATACAGGAGACTTTAAACTTTTGTGCGCTCAATCCCTTTCTCTTTGCTCATTGGCCACCATAACGATGACAACTTCTGTTTTAACTTTTACAATTCTTGCCTTCCTTTGTTGTCCACATCCAACCAGACTAATCCCCGCAGATCTTTATACAGTAGGTAATAAACTACAGATATAATGCCAAAAGATGTCCAAATGCCCATCACTTGCTTCTGTAATCTGTAGTCTATGCTTATCATATCCTCAACGGCTATTTACATTGAGCCTGGAAAGATCCCCTAGAAGAGAGGTTGACCATGCAGCTCAATGATCTTCATAGCATGAGACCTCAGAGGCTTACATTTTGAATTGGGAGAGCCAGATACACAGCCAGTCCTGATCTTACTTCTGTAAATGTTCTGCTCTGGTTAAAACACTCTTACATGTGCTACTGTCGATAGATTAAACTTAATTGTATTTCTGAACCACTTCCCTACCGTGCACCATGATGATTATGGTGGTCAAAATAATGGACTGAGCAGTCAAACATGAAAGTGGAAGGGCAGCAGACTACTTTGAGTGAAAGCCAAACACAGAAGGTGAGGAATCTGGTACTTGGAATTCACCAAATATGAGGGTGTGAATGTACTTCCAGCATTCAGAAGACAGCAGAAGAGGTGTGGTAGGAGGTGATTTAGGAAAAAAGGCAGTGCTGTGCACCAGTAGAAATCTGTGAGAAGAGATGGAGAAATGTGAGCTGCCCTCTGTAATCTGAACACCAGATTATGCCCATGGAATGGTATTCTCATCATCATGTTCTGCAGTTTTCTCTCATGTGACATTCTCAGAGCTGGTAGTCTTAATGCTTCAGGTAAAAGAAAGTAGTGACCTCTGGAAGATACATGTATATTCCCATCAGGATAATTCAGCACTTTGTCAAGTCAACTCAAGTTTATTGCCATGTGTATAGTACAATACAATTCTTACTATCATGTCTCCTTAAAACAGTTGACAAAAATGCAATACAAAAATGAATTAATAAGTAAAAAGTAATATATATAGTATGCAGGATTACACTGTACAGTATATGCATATCGATATATGTATATATATAGTCACAAGTGCATGTAAAACCAACAATACCACCACATGGCAGACACTAACAGAATCTCCATTTTTCTCCTCTACAGCTTGAATGTTCCCTCGGAGCCCCACCTTTTCATGGGCTTGGCTCTATGTATGCCAGCATGTGGACCTTTAAATGCCAGTCGAGACAATGCTTTCAGCTAATTTAGGTTTAAATTGATGAGAACATCATTCTAAAGTGCATCAATACCACTTTTTGTTGCTTGTTTGCAATTAACTTCATTAAATATTTCATCAGTTTGGTGCCCCAACTATTTGCACCCATGTCTGTTACATCAACTACAACATATATAATATTTGAATTGTTATGATTGACTGTTCATCAACCTTACAACTTATGTTTACAAACTATAATTGAACACAGAGATGTGAGAGTAAATGGTCCTGTACAATTTACCAGAAGAGAGGACTGAAAAAAAGAAACTGTGCAATGTGTCTGAGGTCTTTAATAAGATTATGAGCCTTTCTATGGCAGGGTATGTTAAATATATCCTGAAAAGATGGCAATGCCAGTAATATTATGTGCCACCTTCACCACGCTCTGCAACACTTTAGGTTATTTTGCCGACCAGGTGCCATACCAAGACATGATGTAGCCAGTGATGATGGACTCCACTGTGTACCTGTAGAAGTTTGTGAGAACAGATGGAGAAATGTTAGCTACCCTCAGGTGTCTGAGGACATAGCACTGCTGCTGAGCCTTTTTTGACAAGGGACAAAATGTGTTATGCACACTTCGTTTCATCAGCTATGGTCATTAAAAAAATTAAAGCTACTTAGACCTTCAGAATGATCTTCTCCAATGTAGTGTTCTTCCTTCCGCTTTCTGAAGTCTATGTCCAGCTATATGACATTTTCTGGCTTTACTGAGTAAGAACTTTTCTCTGTAAGCCATCTCATCATTGTTGATGATCGGGCCTATGATGGTGGTGTAATCAACAAATTTAAAGGTGCAGTTGGAGTTATGTCTGAGAACACAATTTTTTTTCTTTATATCTTTTTCACATAACTAAATTCAAAATCCATAATAGTGGATGTAGACTGATGTATTAATGTAGTGCTCTAGGGACAGGAATATTCAGTAGAATTTCCTTTGGCATCATTCATTTCAATGGATGGGTAACAGAAAGTAGTTCATCTTTCAAAATTCATTTGGAATAATTGCCATATGTCATTCCGCAGGTGAAACTTCTGGGTCAGGAGAAAAACCAGCCCATTCTCGGTAACAAAACGTGTGAATTTTTTAGACCCATAAATATTTGTTCTAAATGATAAAACAGTTTCCACCCCTGTTCTATAAAACTGCATTAGCCTGCCGGGCTACCTGGCCTTGCTGAAATGGGCTATAGGAGATATTTCTTTAGATGTCAATGTGTTCAGTAGTAATCCCTTTGGTATTTTATCAGTCCTATGGAAGGAAAAATTGGAAAAAAGCAAGAATGTGATAAAACTATAAAGCTACACATGTAATAGGAGGTGACTCAGGCCGAAGAAAACGTTTGGGCAATTTCTTTGTTCTACTTTTCTCTGATAAAGTGATGGTTTGGTTTTCTTTAAATACAGTTCACTTTAATATCCATTGGATGTCACTATAGAACTTTAAGAAACTAATTTCATGACTTCAATGACAGAGTAAAATGTGTGTTTATCCAGTCATCCATTGTTGAACTTGGTTGCGCCTTTTCAAACTGCAGGGGACCAGAGCTTATTACAGCAGCCCAGGATTGGACATAAGGGTGGAACAAATCCTTGATAAACAGCCAGTCCATAGAAGGGTCCTTTCACTCACTTGCTCACTTGTAACAGGCAGATCTAGAGCTTTCAATTAATCCAACACACATATTGTGTGGAATATGGAGGTAGGGAGACTGAAGCAACCCTACTCAGACAGAACATCCACTTGTAACTTGAGCTGGATTCAAACCCCAGTAGTCTGAAGCTGTGTGGCAGATGATCTAATCATAAATCAAATGATATAAAAAACTTATTCTCATAGATGCAGCATTTAGCCTATATGCAGAATGAACTCTCTACAGGAATAATTAATACAGCCAAGCTATGTAACAAAATGGGTATGCAGGGAATCTGGAGACATTAAGACCTGAACATCCCAACTCTAAACCCAAATAAGATAATGAAAACCTTTTCCGTTAAACAATTTTTTTTTATGTAAATATCAATGCTCTGCTCCTTATATATTTATAAATATATGCAGAATAGGTAGATTTTTGCATCCATAGCTTTTTTAGTTTAGTTCAATTTATTCTTATCAAGCACACTTCCACTTATGAGTCAGCAGGCTATGTAGTAATAACAAGTATAATTTGAGAAGCTAAATACAGCACACACAAAATATAATGATGAAATATAAACAGAGGATTGTTATATTTAAACACATTCACACTTATTCATAACAAAATAACTTGGTCTCCGAAATTAACAATATAAGTGGAATATGAGATGAAGTGGAGATCTCAGAGAAAACCCACCCAGACACAAGGAAAACATGTCGCCACCACAATGATAGCATCTGGTAAGGACTAGCTCTCTGGTGCCTACAAGTGCCCTTGTAAAAGAAACCATGTTGAGCTTTTTACCAGGCATGGTTATGTACGTGCACGTTCCATCTTCCCTATTACCCTTTAACATACTCTATGGATGCACATATTAACATAATCTCATAAAGAGCACCACCATGGCTGTGCAGGTAGTAGAAGAATTTTGATTAGCTTCCATTGTTGTGTACTTACAATTTGTTCTTTGGATTCTGAGTAGAGTAATAATATGACCATTTAAGTAAACACATTTTGTCAGCTAAAATATACATAGCAAAGTTCTAAACAGAGGCAAAATTAATATTAATTATAAGTAAAGAAAATGTCTTTAATGAGATTTAAGGGTTTATGTTGAGGCAACATCCTCAATGTCTAGGCAATGTGCAGAAGCAAAAAAAAAAATTCAGGGAACATTAAGAAGTGACTGTTTAATGGTCCAGTGTGCAGTGCTGAAGAAGGTGCTGAAGACAGGGGCTGAAGAAGGTAGAGAACAGCAACCAAGTGCATCCCAAGACTAAACTGACAGAATAATGAAACTAATACTCTTCACTCCATATGAGAGAAGGTTACTTGAGGACCTGGACCCCTAAACTCCAAGTAATTTTGAACAGTTTGCTTTCTTTTTGCTAGTGTTATTAAGTGTAGTTTATCTATCCATCACTTTTTTATTCAATTCAGTGTTGTTGTGATCCTGTACCAATGCTGACATAACTGAGTGCAATATAGGAAACATCCCTGGAAGGGGCACTAGTCCATCAGAACGCCCATTCACACTCAGACACCTATGCCTGGCCAGTCTGGAGTTAACTTCACCATGAATGCCTTTTCCATGTGGAAGATAAGTTGGAATGCCCAGAGAAAACACCACACAGATATGGGGAGATTTAATAACTCCAGTTTAACTCAATCTAATGTAATTTTCATACAAGTTGTTCTCATAAATCAATTTACAAATGATAATTTCACAGTTATTAAAATAAGCACAGCAAGATTAACTTATCAGGTTTCTTTACAAGAGACAAACTTGAGTTTTAGTGGTTTACTGTGTACAAAAGAGTTTTTAGAAGAAACCACTAGAGGTCACCAGACTCCTCCAAATCCCATATTAGCATAGCATAACTCAGACCTTACTCGAACTCAGGACAATGGGAGACAGAGCCTGTCCTGGTCAGAACCACATCCCATTTTCACATTAATGTTTTTTTGAACTGCCCATTCATTGTCTATCTATCTATGTTCTAAAACCCATTTTTATGTGTTTTATTGAAATCAAATTATGAATATTAATTGATGTAGTAGCTAAATGATAAGGAGAAGTAACAATTCATTGTAAATGAAGCCTTTCTGTTTTTATTCAGCTTGACAAATTTGAGGTTGTTTTTACTAAGTTACACCAAATTAAAGAAAATGAATCACTAATATACACACATTCCAGTTTTGCAAAATAGGCAGCATACAACATATGCACCCTGGAGCATAGCCCGACTAGACAAACATAGCTGGGATTTCAGTTGGTAGCAGAACTGAAATACAGGTATTACAAAATAATGCAGCCACCATATGCAAATTACTGTACAACAGTGCAGCTTGCATTGTGCTTTTAAGATTACCTAGATACTTTGTTATATTATAGATAGATAGATAGATAGATAGATAGATAGATAGATAGATAGATAGATAGATAGATAGATAGA
>JANRMT010062814.1:99387172-99440601 GCA_026402145.1 Polypterus bichir lapradei
CTGAGAGAGGGTGTCTGATGTTGTGAGACCCGAAACACCCGATGATCTCAGGGAACATCACTGATGATGTGTCCCAGCGCATCCAGAGATGTATCTAAGTATTGTATTGTCTCACACCATAAAAACCTTTTTAGAGACTGGTCCTCGTGGTAGGCCACCTGGACACACTGTGGTTTGGACAAAGATTGGAGTGAAGGATGCAATTATCTATCTGTTCCACAAGGTTTATTTCCACTGGGACAAACCTAGCAACACTGTGAGGATTATCTCTCCATTAAAAAAAAAAATCCTGGGAGAGAAAGACAGGAGACGAGACGTGATCTTCACGTTAAGATCACGGAAGACACTTAAAAGACCCACGAGATGAAAGAGATTGGCCACAGAGCATCTCGCAGGGACCTTAAACATGAGACTTTGTGCCAAGAGATTGACCCAGGACCATCTCATGATGACATAGAACATGAGATTCTTGCAAGACACAACCTTCTTACAACCAATATCAAATAAGACCACGAGCAGCAAAACACTCAGTTGTGTGAGTGTAAGGATTTGAACACACACAGATCCAGGCCTCTCAGCGCATATAAAGCGTATAAGGACAATACGTTATAAATGATACGTTGACGACTAAGCAAAGAAGAAAGCAGCACAGAGAAAAGAGACTCAAAAGCGTTGGAAAGAAAAAAGAGCAAAAAACAAAAAGAATAATCTAGGTGCAAATTCAGAAAATAAGGAAAGTAATTATCAGCCCGGAACAAGTGGAATTGAAAAAAAGCACATCCAATCGGGGTCAGAATTAAAAGAGAGAGAGCAAAAGACAAAGTAGAATTTCATAAAGGTGTTCACAAATGTTGGAGCTATAAACATGCAGAGCAGGTTAAAGATTATGAAAGCAGAGAGGCTCAAAAAAAAAGGTGTGTTACACATTTGGAGAAAGTTAAAGAATATGAAAGTAGGAAAAATAGAAAGTTTAAAAAAAAGAAAGTAAAGATCGCAGTAGCACAAACAAATGGAAATTATTACTCGAAAATGAGAAAATAATCATCATGGACCAGGTGTCATTGAAAAAAAAGCAGGACAAAGCAAGGTCATAAATAAAAGACAGAATAAAAAACAAAGTAAAACATCATAAAGAGGTTAAAAAACAAGGGGGCCAAACACATGCAGAGCAGTTTGGAGATAATGAAAACTGGAATTCAAAAGACTCAAAAAAAATGTGGGCGCGAAACACATGCAGAGCTAGATACAGAATATGAAAGCAGAAAAAAACAACAGTGTTAAAAAAAGAAAGTAAACATCGCATTAGTGCAAAGAAAGAGAAATTATTACTTGGAGAAATAATGAAAAGCCAAACAGAGATCAAATATATGGACATAGGTGATATGTCAGAAGTATATAAATATTGTAAGGCTTTGAAGTTTAAGTCAGAGAATTTCAAAAACTGGGTTTACCTCACTTGCATTTATTGGTTACTTTGCAAAAAAAATTATTAGCTGCTGATGATGTAGATTGTTTTGTCTGTGGTGAAATTCCAAACAGAGAAACCTATCCTGAATTATGGTACAAAGTCATTAAACACATGTCTCACAGACCTCATTTAAAAGATTCAGCATATTTGGACTTGAAAGATTCCAAATATTGCTTTTACAGAAGTTCTGAAATAAAAGTGAAACTAATGAAATAGCAACAATTCAAAGAAAAAAAAAATCTTAAAAGTGTGCATCTGGAAAACCAAACACTGGGGTTGGCGAGCAAAGCGAGCAAGGGTTGAAGCCCCCTAGTGTTTTTAAATTTTTAATTTCTCTAGTACCTTCAATACCATCCAGCTATTTCTGTTAAAGGGTATGCATACACATGAGCCTATGTTGCCCTGGATAATGGTCTATCTGTCAGGTAACCGCAGTTTGTGAGACTTAAGGACTGTGTTTCTGATATGGATGTGAGCAACACTGGAACTCCACAAGAAACAGGCCTTGTCTCCTTTTCTCTTCACTCCCTACACTTCTGACTCTAAATATAACACCATGTGTCTTGTAGAAATTCCTAGATGATTCTGCACTTATGGGGTGTATTGATAAAGGAGATGAGACAGAGTCTGCGGTGGGTTGGCACCCTGCCCAGGATTGGTTCCTGCCTTGTGCCCTGTGTTGGCTGGGATTGGCTCCATCAGACCCCTATGACCCTGTATTCGGATTCAGCGGGTTGGAAAATGGATGGATGGATGAGACAGAGTATTGGAGTCTGGTAAAGAACTTTGTTTCTTGGTGTAGAAATAATTGTCTGCAACTTAACACCAGACAAACCAAGGAGCTAGTGATTGACTTTCACCACAGTCTCTACGTTCAGTTCCTATTTAGGGAGTGGATGCAGAGTTGGTGCACTCCCACAAGTACTTGAGAGTCAACATCAAAGTCAGATGAAGCTGGTCTCATAACACCCATGAACTATATAGGAAAGGGCAGATCAGACTGTGTATTCTTAGAAGATTGCATTCTTTTAATATGGGAAATTACATCCTTCAGATAGAAAGGCCCACCAAGTCTACAACCTAATTAAAAAGGCAGGCTAATTTATAGGATGCATTTAAAACCCCCTGGAAGTAGTAGCAATGGAGAGAATGAAAACAAAACTGAGTGCCGTTATGAACAATGCTGCCCATCCTGTCTCTATCACATTAACATTAAGGACATTCAGCCAATGTATCATTCAGCAGAAGTGTGTCAAACAAATGCTATTGGAGCTCCTTTATACCAACAGCAATATGCCTGCACTGGGACTGTGACTACCAAGGCAGAAGTTTTATTTCTTTTTAATTCTCCTTTTTTAAGTCATTCTGGTGTATGTTCAGAATGCAGTTTGTGTATGTGTATCTGTCTATTCTAGAAGCAGAACAGGCATCCCGGCCGGGAAGAAGGATGGTTTCATATCCAGATAGGAGGCCAGAACAGAAAGATAAAGTGATTGGTTGGTGGGACTAGAAAATAAATGTGTGTCTGACCGGTATCAAATAATGGATGGAACAGTGATAGCCAGGACACCAGCAGGGGTGCTTGGGATATGGGGTCTGGAAAAACAGCCCTGTCTAGGACCCTGGGGACAGATAGAGGTTGCAGTTGGTGAAAGACCTTTGTACTTTCATTATGGCCTGGATTTGCCTCCTGGAGGGCTTAAAAAGGGGCCCGCTGCCAAACATGGATGAGTCAGAGTCAGGAGGCAGTGGGCTACAATCTTGGAGGAGGAAGAAGGAGGAATTGTGATTGGTTTATTTGTGTTTATGTCTATTTTGATATGTCTTTGGAAGCGTGATCATTGGAAAGGTGCTGTATTCGAATAAATATCTTTTACTTGAACCGGGAATTGTGTGAGGTATTACTGGGTCTGTAGTTTAGGTCTCACTGGTGCCCCCTTGTGGTTGCACTATTTACATACGTACATATGTATGTATGTATGTATTTATGTATGTATTTATTTATTTAATAAGCTTCTGTAAAAAGCCAGATTTACCCCTGTGGACAAATAAATAAAGCTCTATCTACTTGGGGAAACTGAATGTCTCTAGGGAAGCATTTTGGTCTTACATGCCATATCCTCGCAGGAATATGCTGTATGTATGCTTTTGGCATTTCATTTTTATCCAATGATCACTCATGTGTTAATCGATTTTGATTTTCTTATCCTTGGTCTTTTAGGCAGTATGTATTATTCTCTTTAAATGTGATGGTTTGTTGAGATGTATTCTTTACACTGATTTCACTTTATATCTTGATGTAGTCTTTGGAATTATAAAAAGAATGTTCCTATACAATTAGAAGTTTATGTTACCCTTTGCTCCACCCTGAAGAACAGACAAGTCCTCTCTTGAAATATTTCATCTTTCTAATTCCAGCCACATTCATCCACCTGTCCCATTTTTTAGACATGAGTTCTCATTGCCAGGGGACCCAGCCCTGGGATTGTCACATCTGCCAGGCATGCAAATGAGTGAATTAGTTCTTACATAGTGGATAAGACTTTATTTATTAATTAAGTGGTGTTTCCTATTCTTGTACACTTTCATCTTTAATTCAATTGCTGCAATTTTATTGTATCCCCTTTGTAGGGTAATGGGGGTTTTCACCTGTACTGTATATACTTTTCCAATAATCCTTTGCTTATAGCACACTAGTATACAGTTTTTTTTAACTATGGCTATCTTCATGGTATAATAAATGTGTTTTAGCTGTTTTCTTCTTTTTTTTCTGGTATGTTTTAGTTGAAGAGGGCTGCCACCTTCAGCACGAGCATGTCTTTATGTTTGCTACAGTGAGCTTGGATTGCTTTTCTAATCAAGACATATCTCAAAAACATGACTGGTTTTATATTACTGATTGACCTTCAGTTGTAAGGAAAAAATGTGCTTGTTACAAAGATATATGTGTTTTCATATGTTGTGCACTTCGGCTTAGAGTGTGAACAAACATAATAGGTGCCCTAATATAATATTTTAGTGTATAATATAAGGCACCAAATCCCGTTGTCTTTGCTTACCTGATTGTGATGGAGATATAATAACTCTCTTTTGTCACTTGATATGTAACAAACATATTCATATTCAGCCTTCTTTTAAAATAACATCAAATTTAGTTTTGAAGGACCCTAATGTCCTACTGTTTGCCACACTACTTTGTAACTTATTCCATGTGTCTATGGTTCCCTGGGTGAATAAAAACTTAATAATGTTTGTGGCAAATTTACCCTTAACAAGTTTCCAACCCTGCCACAAATCTGCTCAAGCCTGTATGCTGTCCAAGTCCCTCTGAAATGACACAACAGATGTTTAGTTATAAGTGTACTAGTAAGTGCCATGAGAGCGGATGGGTACAATAGAGAGTGCGGCTAATTGGAAGTGGACATGACTTACTGTATTAATGGGGTGAAGGCTGGAAATGGAACCTTACGTGTCTACAGGCTTATGAAATGCAAGTCAAGTCCTCGGCTGTATTCTTGAATATTTGATTGAGTGTTCAGTAAATTGTTTCATACATTTATTTTGTAATATTTTTGATGCTTGTGTGTAGGATTTTATGTGTCCTGCTTATTTTGCTTATATTTCCATAGCTGTTCTTTCAATCAGTGCAGAACTTTCACCATATTATTTCCAGTGCCCTAAAACTCCAGAAGCATTGCCAAAATCCAAAATATGGTATACTGTTTCAAAGTTAAAAGTACAAATGTTTGTGTTTTTTCTTTCGCATCTTGTAATTCTGTGATATGTACTGTAATGCTAAAATATTATTTACATTTTGCATGGCATCTGCTGAAAGTGTCTTGTAACATCCTGGCATTGTTTACAATATAATTTCTATTCAGTTCACTATTAATTTGTATTTTTTAATTTCATGCAAAGAGTATACTTTAAAATGACAGCAATCAAGGAAGTGATCTTTTCTAAGGCAATAATGAGGAATAATTGTAAAAAAAAGTTCAAAACTTACTTCATCTTCTTCACTATCATCTCTGTTTTCTTCATACATGAACTTCCACATTTGTCCCTATGCCACTTCCTTTAGACTAAACAAACTAAAACCAGTTTATTGCGCAGCATAGGAAACCATTGTAGAGCACATAAAACTGTCTCACTTCATGAAATGAGCTCCAAGCATTTGGTAAACCTCAATTTTATTAAAATTCTTTTCACAAAATGTCCCACCTTCACACTGTTTCCCATCATCTACTTATCATCTACTACATTACAGGGTTTATCATGATGATGATCTCACTCAGTACCTTTTTTGTATAATAACCTGGTGTTGCAGACCTCATAACAATACCCTTGCCCCCCTAGAATTCCCCACAACAATCTTCTTCCCTGTAGACTCTCATAACAACCACTTTGGCTCAAATGACATATTTGCCATCTGGAGGTGAACATCACCTGATTACCCCTTCCTTCATTCCCATGTCCTAATCCAGAGCTGTTAAAGACTGATAGCCTTTTGGTTAATCAATTCTTACAATTAGTTGTAATCAGGAGGAAAGTTTGACTGCTCAATTAATAATTCAATTACTGATTAATTGTTGCATTAGCATCCCTTATGGCTAGAATAATAGGCAGCTGTGCCACTAAGCAGCAGCACACTGCTTCACTGATAAAGGCCAAGCTGTGGACAGCCTTGACACAGTGCTTCATGGCTGCTTGAAAAAGGGAAAAATACAAGCCTTTAACAATTGATTCTTTTAGCTAACTAATTTGTTCAGCTGTAACCTTATATATCGTTATTATAATATATAAAGAAGCATTGGCATATGAACTTAAATGCTATCTAAAATATATATCTATATGCATACTAATGTGTTCAGCCTGCAAACACAGACAGCAGCGCTGTTAAGCAGTGGTGTGCAGTGACACACTGTCGGACTTTCCAGTGCAGAGGCTAAGCTGTTGCTCACTTCACAGGCATCTACCTCTATATGCAAGGGCAAGGAAAAGTTCCCAGCCTTCAAAAATCAACTTTTAAACCCCTATACAGCTCAGACTAACTAGGTATCATAATGTATTTTATTTTAACTTTATTGCCCAAAGTATCGACGAGCCCTAATAGATCTAATAGCTTGAGAGGTTGCCTAGTACTCACACAGGCAAAGGTCCTGAAGGCAGTTTATTTAGACTTCTGTCAGCGAGAGTCTCAGCAACTGCATTCCTATAACAAAATCTGCCTGCTCTGTTCTTCATAGAACATAATGTCCTTGACTCACAGAAGTTCAAAACAAAGCAAGTAGAAAGGCAGGCTGGCTAGGGCCCTTCTGCTAAAATAAATGGTGTCTTTTTTAAGATGCCGCAGGCCTAGACTTTTCATAGCTAGTAGCACTTAAACTAATAATAAAGCATATTGATCCCTAATCAAAATTCTCAACAGCACTTGCTTAGGGAGTGTAAATATCCATGATATAAAAATATATGAGCTCTGGAAACAAAGTTTTCACTCCAACTCTGCAAGCTATAATCAAGTATCTTTGGCATATATGGGACTCAAGCTGTGTCTGGTTTATTCCACTGCTGTGTTGCCAACTGCAACATAAGAAATGTGTGAATAAGATAAATGCGGAGTATTTCTGAGATGAGTGTACAAATACTGTGTTTAGTGCTCTCTATGCTCAACAGTAAAGTGATTGCCACATTTTTTCTAAAATGTCAAAGGGTGGAGTATAGACATTCTGCAGCATTAATTAGTGTTTAGATTGCCTGGCAATGTTAGCAAAAGTACCAGCTAGTATTTCCCTTTTTTTCCAGACCGGTAAATAACAATACCCGATGTTCCATCAAAACAATGCTTTGTTTTCAATCCATGCAATAAAACAGCGATATTTCATGCTTCTTCTTCATCTTCTTCTTCTTCTTCTTCTTCTTTCAGCTGCTCCTGTTAAGGGTTGCCATAGCAGATCATCTTTATCTATATCTTCCTGTCCTCTGTATCTTGTTCTGTTACAGCCACTACCTGCATGTCCTCTCTCACCACATCCATAAACCTTCTCTTAGGGCTTCCTCTTTTCCTCTTGCCTGGCAGCTCTATCCTTAGCATCCTTTTCCCAATATATCCACCATCTCTCCTCCACACATGTCCAAACCAACACAATCTCGCTTCTCTGACTTTGTCTCCAAACCGTCCAACCTGAGCTAACCCTCTAATATACTCATTTCTAATCCTGTCCATCCTTGGCACATCCAATGCAAATCTTAACAACTTTAACTCTGCCACTTCCAGCTCTGTCTCCTGTTTTCTGGTCAGTGGCACCGTCACCAACCCATATAACATAGCTAGTCTCACTACTGTCCTGTAGACCTTCCCTTTCACTCTTGCTGATACCCCTCTGTCACAAATCACTCCTGACACTCTTCTCCACCCATTCCACCCTGTCTGCACTCTCTTTTTCATCTCTCCTCCACAATCCCTGTTACTCTGTACTTTTGATCCCAAGTATTTAAACTCATCTACCTTCGCCAACTCTACTCTCTGCACCCTCACCATTCAACTGATCTCCCTCTCGTTTACACACATGTATTCTGTCTTGTTCTAATGACCTTCATTTCTCTCCTCTCTAGAGCATATCTCCACCTCTCCAGGGTTTCCTCAATCTGCTCCCTACTCTTGCTACAGATCACATTGTCAGCAGCAAACATCATAGCCCAAGGGGATTCCTGTCTAATCTCGTCTGTCAACCTGTCCATTACCATTGCAATTAATAAAGGGCTCAGAGCCGATCTCTGATGTAATCCCACCTCCACGTTGAATGCATCCATTACTCCTACCACAGACCTCACCACTGTCACACTTCCCTCGTACATATCCTGTACAACTCTTACATACTTCTCTGCCATTCCCGACTTCCTCATATAACACCACAACTCCTCTTGAGGCACCCTATCATATGCTTTCTCCAGGTCCACAAAGACACAATGCAACTCTTTCTGGCCTTCACAATACTTCTCCATCAACACCCTCAGAGCAAACATTGCATCTGTGGTGCTCTTTCCTGGCATGAAACTGCAGCTCACTAATCATCACCTCCCTTCTTAACCTAGCTTCCACTACTCTTTCCCATAACTTCTGTTATGGTTCATCAATTTTATCCCCCTGTAGTTACTACAGCTCTGCACATCCCCCTTATCCTTAAAAATCAGTACCAG
Organism: Polypterus bichir lapradei; assembly: GCA_026402145.1. Classification (NCBI taxonomy): domain Eukaryota; kingdom Metazoa; phylum Chordata; class Cladistia; order Polypteriformes; family Polypteridae; genus Polypterus; species Polypterus bichir. The sequence goes on from JANRMT010062814.1 coordinate 99,395,838, forward strand.
TACACCTCCACTCATCAGGCATCCTCTCACTTTCCAAGATTGCATTAAACAATCTGGTTAACAACTCCACTGCCATCTCTCTTAAACACCTCCACTTGCTTCCATAGGTATGTCATCTGGACCAACAGGCTTTCCATTCTTCATCCTCTTCATACCTGTCATTACTTCCTCCTTGCTAATCCATTGCACTTCCTGATTCACAATCACCACATCATCCAAACCTCTCTCACTCTCATTCTCTTCATTCATCAGCCTCTCAAAGTACTCTTTCCATCTGCTCAACACATTCTCCTTGCTTTTGAATACATTTCCAACTTTATCCTTTATCATCCTAACCTGCTGTACATCTTTCTCATCTCGGTCCCTCTGTCTAGCCAATCGGTACAGGTCCATTTCTCCCTCCTTAGTGTCCAACCCCTCATACAACTCATCATACGCCTTTTCTTTAGCCTTCGCCACCTCTCTCTTCACCTTGCACCTTATCTCCTTGTACTCTTGTCTACTTTCTGCATCTCTCTGACTATCCCACTTCTTCACCAACTTCTTCCTCTGTATACTCTCCTGTACTTCCCGAGGTTTTCTTTTCCTCCTTCCTCTGTCCAGATGTCATGGCAAGCGCCCTTCTTGCTGTCACCTTTACTAATTCTGCTGTAGCTGCCCAGCTATCTAGCAACTCTTCATTGGCACCCAGTGCCTGTCTTGCCTCCTCCCTGAACTCAGTCTTGCAGTCTTCCTTTTTCATCTTCCACCATTTGATCCTTGATCTGCCCTCACTCTCATCCTCTTCTTGATATCCAACTTCATCCTACAGACCACCATCCTATGCTGCCTAACTAACCTTTCCCCTGCCACCACTTTGCAGTCTTCAATCTCCTTCAGATTGACCCTCCTGCATAGATATAATCTACCTGTGTGCATCTTCCTCCACTCTTTGACGTCACCCTATGTTCATCCCTCTTCTTAAAACACATATTCACCACAGCCAAGTCCATCCTTTTCACAAAATCCACTATCATCTGACCTTCTTCATTCCTCTCCTTGTCACCATACCTACCCATCACCTCCTCATCTCCTCTGTTCCCTTCATGAACATGTCCATTGAAATCCACTCCAATCACCACTCTGTCCCTTGGGTACACTGTCCATCACTTCATCCAGTTCACTCCAGAAATCTTCTTTCTCATCCATCCCACATCCAGCCTGCGGGGCATATGCACTAACAACATTCATCATCACACCTTTGGTTTCCAGCTTCATAATCATCATGCTGTCTGATACTCTTTTCATATTCAAAACACTCTTGGCATACTGTTCCTTCAGAATAACTCCTACCCCATTTCTCCTCCTATCCACACCATGATAGAACAAATTGAATCCGCCTCTGATCTATCTGGCCTTCCATTTAGTCTCTTGCACGCACAATATATCAATGTTCCTTCTCTCCCTTCACATCAGCTAACTCTCTCCCCTTACCAGTCATACTGCCAACATTCAAAGTTCCTACACTCAGTTCCACTCTCTTTACCTTCCTCCTCTCTTCCTGCCTCTGGACATGTCTCGCCCCTCTTCTCCTTTTATAGCCAATAGTAGCTCAACTTCCGCCAGTACCCTGTTGGAAACAAAATTTCATGGTACAGAATGTTACTCTTCCTTCTTTTAATGATTATTTAAACAGGAAGGTAATCTGCAAAATTAGAATCAAAGACTTAATGGAAGGTAAATAATAAAATAGTAAATGTAATAAATGTAGCAGCTGAGATTTTTTGAATCTTGGAATGATAAGATAAACCTTGGACTTTGGCTCATCACTGTATTATATGTGATTCTACCATGCTTAGAGTGATGTACGTATGTCACCGTGTCTGTCTTTTGGTCTGTCTGTCTATTTACCAAGAATGGAATCTGTGGACACTATACCTCAAAAGGAATAATTCACAGTTTTGTATTCAGGCCTATTATTTTCAGTAAAACTTCACCAGTATATTTTGCTCTACAGAAATGATGAATTTACATGTTTTTGTGCACATTTGTGTCTCATCTGCTGCACGTGAGAAGGAAGAATATAATTTCTTTCTTCCAAAAAGATGATTCCTAAATTTCATTCTACATAAGCAACTGTTTGTCTGCAACATTTTACTGTTAAACTCATTTGGAGAAGTAATATGCGGGCACAACAGATTTTTAACTAAGTGATCAAAATATGTCATGTTATTTTTTTAACTGCTTAGGGGCTAACTACTAATGGGACTTGGGAGAGGGTACTGGAGCCAATCTCACCTAGCATAGGGGGCAAGGGAGGAGCAAACCCTGGACAGGGAGCCAGTCGCAGGGCAGCCAAACACATAATGGACAATTTAGCATTGTCAGTTCACCTAACATGCATGTCTTTGGACAATGAGAGGAAACCGACACAGACATGAGAAGAACATGCAATCTCCACACAGGGAGGATATGGGACACAAATCCCGGTCTCCTTACTGCAAGGCAGTAGCACTACCACTGTGCCACTGTGTTGCCCCGCAATCAAAAAATATTTTTCTTCTTCCTAATTCTCAGCTACATTATGCATTATGATCACCAAGAGTGATTCTTTTTTCGCTGAATAAAATGTTCAGACAAGCAGTTTGTTAATGATTAAGTTAATGAGATCAAGTAGATTCTGCTCATGTGTTCGGAGTAACCATTTATGAGTGAGGAAGTTCAGTTTCCAGGTTTCTATAATTACAATCTGCAGCACTTCACTGAGAAGTGTGTTTAATGACTCAATTAACACTGTACATTCCCTTAAGACAAAATTGCCAGTTTTTAAATAATTGCTTAGCTCTACTGACATAAGCACTTGTCTTGAATAATATTAGCAACTCACCATGTTATACATAAAGAAAATTCATTTTGATTTAAATATATAGAAAGTTTTATATAGCATTACCTATCAACTGGTTTACACTCATTTCTTGTGGTGTTCAATAAGTTGTGTTTGTGTGTTTAGAATCAGTCTGAAACATGTTATACCTCACCATAGAAGATAGATCTGATTGTGGATTTCAGTTTGTCTGTGTAATAACATTTGCATAATTGTCATTCTGTTGTTAGAAGCAAGATTCGTTTTCACACAAAACAATATGATTTGTCCATTTATTTTGAAATCTAAGGCAAATTATATATATATATATAAATAAATTCAGCATCAGCCCCTATGCTATACTGAATTTCAGTCAATTTTAACTCTGGGTATAACATGTGAAAAAGGAACTGTTTCTCAAAAAGTGGCTTCTTACTCTCACTGATTGCATGTAAAGGTTTTAAAGTCAGCTTTTTGATATACTTTATTAATCCTAGAAGGGAAATTGTCTTTGCAAAGCAATAATCAGAGAACAGTTATTGATCTTGGCCCCCCACTAATGTCTTCACCACAGTTCCATTTTTGTTATCCTTGCAGACCAATCCCAGTTGAACCTGCATCTGCCCTCAATCAAATAACTTGTTTTCAATCATCCCTAATATAACCTTCGTTCATATTCCCTATTTTTAACAGAGAAACATTTTTACTCGAACATGGTTTTGAAAGTACATTTTAAAAATATTCTATAATAACATATCTTCTACCTACAATATATAAAACTTGTGTATTGATTTAAGATCTGAGAGCAATAGTTAGCTTCCAGATGTTAATTTTCTACTCTCAGTAGTGGGTTACTGCAAACTCCAGTACAAAATATGTTAAAGTTAGATTTAGGCACTGCAAACAAATTAACTGTTTGTGTCAGTTGACAACTTATGGATATTAGCATTACATCTATGTATGTCTGTAAGCCAATGAATGAAAAACAAACATATAGGCCCATTCAACCTTGGGCTAATTGCTAGTACCTTGAATTAGGCTTAAAGATTTTGCACCTGCCACTCCTCTTGCACTTCCTTTGATAATATGGAAACTGAAGAAGTCACAGTCCTACGGAATAAATCCACTGCTTAAAAAGACAGTATGTAAAACTGTATTACATTATAATACTTAAAACCTGTTATTAGTCTAAAATGTAATTGATGTAATTGATCGAAGTGACTGAAGGGTATGTGTAAGAGAAACCTTTGATTAGTAAACCATGGTGAATCTTTTATTTGAAGTCTCTCTGTGTGACCCCCACAACCACTACTTCATACAGTTCTGCCACTGCTCCATTCTGCTCTGTCTCCACCTCCAGATCCCTTGTCACTAGACTCTACAAGCCTTAAGTCTTTTCAGCCAACAACCTCTGATCCTATCAGCACTGCATCACCACCTCATGCACCATGGAATCACTGCCTGATGTAACCTCAGGCTGTTGTCGAATTCAGTTAAATTTGTGTAATTCTTGCTGTGCCCCATATCCTTTCCCACATCTCATATCCTGCTTTTGACTCTCTAAACTAAAGCCTGTACAAGGCAAGATCCAACAATGGATGGCACGCTAATCTATCACAGAGCACACTAACATTGGCTGTGATACATTTGTTAATAAACCTACCTGATGCAAATGTGGAGGGAGCATCGCATTTAGATCTCTGGAGCAGCGAGACAGTGATGATAGTCACTGAGCTAATATGCTGCCAGCAAACGACTATACATAATTATACATAAGAGAATTAGTGATTTAATTTTTATAACAGGTATAATAATTATCTTTAATTATGACTTCTTCTGTGACAAACAGCCACGTGACTGGCAATTAGTGTCAGTTCTTAATTTGTGTATTGATATCCAGGCTTGCAAACTCAAAAAGAGGCCCCAAGTTTAAAATCAGGACTGAACTCTCAGACAGGCCTGAACATTACCAGGTAGGTTACACAAAAACTAAGGAACCCAAGTCCTCAAAACTCAATAAGTAGGCTTGTGGAGAGAGGAACTATATAAAAACCACTATGTTCAAAAAACAATGTTATGGTTTGCTTTCGTTGTAAATTTTGTCTTTGTTTTTCATTTTCTCTTAGGTATTTTATTACATTTAAAGGTTGAAAGGTTGCATAATCTTATTCTGATAACAATTTTGGCAAACAATTATTTAAAGATAGGATTTTAAAGTTGTCAAATATTTCAATGTATTTCTACTACACTATTTTGTTTTCCATGGGAATTGCCATTTTGTTTTTAGTTTGTGTACTATTGCTAGTTAGGTTGCTATGCTGGACAACCAGAAGTCACAGTTGTTAAGAATGCATCAATTGCCTATTGATTTCCTGGACTAGGAAATTATGCTTTGATTCTTTTGAGTTTGATTTTTGGTACTACTTTCTGACTATTGAACTTTGTACACCTTTTGACAACGTTTCTTCTCCCGATCCTTTTTCATAAAAATCTGCTTCAGTTCTTTTTGTTGCAGAGCAAACAAAACAGGGATTTTAAAATAATAAAGCTTATTCAAAAAAGATTAAAAAAGAATGAACAACAACAAGAATAAAAAAAAAAAATGTTATCCCGTCACAAAATGTTGCCTCAGAGGCAATCTGAAAGAGAAAAAAATCAAGACAAGAGCATAATTTCAAAGCCAGAAGAGTCAATAAAAAAGTGCACTTACAAAAACAAGAAAACTCAAAATAAATATATCAATAACAGCAGTGCTTAATGCTGCAGCAATAGTATTGAGGTATCTCAGAATTTATACAGGGCTGAGGGTAAACTCAGAGTTCCAAGGTTGGAGAATCTGCCCCCCTAGCCTCAGTATACGAAAGACGAGCAATACAAACAGATTAACATGGACCATTTACCAACAGGTATAATTGGGTTACTGGATTATTTCCTGGTGGAAACAACTGAACAGACTGACCATCTCCTGGCAATAACAAATGAAGTGATGGACACTCTTTCTGTTGAGAACCCTAGATTACAAAAAAAAGATAAATGGTGAGTTTTTTGTCTAGTTACTCGCCTTTTGCACTAACTGGGCAGAAACTGTCAGGCGCTCTGGCAAGGCATGTAACTCGGGCTGAACAGCAAAATCAAACACTGAGCACTGAAGGCAGAACTAATGCTAATTAATCCACCTGGGGGACTGTAATTTAATTCAAGGTCTATCCCTGGCTCCATCAAATACAATGGCACAATAAAAAAGAAACATCACTAAACTATCAAGAAAGTACTCAACAATAAAAATAAATTAACAAAGTAAAATTGAAAAACAAAGTTCTACTAAAAAGAAAAGAGAAAGAAAACAAAGGCAGCAAAACAGAATTCCAGGATAAAATTCACATGAAACCACAACAACAGAGAGCCATGGTGACACTTGAGACTATTTCACTCTGAGACAGTAAAGCAGCAATAAAGCCTTAAGCCTTCTGTGTACCACCACTTAACAAAACAGAGAGAAGACATGGGCTTCCTTGCAGTCCTCTCTTTTTAAATGAGTAATACTGCCCAATTTTTCATAGCCTAAGACCATATTTTGCCCTTTAATGTCCAACCTTCTGAGATCTCTTTCTCACTTTAGGACATGATCAGTTTTTGGTCTTGGTCATGGCTAAAACATCAAGTTCTGCTTTCATGTTCTGGCTCTTAGTACTCATGCAGTCATTTATAGTATTCAACTGCTGAGTGAGTGACATTTAAATACCTTGACCTTTGAGTCAAACTGCAGTATGTGGCTCTCCTTGTGATGTTATAGGCTTGGTTTGTGCGTGTGTGAAAGAAGTCATTAAAATCCAACAACATTTTTCTACATTTAGCAATTTAACAAAGCATTTATTAGTTTTTTAAAACCATAAAGAAGCAACTTAAAAACTGACAATTCATGGCACAATACTTAAATTGTTTTTATGTTTCATGAATTTTAATGGTGTGCATTATTTCATTCTTATTATGTGTTTAAGCAAATTGATTATTCAGTGTGGTATGTGCTATATCTGCAAAACAGAACTGAACCTTAATACTTTAGTGGCTACTAGTCATTGATCATGGCAACAGGCCACACTGGATTAGTGAAGTAACTTTAAATGAGGGATATGCTTGGCATGTTTAATACCGTAAAAAATTAATGTGCGGTGGTTACAAAAGCTGGATTTGTTAAGTGCCAGAGTCGTTCAGTTACCTTCATGGATAGCCTATTTACCTAGATGACAGGGACTGGACAATTCAGCAGTAATAAAGGATTAGAGGCAGATGGGGCTAATTCATCCATTCATCCTCACATTGTCTAATTAAGTTCAGAGTTGTCATGGTTAGAGTCTATCACATGGTGTTATTCCTTTACAGGGCACATTCACACTCACAGCTGGATGGGTCCAGTTTAGGGTAGCTACGTATAACCTTCATGTCCTTACAACATGGGATGAAAATCAAAGAACCATGAAAGAAAGTCATAGACACAGAGGGATAATGTGAAAACTCCACATAGACAATGCCCACACAGAATTCAAGCACAGTCTGTGAACTGTGCAAGGTCAAAATAAGCAAATGCCATAGCTAATCAAATATCTTTAAATCTGAAATCCTACCAAACTGAATGAGTTTATGTGACTGTTTTTCAATGGTACTGTATATTATGGCCTCTTTGACCCACTTTATGCCTTTAAACATCTTCGTTTTCCAGCATAGGTCATGTCTGTTTGAAGTTTGGAGTTTTGTATATATATTTTTTCTGTCCTCCCCAGCCATCTAACCTTATCATTGGACTCATCTTTAGAGACTTAAAAAATGATTTTATATATAAAGATTTCTGTATTTCTATTAATTATATATTTATTTTATGTAAGTATCTGTTGATTTATTTTTGGATGTTAGTTATTCATCATTATTCTTATTTAATTTTAACTTGTTTTTCTTTTCTTCTATTTCTACATCCTGTGCATGAAAATATGCTATCAAAATAAATATTGTTGCTAAAGTTTATCCTTCCTTTTATTGTACAAACGTGTCTTCTGTTTGCACTTGTTGCCAAGCCCGTAGCCAAAAGACATCACTAGCAGCATGTAATTATACTTTTGAGTGAAACCAGATTCCAAGTGTCATTACTGGGTGGGGAACTGAAAAATAGCAGGTTAAACATTTTACCTGGAATACCTAAAATGGACATAATCATCCAGAAAAGAATTTGCTTTTTACTTTTTTTAGTATTTTCTTGCTTCTCATTTTTTCTTTTTTGCCCAAACTAAATAAATGTTAAAAGCAAAATATTTAAAGAAACAGTATATTTCAGTTTTGCTTGCAGAAAATCTGATCCTCCTCAAGGGCCTCAAAATTTGATTTCCATTAAATCTGATTTTGCCCTGCACTTTTATCCCAAAAAATGTGTTTTGTTAAGATGAAATTTCAGAGCCATCGCTTCACTTATATGATTGTCATTTCCATCTAATATCAGTCTTTTGTGGCTTTCTCTAAAAAAATGTCTAATCACTTGAGGTCTGACAGTTAAGTTTAACTGTAAGCTGTTTATAATTTTTAGGTTTAACCATCAATCAATATTATTTTTTTATTGTCCTGTAATTTAATCTCCAAGAACTTTGGTTCGATTTGCTTTAATGGTTTTGTGGTATTGCCTGAATAAAAAATGGTCATCCTAGATTTAAATAGGTGTAACTTTGCTATGTGAAGTTTAGTACTAGCACAATCTATCAGCTGCCATCAATATGCAAGGATCTGCAGCTTAATCTCTCTGTTATCAAATATTATTGCAGCTCCACAAGTCACAATGTATTCTTCCGGACAGCTTGTCTTTTACATTATCACAATGTAGTTTGTTTTTCTCCATCTCTTTGAACAGTCCCAAAGACAACTTTTTAAGAAGCTTGGTCTTGTTCGGCCTCAAATCCATTAGCTCTTCCTCTGTGATGTTTAGAGCATGTCACTGCAATCATTATGTGGATGGATGTTAAGCTTGTTTGTCTTCACATTTCCACATTTTTAAATTTTATGTACTTTAAACCATACTGCATACTAGATGTGTAAGGATGCAGACCCTTCAACATATTGCAAGTCAGCAGTTCTTATAATTGGATTACCAATACAGAAAGAAACTGCATAGGTCATCTGAGTTTGATGGAGAAGTGTGAGTTAGTAAGTATTTTTAAAAATCTACCTCACAAACGTATGGTTATTAAAAAATCCTCATCTTATGTGCTGGTAGTGAGAATGTTAACTGATAATGGTCCTGACAATTATTATTTTTTGAGGTTTTACTATTAAAACTGATAATTACTTTTGTTTTACTGCTTATGCTATATTTAAAACCCATTTTCATTCTTGTGGCAAATGCAAAGTAAATCCCCGATGAAAGTGCTCTGCTTTTTTGTGGCTAGGACTGCTGCTTTGGTTTTCTGTTCAAACTGGACATACTGCATTCCCTAAATACAAAGAAAATGACGTAGCTCCTTTTATGTAAATACATGTACTGTTGGAGTGGAAAATAATATTTGCATGAAAAATGCCGCCAAAACAAGTAGAAGCATTACTCATTACATTAAGAGTATAAAATATTGCAGAGCTAACTGCATACATTCTTAGGCATGCCAACTTCTTAAAACAGGTCTGGCGAAGTCTAAATGTCAGTGACTTTACTTGTTGTGTGTTTAACTTTGTCGCTATTTATCTGATCTATCAAATTAATTATGAGTTAATTTTGCAATGCACCATGCTCTGTTTATATTACAGTTTAATTTTAAGGTATTGTACTTCATCCAGGATTTAAATTATCTAAGGAAAGCTGCTAACCAATAAATATTTGATGAAAACTGTTTCTTAACACACAAATAAACATAAGTATCATCCACTTAAAACTGATAACTAATGCCAGAACTACATTTAATGTGGCCAAAGGGGACACAGAGGGTCAAAGATAGATTTCTGAGGATATCCTTGTGTGACTATCACTAAAGTGATTAAGCTGCTGGGACTGAAACCCCTCACTGTCACTGAAGTAAGTCCTGAATCAGTCATTTCCAGACATTCTTATACATAAATCATTAGTTACTTGCTAATTAGTTAGACCGCTGAGGCTGGACTAGTGTGGATACAGCAGGTTATTAGAAGTCATTGTCAAACAGGATTTTACAATATAGGCCAAACACCTTGGAAATAAAAGGTAAGGGGGAGATTGTACAAAAATTGGTCAGGTGAATCCTTTTTAGAGACAAACACTAGAGAGGCATTTTTCAGATCAGCCTGAACAGATCTGAAATCTTGGGGTTTATTTATTAAGGCCATTTAGAATAGGTCTGCATCAGGGATCTTCTTTAAGTCATTACCTAATTGACCTGTTTACAGATGTGCTGAGTCATGATATAAAATACCAATAGCACTAGTGTATGCTTTTTTGCTAATGACATTGTGTTGTGTAGCACGAGAAAAGAGGAAGTGGAGAAGAAGTTGGAAGAGTGGAGAAGGGCTTTGGACGATAGAGGGTTAAAGATAAATAGGAAGAAGACAGAATGAATGAAATTTAATAATGATCAGGATTCAGAAGTTGGCCTGCAAGGAGAGCTATTGAAATGAGTGGATATATTTAAATATCCAGGATCAGTGGTAGCCCAAGAATGAAAACTAGACGCTGAGATAACCCATAGAGTGTTGTGTGGATGGAACAATTAGAAGAAGGTATCAGGAGTATTGTGTGATGGATGAATTAATGCAAAGGTTAAAGGTAAGGTTTTTAAAGCAGTAAAGGGAGTGCAGGAGAAGAGGCTGTCTGTGGCAGAAATGAAAATGTTAAAATGAATGCTTGGAGTTACAAAAAAGGACAGAACAAGAAATGGGACAATCAGAGGTACAACAAAAGTGGGAGAGATATCTAAGAAAGTACATTAAGTAGGTTAAAGTGGTATGGACATTGTGGTCGCATAAATGTCACAAATACAAAATAAAGATTTGGGGACCGTCCCCGTATATTGTCGTCCAGACAATAAGAAAAATGAATTGATTCAAAGCCTTGAAAAGTACAATGAACGATTTTACTGTTTACAAAATGGTGGTTATATAGAGAGCAAAAACATGTGACAGGAAACGGTTGGCATATGGTGACTTTGCAACAGGACCCAGAAACAACGTTATTCTGATGAGCCGGAAGTGCGGTGATTTGTGGGTGCCAGAAGTGAAGTCATCAATTGTGGCCGGAAGTGACGTCATCGCAGCCATTTTGGTACCCGGAAGTTGCGGGATTATTATTCTTCTTGTTTTCTGTTGATGAAAAAAGAGTTCAGGTAAGTACCACGTGACAACCCCTTATCTCGTGATGTTTTACTCACCTTTAGGCTCTTTGACTGCCTCCTAATTGCACATGTGTGACATGACCCCCCCGCTCAGCCCAGACCCCTCAGGTCGGGCGACCTGCACCGCGAGGTCGTGGACACGAGAGAGAGCATCTGCGTTGGCTTGCAAGGAACCTCTACGATAAATGACACTAAAACGATAAGGTTGTAGATCCAAGAACCACCTAGTGATGCGCAGGTTCGACTCAAGATGAAGGGACATCCACTGCAAAGCGCCATGATCCGTCACCAGAGTAAACTCGCGTCCCAATAGGTAGTACCTTAAAGACGTGATAGCCCATTTGATCACCAAGGCTTCTCACTCCACCGCAGCATACTTGGTCTCCCGTTCCAACAATTTCCGGCTCAGGTACATAACGGGGTGTTCAGCACCGTCGACGCATTGGCTCAGCACGGCACCCAATCCTGTGGCTGAAGCGTCGGTCTGGAGAATAAAAGGAACAGAAAAATCAGGGGATTTCAATACAGGTGCTGACGTAAGGGCCAACTTTAGGTCACAGAATGCTTTGTCAACCAAATCGTCCCAAACCACTTTTAAAGGCGCTCGTTTCTTTGTTAAATTAGATAAGGGCGAAGCAATTTCAGAGAAATGCGGTACAAAACGGCGATAGTAACCCGCCAACCCTAAAAATGCTTGTACCTGCCGCTTATTCATCGGACGGAGCCAATTCATGATGGCATCAATTTTATTACATTGTGGTTTAACAACACCCCCACCCACCACGTAGCCTAAATATTTGGCTTCCTTTAAACCGAAGAAACATTTCTTTGGATTAATACGAAGCCCTGCTGACGCTAGTGTGGAGAGCACTGTTTTAACCTGCGATACATGATCCTTCCATGTGCCGGAATAAATGACTACATCATCCAAGCAGGCGGCACTATAGGAATTGTGGGGCCATAGCAGTGTGTCTACCAGATGTTGAAAAGTAGCTGGTGCCCCGTGCAAACCAAAAGAAAGAACCTTGCATTGCCAATGTCCACTGGGTGTACTAAAAGCATTTTTTTCTTTAGCGGAGTACGTTAAGGGAACTTGCCAATACCCTTTAGTCATGTCAAGAGTAGTTAGGAATCGAGTGTTCCCTAACCGATCAAGTAAATCATCCACTCGCGGCATGGCATACGCATCGAATTTAGAGACCTGATTAAGTCGGTGGAAGTCATTACAGAACCTCCACGAGCCATCAGGTTTAGAAACTAAGACAATAGGACTAGACCAAGGGCTATAGCTTTCTTCAATAACCCCTAGTTCCAGCATTCGTCTAATTTCCAACTCTACTTCCGCGTTCTTTGCCTCCGGGAGCCTGTAAGGTCTCTCTCTGACAAAGGTCTGTAATGATGTCATGAACAATCAACGCAGTATGTCCAGGTGTCTCGTCCACAACTTTAGGGACAGACAAGATAGCCCGTTCGAGATCTTGTCTTTGATCAGGTGTCAAATCAGGACCAAAATTAAGATGTGCACATGACGTGAAAAGAGAACGAGGTTGTCCAGAGAAGGATCGATATCCCTGTCCTTCCACGGTTTCAGCAGATTAATGTGATATACTCGTTCACTCGGTCGACGATTAGGTTGTTTAACCAAATAGTCCACGAGTCCTTTTCTTTCCTTTATTTCATAGGGGCCTTGCCAATGTGCTAACCATTTTGAGTGGGAGGTGGGGACGAGTACCATTACACGATCACCGGGAACGAACTCCCAAATGGTGGTGTTTCTATTATAATAACGAGACTGCACTGCTTGTGCTTTTTCCAAATTGTCTTTTAGAATGGGTCTAATTTTCTCAAGTCTATCGCGTAATTGCGCGATATATTCAAGAATATTTGAAGTAAGGAGGACCTCCTCTTCCCATCCTTCTTTTAACATATCAAAAAGCCCTCTGGGTTGACTCCCATACAATAATTCAAAAGGAGAGAAACCTGTAGAGGCCTGCAGGACTTGCCGGTAAGCAAACAAAACGAGGGGAAGCAACTGATCTTAGTTTCTTCCATCCTCGTTAACTACCTTACGTAACATCTGTTTTAAGATTTGATTAAAACGCTCTACCAACCCGTCAGCTTGAGGATGATAGACTGACGTTTTCAGATGTTTTATACGGAGTAATTTGGCTATTTCTCCGAACGTCTCCGAGGTGAAAGGAGTCCCTTGGTCTGTCAAAACCTCTTTGGGGATCCCAACACGAGCGAATATCCCTACTAACTCCCGTGCGATGTTTTTAGTATTAGCTGAGCGCAATGGAACAGCTTCTGGAAAGCGAGTGCCATAATCAACTAATACCAAAATATATTTAAATCCTTTTAACGAGGGTTCTAAGGATCCTACGAGATCGATTCTGACTCTTTTAAATGGGATATCAATAAGGGGAAGGGGAACAAGAGGAGCTCGAGTCCGTCTTGGAATCTGGCGAAGTTGACACTCCGGACAAGAAGCACAAAATCGCCGGACCTCCTCATTTATTCCCGGCCAATAAAATTGGAGCTTTATCCTCTCTAAAGTTTTATCAGAGCCTAAATGGGCTCCTAGAAGGTGAGCATGTGCCAACTCATACACTTGTCGCCGAAAAGTGCGTGGGATTAACAACGATGCTCGCACTTCACCCCTGTGATCTGCCACTCTATATAATAATTCATTTTTAATAACAAAGAACGGCGTCGGTGGCATGGGATCCAGAGTTGTATAACCCTCGGTGGACACTATAGCATTCCTGGCAAATTTTAAGGAATCATCGTTCCACTGTTCTCTTTTAAATGATGAAGGTGTTAAAAGGAATTGTGAAGTTAAAGTTTGAATTGGGTCTTGCGCGACCTCAAGGGGAGGGGCTTCTGCCTCCACGTCCTCCACGTTAACTGTATTAGCTCCCACAGAGGACGATGGGACATCAATTTCTTCACATTGGGTGCTAGTATCAGCCCGTGCTACGGTGGGACAGGGCGTGGAGGCAGTCGGATCAATATTTTCCATTACTAAGCCTACATGTTTCTTCGGTACAGTTACGTTTTTACCGCTGGTAATTTCATTCTAATCTCTACCAAGTATGACTGGAAACGGGGATCCGGTAATACAGCCATAGCCATGCTTGTCAGGATACTATTTACTGTCACTACACATCTGGCTGTCTTATAATACCGGATATCCCCGTGAATACATTTAAGACTAGTTTTGATCTTAGTCCACTGTTGCAGTAAAACGAAACGGGCAGCAACAATAGAAATGTTACTCCCGGAATTAAACATTGCCCTTACCTTTCTGCCATTTATAATAACTGCACCTGTATAAGGAAGAGACAAAGGGTTATTCACTGTGGCATAATACCTTTCTCCCTTCATCAACAAGCAATCCATGGGCTTGTAGGTACAGTTAGGGGACAGATGTCCAATCTCCCCACACTTGTAACAGCAGGGAGGATTAGCTGGTCTGTCCCGTCTACGGACGGTAGGTTCGGGAGCTTGTCGGGGGGGCTCAGGAGCTGCCCCACGTGCCTGTTGGGTTCAGCGAGAGAACCGTTCTGGTCGCCCCGATTTGCAAGCCGCCCAATGACGCTCCGCGATTTTGATCAGAGTATCCATGTCCTAGAAGTTATGCTTCCGGACCTGCTGGGCAATATGTTCAGGGAGGGCATGCACAATGGTCTCACACGCAAGAAGCTCGGCCATTTTATGGGAATCATTAATGTCGGGCCGTAGCCAACGACAGGCCTTTCCCCAGGCTTCAAAGCCCTGGGTTCTCAGTGGCCTCTCTGGGTCAAACTGCCACTCCCTCCATTCTCTTGCCTGCTGCTCCAGGGATACGCCGTAGCGTTTGAATACTTCCATTTTTAGAGCGTCATAATCAGCAGCCTGCTCCTTGGTTAAATCATAATAAGCCCTCTGCGCCATTCCTTTCAGGTAGGGAGCCAGTTGGTACGCCCACTCCGACCTTGGCCATGCGTTCCGCTTAGCGGTACGTTGGAAAATCAAAAAATAGGTTTCAATGTTATCTGATTCTGTTAAGGTTGTCAGAGCAATGGGTGGTGACCGAGTGACCTCCGTCCGTATTCTTGCTGCAGCACGAGCCTCCGATTCCGCTAACTGGGTCCTCGTCTCTCCCATTTGAATTTTTAAAGTTTGTTGATTTCCCATTATGGTGGAGAGAACGGTGTTTAGGTCTTGTTCCTCAGACATTCTTGAATCGCATAAACGTCACAAATACAAAATAAAGATTTGGGGACCGTCCCCGTATATTGTCGTCCAGACAATAAGAAAAATGAATTGATTCAAAGCCTTGAAAAGTACAATGAACGATTTAACTGTTTACAAAATGGTGGTTATATAGAGAGTAAAAACATGTGACAGGAAACAGTTGGCATATGGTGACGTTGCAAAAGGACCCAGAAACAACGTTATTCTGATGAGCCGGAAGTGCGGTGATTTGTGGGTGCCGGAAGTAACGTCATCAATGGTGGCCAGAAGTGACGTCATCACGACTATTTTGGTACCCGGAAGTTGCGGGATTATTTTTCTTCTTGTTTTCTGTTGATGAAAAAAAAGTTCAGGTAAGTACCACGTGACAACCCCTTATCTTGCGATGTTTTACTCACCTTTAGGCTCTTTGACTGCCTCCTAATCGCACATGTGTGACAACATTTAATGAGGAGAGACAATGGATATGTGGGCAAAAGAGTGACGGAAATGGAAGTACAGGGAAGAGAAAGTGAGGGAGGCCACAGTAGAGGTGGATGCATAAAGTAAAAAAAAAAAAGAAAAAGGACTTGACTGGTGAGGAGGTGCAGGACCAAGCTGAAGGTTGATCAAGCACATCGATCCCACATAGAAGTGGAAAAAGATGAAAAAGAAGAAGAATTTATTATTGCCATGGCAGAAGATGAAGGTAAGGCTTGATAAGTGTGGTGGGGACAGACTTTAGCACACAAAATTGTGAGCAGCATTTTCCAAAGATTAATTTATGTCAAATTAATTAAAGGAGCAGAGTGCTGAAGAAAGGCAGAGAAGAATACAAGAGAAAGATGTATCACTGTTAATGGAATTGTTCATATGCTACAATATTGTCAGAATTTATCACATTTTGAAGAGGAGGAATTGGTAAAAGCGTGAAGGTCAATATTAGCCACAGAGAACAGAATTTTCAGGTCATTATGGCCACTCTCAATAAATCTTCAGTAATTAAAGTGATGTGTGAAAAAAAGAAAATTATTGAAGCTAAAGTTGTGTTGGGGTTGTGTTCTAGGGTTGAACAATGGATGACAACAGGGAGATGGAAAGTGGAGGTAGCAAGGCTAGAGGTCATCAGCATTCCCATTGCTGGAGGAAATAAAAATATGGGGGTCTATGCTGTGGAGAAAAGTTGCCCCCCCCCCCCCGTGGTCCCCAACAGTGAAAATTAACTAATTCATTTATGTACTTACTGTTCATTACAACTTTTATAGGAGTGTGTAGTTAGTTTTTCTCTCTCCATCACATTCATGTTGCACTTGAAGTGAAATGTTTAGGAGACAAGTTACATGCATGCTGAAAACTTGTGTGGGTCAAGTTTTATTTAGGTTGAGTATTTCTCTTGCATATGTCTTTTCCCCTCTTGTTAAGGTTTATTTCCCAATAAGGTTATTAGATTGTAACTGAGCTAGCTTGTTATTTTATTTCCACTGATTGCCTCACTTCTCACCATTTTATATCTTGATGGATTAGCAACTGCAAGTAAGCTTTTTGTTCTGTGATTCTACTACACTAGAATAATCAGATTTTTTAATGTACTTTGAATGTAGTACCATTGATGTTTAGCCTTAAACCAACAAATTAATTGGCACTCGTCCACTTTTTCAAATTTGACTTGATTTCTAATGCTGGTGCTAATAAACAAATCTCTCTCATTCAAAAGTTTAAATAAACGTCAAATGACAATGAAGTTAAAAACTGTATTTCTAGTCAATTTTTGTACATGAATGTAAGGTTTAATGATCAATTAACTTTTGCATACCCGTTAAAACAAACAACAAAATGTAAAGTAATACGATCAATATCCTGGGATTTTTTGCTAAGAAAACTTTAGAAACAGATGAAGAAAGAAGGGTGAGGAGATTAAGGCGGCAAAGGAAAAATCAAAAGGCAGAGCAGAAAATACTTGAGTGGAAAAAAAGAAATGCATTTAAAATGTGTGTGATTTTCAGCTATACAAAAATAAATTGTATTGTATTGTAATGTGCATTGGCCTAAAGTTATGTTGAACAAGTTTAGAAATGCAGTTATATGGGAATGTTCACTTTTCCAAATAAGGTAATTACTGTTGTGATAACAATTAATTGTTGATGATTAATGTTTTTTAAGTGTATTTTGTTATGGCTAATGTAAGTAACTGCTTTTAATTTGTTTTAATTTTCAACGCATATATGGTATACTGAAGTTTGGAGTCACCAAGTGTCTTGCCCCAGGGACCACAGCTTGAGCTTTAGTGGGAACTTAGGGACATTGAGTACTGGTGCCGAGAGTAAGTGTAACAATAAGGGAAGTAGACATAGAAGGCACAGCAAGCAAAAAGGAGTATTTATGAAATAAATAAATCAAAATTCAATAAATGCAATGTCAAAAATCTAAAAAATGCTTCAATTAATAAATCAGAAAAAAAAATGTTAATTAAAAGCACAAAAAATTACAACCACCATATGGCACACTTCCCATACTATTCCATTTTATAATATATGTTAATCAACTTAAGCTTTTGAACCATACTTAAATGCCTCACTGATGTGGTATGATTCCTGTTATAAACCAAAGGACCAGAATTTGGGGCAGGTAACTGATTGAAGTCCCAACGGATTGTACATTTTAGACCAGCTGCTGATCAAAACTTGCTGTGTCTGTTTCAAACTGAGCATGTCAGTTCCTTTTAAAAAGCAAGGAAATGTGACTTTCTCAGCTACTGTATATTTGCCTGGTGAATCCAGTGCTTTTACTTTAAACAGAAATCATTTTCTGATGAGACCCACTTTTTTCATATCAAATTCTTAGTATTTTAGGTGCCCTTTATAAAGGGTACCATCCTCAATACAAAAAGAAACTTAATGTATGAACACTTCCCTTAAGACAAAGACACAGTAATTAATGTCAGAAAGCATTTCAAATGACAAAAAAGTACATTTCCCTCCCTAAAAAGTAATGGAACATATTGGTGGGTAATTGCAGACCCCAAATCAGGAAGAAGATGGTCAAAAAAATGCCTCAGACGCATATATGTCCTTATTAGGCCATTTTAAAGGTGCACAAATCCTTCTTTTTCTCGTTAATATGCAGCTCTGACATTGTGCACTTTTACTTTTTATAATCTTGTCAAATTATATTTAATGGAGTTAAAGCAAAAGAAAAGAAATGTTTCCTTTTCCTAAATAATTATTTAGAGGATATATGAAAGAATGTCATTTGCAACACAATACTAACCTCCATTTATTGATGTAAACACAAATAAAATGTTGTTAAATAATACAGCACTGCTTATAAAATAACACAGAAAGAAAACATAAGCAGATAGAATTGTGCAAACAATCTTCATATAAACTAATACCATTCAAATATACCATAAAAATGTCTAAAGACAGTTGAAAATCTTCAAAAAGGAGTAAATAAGAGAGAAAAATTAAGAATAACCTTTAATCAGCAAGAAACATTGAATACAATATTTCTATGTATCTTTAATAAATACTATCTACAGAAACCCACATAACACAGATCACAGGGTCAACCTAACTAAAATCAAAAGAAGAACAAATAATTGCATATAGTATAAAAGAAATGAAAAAAGCACCATAAAGTCCGAGGGTATCAAAATGAAAACAACAAATGATTTTATGAAAAATGGTAGAGATACAAATAAAATACATTTGGACATAAGACAGGAGGCAGTCCTAGACCAGCTCATCACAATGCACCACCAAACAGGATCTATAAAGATTGAAGGATTTAATTTTTTTCTTGTCCAAAATCCATTACTGTAAAACAAACACTTTATTTCTGCTTCTTTTCATTTCTTTCAATTTTTTTCTACATTAGCACAGCAGTCTAGTTTTGGGACTAATAATAATCCTTCATTAGGGATATGAGGGGAGTCCGTTATTGAATTGTGAGCCATTCTCCCCCATCACACCATCTTAATCCACAGTAGTTCTATATGTATACTCTGTATGTATACTCTAGATGTATACCACAATGACTTCATTTATAGTCCTTTCAGTCCTGTCTCCAGTTGGGATTACTTTTTAATTTATCTCTATCTCTTCCTTGCTATTATCCAATTTTTCTGTTCTCTGTCACAGCATAATACTGTTCTCCATTTACAAATCCTTACAGCAGACTTTTTTAATGTTTCATTTGTTTTGTTTTGTTGAACCTCATCCTTTGCCCTCCATATAACCTCTTTTATGATACCTATTATTTTCCAATATGATTTGCTATTTTCTTCTATTTTTCTTTAATCACACAAATGCCACTTTTTGTTACTCACATTTCACCATAAATATTTTCCCATTTTTCACCAATCTTCAAACTTTTTGTGTTATTCCATATTCACAAAATATGATTTGTAGATATGCTTCTCACTTCTCAAAAACTCTTTCCTTTAATCACGTCATTTTTTATTAATCTGCACTTTTTTTAAATTTGGTTATTTGTTATCTAATATAGTAAATGGAACACGTTTTAAACATCCATACTTTTATAATTTTTATTTAAGCAATTTCCATTATTGTAGCTGAAAATGTCAAAACTTTCATTAAATAGGAAATGGGGAAAATTTTTACCTCATTTATATTTAGCCATTGTTACCTTCCATATACACTCACATAAAATTCTATAAGACATTTACAAATCAAGACTCATCAAATCAGTTACCTACCCCTATATTGCTAATAATTTGTCTTGGTTTATAATTAACTGAATTACTGTTTTTTATATATTTGATGAAATCTACATTGGTCACAAGTTTGTTTCTTTTGCAGCCCCATCGCAGTCATCCATATTTTCCCCTCCCTTATAAGGCCTCTGTAATTTCTCATTATTTGATTAGTTCTGGATAATATGAATTGCCTACTGTTATTGTTAAGTGTTTACATTTGAAATATAATGTGTAATAGGAAAAATATTTTTTTTATAAATTCTTACATATATGCACATAATGTATCTATCTTGATAACGCTTCTCTTCCATTTGTGCAATTCCTTTATCATTTTACAAAACTATGTGCTTCTAATCCATTTCCTCTATGTGGTTTTTCACATTTCTTATCTTAAACTTTCTTGAATATCTTGAACAATTTCACTCATACTCCATTGCATTCCTGGTCTTAAATTGAGCTTTTCCTTAGTTATCCTCGAGCCACATACCACAACCAATCAGCACAGACTACTGGCTATGTTCATAAGATAAATCGTAATAAAACAGGCAATCAACCTATTTTGGCAAGAGTCCTTCTAGCTTTTACCTTCATACCTTTGCAAAAAGGAAAATGCAAACAACTCACATAGCAAGTGCATACGTGATCAAATCAGAGCAAGCATGCTTCTGTTTCAATATCTCATAATAATATTTGCACTACAATATGTAACTCAATTAAGCTTTGTCAGCTAAGATAAAGAAAGTACTAAGACACGTCCAATAAGTTTACTTTTTCAGCAAATACATAATGTTAACCAGGACTTGAAGCGCGCAGGAACGCAGCACATACCGACTTTATTTCGTTTTTCGCCGCGTTGTTTTGACTTTCAAGGGGGGTCCTCCACCAGCACTGGCGTACCAAGGTCTGGTGGCACCCGGTGCGGAGTTTAAACTTGTCACCCCCATGTCCACCAAAATATAAAATGAAATTTATTGAGAAAGCATTTTTTTATTCCATTGGTTAAGTAAAGAGGGCATAATGTTAATTATTTTGTAAACGTATTTGCAGCCAGATAGGAATATATCCAAAAACGGTATCACTATTGAAGTCTTATGAACAGCACATCTTGATAAATACATCGAAATTGGAACAATAAATTATGCACACGTTTAAGTTACCATAGATTTCCGACATGAATTTCAAGGAAAACCCGAAGAAGCGTCGAAAAATTGGAAAAAAAATACGTTTAAAAATACCGTCTTGGCGACATAAAATAAAGGCAATAACGAGCCAAATCAAGAGAACGCCAATGATAATTTCCCAATACTGCCCCTTCTTGGCCTCTGATTTGTCGCCAAAAATGACTCCTAATCACCAGTTAACCAGAATTTTGACACATGATTTCGTCGTGTGTCCCGGCTCATATATATAGGGGCCTTAAGATAGTGGGATGGGTAGGGGAGATATTGTCCGTTCGCTCGTAGAACGATGCTAAAGTAAAATTATTTACTTTATGGTCGGTTCTAGAGCGGACAATACCTACCCGCCCCAATGTCTAAAACATTTCGCGCCGACTGTATTATTATGATGTTCGGGTTAAAAATATCATCTTATTGCACAGAACGACTTGGGGCAATGATATATTTGTGGCAGGGATGAGACAATGAGTCACAGGACCGGTTGTTTGTTTACTTGAGCACCAGCACAGTTCAAAAGAAACGAGACAGAACACCCCCTCTCCCCACGCACCACACAATAATACTAAATCATTACAGCATCACATCGTTCACCCGCAATTTGCTGCAATTAGGGATTGTTAAAGCCCATGTAAATTATTTGACATGTTATTTTATGTAACAAAAAGGCGCATTAATACAAAACCGGCAATTTTTTGGCACCCCCTCAGAGCTGGTACCCGGTGCAGGCCGCACCCACCACACTCGCCTTCCTACGCCACTGTCCACCAGCTCTCCGATCTGATGTACGTGTATAATCTTAATCTAAACTCTGAGGGAGACCAAAACTCACCACCCATTTCGATTAAGAATTTGTGAGTAAAAATTGGAATGCATCAGGAAGAGGACCAAAAAGCCGACAAAAACAGAGAACCGGAAATTTTTGTTTCCACTTCATGCACTGAAAAAATAGATTTTAAAATTGGCTGTATGTACTGTAAATGTAACCTTCTTAATTAAATCGTTCATTTTTTATACGGTCATTATGCACAAAATCATCAGAGGTACTTACATTCTAAAAACTCTACATAGAATAAGCAATAATAATAATAATAATAATAATAATAATAATAATAATGAAACAGTTTAAAAATTATTTATTTTCCATTTTAAGAGTGAGGAGATTGTGAATCTTTCCTAGCGGTATCGGGTGTAAGTAACACATTTATGATCAGTGCAGGGATGCAAATTAACCCAAGTGGTTTTAACATACATGAAAACACAAGTACGCGGAGAAAAGCCTTATAAACAACGGGAGCATGAACAAAACCCACACAGAGTTAAGAGATTTTAACTTCAGTGCCAAATACACTGTTGAGTATCTTTGATTGCTTAAATAAAAGTTGAATTTAAAAGAGTAATAACAATGTTAGAGATACTGATGGGGAATCGAATGTATCCAGAGGGAAATTTTCTGAGACATACAATGCAGTGGTTCAGCATAGGCATAGGTAATACAGAGTGCTCTAGGCTGGATTGTGACGAAGGGGCTTTAGCAATGTGAACAGAGCAACCTGGGTGGAGTTCGTGCGTGCAGAGTTTGGGGGCGGTGGACTGAAGGCAGGTGCGTCTCTAAGGGGTGTGACAGACTATTGATGTAACGAACTGCGCAAGCACCTGGGCAGGTCCGCTTCTTCAGATGCGCCTTCCGTTTCGATGATCATTTTTCTGCTAAGGCATTAACGCGTGGTGACTACTCTATGCACTCGATATCGCACATGGATCTATTCGTTTGGACCCTCCTAGCCCTACTGTCTGTGGGCCTCGTCACAGCACAAAGTAAGCAAATGTTTCATTTCGTTTTTCATTCGCAAAATTGTTGGTAAGGTGTTTAAGGAACACAGTTTCATGTTGACGAATTTGTTTATATAAAACCAAACTTAAAATCCTGGTTTAAATGATAATCTATTCCACTGACCTGGAAAAGAAATCACGTCTTACTTGATTGCATTTTTTATACTCCATCGATTATTGAATTAAAAGTAAGTTAGTAACGGGGTGCGGGGCACCAATATTTTTGAAAAGAATCTCTTGTTCTCAATATAATTGCATACAATTCGCTGTGCAGTGCTGTAGGATGGGAAAGCTGTACAATGCGTTAACTTTGCGTGGCGATTTTGTTTCTGAGCTCATTGGGATAATGTACTCCAGGCAAAAGTCGATATAGGACAAAAATAGATTCAGCTCATTTTTAATGTAAATTATGCTATTTAAAAGGGTAAACTATACAGTAACGTTCAAAAACAGATCACATAAGTGTGTGATTTAAAATCTATAGGAATGTTTTGCCTGCTGCTGGACATGGCAAATGAAAAATGGTCTTGCAATGACAAATGTGAAGTGACATTTAGGGGTTGTAAATGATAATAAATTCTTGTTTTATAACAAAACAGAATTTTTGTCATGCTCACGTGCATAATTCTAACATTTATACTCCCAAATGAAATATTCATTTTATAATTACAAAATATGCCTAAATTTTAAGAAAGCATCACACCCAACCAGTCTGGGTTGGGTGCTTTAAGTGTCACTGAAACACGCCCCAGTAATTATTTTGTATCATCTGCCAACAGTTTTAACTCATTACTTCCAAAATTACTCAACAACTTTGAAAGTATCTAATTTTCCATACATAAATGTTATTTTCCCAATTTGTTTGTTCCACTGTACAAACATGTGGTAAGAAAAAAGAAAAAATTTACCAAGAAATAGGTAGGATAAGCAGTTTAATTTTTGAGATTTAAGATTTTTTTCACTAGCAAAGGTAGGCACTGCCTGCAGCCCTTAGCTGTGGAATAATAAAATCACAACAGATACATAGCAAAAGTACTAAATTAATTTCTTAATTGCACTATTTTCATAGTCATATCAAAATAACAAAAACATTTTCAAAATGCCTTATTCAGTTAATGTTCACAGGCAGGCCAGAGCCTGTGCTGGCAGCATGGTATAGAAGGAAGGAAACTAATTTAGTCAAATATTCATTTCCATGGATACACCCACACTCACACAAGGACAATTTAGAATTTACAGTTAATCTAACAAGCATATTGGTGGCATGGGAGGAAAACCTTTGTATATGGATGAAGCCTGTCACAGATATAGGGAAAGTTTTGAAACTCCATGCAGACAGCTCCCTGGGGGTGGGATTCAAATTTAGGATACTGGAGTAAGGCAATACCTACCCATAATAACTGTTTTACTATGTCACCCAGAGCAACCATTAATTTAAAATTCCAAACCACAGAAAAAAAATATTTATATTAGATTAAAAATTGTAGGCTGAGTGCAAATTAGGCCTCAAGTCTTTGTACATATTGGCACATGCTTTAATAGAAACTTTCAAAAAGTGTAAAACGGCCTTATCTGAATTATACATTGAGTTATATTAACAACAATGTACAAATGTAATTGGTGGTGTCTATGCATTATGGGCAGTTGGGGCACTACCTCTCATTCATAGTAGACAGCACTTCTGTTTACAAATTAACTAAGTAGTAAACTCACCTCAATAATTTAACTTATTGTTAAAATATTTATAGCAACTTAACTATCATAATTACATTTTTCCCATTTGTCATGATATGCTCAATTCAATTTCCTATTTAGATTAATACTTCTTTTTTTCATTATGTAAAATTTTCTTTGGACCCAGCTCATCTAGCCTATTTCTAAGTTGCTTGAGCAGTCCCTTGGACCCTGCAGTGGTCTGTTCATACTTTGCTAATGTGTATGTATGTGCAGTCTGAATTTTTAAGTTTCGTCTTTGAGACAAAAGGTTAGTGTCCTTTCCTAAGTGACCCATTAATTAATTATTTGTGATGCATTTTCAAAGTTGTGTGAACTTCTATATCAAGCTATTTTGCAGTAATTGTCATCGTTATCATGAATCATGTTAAATACTTACATTATGACTTAGCACTTTGCCAATTGAGCAAAAAAATGAAAAGTTATGAATATTCATTTTCATGTCCTCTTTCAGTGTTGAGTATTTGATGTTGATGTTAAGATATCCTTGAAAACTGTCCTTTCATGGTTGTACTGTATGACAATGTTGATAGATTTCCATTTGGGTGAGTTTTATTTTTTTATGGCATGATTTGGATGACATTTTATCATCAATGATGCTGGTAGACTAATACAGTGTGAAACTAGGACTGCCGATGCATCATCAAACAAGGTTTACTTGTTTCAGTTTTCTTAGTTTGTACCATCCAGCTCTAATTATATTTTCTATGCCACATAGTGGCAAAGCAAGAAATTACAAAGTGGTGTGGAGGCTGGAAATAGCTGGGTAATTAAACCATAAGCCATTTTTAAATTTTTTAAAATTTTGTGGTATTGAGGCGAGTTTGGCAGTCTTTCTTGCAGTTTAGCATGACTTGATACATTCACAATCTGTGTAAGGTTAAGAGGGACAAAATCAGCTCAAATGATTGACATTTGACAATTAACATAAATCAAATAGAAGTTTTTTGCCCGTGCTGCCATATCCACTGCCCACACATTCATGCCCTTGGTTCCATTTTATACTGCATACTTCGGGTTAGAGAATATCTCGTTTGCACTCATTTACTCTAACTTGATGAGTTGACTTAAGCCAGGACCAGCTGACAGACATACCCAGGTCAATGGATTTAAGCAGAGGAGTAGGTCTAAGAAGTCCTGCTCTTTAAGTGCTTGATCATCTATCCTCCCTCCCCCCCTTGAATTCTTAATATACATAGACACACATACTCTCTCTCATTCTGCACATCTTTTTGAAAAGGGATTACAATCTTCTTGTCATGTTTCTCTCTCTCTCCCCCCAACCCAGGTCCATGTGACACCAACAGAATTTTCATGCCAAAAACACCATTGAATACAACAAAAATAACAATTTGTTTGAGAAACTAGAAAGTCAGAATCTGTTGCAGAAAATGTAATGGCCCTATTTATTTGATAAGCTGGCACTGCATTGACAGAAAATTGAACGCACTGTTGACTAAGGACCATGAGAAAATATGACTAATTATTATTACTGTGCATTTTACAACACTAAATATTTTACAATGCAAGTATTAATTAAAAGTTTTCTCTTATTTTCAACCTTGCAACAACACATTATATACAATACTAGCATCAGCACATGGCATTGTCCTGGTAAGTAACTTTATGTTCTGATCCTTTGACTGCTAGTCAGCCTTCCATTTGTTCAAATGTTTCACTTGAAGTGAACCACCAGGTGGCACTGTCCTTACAATTCACTGTAGTAAAAAGGGAAAAAAAACAGAAGTCTCCTGACAAAGTGGGGTTTGTGTGCCAAATATTGCTGAGATTGGATCAAGGGTGTGGAATTGTAGAAGAACAACACATACACATTGAGATTTACATATTAGATGATTTCTGTTATACTTTTCATATGCTGTGTGAAGACATTATAAAATAACTTCGTTTACCAGTTTCTTCAAACCTTTATATTAAATGTGTTCACAATAAGGAAAACTAAATAAACCTTGAAAGTATACCCTTTGTAATTTCATCAATGTCATTATGGCAACAAAGAACATTTACATGTAGAACTTCATTCATACTACCAAGGTACTAACTCAAAATTGCTATAATGTCAGTAAGCATAGTCTACACAAGTTATTCAAACGTTTCTCTTTGCCCAAAATGTATTATTAATTATTTTGATTTCAGCACATCTCTGATTAAAAATTATTTATATTATCGCATCCAACTGAAATTAGGTCTCTCTCCTGTGAACTGAAGAATAACCCCTCACACTAGAATTCCAAAACACTAAATGAAGGTATAATAGAAGCAGTTGTAAAGGAACTCCTTGCAAACTTTAATAAGGAAGTGAGAAGTTTTGAGGTAAGGCAAGCTATACTTACTAATCATTGTGCTGGAGAATGGCAACTTGTTGCATGTTGGTTAGAACATGCAGGTAAGGATTTCACTATACTCTCCACAACGGACAAAAGTGACACTATAAATCTAAAATCAGTAACATACACAAAATCACTTTACCAGTAGCTAATCTTGGAAATATGTTTGAATCTTGTGTTTCATTACTTTTAGTAAATAAGTCAAAAGGATCCAGCTGTCAAGATTCACTCTCAAGAATTTAAAATAACCAACCAATAGATTTTAAGCTTGTTCCAGCTAGACACCTGTTAGATAAGCATGCAGGTGATGCAGGTAGCAGGGATAATAGCAGAGACTAATGAGGTCTGAAAGCAGGCATTTACGTTTCTCTGTGATGTAGCTTCTTTTATGCAGCACAGCAAGTTATCTTTTTCATATTATCTTGTGTTCTTAGTACCTGACAGCTTTTAAAGTAATTAGTAATTCCACATTCTATGATAAAAATTTTGGTAGCAGCTCAATTATCTGGCAAAGCCCATTAGACCACCAAGCAGCTCTGTCAATGTATACAACCATGCATGAGTTCAGCTGTGCAGAACAAAATCAGTCAAAAGTCTGTAGAATTACAAACTGTCTATTGGAAAAAATGCTAGAGTCTCCATGGCAAACAGTATAAGGTAAAGTCAACAGGTCTTAACATTTCAGCCATCCACTTGAAAGAAAGAAAAAATAGAATTTTGAAATATATATATTACAATATACATATATATTACTCTATATATATATATATTATATATATTACAATATCGAAAGTAAAGCAAACAAAGAAAACCCCAGCTCACCCCAAAAAGAAAACAATACTTAATTCATACTGTATGTCAAATAAGAAGAATCATTATCATCAGGTTTACAAATTGTCTCATGAATACACCATTTTTGCTCAAAAGAATTCACATTTGCAGTCACTCTAAAGAATGTAGGTTCCAAATACACCCTAGCTTTTATAAGTCCATGAAATATTCTCATCATGTCACATTGCTTATTTGATTTCACTTGCTCTTTTCTGGATTTATAAATGACCAGCTTGGCCTGTCCAATAAAGAAATTACCAATCTGACATTCATCTTGACTTTTCTAAGAAAGAAAGAAAGATGGCCAGTGGTTCTTTGTGTGCCTATGTTATAATAATAAGTGAACATTCCATTGTCACTGCTACTAGTTGTATAAAAACTATTAACAATTCATCCATTTTAACATCTTCTTAATCTAATTAAAGGGAATAGGAAACCTGGAACCTAACCCAGCAGCAATAAGACCTATTCCAGTCCATTACTGGATGCAAGCAACTCCAGGCACACACATATACACACAATCACACACACAAACACATGCACACACTGAGACAAACAGAATATCGACACAGTAGTCTATCTACTGTATGACTGTCCTTGGGACATTAGAGGAATGCTATGTGACAATGGTAGGAATTACAGACTTCACACAGAAGGAACTTCAGCCAGGAATTAAACTTTGAGCATAAGAGCTCTGAAATGGCAATCCTAACATTTGAGCCAAAGTGTCATAAGAATATGAGAAATTTGACAAATGAGAGAAGACCATTTAACCCCTCAAACTAATATGCTTAGCTAATAACTAAACAGACCCAATATCAAATCCAGAGACTTCTTAAAGGTTAAGTTTCTGCTTCAACTATATATCTTGGAAGTTTCTTCCAGATTCCCACAACTCTTTGTGTTATTAACAATCTGAATATTACATTAATATGATATGCTACCCTGTCCATTGTTGGTTCTTGCCTTGTGCAAAATCCTACTAGGATAGATTCTGGACTTCTGAAACTCTGAAATGGATTGTGTAGTTTTGAGATGATTACAATTGTGTTGCTTTCTGGGTTGTTTATATATAACCCATTTCAGTTTTGACTCCTAATGATTTTACAACAGAATAAGTCAGTTCAGAGAATGAATGAATAATTCCATAATGTAAAAGCCACAAAATAAAATAAAGTTTAGCTGAGAGTTTTAAAGGCAAACTTTGGGACAGCAATAAGAATGGTGTTAGGTCCTCATAGGATATTTTCTCATAGGATTATGAAATGTTGGTGTTGGCTGTTTTGTCAGTACCAGATTTTCAGAAATAATCCAATATTTGAAAAAAAAGATACTAAAGTTAAGCTAAATAAGGTGAAGTTTAGTTACTGGGTTCAAATTAGGAATTTAACTGCTACACTTGAACTGTTTATGGTATGTTGTAGAAAGACCATTAGACAGATCCTTACAGTAATCCAAATGAAATCATGTAATGTCATGATGAAGGATGTAGTGACAGATGATGCAATATTATTCAAGTAGTAAATGTCTTGGCTGCAACAGAGATATCTAAATCCAACTTTTGACAAATGTCAAGCATAACACCAAGGCATTTTACAGACATGATGGGATGATTAAGTAGTCTCCAATATATAATAATTTGATTTGTTTTTGATTTGGTTGTTGTTGATTTGGTTTTGAGATCCAACAAGAAATAGTTGTGTATTGCTCAGAGCTTAGTTAAAAAAGTGTATCTGGTAGAATCGGATGATAACTTCTGTATCCTCTGTACAGGCAGGAAGGATGTTCATTAGGGATGGGCAGATCAATACCACAGTAATCGATACTTTGATACTCAAAAGGTACTAATTTTGGTATCGAGTACACTTAAAAAATATTGTTTGCTTTTTTTTGTAAGATATTGTATAGTAGCAAGATTCTTACAGCAGCATAGAATGTAGTAACACACTTTCAGCTCACACGTACTGAAATGAGCAGATGCACTTTGATGCATGATTGCTATAAAACCACACCCCTTGCACAAGCACAAACTGTGTACAGCAATGGCAGACCGAAAGCATAGCATTGTATGATGCTACTTTTCACAGGTGGAAAAGAATACAACCGCACAATACAGTATTTGTGAGGAAGAGGAGCAGTTCAGTGGTAAAATAAGCAGCCTATTTAAACATCTAAAAAGCACAGATGCTGATGAAGTGACAGGTGTTTGTAAAACATCAAAAAGATGCAAATCTGAAGCACAGAGATGTTATCCAGGTAACTGTGCTGCTAGAAGGGTTATGTAAAATGGGTTTAATCAAGACTTTTTAGCCGAGTTTAACATTTTGCTTTTTACCACTCATTACTTATGAAACATAAAACCCTTTGTTGGCCTAATGGAAGATACATAAAGCATCACTGTTATAGCATGTTGTCACAGATTCTATCCGTTTTGTTTTTCTTTCTCAATAAAATGAAGTGGACAGCATAACCAATATTCATAAAGCAATAATATTAAATATTCTAACACTATGCAAAATACTTAATAGCTATGCCTAATCTGAAGGTGAAAACTTTCACTGAAATTGGATTTTTCTGTCCAAAAAATTAAGTGTCAGAGTAAATGTTAATAAAAAGTTTAGTTATTTTGCAGTCCGAAGACATGCAGGTTAGGTGGACTGACAATTTTAAATTGGACCCTGATGTGTATGTGCGTGTGTTCATCCTGTGACGGGCTGTTGCCCTGTCCAGGGAATGTTCCTGCCTTGCAACCAATTTGTAAAAATGTCAATGTTACTTTTTATGAATACAAATTTGAAAGTTAAATATAAAGCTAATATGACAAAGTCTTTCTTGATAAAATAGAAGGGCAGAATATAAAAGGAAATGCAAATGTGGGAATATTATTTTTTACAAATATTAGTGTTCTATAGGGATCAAGTTTAAGTACTTTCATGAAGTGATTGCCTGTTTTACATGTATTAAACAAATAACTAAATCTTTATGAAAATGTAAAAGTTCATATTATCTTTATTACATTTGTATGTTCATTCTGGGTAGCATGGTGGTGCAGCAGTAATGCTGCTGCCTTGCAGTAAGGAGACATGTTTGCATGTTCTCCCTGTGCTTGAGTAGATTTCCTCCCACAGTCCAAAGATGTGCACTTTAGATGAATTGACAATGTTACATTGGCTGTGGTGTGTATTTGTTGTGTCTGCCCTGCAATGGATGAGAGACCTGTCCAGGGTTTCCTCCTGCCTTGTGCCCTATGGTAGCTGGGATAGGCTTTGGCAAAAAAATTACATGACATGTTCATTCTATTAATATATAGTTGTAATATATTTGTTATAGTGACCTTGATGATGTGTTGTGATATTAGTTTATTTAAATACAGGCTGACCAATTAAGATTAGCTGTTATAAAACAATATTATCATTCCAAAACAAATTTCTATCCTCTTACAAACTACTTAGTATTGGTATCGAAAATACTGACACATAGAATAATTTTATCCGGATCAGTTTCAAAAGTAATAGTATCGTCTATCCCTAATGTTCACTTCGATGTAGGGCTCACCAGTATATGAGTGAAACTTGAAGCCATAGTACAAATATGAAGATGTTGAGCCATGAAGCAAGCAGTGAAATGAGGAGGACATCACAAGTCAAAAATCCAAACTATAATTCACAATAAAAAAAGAAAGACAGCCCATATTTTGGAAAACCAATTCTTAATGTATTGCTTGAAGTAAATTTCTACATTTATTCAAGTATATCCATAAGCACTTCATTTGCTAACATACTCAAAGTTTATGCTGTTCTGCTGTATCTGTGCAGTGCAATGACTTTAAAACAATAGTTTCCAGTTAATCAGCACAACTTGCTCAATGTGTGACTCTAATCAAATTACTAATCCTGCGTGTACTGTATGTAAATTTTGTTTTAAATGTCCTCACCTTGTCAATCACTTTGACTAAATAATAATAATAATAGTACATCCTGTGATGCACAGGTGTTATTCCCATGGTTGTTTATTAATGAACCTTTTGGGCTGTGATCCATCTCTTATAACCCTAAAATGGAATAAACAAGTTCATGGATAGATGGATAGAATAACATCTAATGGGTAACACTAATTACTTTTATAATAATATAGCTAGATATTTGGTTTCCTCAGGAATATCTTAATGTACAAGTGACTCACTATGAACAGTAAATTTACTAGAGCTGCAGAGATTATCTATGGGTAGTCAATTGTAAAGTACATGTATGTGCTTTAGAGTATCGTCCACATCAATAGCTGCTCAAGTTTGTGTACTTGCATGCCCTACCTGGGTGTTTTTACAAACAGGACTGTATCTCTTCTACCAAAGCAAAGCATTGTTTAAAGAAAGGAAAGTAGGTAATGTGTACAAAATACTTTGCAATATCCTTTTTTAAAGAATTTATTCTGAGCCTCAGTAAAGTGTGCATTGCTGTAAACAGAACAGACACTTTGACAAATGTATGTCTATAAAAATTATGCTTTGAAATGTGCCTATTTCATCATTTGCTATTTTTTTGCATTTACAGTTTCTACATCTGCCAACACTCCACAAGTCACAGGCTCTAATGTTGCAGGGCGAATTACTGCAACAACCTTCACACTTGCACAGCCTGTATGTTTCTTCGATTTTCAGTCTCTGGGGTGCACCTCAGCATGTGAGGTTTGGCTGGTAGTGGCCAAAAGTGCAGCAGGTGAGTACCATCTGATACTGAATGCTTTGAAAACTAGACAATTATGTGTGAGGACGCACATTTGAAGTTTATGTCAGTACCTTTTAATTTTCATTAATCTTGACTATCCTGTATCTTCTACTATATAACAATATTGAAAAGGGTTAATTTGGGCAAAGCTATTTAGTTTAAGATGATACATTTTACTCATCATTATGGTTGTAAAATCATTGGTATTACTGACTCATAGCCCAAGGAGACTAGTTTTGAATACCAGACTTGTCAGTGTTTTTGTGTGGTTTGTATGGTCTCCTCATGGTTTGTTCTTTGAGTAATCCAGCTTTCTTCCTACTTTCTAAAACCATATGTTAGGTTAGTTAGACTTTAAATTGTCCTGGTGTGAAGGAATGTGTGTGTGAAGTTGTGTCTCAGTGCCCCATTCGGATATGAGTTCTGTCATTCAAGTGATAATGCAGAGGTTGTGCCCAGATCAAGCAGCTCTATAACTGAATTACAGTATACATGTTTTAAAGTGGATACATTTATGCAGAGTTAAATTTAGGGGTTTTTTTTGTTTGTTTGTTTTCCATTCTTGGTGTTCTAACAAGTTCTTCTTTTTATTAACAGAAAGAAACTTGTATGACAGTGAGAAAACAACCCATTCAGTTACTATGATGACTTCAAATCTTGAAATTTTTTATGTGGGAAACCAGTCTGCCTATGCTTGTCCCCAGACAAATAATGGCCAAAGAGTGGTTAGAGTTGGACAAAGTGTTGACTGCGTAAGCAACACATGCAATGGACCTCTTCCTATAGGCTCTACAGTAAAGTAAGGAAAGGGTTTTGAGGGAACAAATATACAGTAATTTGTTTGGAGACATTGTTTAACATCCAAATGCAATGTTATTAATTAAATCTGTAAAATATTTCACAGAATGCATAGCTGAATTTTGTTACAGGGGTGAAGAAGAAAGAAAGTAGCGCTGAAATTGTTTCTAACATGAATAATTAACTGGGATATTTCCCAAAGTATCCTAACTAAAGTAGTAGTTTAAATCCCTGTAATCTTCATGCTCACTGACCTGTTAACACTGAGTGCTTCTTAAACTGGTTAACTCTTGCACATACCTTCGCAGTAGACAGTGGTCATTAAACACAGCACATTAAATTTATGTCATGATGAGTAATAATAATAATAGTAACATTGATAATGATACTGTGTTTTTTTTATATAGCTTGTTCCCATTTGCAAAGCCCTGCACTATTAAAAAGGAACATCAGCACAGAAAAATATCAGATAAATAATACTATTTAATATCAGACATTAAACATCAAATTTACGATAAATAAATGACACAAAGTTAGAATAAGAAGTAAAAATTATTTTCTAAAAATGTAGAATACTAATATAATGGGCAAGTTTTATCAAAGATTTTACATGAGTGAGAAGGGACTTGCCAAAAGTCTGCGCAAAAATGCCTCACCGATCTTCTCACAAGATACCTTTGAGAAAAGGATGAAATGGACTGGTGGGAACAGCAGGAGAGAAACTCTCACCATTCACAATGGAGAAACTGACCCTCTGTATTTACAATTTAGTGACCTGGAGGGATCGCCCTCTATGTCCGGCGCGAGCGCCACTTCAGTAGTACAAACGGCACCTATTTTTGCATATACTACGAACATACTAAACATATTTGTTAACCTCCCCTCTTCTTTCTTCTAGCTTCTCTGTACAATCAATTGCAATTAAGAAAACAGCTGTGTCAAAGTAAAATTAACTGTAACCTTAGAACTGGAATTGTTCAGAACTTTTAAAGAATGTAACGATTTATCTACAGAATGTAATATAATCTTGCATATACATTACAACAATTCTTGAAAATTATATTATTATTATAACAGAAAATTGTTTATTGTTTCATATCCTAGCTCTGGAACTTTGTGTTTTATATAGTTATCTTTTATTTGATTTTTAATGTCGATATAAGTTTGTATCCACTGTTAATTTATTTGATCGTTTTCTGTGCTTTGATTACATCTTATATCCTTTGGAATACTCGTGAAGAGCTTTGTACATAGAAAAGGCAATATTTAAATGAAATGTATTAATATAAACTACCATGACAATGAATTTAATCTGTGCACTTAGCAATTAATTAGTAGATCGGGTAGTGTGCTGGAATTTACAGCTCTACTTTAGTTATAAAGGGTTTTGGGAAGTTCTTTTAAATAAATGATCAATGTTAAAATTAAGTTTAGCTTGTTCTTAGTGTTACAATATTTTCAGTAAACTCACCTGAGCACACTTTTAATGTGATCTGGATTAACTATGGATATAATACATACCCTATCACACTGTGACTCATGCACCATCCAAAAAATCTGCAAAGAAGTTGTACTATTTCTTAAAAGGTGATGCTGTATACAATGTTAGCGGTGTGCCTCATTCTTAATAATAAAAGTCAAGCATGTCTTGAACCCGAGTGAAAATAGACAATATAATTTTTGACACAAATCTACAAATTGATATGTATAGGAATGAGTTAGGCAATTGAGGTGCAAGATGTATTGTAAAGCAGATTTCATCTAAAACTGCTAGCTGTAAGCAGCATGACTTCAAAGATGGTTGTTCCTCCAGAAAGAAAGCTACTCTATGAGGATAAAGAGTAAGATGAAGGTAGCACATGCATTTATAAGAGTAAAGATTAAAAGTGTCAAAATGAGAGACATGGCAACCTTTAAAAATGTATTGTTTAATGTCACAAATTCAAATAGCAGTAACCAAAAAGGAATTCAAAATGAATGCACAATTTGAGCAAAGCAAAAGCAAAGGCGCCATAGAAGTTATTACAAAAAAAAAGTGTCTAAAAAATAAGGCAAAATATCAGATGCATATAAAAAAAAATCAGAAAAACATTTGAGACTTTTGCAAAGGTAACAAAGTGTCAGAGTAAATAGAGTACTAGCTAGGCTACCTCTATGTGCCTAGCAACAGACAGAGATTACTCCATAACACGTGAAGTTTGATCTATAACACATGAAGTGAAATGGACTTTACACCTCTCCATAAGTGATCTCTTACATAGGGTGAGGAGTCATTTTAATTTAAGCAACAGTTTTAATGTGTTTGGAAATGGTCTCTAGCATAACACCATTTGATTTATTATAGTGCCTTTAACTTATGTTTTAAAATCCACCTAAAATAATAACATGAAATAAATTAAATTGTTAGAAGCATGACTTTATAAAGAATGAAATTAAATGATGCCCAGTTTGGTTAATGAAGTAATCTTCAGCATGCAGAAAATGTATGTATTTAGAAATAACCATTATACTGCTAAGATGGAGAAATGGCAAGCCACAAGGGTACTTAATGACAGGTCAGAAGAAATGTAGACAAACAAAAAATACATAGGCTAGTTTTTCTGGTTTTAACTTATCGTTTCTCAAAATTGAAGTAATGAAATAAAATAGCAAAGTAATTTTCCAGAAAGTTCTAAAAAACACAACACTTTTTAAAATATATCTACAAAACTTGACATCAATTGATCTATGAAGCCCACTTATCATCAATTATATCATTGCACAAATGCCTGGAAGAGACCAAGCCACCCATGAAGGCATACAATAACACAGATGCCAAAAATGGCAATATCCATAACCAAAACAAAATGGCATTGCAGCATTTTCAAAACAAACAATTATTTTTATGATACTGTAAGGATCATTTATAATAAAATTAAACATATATTTGAAATAGTCATATTTAAAAATATAGTAAACAACCCAAGGATACATGAGGTAAAATTTGTAACAGTAGGAAAAACTAAAAATGAAGCACAATCATGTTACAGGAATCAGCATTACTGCCTGACAGCTCCAGGAGACTGCGCTTGAATTAATGATGGTGCAGTCACTCTTTGTGTAGAGTTTATGTATTCTTACAGTGCTTACATGATACTCCAGTTTACTTCCCACATTCCAAAGATTTGCATGTTAAGTTTATTTGTAGATCTAAATTGGCTCAATGTGGGTGTGTGTGTATGCATGGTCAATATATGAACAGAAGATTGTTTTTGTAAAGTGTCTTTTTATTACATCATTAATGATCTAATAAAAAGCTGATAAATTGGAGTGCAACATAGTTCCATTTGTTTGTGGACTCTGTGGAGAAAAAAAATCCTTTATTTCAAAATTGCCAGTTTATAAAAATATTGATGAAATAGCTATTTTTTGTCTAAACATTGCATTGCACTGTAGCTTCTGTGACACATAATCTGCACTAAGAGCCTATCAGCCCTGGAGCTACTGTGCATTAAATGAAACTAATCTGTTTAGTTTATTTTTTGGTTAAGCTGAGTTTCTATGGTAGAAAAATGCTCATCCTTAATATTGTCCTATATGAGAGAAGAAATGTGTAACATCTGCTCTTTTGCATTTATATTTGCATTTATTCACTTAGAAGATGCTTTTATCCAAAGCAACTTATTAAAGAGGTCATCATAATCAAATGAACATCAGTCTGGGGAATGGTTTTGAATCAGGTGCTATAGAACAAGGTTACAAAAATGATCATCACAAGTTAAGAGCTTAAATCAGACAGAACAAACGCAAGACTGGTTAATCTTTCCTTAGCTACAAGAAACTATCATCAAAACTATTATCAATTAGACATAAGTCTTTTGCCATCCATGTTCATGGAGTCTAATTTACATAAGGTAGATCCTGAAATGTTATTTTGGAGAATCTAAGTGAATAGGATTCCCAGGCTTGTTGGGCTGAATAGCCTATTCTCGTCAAAATTGTTCTAATGTTGTAATTCACCTTACCGAAAGAATGAAAAGTTAAAGTAATTTACTTGGTCTCTTGTTTTCTCCCCATTATAGTGTGAAATATTTTGTTGTAGACCCAATCATCAATAAAGTTGTCAGTGAGACACCATGGTCATCAAACATCTATCTTCTATCACGTAAGCACCTTTTATTATCTTTCTTTGCTGATTTAAATACATCTATTTGTTAGTAAAGAGTGTGTACAGTAGTAGCCATTACACTGGAAATTTTACTCACTATGGCAAAACAATAATAAAATTTGAATGGATTTACCATTTAGAGTAGGGGCTTCCAACCTTTTTCACTCTGTTTACTGTCACGTTTTTGAAAGTAAATTTACTCTCACCATGTTCAGTAATTTGAGTTTATACTTCTAACATAATACAGCGCTCAATAAAGGCAAAATTTTAAGATACTGTTTTTAACATTATTTTAAGGTCACATAATAATAAGAGCAAATAATAATAATGCAGTTTCATTTATTTAAAAGCAACTAATGATGGGCAGATACCAGTACAGTATATCAGAACACAAACAGAGTCAATGAAAGCATATTAATTAGTGAGATGCTTGGTCTTACTTTTTGCATATGATTTAGATTATTCTTGGAGCAGTTGGTAACTAATCAAGATCTTTGTGACAAAATTTATCCCTTGTTGGGAATCAATGATTTTGAATATCAAGTGGAGGTCTGTTTAGCTATTTTTTAATTAAACCTAAGGAATGGTTTTTTTGTTATATTTACCAGTATTTAGGCCAGAAACATCAAAAGTGAAAGGTATATTTTACTAAAGAAGCAACAAATTGAAAATATATCTGAAAGGAAGCAGAATTCTACCATTACCTGATATTCAGAAAAGTAAGGCAGATTGATATAGCATTTTGTAGAAACCATTTTTATGATTAACTTTGTTGTGTTTCTGGTTCTAATCCTCTACAGCAACAGATCCTGCAACTATAGACACATGGTTTGGAAAGCGGTCTGCAGGAATGGTAGTCATCACAGCTATCCTCTCCACTCTGACGGCAATTCTGCTCTTACTGCTCCTGATCATGTTCTGCTCAACCTTGTCAGTCTCATGTCTTTTTGTTTGCTGTTTATTTTAGATAAGTGCATAAAGAACATGCTGTGCTAATGTTGTGCACTGGATGAGTGCTATATTGTATGAGTGTTGAGTTTTTAAGATGCATTGTAATATTGGTTTAACCTTTAAAATTATTCTTTTGAATAATTACATACATTCAGGATTTATCTTTTATATGCTGTTCTTAAAAGGTAAAAACAGAAAAGTATATACTTACATAGACAGTTCACAAATTTGAGCAGTGTTATTCAGTACAGTAATGAAGATCTTTCAACCAGGCCAGCATTAGAAGGAGAAACTCATTGTTTTGTTTTGTTAACAAGTATGAAGCATATAAAATATGAAGGAAATTATACAGTATTAGGCTAAGCCAATTCATACTATCAGAAAGGGGGCAACAATGATTTTACATAAAAAACATTAATAATGAAAGTTAATATGTCATAATTTGGCCAAAATTAAAAACCATTTCTTAAAGACTAATTTACATCGGGACCTTATCTCCAAAGTGATAAAAATAACCACTGCTCTGATTCTTTTTCCAAAAATAGATTAATAGCCTTGACTTTATCATTTTGACTTCTCTGGGTAATGTTTATATGAGTTTTCTTTGGATACCCCATTTCCCCTAATGCTTGGGTAGGCAGAATAAATGTATATATTCTAAACTGGGCTGGTATAACTGAGTGTAAATGTGTAAAAATGTGACATGAGGTAAACTGTTTATTCAAAGTTAAAGGGATAGTGGTCATTATGAAATTGGCATACAAATAGAAGATTGTTTCAAAGATTTCCATCTAGGGTTCTATATGGTGCAATTTGGTATACTAATTAAGTTTTAATCAAAAAATAAAGAGACAAAATTTCCCTTGTTGTCTCTCTGAGCAAAGTATTTCACTAACAGCATTCTAATTTTATAAAAAGGAACCTGGAGTCCTATAAAACAAAGTATGCTGTACTGTACATGAATAGAATACATTATAAAAACTTAAAGGCATGCATGGCAGAAAATCATCCACCTTTATTTTAAGAGCATCAATTACTGTACTTTGTTTTTTTTAATGCACATAAAAGAATATTTTCAAGATCAATCACTATATTTTTCTTTATGTTACAGAAAAACTGAAGACCAGAATCTCACCAAGAACCCCATTAACCAGGATCCTTACAAGATTAAGCGTTATGACACTCATCATGTGCGCTCTTCCACATATGAAAACAAATTATATCAATGAGACGTGATGAATACTGTTCTTGTTCACATGCTGGCCTGCCTCAAACTGTCAGTTCGCTAAACCTCTTGTGAACACTTGGCTAATCCCTAAAGTCTTCCTGATACATGTTTTAAGAGGCCTGATGGGAGAACTTAGAACTACAGCATAAACTTTGCAAATTCATCATGACCTATATTATGCAAGCTTGCAGCTGGGTAAAGGACTTGCTTAATAAGTGCTGGAAAAAAAAGCAATACTTCACTTTAACAACAAATTTATATCCAACATCTTAAAATTATGAAAATGTCTGGCTAAACCTGCTCTGCAGCACCACCTTCCCTTGAACAATGTGTCTCCAAAGCTATCGAAGATACTTCATGAAACAGTTCACTCTTTAAACTATCTCTAATTCATTTTTTGTTCTATTGTATAACATATCAGAAGCCAATCTGAAGCACAGAAGCATTTGTCTCTAGATGACAAAATGTATTACTAGTGCAGTGCAATTCATATTTAAAAACTCAATATGTTCAAATATTCTTAACCAACTAAAGGATCAAAGATATTGAAAAGTCTACAAGCATTTGCCATATGTCAGAACTGACTAATTATGAAGCACAGAAGGAAGCTGTCATCAATGTCTAAAAATGATTGTTTCCAAAATTACTTTTAAGAGTATTAGGCACCATGCCAAATTTCTTCTTAACAAGTTATGTTCTGTCTGTTTCTGTATATCACTTTGGAACTGAAACATTTGCTGCGTTTAAAAAATTAGCATAAAATGTTGACCACATTCTGAAGCAGGAAAAATCAATACCTTAACCCATAATCTTGACATCGCAAAATAGTGAAAATAGATATGAACAAGAAAACAGACTGGATATCTAGCTATGCATATCCATACATCCATACATACATTTATATAATATGTCAACTTGTCGCTATACATCTAAAGGGCCATTATGATTTGGACAAGAGTACATCTAAACATCAGTGTGAAGGGTGTTCAAAATTCCAGTAATGGGCACAAAACATATTTTAGTGTTCCATATACTTTTATTTAGTAGTGGCTCACTAATTTGTTGGCTATATAGATTCACTCTATTACATTAAGACCCATATCTCATTTTTGTTTCAAAAGGCAAAGTTAACAGACAAAAACAACTGGCACATAAGCAACAACCAGACAAATGTGGCTGCCTTGATCGGTGCCTTCTTCTGGTTATACATACGCAGTGTATACTGCCAGACATTTATTATTTCTTCTATCTTATGATGCTAGGATATAAACAATGTATTCCATATCCTAATATAGCTTATATAATGATCAGCTTTAATGTACTTTGTCTAGAAATAGTCAGTTTGTTTACATTAGTGAAACAACTGAATGGGCTGCAGATAGTTCTGATATATTTTTTTAAATTATCAGGATCAAAGTTCGTTCGGAGCAAATTGTGACCAATTTTGTATTTCTTAATCATAGTCATCCATCTGTGTTGGGTTCTGTCATAGAAATTTACAAATGCCTATCAAATCAAATAAAAACTGCAAAATAGCAATTTTTTCCTTGTTCTATCACACACACTGAATGACTGACTAATCTCTTAATGTCAGCCTTCATCTTTCAATATATTTGCCTATCGCACACCCTCTGCCGTTACAACCTGTCATATTCTCTGGCTCCCTAAGCTCCCTGTGACCTCTATACAATATCTTGTCTGAATTTGCCCTTTCTGGCACACACCCAATGAAGTCTAAACGGCTGAAATGTTTTGTTATAAACTTAATTTTTTATTTAGTGTAGGATTTATTTTCCTTAGAGGCTTTGTGTTTAACTTTCTTATTTAGTAGTAAATAAAACTTAAATTTGTCTTTTGAAGCTGCTTATTGAGATGTTTTCTTTAATTACTAATTAATTGTACAGGGTTAGACTAACATCTAGCATTTTATAATGAGATGTGTTCAACAGTGTTGCAGTACATAATTCCAACATATTTATTAAGAATGTAACTTAATATATCAATAGGCATCATGGCTGTCTATAATAACATTTCTGTGTATAATACATTTAATGTAATAAAGCTGGAAAAATTGCAAAAGCCTCTTTCATTGTCACCACTCAACAGATTTGGATGAAGTTGGAAATGGCATTTTACTATAATGGAATTATAAAATGCAGTGTTTTAAGGGTGCACCCAGATTGAACTCTATATCTCTAGCTGAAGCATAATTTTTCTGAACTCTGTGGTTCCAGAGCAGGGTTATGGGGGCTCTAGAGTCTAGCAGCATTTAACGCAAGGAACAGTATACCAATGCAGGAATTACTCTTGTGTTTACCTGTGCTATCTAAGTCATTTAAAATCTGCAGCATTGAAATATGTGAAGACACCTAGAGAAAGCACATGAAAAGACAGTGACTAAATTGGTAATTAAACACAAAAGCAGGCCAATTTAGACTTAATTAGTCTGGATTGCACATTTTTGCACTGGAGTATCTGGAGAAAAGGGTTTAGACACAGAGAGTATGGACACAATTATACAGAGAATATGGAAGGATTGCACTCAGATCCCTGAGATTATGAGGCCATAACAGGAATACTGCATAGCATATTATAACATAGCATAGCATAGCATATCACCCTACCTTGACCATCAAAATGAATGCTCACATGGCTTAACCAAATTCTAGAATCTGTTGTTTTAAGTATTTAGGTTTTAAGATGTTTTTATTACTTAAGTGCATTTTTCATTTACTTATACATTTTTAAATAATATCTAGCTATATCACAACTACTATGTTTATACACATACTGTATTTCATTCTTAAGTGAAATATATGATCACAAAGCCAAAACTGTGCAACATAATACAATAAAATACATAATGTTTCTTAATAATTTATGAGAGAAATTGCATTTGCACTACTTACAGGTCATATAGTGACATTGTAGCAAATATTGATGACTGTCACTGCTCAACGTTAAGGGCATAGTAGCTGTAGGTATGATTAATGTTCTACTAGAATGTTTTAAAAAAATAACCAAGGCAAAAAGAGGCATTCAAAAAAACTGTATTGTAAAATAAGCCTGCTTTAAATCTTTGAATATTTAGTAGGAAGTGCAGAGGTCCATGCATACAATGTTTTTGGCATACAGTATCTACACCAACAGGACATGACCAGTTTCTTTCACTGCTTTGCCTTTATTTTGTTCCACTTGTCTTCCAGCTTCTGGTTTCTTTGCCATAACTGTCTTCTAGAGATTCTCAGTTGGGTTTGGATCAAGACTCTGGGCTAGCCATTTCATTACTTTGATATTGTTCGCATCTAAGAATTGCTTCACCCATTTTGCAGTGTGACAAGTGGCATTGTCATGCATACAAATGGGTGGCTGATTGGGTGATTCTTGCAGAGATGGAACCGCAGGTTGCTGAAGGAGGTTCGGATACACATTAGCATTCACCTTGTCATGTAGGTGCTTGAGAGACATGACTCCTAAGCACATCCCCACACCATAACACTTCCTCCTCTAAACTTTACAGACTTCTTCACACACTTTGGGTTCACACTTTTCCCACTTGGACACTGAACATAACGTTTCTCCTATTTGAGCCAACTAAATTAAACTTGCTTTCATTACTGAAATGAACTTTGGACCAGTTCTCCTCAGTCCACACAACATGCTTCTCAGTAAAATCTGGTCTAACTTTATTATTCTTCTTCTTGCTGTTGCAAGGCCACTATGGAGTATATATATATTATAAAAGGGCAATAAGACATTCAGATTCATTAAAGCAGACCATGTCTGTCTAGTTTCCCACCAACTATGCTTAGTTACAGCCAAAGGACATGTGGAAGTACAAATGTCATATGAACAAAATTAAATTATTAAGGCAGCTGCTTGATGTTCCTAATGTATCTCACAAAAGTAAGACAGATGACTAATTTAAAATAATATGCAGTAGCTCATGATCTAATGTGGATAAAAATTTGCAAAATACATTCTTGTATCAGTCCTTTGTGGGCTGGCTCTCCATTTAGTGTTTGTTCCTTCTTTGCACCCCAATTAAAGGTTTTGAGAATTTGATGTTATATTATGTAATGTGAACATAATTATTTTATCAATCAAGATCCTGCCCATTCTTATTAACTGTTATCAACTGTTTGTTTGCTCCTGCCTAGCTTTAGTTCTCTTTCATGTAGCATCAGGAGAGCTTTCAGTCTGTTCCCATTAGTCATTCCAAAGTATAATACGTATTTTGCCGGCACTCACAATAAGAGTTTATTACATGCAATTAAGGCACCACTCTTACAGATAACAGCAATCACAACTGCCAGGGCAAAAAAACATTTTACTTTAGCTCATCTGAATTATCCACCTCATTGTCCAGGTTAAGGCAGAATACTTTCAATGCAAGAACCTCAGTGGGTGATGAGCTGCCATAGCCATGAGAAGGAGAAGCCTGAGTATTTTGCAGCTCCCTAATAATCTTTCTATAGGGAGCTGCTAAAAACACTGCACTGCTCATTGAGGTTAAGTATTAGTTGCTGAGAGCAGGTTTTTGTTTTTTAAATTTATTTTGAAAAGAGAAATAGCATTTTTTTTTGTAATTTTACATCATTTGCATGTAACCTTTCCACCAGAGAAATGAATGGAATTCATTCTTTAAACAGCTGGTT
The DNA here is from genome assembly GCA_026402145.1 of Polypterus bichir lapradei. Lineage (NCBI taxonomy): Eukaryota > Metazoa > Chordata > Cladistia > Polypteriformes > Polypteridae > Polypterus > Polypterus bichir. Next base: position 99,440,366 of record JANRMT010062814.1, read on the forward strand.
AAGGCATTCATCTGCACCAGGTCTTAGATTTTTTTAACAAGCTGCCGATAAGACACATTTCTGAAGTACTGTATACACAAGTGCTGTCTATATTTTTTTATATTTTTTTTATAATAAATGCCTTGCAAATTTTTCTGTGTCTGTTGTAATTGTTTTAAAGTGCTTGCATGTGTGTTTGAGGAGTGTCACGCATGTGCGAGTAGGAGACCGCGGACGGATCCGAAATCAATTCGAAG
>JANRMT010062814.1:99448152-99462950 GCA_026402145.1 Polypterus bichir lapradei
CTATCATATCCCTTCCATTTTTAAATCATGCTATAGTGTTTGATTTTATTTTTACAGCTACTCATACATATTATTGAAACTCTTCAGGAAAGTTGTTTTAAACAGGGAATAAGAATTGCACACTTTCAGGTGAGAGTACCATTTATTTTCTGGAGTTCAGCTACATCTGCAATTCCATTTTCCAATCTATTTAATCCAATGCACAAGTGAAGAATACTGAAACCTGTGTCGCCAATTTCTTTCAGTTTTTATTTTTAACATAAATAAAATATAATCTATCCCAGATTTAATAATGCTATTACATCTCAGATATTCGAAAAATGTTCTTTAGATATGTGTAACGGTAAATATATTCTGCAGAAATCTGTAAACTTGAATATGATCTAAAAATCTGTATATTTGAATTTTATGGCATTTTTATTATTTTTCAGGCCATGAAGGTTTATAAATTCAATAAAAAAGACAGATGGCACTAAAAATGGTACATACATTTAAAGACACACTGCAGCTTAAATACATTAAGAACACTCCTTTTAGTGATCATTGTTTCTTTAAAACAATAATGTTTGCTGCCGCTCACCTCGTTCTATTTTTTTAATATAACAGCCTTCCCAGTGGGTGTTCAAATGATTTGTTATTCTGTTACATGTCAGTCTCTGAGGGCTAAAAAGCCTTTTGTCTTCTTAAACATCAATCTGCTGAGAGCCCTAGAGACTCTCTGGAGCACTGTGCATGTTTATATAACACCCTCTCCACTCCTACGGAATAACTATATGCAAGGAGCCAGGCATTGGATTGATACAGCTAGCAAGAGCAAAGAGCAAGAATGTGAAACAAATATCAATATTTAAAATCGCCCACCTCCACCCTCCGCTCCCACCTCCACCACAAGTACACATAAGCTAGATATTGAACAATGTATGCAATTGGAGAACATTTTCCTCCTACTCACTGTGGCACTGCATCAAGTACTTTTCCTTTTGGCAAGTTTACTTAGCACAGAGTGAGACAGTTCTAGAACTCTGAGGCCAAAGCATTTTCATTCCAAATGAATCTGTTATATTCTACTAATCTTGTTGTAAATTTTGTTGGATATACTTCATGTCTTGTTTTACTAATTGTTCATAAAGTATTTTATTATCCTCACTTAATATTAAGCCAATGTATTACATTACTGGGCTAATTTTTAGCAATCATTGCAGGAACATTATTCACTCAAGTTAGAAGAAAGTTTCAGAAAGTACAAAGCATCTTTCAACACTCACGAGAACCCAAACAAGTAGTTCATATTGGCAACTTTTTAATAAGCACAGAGATTATGATTAAGTGGAAATAATGCTTTTAAATTGTGTAATGAACAAAGCAGAAACAACAATGTAAAAGAAGGCAAAAAGAATAAGGAAAGCAGTGGAGGTGTGCAGTCTTCTGATTTTTCATGAATGTGTACTTTGGTAAGCAGATATGCAGAAACTGCACATTTTTAATTTCTCAGTTAAATATTGTATATTGTCACAATATATACTGCACCTGCATTTGTACAAAGCTGCCAAAATTCTAAAGTTTCAGCTTACTTCATAGATAAATTCAGGCAACAGTGAAGTTTTAGTAAAATTCAAAGCAAAAACACTTCACACAAAAATTAAGAAAAAAATTGATATAAAAAAAAGGAAAAGGTTTTGTTTAAAATGATTAAGGCTTAAGGAAGTTATGATATTTCTTCAAGTTCCTTTCTTGTAATTACAGTACATAGGTCAGATATATCTTCATATGTTCATACAACGTTCTGAAAACTATACGGCATTGTTCTGTTTTTAAGCAGATCTAATAGTCCATCCTCCTATCCTAACTGGCTAAATTAACATTCTGTTATTACAGATATTCTGTTCAAATACTCAAAAATTATATGAATTTTAAAACTAACATTAACTTTCTAAGATTGGCTCTTACATAAACCTTAAGTGGATGTGACTTTCACATTATGGTGCAGTAAGCTTCAAGCACCCTTTCTTCATTTTAGATTTTTTCATATTCTGATCTATAAAGTTTTATGGTCATTCTGTTTGCTACATATGCAGAAGTCACCCTGGTCAGTCTGTGGAATTTACACATTCACCATTTATCTTTATGGGTGCTCTGATGTTCTTTCTGCATCCCAAATTAAAGTAAGTTAATTTACCCAGTGTAGTGGATATGAGTGGATGTATAAGCCCCATGATCAACTCATGTTCAATTCTAGTTTATTTCCTTTACTGACCACAGTGCTATTCAGATAGGTCCCAGCACCCCAAAATCATAAAATTGAATTTGTTCATTTGAAAATGGATGGAGGGCTGGATGGACAATAGCATTTCTACTGCATTTCCGAAACTGGCTATTAAATCAACAGACCTCATGACCTGGCACAAATACTGGCTTGAAATCCATCTTGAACACACTTTAATACATCTGCTTTTGTTGGCAAACACAGGATATTTATAGACTTGTTTATTCATTAAAGCTAATATGTCATCTGAGGATGACTACTTTTGGGAGACTTTACTGGAACTGCTAAATTACAGTTCTGCGTGAAAGAAAGGACTTCCCACGGGAGACAGCAGAGGAAACCACAGTCAGGCTTCCTTCTGGTTACAGAACCAGCAACAGGAAGGGATGTGGCCAGGCAAGTCATTTAAACCGTCTGCTAGTTCCTTTTGCCAAATTGCTAGTTTAAAAATACTGGCACCTTCCTTGTTCCAATAAACAATGTGCTGTAATCTTTTTTGGTTAAACAACTAACAATCAGAAATCTCAGAACATAACAATTTGGTGTATTATACTAATAATTACTGAATTTAATGTAAGCTGCACAAGAGTTCAGATAAACTAAAGGCAACTTCTTAATTTCTCAAAGGTATCATGATGTCCCCAGACACAACAAAGCACTGGCAAGATTTCAGAGTTCCAATTTAGGAAAAATCCCCTTTGGGTAAACGTCAAATTACGTCTCTGGCTTATTAGTGGTGAAGAGTTTGATCCAAGTTGTGCACTAGGCCACTTTTAAATAAAAATCTTCATCCCTTCATCCATATACAGAAGCCACCTTATTCAGTCCTACACTAACAAGGAGCTGGGGTCTATTCTAGCAGCATCAGACACAAAGTAAGAGCTAACCAAGGACAGAGGACCAATACACATTCAACCACACAAATAAACTGACTGATACATATTCACCAACAAACCAACTTGTCTAGGTCTAAAGAAAGACAGAAATCTACACAGATTTAAACACCACAAAGACAGACACTGGCTGGAATTCAAACCCCAGATACTGGACTTGTTACACAGAACAGTTAAATAATCCACCAATGTGATACTTCCCCATGAAAAAAAGTTTCCAAGTTATTGAAATTTTCCATTAAACAGATTTAGTTTAGTAGACAGGATTGAGCCAAGTGTGGTCTTCTTTTGTTAGGCCAGCTAATTCAATGTCCAACATGATGTATATTCAAAAATGTCTTTATGCACACCACTGTTGTAAAGAACTATTAATTGAGTTATGTATTTGTGGCCTTTCTGATTGCTCAGATGAGTCTGGTCATTCTCCTCAGGCACTTTCTTCAACAAAACTGCCTCTCACTTGATATTTTTCAACACTGTTCTACATAAACAAAGAGACTATAGGGTGTGAAAATCCTAGGAAGGAGGCTGTTTCTGAGATGTATGCCTTAGACCAGTGGTTCTCAACCTGTGGGGCGGGCCCCCCTAGTGGGGTGCGAAGTAACAAAAAGGGGTGTGCGAAGATGTGAAAAAAAGAAAACAAGAATCAAAAATATAAAAAAAAGTGTTGAAACCAAAACAAATTAACTTAAACTACATTCTGATACTGTAACAATAAATATAGAGTTAGATAAATGTCGATAAAAATTAGGTATAATAAAATATGCATCTACATTTCAAAAAAATGTTATGAAAACTCAGGTCGCAAATACTTAAAGGTTGAGAAACGTTGCCTTAGACCAACTATCATGCCAGAGACCAAGTCACTTAGATCAATGATTCTTACCAATTCCATCTTTGGTTGAAAATCTGCCAAACCCCTTGACCATGACTGCATGCTATATATCATGAGTTGCAGGCACATGAATTATATAGGCAAAGGATGATGTTATTTATTACTTGATAAACCTACAAATCCAAACATGCTTTGATTTTCAACACAATCCCTGTGAACTCTAATATTCTTGCTGTAACATTTGCAAAGCTTTCCTAAGCCACTCAAATAAAACTTGTCTTGCTGGAACAAGTGATCTTTTGCAGCTAGCTTGAGATCTTTTTCACTGGAATAGCACAGCCCATGAAGGTAGCCTTACAAGACTAGAGAATAGGAGGTTATTTTGCTAGGCCAGATTGTCAGAATAAAGTGGGTGAAGCAAAGCTTCAAATCTGCTTTGCACAAAGCATCCTTTACAATGTATGTGTGCTATCATGAAACAGGAAGGTAATGGTCAACAATTTTCCCTGATTATCTGCCATAAATGCAAATCAGTTTTACACTAAAATTAGATTTTGGGCCATTTAAGGCAAGTAATCTATTTTGACTACACACTATACATCATAAAAAATTGTGTAAGTGATCTTGAGTTTCCACTGTGGCTCATAGTAATGCATTTCAGTTTCAACCACAGTTATGTAACTTTTTATTTACATTACCCAGCTTGAGATTCCTCTGTTTGGAATGATGGATCCAGTGATGCTTTTTTCAGGATTCAACATTCTGAGCAACCTATGTGCTCGTGTTTATTTGTTTGTGAGGAGTGCATTCATTTGACCCATTATCAATCTCTGTAGTATCGGTTATTTCATGTAGCATCTGTTATGAGCTGGGATTCTCCATAGTACATAGCCCCATAAATAATTCCAAAATATGCCCACCAGAAGGTTTACTGCTAAACCCCAACTAGAAACAAAAAGTTCCCTGAAGAATATATGAGATTATTTTAAACAAAAATGCCCTGTGCCACAAGAAGTACAAACAGAATTGCTAAGAGAAGACAAGGCAATCCACAGTAAACATAGTCCCAATACAGAATCCAAAGCAGAGTCAAAAACAGAGCACAGGTTAAAAAATCCAGTAATCACAAAAGTTACAAAACCCGTCAAGACACAAGTAAACACTTCACTCCCCAGTGCATTCGAAATAAACCGATGGGAAATATGGGAGAGGGCAGTTCATTGTGGAGATTGACAGGTGGCCCTGATTTTTGGGACACCACCCACAAAACACAGATATAACCAAGGTATTTTAAAACCACAGACAAAAACAAAGAATAGTGTACATAATAAACAAAAGAAACATTAACATAAATAAATGGCACAAAAATTGACAAAACAGGCAAGAAACTTTGAACCCAAAACAGGAGAGAAATGCTGGCTGAAACTTGATGGCGTTGCTCTTTACAATTTTCTTCAATGTGACAACATTTTTTCTTATTGTCAGTATTGCAGGTCAACCAGACCCTGGATTATTTCTGAGAGGCATCCATCCATGACCTGCGGTGGACTGGCGTCCTGCCCGGGGTTTGTTTCCTGCCTTGTGCCCTGTGTTGGCTGGGATTGATTCCAGTTGGCTCCCGTGACCCTGTAGTTAGGATATAGCGGGTTGGATAATGGATAGATGGATCTATCCATGACAAAATTCTTCCTTCAATACTTTGACTATTTCTAGGGTACTGGTCCTGGTACATGTGTTCACTAGTACTGTACTAGAAATCAGTTCTCCGTACAGAAATTAATTTTGCACTTTCAGTGCCAAAATGATCAGCTTCAGCACCAACTGCGGGGGAATCTATGAAAAAAGGTGAGCCTTCAGCAGTTGCATGATCACCATTCTAGTGTGACTAAAGCAAGTTGTCCTTCTAAATAGGGAAAATACCTAAAAGCTCATATTTGTACGATATTTTTATTGTGAATGCTACTGTCACTACAGTAATTTTGTTCTGATTGCTCAGAAAGCTTTTCAATCCAAAAGGGGTCTAATCTTTTCAATTTCCATATGTATACTACTTGGACACTTGAAATCGGGGTAACATCATGATTAAACAGGGAGTAAGTGATAAGAATGAAGAAGGAGGCATGTATTAAAATGAAACACTTTAGTTATTAATAATAATAATTCTTTGCATTTATATAGCTCTTTTCTCACTACTCAAAGCACTCAGCAATTGCAGGTTAAGGGCCTTGCTGAAGGGCCCAACAGAGCAGAGTCCCTTTTGGCATTTATGGGATTCGAACTGGCAACCTTCCGATTGCTAGTGCAGATCCCTATCCTCAGAGCGTTTAGGTACCCATCTTGAACATAAACAAATGATTATTTATTTCTGAAGGGAAAACTATATTATTGTAAGAAAAATATATTTACACTACATGTTTTGAAGAAATCTATATTTGGGATCACTGGGATCTTTCAGGGAAATGATTTTATATAAAGGGCCATACAGATGAGATATACTATGTAATATAAATGCTCTTTCTGAAAACACATATAAAAATTATAAAACTTATTATCTGTTTGAACAGTATAAATATGCGCTCTACAATATATTTATTTATATTTTGGCAGCATGCCTAGTTAAACAGGCTTCAGTCCTCAAACTGTGTACATGCAATAAAAAGATAGTACTGTATTTTAATTGTGCAAGTCTATGAAAATACATCTTACTGTTGATTTTTCAGATGTTTGAATGTTTGTTGCAGGGAAACAGAGCTGTATACATATCAGTACTTCCTCCTTGTAGCTCCATCCTGTTACTTTTTATACAGCATTTGCACATTTTTGACAATTCTTTTCATTTTCTGGTTTCTCTCCACAGCATTAAGACATATGTGGTAATTCAACCAGTAACTCTAACTCTACCCAGTATGACTGTGCATGGATATATGTTTGAATGTGCCCTTAGTTGGACTGGCACCTGTATCCAAAGTTAGATCTTGCCTTGTGATGAATTCTGTTGTGATTTTTGCAAGTTCCAGCAGCTCTAAAATTGGAATAAACAGATCCAATAATTGGAAGGATGACTGGCCGAATAAGAGCTTATAATAAGTCTATTTTATACCTTATTGTAAAATGTTTAACTAAAATACAACCGCTCAGTATTGTATTTTTTCACTGCATCTCTGAAAACAGAGAATTAGGATTCAGTTGATTTTATTTTAAGTAAAGACTTCAATTTCTCCGTTTTTTGTTTTAAATTGATTGATTCCAGTAACGCCCATAAAATGATGAACGTTTTCATAATTGTACTGACAATGAAATATATGTGTGTGCACGAGTAAATTACTGACTTACTAAGATAAAGGGTATTTTACAGGATTTATTATACAGGATTTCCACGCTGTCGCCAAGGACTGCATTTACCAGAGAAACTTGCAATATGCAAATCTGTGTTCCACAGTAAGCGAATAAGATTTTAGAGCTGTGGAGATGTCTCTTGCTGATTGGCTTGCGCCGCCTTATCTATCTAATACCGCCACACGTCTAGCGTAGAGAGAAGAGAGAGAGAGCGAGCGGGCGGGCAGTGTTGCAGCGATCGTAAGGGGCTGGTTTCCTTTCTTGAGCTGAATCATATGGCAGTTAGTCAACCGGGCATAGCCAGTAGCGTACTCAGTCTTCACTGTTACCGCCACCTGGAATGTCTCGCCGGTAGTGGCAGCAAAAACTAGTACTATGGCTAAGCGCAGTACTTTGTTTATTCGTATCGTAGAAGGGAAGAACTTGCCTGTCAAAGACATGTAAGTGTTTTGTCATATTTATGTCTGAGCAATGAGTACACGTCTTACGAGTGCATGCGAAGCGTCGCAGCGAAAAGTTAGCGTGTGAGAGTGCAGCCAGTGGTTTGTGCGGCACCGAAAATTAGACACTGTCAGCAGACGTACCGCGTCTGGAGCGTGTTTGAAGACAATGACAAGGGGCATACAAAGGGATGAACATAGAGAATATCATAGAAGGAGGCTGGAGGAGAGTTACATGGTTATAACCCACAAGTGGAGGCGATCGTGAAACATAGGATGAGAAGTGTTTTTAGGTGGATGCTAATTTATGTAAGAGAAAGGACCAACTAGATTAACTAGTAGAGGAGGTTGGCATTTATAGACGGGTATGAAAGGGGTAAAGGGAGATCTTGTAGGAGGGGATGGTGCTAATAAGATGAAAGTGAGATATATAAACGAACGATATTAAGCAATTTCCCACATGAAAGGTAAAATTGTCCGGGGTGGGGTGTCAACCTGCAGGAAAAAAATGAAAAGCAGTCTTAAAAATTAAGGGGGTTAAATATTTTCAATTTATTTTTAGAAAGGGTTTGGTAAGGATAGAAAGAGAGCGAATGCGAGCCTTATACAGAGTAAGGACTGAAAAAGACGGTCCAGTACAATATTTGGTATTAAGTAAAATATCGAATTAATGAAGTGAAAGGTACGCTTGGTTAAATTAAACGAGATGGGAGTGAAGATTTGCAGAGAGTGCAAGAGATCCTTATGGTTGAGAAGTGTGTGGATTGTTGGGGTGACTACTGGAAGTCACCCGTTGTAAATAAATTGGAGAAGGGACATAGCAGACAGTGAAAGAACTGTAAGTAAACTATAGGGACATAATTTATTTTTCTATAGCGATTTTCACAGAATGCATCCCTAGGGCACTGTAACAAGTAAACAGGTAAAATGCATATTACACATTTTATAGATAATTATCAATATTTTAGGAACGTCTGTCCTTAATTACAAAGTGATTAAGGGAAAGTGAGGGCTGTTAGAGTGGATGTAGTATTTGTAGAAGGAAAATAGATCATACAGAATAAACAGAAGAATGGCATAGCAGCATAATTTTGAAAGCCTTAAAATCTGAAAATAAGAAATGTGGGCTAACAGGTATAATCAAAGGGATTGGTCTTAAAGAATAACAAGTAGTGAGGCATCTTTCGAATCAATTTATGATTAGAATTATGTACTAATGACAATCACATGTGAAGAGGCTCATACTTAGTACCTTCTGAGAGTTTTGCTGTAGGACTCTAAAGAAATGTGTCAATATGAGAAGAAGATAACCAAATGTGTAGGTTCCTTCAGTCTTATCCACAAATGACTTGATTTCTAAAAATGAAAGGGAATGAGATGTTTCAACGGTTGCATCTTTCATTTCTAATTTGGCTGTCCATTGAAAGGAGCAAAATTGCTTACAAAATTTGCCAGGCATAATGAAAGATACCACCTTTTGGTATAATTGTCAAGAGAGTTTGATGATGCATGACTCTAGTGTTGGTGCTTAATGTTTGTAAAGAACAGTGGTTAGATTTCAGTATAACCTGATTAGAGTTAATAACACACACGTGTAGTTTAGCTGTTAAACCAGTGTACACACACAGGCTATTGAAGCTCCAAATAAATTCTATTACCACTCTCAAAATTAAAACCAAGATCCAAGCATGATAGTGTGCCACTGCAGATTAAACTGCATGCTATTATTTCCATAATGATATGATCTAGGCACTGACTGGTGCATCCCACGCACAGATTTTACTACCTTGACCTAAAGAGGTAAGCCCTTGGATAAATATGAGGCGGTCTGGGGGGGTGGTTGGTGGGTATGTAGCAGACAGCCATGCAAAGCAAACCTTATTAAACAATAAGAAAACGGGCAATGAAAGTTCAAAATGTACAACAGTAATACTGTACCATTTACTGGTATATTCGCTAATCTTAACCGCAATTAAATGCCTGATTTAAATTTCAAACACTAGGGGCTGTTATGATAGATAGAGGAATGTATTTAGCACTGAAACAACACTAACAGTAGGTTGCCCTTGAAAAGGGCATTCATACTAATGCATCTGAAACCACCATCTCCTTCCACTCTTAAGTGCTGCTGCCATCATGCCACGGCTCCTTCTGTGTGACTACATATGCACTCATCTTCTTCTTCCACTGTCTGAACATTTATGTCTCCATCTGCTTCTTGCACTTCATGCCTATGAAGTCAGAGTAAACACCATCTGCCCCACCATCCAAAACTCTGAGCAAATCCAATTCAGTATCCTTTCTGAAACTTGCCAACCCCCCTACACCCAGGCAAGTGGATTTCAGCAGCAGAAAAGTGGCTCCAAAGTTCTTGCAGGTAAGTACACTCTAGCCGTGCCACTCTGCTTAACCCCTCTGTGCCCCTTCTGATATTCTGCTGACACCTGAGCAATATGACTGTCTCAGATCTAGTTGGTGTGCTATTACTTAAACAATAGAGTAGCACTCTGGATTTGTCCACCAAATTTTACAAAGGTCAGAAGTGACACTCTGCATCTCTGCTATGGAACAGTTCATTTGGCATAGTTCTTTATTTCTAATTATATGCCAGACTGTCAGACACTCATTTTTTTACAGCTCCCTAGACTGTTGTAATGCTATCCTGTGTCCCAGAACCCAAATACAAGCAGAGGTTTATGTGTCCGCCCAGCACACACCCTGCTTCTGTATCTTGCCTCTTTTACCTTCCTTTTAAAGGGATGGTTTCAGCTGGAAGAGACAAGTTGTCTCTTGTTAGCATGTATTTTCCGTATAGGAAGTTTTTTGCTGCATTATTTGAATAACAGCAGCAGCAGCAATTTTTTCAACTTTCTTATGAAAGAGTTACAGGTGAGTGGGTTAGTGTCTCAATAATTGCAACCAGCATATTACTGGGGTTAAGAAGGATTATATAACCAAATCTGGGTTTTTGGTAATTTGACATGTTTCGTCACAGATTACAGTGCAAGTTTCTAAGATTTGATTCTTAATATGCAAAGACTGTGTAGCAGTTTGAAGTTATTTTTACCATCTAATTAGCTGTCAATTGCTTATATCAAAAGTTTAAGTTGAATTGCCTTGGTGTCACAATCATTCTTAACAGCTATATTTGGTGTACTCCCAGATCAGCTTAAAGTGGATAAGGACATGTTCATTGCAATAGCTGATACCATATTACTATCTTGCTTAACTGGAAGAATCCCAGCCCACCTTTTATAACTAAGTGGTTAACTAACATTCTAAATTATTTGAAATTGGAAATAAGCAAATTCTTGCTTAAAGGATCTGTCCAAAATGTTTTTAAAAATTGCAACATTAAAATACATAAAAATTAGAATAAGCACTCATGTAGGGGAAAAATTATGTTTTTCCTTTTTTTCTATGCTCTTGGCTCTCCTCTCTTTCTTTCAGGTAGGGTTTGAATTTTTGTTTTGTTAGGGTTTGTAAATATAGCTTTGTAAATATTTTCTACTTGATTGTACCTTCTTGAAACAACATTAATTAAACAACTGAATTATAAAACACAGTATTAAGGTAGGCTGAGGAAAAGGATCTGCTTTATTAAACCTACTAGTTGGCACAGTTCATGCAGTGATTTTTCCCTGTTATTTAGAAAGGGGCTGCACTTTCCAATTTGGAACCTTTCCAAGTCTCAAATGTCAGAAGCTCAAAACATTTGCTGTCCAGTGCAATAATATTTTTCGGAAGAACACTGCTGGCACTCCACATAGAGAAAGTGTAAATCAAGAAATGCCATAGTAGTTCATTCTATTTTATTGTCACTTAAAAGTGACTTTTACCCAGCACAAATTTTACTACTTACTCCAAAATTTAAGACATGTTTTAGAGTAAATATCACAAATGAAGGGCGGCACGGTGGCGCAGTGGTAGCGCTGCTGCCTCGCAGTTAGGAGACCTGGGTTCGCTTCCCGGGTCCTCCCTGCGTGGAGTTTGCATGTTCTCCCCGTGTCTGCGTGGGTTTCCTCCGGGCGCTCCGGTTTCCTCCCACAGTCCAAAGACATGGTGGATTGGTGATTCTAAATTGGCCGTAGTGTGTGCTTGGTGTGTGGGTGTGTTTGTGTGTGTCCTGCAGTGGGTTGGCACCCTGCCCAGGATTGGTTCCTGCCTCGTGCCCTGTGTTGGCTGGGATTGGCTCCAGCAGACCCCCGTGACCCTGTTCGGATTCAGTGGGTTGGATAATGGATGGATGGATATCACAAATGAGTTATATTTACTTCTCTATATAGTATTTACTAATACAGTAGTAATACACTATTCAGTTTTAATTGCTGTCTCATAAGTAGAATTTTATTTCCATATGACTGATTGGAATATTTAAAACTTGTGTGGTCTAGTGCTGCTTAAGGATCCCTTGTGTTCTGCTCCATTTGTACCTGTGTAATAATGCAATCTTTAAAAATTTAAATTAAATTTTATTTTTACTGTAATAATATGACATCTTTTTGTCTGTGATATTTTCCAGTCTGTTTGTAATTCATGTAGTTAGATAAGGACTACTGAAATATTATAACCCAGTTTTGAATTAGAGCTTAAATTTGTATTTGAATTCTATACTGAAGTTATTGTTTTTCCCACTAGAATTATTGTGTAAATAAATGTGTGTGAAAGAAAATGTAAATTCTCCTTCACATGCTAGGCACTGTATATTTTATGTACAATAAAACTCATTTTAGCTCTTTGATATTCAATATTTAAAATTTGACTATTGTGTAATTAAAAACAAAGCAAAACACTTTTAAAATACTACTACTGTGTTGCTTATTAATTAATTTGTACCTCAGCTGGACACACAGCATTATCATCTTTTCAACTTGAAAAAGTAAGACACACAATTAAGGCACTGGAAATTAAGTAACAATTTTTCAACATAGAACTAAGTACAAAAAATTCCATATATGTTAACTTAAATATTTAGCATCTGGTTCTTTTTTTTTCACTTTTAAAAAAATGGTAGCCAAGCTGTTAAGAAGGGTTAAGGAAATCTCAAATTCTTACCTGAACCACCTAACAAGGCTACTATAACAACACCACAGGCTGAGACTTAAATGTCTGTCTCAACCCTGAGCTAATGTATGACATCTGAACTGAATTGTTTTTCTCATTTTCTTGTCTTTCCATTACGTTTCTGGATAATGCAGGAAATAGGCAGTGAAAATAAAAGCTTTTTAGAATCCAAAGCATTTTTCCACTATCATGATTGTGCATATTTAAGGACTGTTTGAGCTACTTTTTGTAGTGGCAACACAAAAGATTTTGAGTCTGGTATTAGTAATACGCAGAAGAAGATATAAGATGGAGAAGAAACTGAACTGAACCATGATATTGCTTTTTACCCAATTTATTTTATTTTTCAAAGTGTCACTTGTCACGTAGTGTAAAAAAGGCTAACTAAATATGGAATAGTTCATATTACATCAAATAAAAAATCTTAGTGCAGTTTTAAAGCAGGCCACAATGACCACAGAAGGCCTATATGACAGTAGGCACTGGGAGAATCTCTTATCTTGGTTTATTTCTTTTTTATATTCCATCCATCCATCCATCCGTCCATCCTCTTCCGCTTATCCGAGGTCGGGTCGCAGGGGCAGCAGCTTAAGCAGAGAGGCCCAGACTTCCCTCTCCCCGGCCACTTCTTCCAGCTCTTCCGGGAGAATCCCAAGGCGTTCCCAGGCCAGCCGGGAGACATAGTCCCTCCAGCGTGTCCTGGGTCTTCCGGATTTGGAGGTGCTGATTCTCATCCCAGCCGCTTCACACTCAGCTGCGAACCGATCCAGAGAGAGCTGAAGATCACGGCCTGATGAAGCAAACAGGACAACATCATCTGCAAAAAGCAGTGACCCAATCCTGAGTCCACCAAACCGGACCCCTTCAACACCCTGGCTGCGCCTAGAAATTCTGTCCATAAAAGTTATGAACAGAATCGGTGACAAAGGGCAGCCCTGGCGGAGTCCAACTCTCACTGGAAACAGGCTCAACTTACTGCCGGCAATGCGGACCAGGCTCTGACACCGGTTGTACAGGGACCGAACAGCCCTTATCAGGGGGTCCGGTACCCCATACTCCTGGAGCACCCCCCACAGGATTCCCCAAGGGACACGGTCGAACGCCTTTTCCAAGTCCACAAAACACATGTAGACTGGTTGGGCAAACTCCCATGCACGCTCCAGGACTCTGCTAAGGGTGAAGAGCTGGTCCACTGTTCCGCGACCAGGACGAAAACCACACTGTTCCTCCTGAATCCGAGGTTCGACTATCCGACGGACCCTCCTCTCCAGAACCCCCGAATAGACTTTTCCAGGGAGGCTGAGGAGTGTGATCCCTCTGTAGTTGGAACACGCTCTCCGGTCCCCCTTTTTAAAGAGGGGGATCACCACCCCGGTCTGCCAATCCAGAGGCCCTGTTCCCGATGTCCATGCGATGTTGCAGAGACGTGTCAACCAAGACAGTCCTACAACATCCAGAGCCTTAAGGAACTCTGGGCGTATCTCATCCACCCCCGGGGCCCAGAGATGGGAGAGCCCACCTCAGAGTCCCCAGGCTCTGCTTCCTCATTGGAGGGCATGTTAGTGGGATTGAGGAGGTCTTCGAAGTACTCCCCCCACCGACCCACAACGTCCCGAGTCGAGGTCAGCAGCGCACCATCCCCACCATATACGGTGTTGACACTGCACTGCTTCCCCCTCCTGAGGCGCCGGACGGTGGACCAGAATCTCCTCGAAGCTGTCCGAAAGTCGTTCTCCATGGCCTCTCCAAACTCCTCCCACGCCCGAGTTTTTGCCTCAGCAACAACCGAAGCCGCATTCCGCTTGGCCTGCCGGTACCTATCAGCTGCCTCCAGAGACCCACAGGACAAAAAAGTCCTATAGGACTCCTTCTTCAACTTGATGGCATCCCTCACCGCCGGTGTCCACCAACGGGTTCGGAGATTGCCGCCACGACAGGCACCGACCACCTTGCGGCCACAGCTCCGG
>JANRMT010062814.1:99463350-99637936 GCA_026402145.1 Polypterus bichir lapradei
CTCCAGAGACCCACAGGACAAAAAAATCCTATAGGACTCCTTCTTCAACTTGATGGTATCCCTCACCGCCGGTGTCCACCAACGGGTTCGGGGATTGCCGCCACGACAGGCACCGACCACCTTGCGGCCACAGCTCCGGTCAGCCGCCTCAACAATAGAGGCACGGAACATGGCCCATTCGGACTCAATGTCCCCCACCCCCCTCGGGACATGGTTGAAGTTCTGCCGTAGGTGGGAGTTGAAGCTACTTCTGACAGGGGACTCTGCCAGCCGTTCCCAGCAGACCCTCACAACACGTTTGGGCCTACCAGGTCTGACCGGCATCTTCCCCCACCATCGAAGCCAACTCACCACCAGGTGGTGATCAGTTGACAGCTCCGCCCCTCTCTTCACCCGAGTGTCCAAGACATATGGCCGCAAGTCCGACGACACGACCACAAAGTCGATCATCGACCTGAGGCCTAGGGTGTCCTGGTGCCAAGTGCACATATGAACACCCTTATGCTTGAACATGGTGTTCGTTATGGACAATCCGTGACGAGCACAGAAGTCCAATAACAAAACACCGCTCGGGTTCAGATCGGGGGGGCCATTCCTCCCAATCACGCCCTTCCAGGTCTCACTGTCATTGCCCGCGTGAGCATTGATAGTCTCCCAGCAAAACGAGGGAATCCCCAGAAGGTATGCCCTCTAACACCCCCTCCAGAGACTCCAAAAAGGGTGGATACTCCAAACTGCTGTTCGGCGCATACACACAAACAACAGTCAGGACCCTTCCCCCCACCCGAAGGCGGAGGGAGGCCACCCTCTCGTCTACCGGGGTAAACCCCAACGCACAGGCTCCGAGTCGGGGGGCAATAAGTATGCCCACACCTGCTCGGCGCCTCTCACCGGGGGCAACTCCATAGTGGTAGAGATTCCAGACCCTCTCAAGGAGATTGGTTCCAGAGTCCAAGCTGTGTGTCGAGGTAAGTCCGACTATATCTAGCCGGAACCTCACGACCTCGCGCACTAGCTCAGGCTCCTTCCCCTTCAGAGAGGTGACATTCCACGTCCCAAGAGCCAGTTTCTGTAGCCGAGGATCAGACCGCCAAGGTCCCCGCCTTCGGCCACCACCCAACTCACACTGCACCCAACCTCCTTGGCCCCTCCCATAGGTGGTGAGCCCATGGGGAGGAGGACCCACGTTACCTCTTCGGGCTGTGCCCGGCCGAGCCCCATGGGTGCAGGCTCGGCCACCAGGCGCTCGCCATCGAGCCCCACCTCCAGGCCTGGCTCCAGAGGGGGGCCCCGGTGACCCGCGTCCAGGCAAGGGAAAATGTCGTCCAAGGTTTTTATTCTTCATCGGAGGTTTGTTGAACCGCTCTTTGTCTCATCCCTCACCTAGGACCAGTTTGCCTTGGGTGGCCCTACCAGGGGCATAAAGCCCCGGACAACATAGCTCTTTTTTATATTATTTTTTTTATATCTGTGATATATTTTTTTGTCTTCCATTGCAATGTAATGCTACTTGAAATTTAAAATTGAATTTCTGTCTTTTCTACAGATGTTGTTCCCATTTTAGTTAGAATTATACTTTTGTTAAGTTTAAGAACATTTTTTGTACAGTTATGCATTATGATCCTGCTGTATATATGAAGAGTGCCATATACAGTAATAGTGTTACTTCCTATCCATTGTTGGCTCTTACTGTACCTTTTGCTTAATACTTTCAGTTCCACTAAGCCATTAAATAATAAAAGTAAAAACTGAAAGAATGAATAGTCATTTTCTGTCACTGGCTGTCGGACAGTGGCCCAAAGCCAATTTTGTTTCATGGTGGTCTGACTGTATATGTTACATATACTAGTATTGCCTCTCTGACATCATTCTGAAAAATGTCCCATAACCATAATCATAATTAAAAATTAAACACATACTCATATCGTATACTGTACTTAGTCACTTTAACAATTTCAGAGTTTTTATTAATTCAAGTTATAATTTGGCAAATCTCTTCTTACTATCATGTATACAGTAGCTTAGCCCTTTTTATGATACTTTGGCACACATACTGAGCTAGATATCAAGGATTTCATTACTTAATAGTACTTAATTACTAAACTTAAGGCATACTGCAATTATTTTTGCATTAGAATATGTGCACATTCTCAGTTTTCATCTACACTTCTCTCAAGGAAGCTTAATACTATAGCAACTGATAATGAAAATTATTAGTTTTGTGGGTGTATTGATGTTCTTTTCCATTTAGTGAGGCAAAGTGACATCAGCCACTACCCATAGACTTAGACTAGCTCATACTTATGTACCCAAATTTCAGTATTTTTAGTACATCTTTACATTTTACATGTTTTAACAGTGCAGGTAAGGGAAAGTAGTAGATGTGATGTCTACATTTGGGGTGATTGTCGCTTAAATACTCTGGTAATCAGGCCAGGAAGCAAAGCATGACTGGGTAGATTCCAGTTGTTTCATCATAGATTACTGAGCTATGATCAAAAAATTTTGTGTAAATTCGGGTCCTAATTTGAGATTCTGAGGTGGTTTATTGTGTGATGGGTGCGGCAACACGTTGTATCAGTGCATGTGCCCAACCCCTTTCTCTAAGTAGAGTTAATCTCTGTGGTGGTGTTGAAACAAGTTGTTATGGTAGGTCAGTTTTTGTTATTTTGGACAGTTTGCAAAGCTGGAAAAGCTGGTCTCACCAACTGTTAACACCATTCTTAAAAACAAAAAGGTAGTATCTTGTTGTATTCCATAAACTTTGAGGTGCATCATCCCCAACTGCATGTTAAAACTCACCTTTGCTAGTCTTGGTACAATAAACTTTGTTTCAGTTACTATCCTAAAGGTTGGACTTACAGGGTTATTACGGTTGACAAATATGGTGTTTCCAGTA
Source organism: Polypterus bichir lapradei (assembly GCA_026402145.1). Lineage (NCBI taxonomy): Eukaryota > Metazoa > Chordata > Cladistia > Polypteriformes > Polypteridae > Polypterus > Polypterus bichir. Next base: position 99,466,250 of record JANRMT010062814.1, read on the forward strand.
AGACCCAGAAACATAATGGCAAATAATACAGTGGAGAAGACCAAGTTCACCTCAGTTGAAAAAATGCACACAAGCATCTTTATTTATCAGTGTGACATTCATGCTTTTTTTGGCAGTGGTGAACTCAGTGTTTTCTACAGCATACTTTACCATTTTATTTCTGGTTTGTACTGGCATCACCATGTTTCTTGACCTGTAATAACCATGTTAAACATGTATTCATTTGCAGAAGTTCAATTGCAGCATCACACTGCTACTGTCCCTATTCATCTGTCAAGATCTGAGACACATGGGCGACACTACACGCTTGTTCTGGGAATTGAATTATCACACCTAATATGTTTAATTAACGGAAGAATAACATTGTCTAATGAGTAATATTTTGCTCAATTCCATGCTAAGAGTCTATCATTATTTGGGGTCTTATGAGCCTTAATTCTATTGGAATCCTGTACTCAAAATATAAGTTTATGTTTTCTATTCAATGAGGCATACTGATATCAGTGGTTTTGGTATTGTGGAAAAATTGTGCAACAGTGACCCAAAAATTGAAATCAGTTTCAAATAACTTAGAGTATGGGTCTTGCAACATTGAGAAAACGTGAATAAGTAATCCATTCACATTTGACAATAACATACATGATAAAAAGAAGAAATTTGTATTTTTTAAGTATTTAGCAAATAACAAAAGTAGCAACATAACATGTACTCGTTAGCATGAATGTATTATTTTTCTACAATGAATTATCAAGTGTTTTTTTTTATTAAGCATGATCTTTGCTAAGAACATAGGTTCCAAGAGAAGTGCAGGAAATGCAGCTTCACTTTCTGTTTTGAGGCTCCTATTCTGAGGTGCTTTCATGCATTTTCCTTTTCATATAATGCTTTGTGTTTCATACATGACAGCAGTTGTGTATGGTTTTTTTGCTGTCAGAATGTGTTGAACAATGCCTGTCTGCTGTAGATAATCTAAGAGCAAGAAATCTCCAAAGTGTATGTCCAGAATTTAATTGCTATTTACTGTATAAGGAATATCTTCAATACCAACACATACCATATGTGCAACCCCCTTATGCTTAAATAATGTAGGGCTATTAACTAGCAATTAACAGGCAGCTGTGCAAGTAAGGCCAAGAGATCTATGGACTTTTGGAACCTATCAGTTGTTTTTAGCAATTGCACTATTTGAAGGTGAAGACTTCAGCCAGGTTTATATTTTGAAGAAATATAATAAAAATAAGTAAATAGAAAACAGTGGAAAGTAGATAGTGCTTCTGTACATGGCTTCATAAATTAAAATCTGATAATCAGGTGAAATGTTTGTTTTAATTACAGATGGTTTTAAACTGATAGGGGCACAATAAAAAATAATGTTTACATCACTATCTGGGCACAATAAAAAGTAATGTTCACATTAACTGATGTTTAGTATACACACAGGCGTAAGGCTGTCTTTTCTTGGTTCCTCACTACATTCTTTCAGCTGACACATTAGCATTTTACCAGACCTTTTGAAGTCCCAGCCATTTAGGTAGCATAGGCAATACAATTTTATAGCACCGCATTGTGCTTGGGACCTGAATCTTCTGCTTGCCTGCCATGTAACTATTTAATCAATGTTTATTATGGTGCTAAATCTTTATCTGCCAGACCCTAATGACTTCTGGTACTATGTTTGCACAAATTTCCTTTCACTGAATATTTTTCTTTACTTAACCAGTAACAGATGCCTCATTCCAAACCCTGACCCAAAAAAGACAGAAATCCTTATGTAGTCAGATTTTCTTTACAGTAATCCATCCCTCTTTGGCAAAAATAAAATATGTTCATTGGTTGGAACTGAGCAGTGTTAGCATTAGCATCTGCTGCGTCGTTTAACAATACTCAAGAATGCAACATTTACTGTACATAATTGTGAGCGTACAGATTATGACTGGTGTGTTTGAGGGATTGCAAACCTTCACATAGTAACATAAAATTTATACTTATAGAAAGGCATCTTTACAATTAGAGGCACTTCTGCCAATAGCCAAATATGGCTATTGTTGTTATTGTAATTTTTCATTCTTATTAACTATACATTCTGCACAATAATTTTGTATAATAATATATTTCCAACCAGCTTTTAGAATTTTTTTTTAATTGGGCTTATTTGATAGCCATTCTGATTTTTCTGTCCTTCTGTTTTTGGGCAGAATACACGTGGAACTGCATAACCAGATCTCATGATTTTTGTTTTACACAGTATAGACAAAATAATTAAAATGTAAATGTAAGAAACTGATAATGCTTTGGACATAAATCTATCAAAGAGAGCAAATTCACTAAGACCCACACCTTGCTTTCTCCTGTTAGTCAGTTATAACTGCCGCATCCTTACTGCTGTCTCTTTGGCATGTTCTTGCTACACGACACTTGGGAAATAAATTTTCTTAATAAGCTGCACGATTGCGTGGCTACTAATTTTTTATTGATATGCAATATCATTCTGTAGATGGAAAAACACAAATTTACTAGTATGTCATGATATTCTGTCCTGCACTAAACTGTTAAATTGTGTTGACTAATTCTACTCACATAGAAGAATCCTAATGCATCCTCTGTAACTCAATGGGAATATGATATGATATGTTATTTAAACTAGAAAAGGCCAATTTTGTTTGTGTAGAATTGTGCAGAGCTTCTTTAAAATTTGGCAACAGTTCCTTAGTATTATTCTAAATTAAGTCTGGTGGGCTTCTGTCAGTGTCTCTGCTAAACCTTCTATGGTTTTAATTAATATGAGGTACAACACAGTGGGCTCTTTCTATTACTAATTAGCTCTCTGTTTTGGGAGAGGATAAGAATAAGAATGAAATTAGAATGAGAACGAGGATGGGTTGGGATTTTAGTGATAAATTTAATTGTTTTTAGGATATATGGGATTAACAATGCTTCTGATTTCACTGAAGCTTTTGCTAGATTATCATATTATAACACTTCTTATTTAATACCAAGTTTTGAAACAAATAATGTTAAATTAATTTAAAAAATAAATTAATTAATAAAAAAATTAAACAAAATGCTGAATTAGTTGTTATTGTCAAGATTCTCCACCAGCCTCCTGCACATCAGTATCACTCAAAAATATGCAAAATGAGCCCTAATAGCATGATCTTTCCTCCTCATTCCCTACACCCCATACTTGCACAAAGCTGGCCATTTATTGGTAAATAACAGGAGTAAATTCCAGGAGGGAATTTCTGTGGCCCTGATTTAAATTGGAAGGAACACGAAGCATGAAGCCTTATGTTTGGCTCAAAGGATCTTACGTATAATATTTGGTCAGGTATAAATGATAATCAACAGGCCACTGCTTGTATATATTGAAATATTAAGCTCAGAGCTCTGTAAAATGGCAGTGTGTTAAGTGGACAGGGATGGAAAGCAAAACAAAATGAAAGAGAGGAATGAGAGGTGAGAAAACACAAGGGCAGCATCTTTATCAGTTATAAAATGATCCATTACTTGTTAAGCTTGGTCTTGGCAGACTTATTTTTGTTTATTTTATTCTGGTTTCTTCTAGTCACAATGCTATTTTCTCCTTTCTGTTCTGTTCTTCTCTTCCCTACTTTGGACAAATTCAAGGTAATTTGGTGAAAAATATTGAGGTATTGGTGATGTCTGTAAAATATATCTAGTGTGAATCCAGTAGAAGGTCCACTGCTATTGAGATTTTTTTATTATTAAATTTTTACAAAATCTACCAATAAAAAAAAATATCTCAACAAGATTGTCTTTGTGTATTGTATATCACATTCCCTTTGTCCTTTGGCATGTTATTGCAGCCTGACAGCACTTGGCCATGGTTTAATTTCCGTCTGAAATGTGGAGCTAGTGTTATTTATCCGTATGCGTAAATGTTTCCTCTTGGAAGTCCTGTTTCCTTCCATAGTCGAAATATGCCATAGAAATCAGTCTTTATTTTATGTAGCATCCTTCATAGAGTACATTAGCTCAGAGAATCTAGTAATGCATTGCAAAATAAAAAAACTAAACACCAAAAGCAAATTTAAACTGCATACATAAAGCAGAATACTGAAGGAAATGAAATGACATCATACCTGAAATGGGATGGGAGCTGTTATAAAAAAATCAAATTTGAGACTACAGTTCTAGGTAATCGAATAAAATGTCATCAGTGTCATACAGATTGCCATTTTGTAACTCTATATTTGTGATTGTGTTTGTGTACGCACCCAATAACAGACTGATGTAAGGGGGCTCCAATCTTGCGGCTCTTTGAACATTTTCAAATTTATCATTACATCACAAAATAGGAAAACCTTACATGCCATCTAACAAACTGTCATCACTAATACAACATTTATAATCTCATATGACACATTGCATTTACTCCAAGTTTGTACTAGGTGTTTATATGTACAATATAATATTTATAAATGATTTGTTTCAATATTGCAACAGCCTGCCGCCCCAAGTGTATGAGTATTGCCAGATCTGAATTGGATTTAGAATTTGTTTGATGTTTTGTATGATCTGATCTGATGATGCCCAGGACATACCAGTAAAGAAAAATGCTTATTTGATTTTGAAAATATTTAGTGTGTTGTTTCATTGACATGACTATTTAATGTTTTATGCCCTTTAGAGAAGGATTGTTGTATTTTTATAGGCCCTCCTACTTTTGAGGCACTGGCAGATTGAAGAGGTTGCTGTGGATGATGATCCTTCAAGTTATGTTGTTGAGAGCATTAGCTACCTATGGCAAACTTGGAAATGGGGAAATATGGTGATCCAAAGTGTGTAAAGAAAGTACAACATAGAATCTGAGCTGTTTCCACCGATTTGACCCAGAAGGGACCTGCACATGGGTTCTCTCTTTTGTTCTTTTTTATTTAAACCCCATCTCTTTTGGCCATAAGTATATCTTGGGCTATGCCCATCTTAATTTATCCAAAAGCCATTTATGTTAGAAACTTTCAGGTCTGTAATGATGTGTCTTATTTAATTTGTCCCAGCTTAGCTAAGCTCAACCTGTATTAAATACTGGACATAGTGTGGTGAGTTTCTCCTTGATTTGTTCCTCTTTGGATTTTGGATGTGCTTAACTATTACTTGTTCTCCACAATAAAAAAAACAACATCCTTGGCATCTGAATTGTTAGCTGAATCAAAAGATAGAAAAATGGACTGAAAATATAGAGTATTAAAATGCAACTGAATTAGCCAATTTTCTTATTCTGTGTGTCATACACCAGTTCATTCTAAAAAAAATTTCAGGATTCTGTACCTCACCTAAAGTTTCTCAGAAAGATGTACAGCATCAAAAACACAACCAGTTGGAGAAGCTATTTTGGGCTGATTTCTAAAATCTTGTTGAAGATTTTAGAAATTAAAATGGTTGAGACATAAATTTGAAAAATGTTAATTACTGCAAGATATGAAGCAACCATAGGGTGTTCAGTAAGTTATCCAAAGGTCATTTCTTTAATAACATTAAGTGTACAGTTATTGTATTTATTTATAATTATTGCATTTGTCAATTATTTGGAAATGTTTTTGGATTCTTCTTAAGGTTTACCACATAGTCTCAAATGGAACATACTGTATAATATAACCAAGTTTGAGAAACAATATGATAAAAAAATATCCTTTACAGATACTTTTATATACATATTTATAATAATTTGTCTAAGTGAAAATTAAATCGGGAAAAGTACCAAACACTTAAAATATCATATATGCCATTGTGTTATTTATTAAAAAAAGAGTTACAAATTGTAGAGAAAGTGGTATTTTGGTTTGCAAATCTCCTTGCCTTAGTTTTTTTCAGCATTATTTAAAAAAAATCCTATAGTAAAATGTAAATTGATTATCATACATGCATTAATATTAGTCTGTGTATTTAACAAATATTATAATTGGTGAAAAGTGGCCTTTTAGCCCTTGCAGTTCAAAGAACTGCTTGTGTACTTTTAGAGTTCTAAGACAAGAAGATACCCACTTTCATTCCAGTATGTTAAAGGCTTACAAGCAGAAAAGGTCACCCCTACTAGGTGACTCTTTATGCCTGCTACACCTTTGTTAACAAAAAGAGGAGGTTTATGACTCTGTGCTTTCATACATCTAGACCTTGTAGATGCATTTTTCTTGTTTTTATCATCTACTGATGTTTATAAATGGCAAATGACAACATAGTATCTTTGATATGAGCTATGGTTACATTGCTAAGTCAATCGGAAGTCAGCATTTGCTATATATACATTATGAAGTAATTCACCTTCTTTAGTGATGGTTTCAGTATAAAATCATTAAGCAAATAAAGAAACATCTAGAAAGAGGCAAAGCAGTATCTAACATATCCTTTTAAAAAAGCAGCAAGCACTGGAAGAATCCTTTAAAGCTTTATACACTCATAAGAATGGAGTAACATGCTTTAAAGAGTGCAGTCTATTGAAATGCCAATGCTTTCTGTCTCAGAAATAATTACCCTTAAAGCATTGTGGTCAAGAGTGTCTTGTTCCGAAAAAAAAAAATTTAAAGTGTTTACAAAGAGACATTCTTAATTCAAGTCAATACTGATGAATTCCTTTCTATATGTGATCTCATTTAGAAATAACCCTTTTGATACAGATGTTTTTCAACAAAGAATAATAATGTTAAATTCATAACATTGATCTGATATAAAGTTAATATTTCTAAAGTGTGCTGAAAGCAACAGTTTAAACCAAACATTAAACTACCAGGAGATATTATGCTATTGATATATTGTTTCATAAAAGAAATTGAAAAATCTTTTGATAATTATGTTTTATTACCCTTCTGATTAATATTCCAGATACTGTATAAGGGACAGATATGCATGCCAAATGTTAAACATCATGTACAAGATTCTCCATTAGTCAAATGTATTTTCTGGTATTTGATACCTCTCTTTAACACTTTATTAGTACAATTAATTGTTGTTTGTCTGTAATGATTCATCAAGTGGCACTTCATATTGAGAATGACCACTATTATGAGGTAGACACAAGGCAGCCACTCAATGAACGGGAGGAGGAACCAATTTTATAGAAGCTACTTCTAAACAGAACTTCTTGTCCCCACTGTCCCAATGTATTTGTCATAAGTGTGTCGAAATTTCCATAAAGAGAAAGGTGTATCTCATATTTTTAAAAAGTGACAGACACATAAATTAAATAAGGGTGAGAAAGGGAGAGATATCAGGATGTAGTGAGGTTTGATACACAGATACAGTATGTAACAAACAAGCAACTAAACTACAAGAGACTTGACAAGCTCATAATCAGAGAAAAAGATGAGCAAAAAAAAAATATAAAAGTATGAAAAGAAATTATGTCAGAAGCTATGTTTTTCAGGTTGAAACTTGAGAATAGACCGTACGTAAGCTGTTGTAAAGGGGATGCTGTGATGTCACATATAGCATCGTAATGCAGAGAAAAATAGAAAAATAACACATATTAAAGAAAAAGTATAATAAAATATCAAATATAAATGTCAGACAGTGGCTACAGGTGTAAGACTTATGTGCCATCTAAAGTTACACATACTGTACTAATTTAATGAGTGTCATTCTTGGTTCAAGTGACTGCCAAGATATACAGTATGTAACTAGTTAATACACAGACCTACGGCCCAAAAATAAAATCCTACTAAAGGCTAGATATAAACAAATATAAGGACTTACACTTGATTATAAATTCTGAACACGTATGCACTGTGTGCTTGGGGATTATCAATAGGTGGGCTTGCAGGGACCATGCTTTAATAATAAACCTTTGTGCCCATCATGTTGCCACTACCTCATTTTTTTATTTTTCAGAACATATCAGGTCATAATCTTTCAATTAAGATCAAGATCAAGGATCAAGCTCTATTAGTTTACAGGTACTTGCATGACAGATGGAGAGACATTAGCATTTTATATGTATAGATTCTTGTGTAGTGTGTACTTTCAGGCTTACACTTGAATGTGCATGTGATGAGATTGCAGCATAGTAACATAGCAGCAAAGACAGAATGAAGCAACTGTACAGCTCTTCAGATTCTTCATTTTTAACTGTAGTAAGCTGGCTCAAACATGTATGATGTTACTTTCTGGGAAAATATTTTCAAATTTGCACTAACTCAAGGAAAAAAATTAAAAGAAAAATGTTAATCAATAATGTGCAAATAGTAAAACTCATTTGATTTCTATCAAATACTAAGTTATAGTTTTCAAAAAGAGACTAAAACTATGATTATCTTTGTTTCAGGTTAAGACTTAGCAAAAGATAAATAAAGAAAACATTGATGTACATGCCAAAACCACATTAGTTGGCAAACTTTGTTCATGTCTATATACATGTGCAGTATATAATATTTTCTTTGGAATATTTTATTGACTTTAGAATAACAGTACAAATATTTTATTAAAAGACACCGACTAAATCCAGTTGTGTGTTGAATGCATTATCAGGTAGCCACAATAAAAACCCACTTTCCTCCCAAGTGAGGCCAAAAGAAAAAAGATGTTTGAGAGAAATGAGAGAATGCATGAAAATAGCAAGATAAAGAAAAAGATATATGGTGGAAAGTAAGCAGTCTTAGATGATAAAATTATTGTTTTAAAGAGTTGTGGCTAAGGACAGCATTAATTAAAAAAATAACATATTCTGGAAACTTTCTGTGAGTTTCCAAGATAAGCTATGTTTTTTAATTTTAAGTAGTATATGACATTGCTTTCCTATTATAACAGGTGGAATGGTATTCCTTCAAATGTTCAAAATGAGACAGTAAGCTTGCAGTATAGTGAAGTCTATTAGTGAAATCTATTTTTTAGAGTATTTACTAATTAATGTCCTGCATCTAATATTAGACAAAAAACAAATAAAATATGAGAATTTATGGAAATCCTGATGCAGTTTGAAAAATGTAGTATTAGTCACATTTTTATTTGAGTTTTTTGTCTGTTTTGGGGTTTTGACACAAGTTTTTTATTTCAGAACTTTTTTCACGTTTGAATTTGGAATTACAGAGTGTTTTATTACTGTCATATTTTTCTTTGCTAATGTGTCACCATTAGAGTTGCATTATGTGACTTCGATCATAGGTCATGATAATATAAATATGGCAATGATTGCTCACTGAACCATTCTCAATAGATATAACAACCTTTTTAAATTTCTTAGATAATAGATAGTTTTTTCTCATGTAGGCCCTAATGGTAGGATTGTGCGCTTTTGGTACACATAATTGGTTTCTTTCTGTCTTTGCCTTTCGAGTACACGTTGTCCATTCAGTTTCTGGTTGTGTGGTTTGAATCAGTTTCATGGTTTTGACTTCTAGCTGTCCCTTATCCACTTTTGCCTTTGTTTATCATTTCCCAGTATTTTTGCTGCTCACAAAAATCTTTAGGCACATTAATGTATTCTTCACAAAAAGTTCATGAAAATTTCAGGACCTAAGCATTTCTGCCTTTTCATCTTTGTTTGTTTTTAACGAACTGGAGTATAAATTTCAGAAAATTTTGATGACTGTTCTTAAGTCCCAACTTTTAATGTTCACACTCAAAAGGGATTGTGTTAATTGCATCAGTGATATGCTCATAAACCTGATTTGTGCTTTTCTGAGCCTGTGCCTTATTGTGGGGGTTTAATTAAGAACTCTTTTGTTTTGTGTGTTTGTGTGAGATTCAGACAAATTTATAATTGTTTTTGTTTCTATGAATACTCATATCTTATCACTGTGCTTTATATGCCACTATTTTGTTTCTTATAACTTCTGCCAATTTGTGGATTTTTTTTCATGGATGCTGCAGTGTTGTTCAAGGATGCAATATTTTTTTTAGGCATGTAACACAAATTTTTCTGGGAAAGACACTAAAGAAAAAGCATAAATCCTGAATTCAATACTTGTTAATTAGTATTTTAATCCTCGGTTCTCATTTCGATTTAGTCAATGTTTAAAAGATTTCTGGTGTCCAGTCCCTGTCTGTGTTTATGACTTCTTGTACATGTTAAGATGCTGCCTTTCAAAAAGATAAAAAAATGGGTACAGACCTCAAAAACAAACACAAAAAGCCAGACCTGCCCTCAATACAGGTCTTGGCCCACTGGGTAGGGATCATCCTTGGCATTCTCTCCCCAAACTAAATTGGCAGGGCTTCCGGCCTATACAGGCTCAAAAAATGGAGCTCAGGCATTTAAACGGTAGTTCTCAAAAATGCCAACGAAAAGGAGAAGAAAAAATTGTAGAACATCTGGTCCAAAATGCAATTGAAGTTCCTTCCCATTTAAAGAATTTGTTAGGATTCAGAAAGAAGCACAAAAAAGGCAACACAGGACAAAAAAAGAAAAAAAATAGAAACAGGTTTTGCCTAAAAGGCAAACAAGTCCAAAGAATGACAAAATCAAATAATTTATCCTATTAACAAAGCTGGGTTCAAACAGAAATCTAAGTAACAAAAGATGCACAAATCAAAAACAGGAATCAATAATGCAGTGCTGAAACTGCTTTGTTATAAACCCTGCTGGGGCTAATTCAGCTGCATAATTAGGTGTCCCAGCCTCCTTAGGTTCTACATAAAGGAGAGTAGGCAAAGAAGAAAGAAAACTAATATATAAAATCCTAACATAATACAGAACTGATATTTAATACATGAATAACATCATCTTAATCAAATAAGATGCAGACAGAGCAAAACCAAAAATAATAACAAATATACAAAATAATATTTGAAAACAACAAAAATGTAAACAATCAGAAAAACACTTGAACCAGGGAAAGAACCCTGTTTAAACCATGACTATACTGACCAGCATTAAAGCAAAATCAACTTCATATTGTCATGTTTCAGCCAGGATTTCCCCATGACTGGGCTTCAGATTTCTCTTTAATGTCTTTTTTTTTAATTTATGTTCCGTGAAACTCTTGGGTAGTTCTGTAAGAGGCGGGGCCACCTGCCCATAACCACAAAGGAGCACCCTCAGCCTAATAAAGGCTGAGGAAAACCCACAGTCCTTTGCAAAACATTGTGAATGTGTTTGTGATGTTGGTGACTTTCTGTTTTCAATTATTCTGTGCCTATTGTGAGTTACTGGATTTTTCTGACATCTTGGTATGCCTTTTGATCACTCATAGATTTGTGTATTGGGACTGTGTTTGCTTTTGGGATTGCCTTCTGTTTTTTTTTGTCTTGTGCTACTCAGAGTTTATTTTTGTGCCACAGAAAGTTTTTGTACAAATAGATCCTAAAGGATTATATTTTTTATTTATTCATTTTCCCTTTTTTGTAATTGACCAGGGTTTAATGATATTTTCCCCTCTTGTGGGCGTCTTTGGGAGTTTGTGAGATTTTTCATGCTTAGGATCTATCATAACACATAGCTGTCACTTCCAAATAACATCTTTTTATATTTGGATGTAGAACTTTCCCTTTTTGTTTTTTTTTGTATTTTGATTTTTATAATGTTTTGTTTTGGTTTAATGTTGGATAATTGATTTACTTGCGTTAGTTCAGTGTAATGCTTGCTGTCTTTCAATCACATAACTAAGTTGTGGGTGAGAAACCTAATTAGGTAATAGTTCTGAGGTGCTGTAATAACGTCATGCTACAGAGAAAATAAGGACTATAACACCTTTATCTGCATTTCTTTCAGTAGAGTGACATTTTTTACTGTAGCTAGTCAGTTAGTTGTGTCAATGGTCCCTTTTGAACTCTTGTTTTGTAGTAAAGTGTTTGGAGTTTTTTTGTGTATTTTGTTATTTACTTCTCTGGATTTTCTACTTTTAGATTGCTATCAGTTTTTGAATTGCGGATTTCAGAGTGGCTGTGTTATTTCCACATTTACATTTATACCTCAGAATGTTTGACTTTAGTGTTTAGTATTACTTTTTGTATTTCAACCCTGATTAATTTTGGTATTTTTCCTTTATATTTTTCTCTTCCTTTAATTTTGACCTCTTTTGAAATGTATCATTCATTTTGTATTTTTTTTCTTTAAATTCAGTCATTGTATTTTTCCTTTTTAAATTTTATTTGCTTTCAATTAATATAATCATTTTCTTGACCTATTTAAATAAAACTGATTTCTTTGTGTGACTAAGTTTTGTTTACAGTGGTTTCCTTCTTCTTTTGGTGGTAAGTCATAACACATCTCTGTTCAGATTCAGTACAGCGATGTGCATTTGTTAGCATACTGCCTGTCCTCAGTAACAACAAAAGCTTTAAAAGGGCTAACTGGTTGCTCTGCAATGTTAGAGATAAACATGCATGTACAGAGTTTATGTAGAAAGTGCAATACAGTTTAACTAGAAACTGTTAATATTTCATGCTGAACACCAACTCTTTTTGAATTCCACTCTTTGTATGTATTGTTCCTATATAGGGCTGCTGCAATTAATCAATGTAATTGACAAAAAAATATTGGAATTGTATTTTCTTAAGTGAGTTATCCCTGCACCTCCCCCATGCTGCGCTATGCCTTTCTGTACTGTTTTTGAGTGTGCTAATCATAGCAGCAGCTGCACCACATTCAGTTGAAAAAGATTCCCCCAAATATCAGGCAAAATTATCCACTGTGTCAGAGAATTTCACCTGAAGATCAGAGAAAGTGGTTGTTTGTTCATTATGTAAAAACAGAATACAGTATGTTCAACAACAGCACTAGCTCAATGCATGAACATCCAAAGAGGAAGCACGCTAGTAGTATAGCACAGGACAAGACGACAATACCATAAGTAGCCCACTTACACCCTACTTAGCTTTTCAACTATAGTTCAGCCTTAGCCCGATATTAATGCCAGGGCTGGCAACTTGTAACTCTTTAACTGCCATCTTGTGGATGAAAGTAAAACTATATATTGGTGGTTGTCAAAATTGAGCAGCAATAACAGTCATTAAATTGTAAATAGATCACATTCAATAAGCAATCAGGCTGAATCAGTAAGATGTATTTTTTTTAATTTGGTGTAGTTCATTGAAACTGGAAGAGAGTTTGTGGCACAGCAACATGCACCTGTCCATTCGCTGGGGAACTGGTGCTGCTGCTGCTGCTGGGAAATGGGCTTTTTTGAATAGACACAGTTTACACTGCAGTTTAGCTTGCTAAATGTGCAGACCATACAGCTCAACAAAATCCAGGTTTTAATATGAAAACATATGAAAATAAGCATGTTTTAATTAAAATGGCTCTGGGCTCTTTCCATGTTTCTGCATGGACTGGATAGCCCTAGAAGAAACCTACTAGTTAATACATCTAGTAGTTTGCTTTTGAAAAAGAGAAAAATTGCATATGAACATAATAATATTAATGATACATGTTATTTATATAGCATATTTCCCATGCTCAAAGCATTTAATTAATTTAATTTAAAATTAATTAATCGATTTACACTAAATGATAAATAAATGTTTAAATTTGATGATGGCAATAACATGCAACAACACAGCAGAACAAAAATTGACTGTTACTGGAAAGTTTAACTTTTTAATTATTTAATGTTCTTTGGTGGCAGAGTTATAAACTATTGTTTTTTACCTCAAGCTTCTGTTCAAGACAAATGATTTGTCATCTTCGGCAGTTTGGTTTTCTTTGGTATCATTTATACTTTATTAACATTATTAAGCTGCTTTATGCCTGATATGCCTAGCACCTACAGAATGTTCATGATGTCTGACTAGTATCTATCACAGTTTAAGATGATTTTTAAAAAAATAACTGAAATGAGTTAGAGTGGATTCCATTGTAAAACTGACATCTAAAAGAACCCAAAAGACTAATTATTTGGTCTTATTTTAAGTTGGACTGCTGACACCAAGTTACATTAATAATCCATTATTAATCAAAAATACAATTTTTTCACTTTGGGGCTCATTTGACTTAAATATTTTATTGATAATAGTGTTGTCATGTTTCAAATTCAGTATTTTAAATTATTTAATAAATATTAAAATACAGCACACATTCATATGCTCGTTTGACTTATTACAAAAATCAATAAATTAATCATTTACAAAATAATCATTTTAGCAGCTCTATTCCTAAGCATTGAAGATGATCTCATAACTTGAAGTGTTTTTTATTCCAGAATTAGTTTCAGAATGTGAGATTAGCCATTTGGTTTTGCCTGAGCAATGAATACAAAGTCCTTTTTCCAAATGAGATGAATATGCATGTACTGTATGGTAGAGTCAGAGGAGTAAAGACAGATTTTTTTCTTATCAGGACTGTGAACTCTAAGAAAATATCATCAGTTAAGAGGACAATAGGGTCAGTTTGATTGAACACAATCAGCTTTTTATGGTTAGCATTGCTCCATCATTTTAAGGATATTTCAACGATCAGTAATGCATGAACCACATTGTTTTGAGTGAATGTAGGAAGGTATTGTATGTAAAATGTTCATTTTTGAACATCACCACAGTTTTAGTGGAATGTATTTTTTAGTGCATCAGACTTAAAAAATATTTCATATAGTCAGAAATCTAAATTGTGTTGCCACATTCACAGCAGAATACTTGGTGAATACTTAAACCTACTTTGAAAAGACCTATGCTCATTGCTATACATTTCAGAAATATTCCTGAGTATAGCTGTTTGTAGAAATAAAAAGTAGCCAGGATGAAATTCTACAAATGACAGGCTTCACATTCAGGATATTTGGGATTCCCAAATGCTCAGTCTCTAAAACTTGGTACTTCACATATGAGATCAAGATTTAGATTTTTTTATACACTTTATTAATCCCTGAGGGGAAATTATCTTTTTCACATGACTTTTTGAGGTCAAAGTGCAGAATCAGCCTTTGTACAGAGCCTTGCTCAATGGCCCAACAGAGTGGGGTCCCTTTTGGCAATAACAGGATTTAAACTGGCAACCTTCCAGATACCAGTGCAGATCCTTAGCCAAAGAGCTACCACTCTGAAGATGACTATTAATTTGTTTTTTGCATAAAAGCTATTTTTGGAAGTACCTCACATTTTTTTTTTTTCCCTCAGCTCTGGCAGCAGTGACCCATATTGCATTGTTCGGATTGATAGTGAAGCCATCATAAGGTAAGTGGTCTTTTTACATGTAAATCTACGAATCTATTAATAACAGTTTAATTTTATGTTTCTACTGAAAAGCTAAAACAGGTTTACAGGCCACTTTGAAATGGTTTACTCATATTTGCATAGTTTGATCTCAGTAATACTTTGACTAGTGGTTTTAATGTTTTTGTATTATTTTACTTTAGTTTTAAGTAAATAAATAAGACCTGTTTTTCCTTAACTGTTGTTTCCATTAATCTCATAAGTAAGCTAAGCTATAATTAATATCCTATTAACAAGACCAAGCTAGATCAATTAGACTTTTACAAACACATTTTTAAAGGATGCAGAATATTGTTTAATTATCATTATCATCAAAGTCCCACAAAATATTGAGATAATTTTTGCCAGTATCACACACCCCTAGATAAGGTGTCAACACAAATATATAAAAAAACTCTCTAGTGAAAGGATTCCTGGAATTAATACCTCCTGCTGTCTTTTTATAGACTAAAATTTTTTTTTGTTTATATATATATATATATATATTTTTTTTTTTTTGCTTTTGATCAATTGTCTCTGGTGCTTCAAAGAACATATTTAACACAGCTGTTGCTTGCTGCCCTCCACTTACTTAAACAGATAGTCCATTTACATTTTAAGAAGTTGCATACTAAAGTTAAATAGAACAGAAATAAATATCTACTAGTCCTGCTAATTACAGTGCTTAGATATGGTCTTTAATTTGTTTTGGAGTTTTATCCCAAGTCTAATTCAGAATGAAACCATAGCTTACACAAGACCTGTATTAGGATATTGACATATTTCCAGATGATACAATGACAGGGAAGCTCAAATCATACTCATAGAAGTGCCAACACAAGATTTAAAAAGAGGTCCTGAGAGGCACCAAGATGATTTTCATTTATCTTTATAGAATAAATATTGATAAAATGATAAACGGATCATGTCGGTAATGCATATCTGATTCTTTTATTTGAAATATACTGTATAATGATTAGACACTAATAAAATTACACAATTTTTTTTTTTTTTTTGGTTTTCAATTCAATGTAGCTACCTAGGCTCCACAGTATTGTCAGGCACGCAAAAATCTTCCTGACAAAAGAAGAGAACAAAATGGTACTTTTCTTTGTAGTGACTGGAAGAAAGGACAAATGTTTTTTTCAGATCAAAACATAAGCAGAGATTGCTACACCAAAAGACAAAAGATTGACAGCCAAACAAAAGGGCATAACAAACTCAAAGCCACTTGCAAAATTCATTTTCTCTGGCCAATGAGTATTTCAGTGATACAGTATTTACAAAGTGCAAATGTTATTCTTGTTTTAAGATATTTTTTAAGTTTTAGTTTGTATTTAGTTTTTCATTATATTTTTTAGGTTTTCATTATTTTTAGTTTTCAACATTTTCTAGTTTTAGTCTTTGTTCAATTTTTTTAGTTTTTATTTAGTTTTAGTTTTTCACCATTTTATGATTTTAGTTTTTATTTTGGCTTTTGTTCTATTTTTTTAGTTTTTATTTAATTTTAGTCCGCCATAACTGACCACATATACACTGTCTTTCAAGTCTAAAAACATAGTTTTCTTTAGAGTTGTCAAAATGTATATCATTCATGTTGTATACCTGTAAACATAATACATACAATCTTACTTTCTATGACAGAGCTCAATTTTTTCAAGATAATGTGACAATTTAGGACTTCCATTATAATAAAAAATGCAATAATCAAATAAATAGTGTGGTCTGGTGTTATTTGTTACTTTAACTTGCAATAAGTTTAAGCAAATCATTATTTAATTGCAAAAGTGCTTTCATTTTTATTTATGTGATTCTCTTTGCATGCAGTGTTATGTTATTTTTATAATTGCTGATTCTGACCATGTCATCTACCCAATTCCAGACTTTAAAAGTATGTTTTTCCCAGGGAACTCTTACTGGGCTTATTTTTTGAAATACTGTTGAAGTCACCTCTTCAGGATTTTTTCAGGCAGGCAGAGGAGGCCTGTCCTGGCCAGTGAAGCCTTTTAGAGGCCATTTTGCATTCATGTAGGCTCCAATTCATGTCAACTGGCACTTGATGAGACTTTGGTGTTCTGACTGATAGCTAATCATGATCAATGAAATCTCCAAAATACACCAGCTGATTATAAGACTCGGAGGACAGCAGTGAAGGGGTATTTGTACATGAGTACAAATTGATGTTCTTTTCTTTTCTAAACTAACATTATGATTGTGCAATTTTAAAGTGTATGATGGCAGTATGAAAATCAAAAATATAAACACCAATTTAGTTTTTGCTTTTATTTTCTTGCATTCATTTAGTTTTAGTTTTCAGACATTTTTCTTTTTTTTGTTGTAGTTAATAGAAGTATCATTTTTTTCGATAATAACATTATGTTTTAATTTTCATTAACAAGAAGAATACTGAAGAAATGTACACAGTTACTGAGCACATTCCTTGCCCTTGTATAACACACCTTCTAAGACCACGTGACCTCAAAAACGTCACAAGAAGACCCCAACTTCTGAAGAATCATGGTATCATAGTATCCAAACTTGCAAATGATGGCACATGATGGCATCTTATATGTGCAACTCAACATGTAGAAAAACAAAATAAAATACTAAACTTTCTTTTATTTCTGACAACTGTATGACTTATTATTATTATTATTATTATTATTATTATTATTATTGATTTGGCAGATGCCTTTACCCAAGGCAACTTACATGATCAGGATACGTTGTATATTTTCAGGTATATTAAACTGACTAGCTCAGTGTCAAACAATATATCTGAAGTAGGAACTGAACCAGCATCAGTGAGTTTTAAATCTAGTATCACTCTTTAAACTTATAGTATGACATGAATCCAGCATTTTTCGCTGGGTAATAGGCCAAGAGAAGACCAGCCTAGAGAAGACAAACCCTTATTTTATTCTTTCTAGTTTGTCACAGTCTTAAAGCATCTGTTGGTTACCAACCAAGTAATGCTTAAAAGAGTTATTATTTGTACTTTTTTTTGTCTTATTTTTCCTAGAACAAAGTAAAGATCAGTTTAGTTAGGAGTAATTTTCGTAAGGTTGGCAATATAAATGGCCATTTAAATTTTGTTTGTTTTTAATTAAATGAAGAAGATCATTGATGACCATTTGATCATTAATATTTTTTAGAAAGAGAAGTTGTCCATATTCATTTTATGAACATTGTTTTATAAATATAATTTCTCCACAGCAAGACATGACACATATCAAACGGGCATATCCTTATTTTAACTTGAACTACAGAATGATAGGGTGACAGTGGGAAGAACACATAATACAGATGAATAAAACATGAGCAGAACCCCTGGGCCCTTTCAACCACATTTAGGTCATTTGCAGGATGCTCTTTCTCTTTGTCTCTCTGTCTTTTTTAAGCCTAACCATTGGGCCTTTCCAAAAATTCATCCCCAGACTTACTTTAGCCTCTACCTTGAGGCAATATTACACCTTATGCTGGGGACACGTGTGGATTAAATCCTGTGATTACTTCCAAAGTCAGAAAAATTCTGCTTTGGTTAATGGAACATCATGTTAGCATTTCCTGCAGCCTGCTGATCATGCATAACTAATCCTTAGTAGCCCCAGAGACATAGGTGCCTAAAGCAGCTCCATTGCTATCTGCACTCTCCTCTAGGGAGCAAAGTTCCACATGCTGTAAACTCTATTCTGCTTGGAGGAATTGCAGTCATACAGCTGCTCAAACATTCTAGAGGAGTATTGCTAGCTTCCTTCTAGGGCACTCCTATGACAGGGTTTTAGCCCTCCTAGTGGCCCATTTTCTCTCAACCTGACAAAGAGGCGTGTTTTCAATGGTAATGTGGTAGTCTTTCATTTTCTCTCTGTCTCTTGTTCTTTGTCATGGTGAATTTCTGCCTGATTTCTGTGGGTTTTAGTAAAAATCCATAGTATCAATATTTTTCTAAGGGTTAGTGATCATACTAACTAAATAGCTTCTTCTGGATATATTTGGCTTTAGGTTAAGTCAAAGCAGACTTTTGTGTTTTAATATTATGACCACATGACCCAGTATCAGTACGCCATCACATTTTTTTCTTAAAAAATCTCAGAAAGCCTTATTAATAAGCCCACCTATATATTCACTTATGCTAGTTTCAAGTCTGACAACTTGCAAAACAATGATGTCCTGGCTTGCATTCATCCACTTCGTGTTGTTCTTGTCTTTATAAATGCACCCAGATGTTGCATGCTAAAAGGGGACATTGTGATAGTAGCTTACTCGTCTTCGGAATCTCTGAAAAACCTACAGTGCTGAGGCTTTCATCTCTTCATATTTTAAAAAAAGGCCCTTTATGTCTGAGGTTAATCTGATGGCGTAAGCAAATCGGTAACAGAATATGAAAAATGATATGGGTTTTTTTAGTTTGTGTGGGCATGACACTGACCTGCCAATTAGGTACAATAGACAATGTTATCGAGTGGAGTGTTTGATTAAGTGACAGGACCATGAAGTTTAGTCAGAAGACAGTTTATAATTGCTCAGGACTTGAGTGAGTAAGACTTCTTCTGTTTTGAATTAATGAAAATTTTCTAAAATTTCTGAAATGTAATAGACATAGCATTAGAATTTAACCTCAAATTTTAGAATACTTAAGGATTAGTTAACTAAAAATTACAAGTCCTGATAAATCTGTACCAGTCCTTCTTGGAAAAGAGATTAGGAAAATATCAAGATGAGCAGAAATTCAATGTTGTAAGCAGCATCACACACATATTGTTGCTGGGAACTAACAAAACAGTCCTCCTCCATCCATTTATGAATCAAGATTTTTAAAGTTGAAGCCACATATAATTTTAATATCTCATATTGATTCCTGTTTTATTTGTGCATATTGTTTATTTTGATATGTTTAATGTGTTTAAAATATATAATAAAATGTAATACTGAAATTCAGAAATTCGCAATTATGAATGTAGTTGCTGCTGTCTTTAATTGGAAGCTCCATAGACGTTAATGAAAAGAGTCTTATTAGTTTCCAGTTTCAAATTCAGAATTCCAGATGTGTGCAGTTTAAACTGGGTAATCATAATTTAATTACAGAGGTCACTAACTGGAATATCAGTGGATAAAAATGAAATTGTAAGCATTAAAATTCTAAAGATGAATTGAAAGTTTAAACCTCTTACCCCAAATTTCACCAAGTCAAAGCATAAATAAAGACATCTCTTGACTCAAAAGCTCTATAGGAATCTAAGGGAAAAGTATCTGTAATTTGTATTCTTACTCATTAATACAAAATTGCAAACATCTATAAGTCTCATTTTTTACCTGAACAAAGCATGAATAAAACAGCAAATCTAAGTATTGTTTAGCTGCTTGTTGTAAACTTACTTAGAATCTCTCAGACACGCAAAACTAATTACAGTGTCACAACCATAGCACAGGTTTCATTAAAGACAAAGCTATAGAAGCACCTGTAGTTAAAATGGAAATATCCTTTGAACAGGAAGGTTTTAAGGCTTTCAAATGAACCTGTAGGCAGAAAAAGAATACTGTAGAGAGTGACTAACCGCAGTTAGCTTTTAAAGCGCCTTCAGACATACAGAGACCTTCATACACCTTCAGACCTTAGCAAACATACTGGCAGGTCAAAACTAGAAGAGTTGCATCATGCAGCTCACAAACAAACCATAAGCATGTTCTGTCCTCTGCTGTTTTGTCAGCATATGCATTTGTTCTGCATGTTTTTGTTATTCCACCCTTTGCAATTGATTTCCTACTTGAAGGTAAACTCCATAAAATGCCCACTTTAGCAAGTTTTTTTTAGCAAATTGTCCTGTCTGAAAAGGGAAGGGTGATCGCCTGGATTGCAGCAGCTACAGGGGGATAACACTACTCTCTGTGCTGGGTAAGGTCCTTGCTAGAGTCGTCCTCAATAGGATCCGTGATCACTTGCTCATCTACCAGCAACCAGAACAGTCTGGTTTTACGTCTAAGAAGTCTACCATCGACTGTATCCTGGCACTGAGGGCTCTCATGGAATGCAAACACGAATATCGGCAGAGTTTCTTTGCAGCCTTTGTCGATTTTCCTAAAGTGTTCGACTCAGTTGATCAAGCTGCCCTGTGGGACATCCTGAGGGTTTGCGGAATCCCCTCGAGGTTGCTGGATATCATGGCTGGCCTGTACACTGGTACAGTGAGTGCTGTGCAGAGTGGAGGCATTATCTCCACAAAGAACCTTCATACCACATGTTACCACTATGTTTTCTTGTATTAACTGACATGCAAATAGTAAATTTTAATAAACAAAAAGCAGTGTTGTTATCCCAGGTTGGAATACTTGGTAAGAATAGTTGAAGAGATGCAATGTTTGACTTTGGATTTTTTCAAACATTCTTTTGAATATGGATTTTTCACAAAAATATCAGTTTGCAGTGCTGGCTCAAGGGTACCAAGCACTGAGGTTTATTTCTTTATGTGACATTCTATATTAGGTTTCATAGACACTGTAACAAAACTGCTAAGATAAATACTGCTCGTTCATTTGCAAAATTGTCTCCCAATTCTTTATACTTGCCTAATCACATTTTTCCTTACTTGAGTACAATTGGGGAATTGAAACAACTTTATTATAAGTTGAAAGCTGAAATTTATGAAGGAACCTACAATCAGTAGGCCATTGCCCAAATCACCACCACCGCTTTTTAACCTGCTTAACCAATTTCGGACTTGGGGAGCTAGTGTCTATCCCAGAAAAAACGGGCACAAGATGAGAAACAACCAGGTACAAAACATCAATCCATCACTTACCACACTCACACATCCACAGTTACTCCCACTAGGCCAGTTTGTCTCAAGCAGTTTGCCTTATTGGCATATTTCTTGACTGTTGGAAGAAAATACGAATATCCTAAGAAAACTCCATGCGGATAAAGGGAGAACAGGCACATTCCATACACATAGTACCTACGCCAGTGTTTAAAACCCTAAATATTATGCCATCATGTCATCCTAGATCATATCCATAAGAACCTAGCTACTCCGTCAGAGCCAAGAATCAAAAAGAGTTCTAAAACATCAATGATCTTTTATTTGTCCAGCAGTGGTTGATGGGAATAAATCACCTGCATTGCTAGACAGCAAACTGTTTCATTCTCACATAAGCAGTAAAAATAAACAAATGTGTGATGCAAGGAAAGAACCCCACTAGTAGAGGTTAAGAAATAAAATGTTTTGTTATTAGGAATTTTTCAATAATCATTTTATCTTATAATACAATATGTTAAACTATGGTTTAAGGAATGGAAAAATAACAAATGTGACCTTAATTTGCTAGATATTTTTACCATAGCAGGCATACTGGAAGGTTGATGTTTATTAAAGGAATTGCTTAAGTAAGTGGTCAGATAAGGACATCCTGTTATTTACTTGCACGAAGGCCAAGCCTCAGTATTTTTCCAGAGTCCATTTGGTCAGCATCATCTGTTGAATGGATAAATTAATTTTTGCCCAAAGTAAAAAAAAAAAAAAAGTAATCATTTAAATAACAAATTCAGATGTTATTAGTTAGTTAGTTGTTAGTACTGCTGTTTCATGAATCCAGTATCTAGGATCTAATCCCAAACTCAGTTGTTGTCTGTGCAAGATTTCCACATATCTTCATGGATGCTGCTGCTGTCCTCGTCTATCCCCAAAGCATGTGCATAGTAGGTTAATTGGCTACTCTTATTTGGTCCCAGTATGTGCAGAGATTCTAGTTCTGTGATTGTTGGTATGTATGTGAGAAGGTTCTAAGGTGGACTTGCACTGTGAAGAAGGAAAACGAATGCAGCTTTTCATACAACTTTGGTTACTTCTTGGCACGGGATTTGTAAAATTGTCTTTGATCGTTCTTTAAGACATGTGGGGGTGCTTGGGGCTATTATAATATGTTTTTTTCTGATCAGTAATGTTATATTGTGAGAAGTACTTAGGATAAAAAAGATTTTATAATTATACTATTTTTTTCAAGTTAATCCTATTTGCCAATTTCATTCTGGGTCATTTGAAAAAGGCATCACTTTTAACTTGCCTGAGAAGCTGAGCTTCTCCTGGTGCATGGATGCTTTTTGCTCTCTCTCTATTTGTTATAAGTATAAGTTTTTCTGAAGTAGTAATTGTTTTAAATGAATTTCTGTTTAAACTTCTTTGTTTTATTTAAAATCACTGCATATTTTGTTTTATTTATGTCATTCCATCCATATTATAAATTGCTTATGCAGTCCAGGATAATATAGGGGCAATATTTATGCTGGCAGCACCAGGTGCACGCTAATGTGCACGTCACATTCACTTACACCAGGGTAATGTAGAGCTGGCAGTTGACCTAACACACACTTATTTAGAATGTAGGAGGAATCCATGTACAAACTCCACAAGTGGTAGTGCCCAGAATGGAGTTCAAACTGAGAACTCATTTACAAGCATGAAGTTCTTTTGTTTTTTAGTGGAAATAAATTGAATTTACTCATATCTCACTCAACGAGATTTCACAATACAAGGTTTATTACTTTTTAAGTTTAAGGTATTCTTTTATTTCTGAGGAGTTCAGCATCATATTTCACTTAAGATGTTCCTTGGCTGGCGCAGTGATATCCGGCTTTTCTGTGTCTAAGTAATATTACCCAGTGCCAACAGCTTTTTTAGCCCTAATTACATGGCCATTTTAGTTATCAAGTTCAAAGACTTTATTTGCTTTTCTTTTTGTGTGCTTTTTCCTTTGTATTACTGGGAGAGGTTAGAATAGTTTTGTTAATTCTCAAGGTTTGTTCATTTCTGCAAAAATAAGGGGAAGCAACTTATCACAATGCCAGCCAATGGCAACACCTTGACTCCTGTACAAATATCATGCAGATAATAATTCCAGATTTCAAAAATATGTAAAGTGCTAATTTATTTTAAATAACACAACAATATTATTCACAATGATGGAACAATAGAAAGAGTAGTGTTGATTGAGAAATTGACTAAGAATAAAAATTTTAAATGCATCTGTAACAAAAGCATGATTTTCTTTGAATTGTGGATGAAAATCCATAAACCCCTATTTTTAAGGAAATTTGCTGTACATCATTTTATTCAGTAACAGATACTAATCTAGTTATAAATTGACATGTATTCTGACAATCAAAGCTGCCTATAAAGAATACAAATGCCCTACTGTAAATGGTAATCTCAGATCCTGATACTGTTTGTGCAGTATAGCAGCCACTATAGCACAGGAATAGGCTTGTGTATGTAAACAGAAGCTAAACCGAGAACACACTGTTAACTCGTTGCACAATTTTCAAATGCAGAAGACTGTTTAGTAGCAATATAATTCAGTTCAATTAGGGTGGCTACTGATAATGTTTTTTGACCAATTCAGTGATGTTTTACTTAGTCTTAACATATTGAACAAATTTGAAAATGTACACTTGGCATTAACATTCAGGTACATTTCGGAGCTGACTGTTGTGGAAATGGATCTGCATTCTTGTTCTTGAGGTTGTTTT
Organism: Polypterus bichir lapradei; assembly: GCA_026402145.1. Taxonomy (NCBI): domain Eukaryota; kingdom Metazoa; phylum Chordata; class Cladistia; order Polypteriformes; family Polypteridae; genus Polypterus; species Polypterus bichir. Next base: position 99,490,848 of record JANRMT010062814.1, read on the forward strand.
TGGTGTAATGCAAATACTGAGTAGAGTTCAGTTGGTTCATGACAGAATACAGAACCATACATAGAGAATACCGTACCATTTCCTATGTCCATCTAATGATGAGCATGGTTGTTGGGGGTGGAACCTATCCCAGCAAGTATAGAGTGCAAGGCAGGAAAGTTCTAGCATTGCCAATCCACCTAACATGCATATCTTTGGATTGTGGGAGGAAACCACAGTGCTCAGAGGAAGCCCACACGGGCACAGGAAGAACATGCAAACTTCATAAAGGGAAGACCTGGTCTTCTTATTGCAAGGCAGCAGCACTACCATCGCACCATCGTGGCATCCTGCTTAGGGAATACCATCTTCTATTCACTTCTAGGTACATGACCTTTTGCTTTCCTTGCTTTTGTTTTTACTTTTATTGTTATGAAGATCATGTAAGTTACCTGTTACAGTCTCAAGAAGCAGGAGAACTGAGTTAGTTTTGCAGAGATTCACACAAGCTGCTTGTGACTCTTCTTGGTTTTTAATAACTTGAACTGGAAATCTATCTTGCCATTAGGAGTAGCTATCAGAAATGAGAGAAGGGGAAAATATAGAAGTTGAAACAAATTTTCTCAAAATTCTCTTAAATTTGAAACAAATCAATTGGTAACGTACATCATACAGAATGATTCTCTTTTTTTGAGTTTTGAAAATTTGTCTTGTCCATGATGCCAAAAATATGTTCTGGGCATTTTATGCATTTTGATGCCCTCTACTGGCTGTTTCAGGTTTGACAATTTCAGTAATATTCAGTTCAGTTCAGTTAACAACACGTTACAATGTTCTGTATTTAAGATATCTCTGCAAAAAGTGAACTGTTCTGACAAAAATCCCTTGAGCAATAAGTGTTCTAAATTTCAAAGAGATTAGTACCTAGGGAGCAAAGATTTTTCATGTTGGATAGACTGATGGAAAGACAGAAAGAAAAAACGATAAGATGTTAACAATAGATGCTTTGCACTTTACACAAATGTACGTAAAAAGAAAGCAAACACCATTGATTACTATCCTGTCAGAAAAATTAACCTTGACTTGGTAATAAAAAGGGTTATTGTGATACTCGACCTAAAGCACCATGCATTTACACATCTATGTACAGTACAAATATTTAATGTTGCTTTGCTTACAAATGAACCTACACATGTGTGTTTAATTAACACTGAGAGTCAGTGTGTTCTCTAATCCCACATTCCTGGCATATACCATTAGCCACTAGGCGGTAAAAATATCATATAATATATGTACATCCTTAACCACTAAGCTTTAAAAATGTAACATGCATAAAATTCTCAAAACAGCTTATTCCAATTCAGGGTTGTGGAAGATATAGGGCATAAGACTGGAAGAAGCTCTGGACAGATATCTAGTCTAACATACACACACTTACTCGTGTCTAATTTATAGCTGCCAGGTAGCCAACTACACACCTCATACCTTTTGTAATTTCCTAAATTGAAGAACTGAGCTGCAGTTTCCTTGTGTTTTGGTTTATTTCTACTCTCTATTACATTTTAACATTTTATTCATTTTAGACAGACAGATAGATAGATAGATAGATAGATAGATAGATAGATAGATAGATAGATAGATAGATAGATAGATAGATAGATAGATAGATAGATAGATAGATAGATACTTTTTTAATCCCAAAAGGAAATTCACAATTTTTTATTTATTGATGACATTTTGTATTCTCCTTTAGGACTGCTACAATCTGGAAGACACTGTCTCCATTCTGGGGAGAAGAGTACCATGTGAATCTGCCACCTAGTTTCCACACAGTCTCTTTCTATGTTATGGATGAGGATTCACTCAGGTACTGTGTATAAAGTTATGTAAAGTCATTTGCAAAATACATCATTTAAAGTACATTGCCTTACCTCACTCCCACAGGGGATAAATGATTAATTCTAGTACGTTTTTGGTTCCAGTGCTTATAAATTCTGTTTTCCAAATTAAAGCACAAATATCTATATCTTCAAAAATGCCTTGTAACACACAATTCACTATTTAAGTTAAATTGTTCAGCTGGATCCGTTTTGTTGATAATTTGTGTTCTTATGACATATGACTTACACATTCATTAAAGATCAGTTCCCTTAGCCTGTTGAAGTAATGCATAATCGTTAGTCCAGACATGCAATTAGTTGTTCTTCTCTTAACAGCTTCTAGTGCTGTTATATATTTTTTTGCAGATTCATTACCTCAATGGCACCCATTACTCCAAATTTGGTCTAACTCTCACTTTACAGTGTATCACATTCATATATTCATATTTAGGTATTTTTGCAATGTAAACTAAAATTTTTCAAGCCTTTAAAATTTCTTCTGCATATTTTCTATAGACTAAAATGTCTGAAATAATCCAGAGAATGTGTCAATATTTAGTGTTGGTGTTGCATTTAATATTTTGCACTGGCATATACAGAACTATATTTTTCAAGGTCTGGCTCAGTGTTTGCCTAGGTCTTTCTTGACCGTTTTTACTTTCTCATCAGTATTTGCTGTCCCTATAATGCTATCATCTTTAAGTGAATACCACACCCTGAAAGAACCATGCTACTTTTGATGAAAACGAAATCAAAGACTTTTTCTAAAGGTTAAAAAGCAAATATTGTTTCTTATTATCTGCTACTTTAGTTGACTGTTTACGAAAGTAGTAAGAAAGCCCTGTACTTTATAACTTGTAAGGTATCTTGATTGCCAATTCTAAACTGAGCCAGTTTAAGTGAGCGTGTTTGTTTGAGAGTGTCCAATCATGAATCAGCAACCCTTGAATAGAAGAAGCAAGGACAGAAAACAGATTTAATGTACAGGTTTTGTTTTCTTTTCTGAATTTTTTAATTGATTCTTCATTCTTAATTTTTTTTGATGTGGTTTTTAAAACATAATTTCAAAATTTACTGTATTGTTGTCTGAGATGGACTGGCACCCTGTCTTGGTGATTGTTAAGCCCTATGCTAGCTAGTATAGGCTCTGGCACCCCGCAGCACAAACCCCCCCCCCCCCCCTTCTGGTCTGCCATGGTCTAGTGAGATGAACATTTTCTATATTTGACTAATGATGCAAACTAGAGAAGGTCCTTTGGACAGCTCATACTTCAGTGAATTTGACAGCCTTTTCTCCATTCTGTAATATTTAGGAGAGAAGTGGGAGGAGAAAGGTCCAGGAGGCTTTCTGATAAAAAAATGTTTCTGCCTGTACTTTAAGTCTGTTTCTCTATTAAGAGATGAAATGGGAAATGCCCACTTGGTCATACAGAATTATTGTATTTGCTGCATATAATATTGATAACATTATCAATGTGCTCCATTTGTGTGTATTATGCAGGTGCAGATACTCACAGACTTGCAGCATCACAGAGATTTATTTATTTGGGTGTAAGCATATTGTTCCTATCAGCACTTCATCTTTGTGTTGTAAAAAAAATTAAGATAAGATTTCTTTTTTCCTCAAAAAGCTTCTGTTTCTTTCTTATCAGAAGCAGTGACCATCCGGCCTCACTAGAGCTGTTAATTTTTAGCAGAAACTGACCTTGCAGCTTTCAGGCCACACTTTTTATTTTTATTCAGTCTCCTACAGTAATTTGTGTTATTCCTTGTTCTGCCCTTACTCTTGTCTTGTCTACACAACTGCAGAATACAATCAACAAGCAGCCACCACATCCTTTTTTTCTGCACATCCAGCTAGTGCTTACTGTCCTTGTTCCTGTTTTATCTGCACAGTCTACTGGCACACAACCAATGAGGATCATCTTTTTATTTCTATGTGTAGTTAATCTATGTACAGGTAAGCAGCATATTGAAACTTCCCTGTTTGACTGCTGCTCATCATAGGTAGCTGCTATTTGTCTTTGCAAACCCAAAAAACAAAACCTTAAAAACTATTTTGTGTACTATTTCAGACTTTTCACCAAACTGATTGAGGTGCCCTACATTATCTTTTATATTCTGGGTTTCAGTATCTGTTTGACCATTGACGCTGAGTTCTGGAAACTAAACAGTAGTTTCATAGTCGATTTACATCAAGACTTAAAAGTTAGCCTTAATTAAAAAGTAGGCTTAGTCTACACCAACACCAACCAAAATTTGAAAATGCCATTTTCATTTTAAAAGTTTTCCATGTATGCTAGCTTTTTCAGGTAATTTTCTTAAAGTTTATTAACCACTCTGAAAGGTAAAAAATGCATAAATCTTTCTTACTTGGTATTTGTATTTTACCAGCCAAGAGTGCTGTTTGTTTATTGAGCAAATCTGAAGTAAATCCAAATACCAAAAGACCAAAGAAAATACTTTTTTATAAACCGATGATGAGGACAAACAATGGGATGACATATGACACTCCTACCACTGCATATGTTAGTATTGATAATAAAGGTACATTTTTATACTGTAATTTGGTGCCAGACAGTGACACAGAATCCTAGGCCTGTCTCTAATAAACAACACACACACTGATTTCTGATGTTAACTACAACCTATTCCACACCCTCCATGGACCATTGCCTCCCTGAAAGAGCAGTGCTTGATGCTTTTTTAGATATGTAACAGGATACAATATTAACATTGATTTGACTTCAAACTACAGTGTTTTGCCACTTTTGGACCTGTTGGTTAACCAAGTAACCATTCCTTTGCTCTGTTTTCAGAATACATTTTAACCACCTGTCAGATGTTCTGCCTATTGATTTTTACACATTATTGACCATTGCTTATCAGTGCAACTATATTTTTGGTGACAGTATAATATTGTAAAAAATACATCAGAAATAATGACAAACATATGTAAATAAAAATTATTTAAATGATTCTGCAGTTCATGTGTGTCTTTTCTGTTAGATATCCGGGGAAGCTGCATCAGTGACCCAGTGCAACAGAATAAAGCTTAAAATGAAAGTAAAAATTAATAGGACTCCTGTGTTTATATTTGTCAGGCATCTCAAAGTAGGAAAACTGGCCTAACTCGCTCTAAATTCTCAGAGTGATGAAAATTTGGCCCTGCTCTTAGAAATAAAAACATTTTATTAATTTACCTAATTTAGGAAACTACTCCTAACTTTACCAGGATTTAGGAGAGCTCACAAACTATTCTTCCATCCAGAAGATGGCATTCAGGCAGAGATTGGCATGCACATCCCAGAAAAAGCTGAATATTTTGGAAACAATGGACAACAATGAACTTGTAAAAGATACCTACCTGACAGAGATAGAAACATATTCATATCAAATCTTGTTTTTTACATGATCAATACATCTACATGAAAGACATGCACTGTCAGACAAAATTAAAATGCTAGGAACATTGTGGTTTATGGCCAGATTTACCTGTCATTCTTTGTGTCTTGATTTTTCCATCTCGGTGTTTGTTGCATTCATGATGCTGCAAAGTGGTAACAATTATGTGCAACATAGCATAATATCCTACATTTTTATGTTCTTCTTCTTCTTCTTCTTATACTTTAATGCTATTATCTTTGTGGTGAAGCCTTAGCGTTAGTTTCAGAAAACTACAAAAATGTCATCATAAGTTGCATTTTACAGCTAGGGTTGTCGTAAATCGTGATGTCTTTTTTTCTCAGATGTCAATTCTTATTCTTAGCTGGGACTGGGACTAGGACATTTTGTAAATACTTCTTATATCCTACTCTGAGCTAGAGCAAATTCTTATCGTAGTGTGATTTTTAGTGCAATACTTTAATTTTAATACTCTAAAACGCTTGATAAATATGGGCCCTGGAGTTATTTTGTGTATTTTCCATTACAGGAGGCAGATGAGAGTTACAGTCAGTGAAAACCATATACTTTCAAAATAATTCAGGGAAACTCCACATTATGTACATCCAGCTGTCTCTCTAGTATAACAGATTGTCAGATCATTTAAAATAGTGACATAATACACTTGTCAGGGGTTCCTTCAGGTTATCAATTATTGGGAAATATGAACGGGAGAAGCATTTGGTCTTAATATAAACTGTGGACAGCTCCAGAATCTTTGATTCAGCTTTATGAAGTCTGCATTTTCTCCCCATGTCTACATGCTTTTTTCACAGGTGTCTCATTTCTAAAATCCTAAATACATGCATGTTTGGTAAATTGGCAATTGTAAATTAGTCTTGTATGAGTGAGTACTTTAAGAAGCAGGCTAGTATACAACCAAGGACTTGTACCTGCCATGCATCCAATACTGAGAGGATAGGCTCCAGTTCCCATAACCCAAAATAAAACTGTTAAAAATGATTGAATGCATATTAGTTGTAGATATCAGAAATATAGTTAGACAAGGCACCATAAATGTGTTTTGTTACAATGAGCATGCTTGAAATCTCCCTTAAGTGCTGACAACTCCAGGAATAGATTAGATTTTTATTCCCTTAATTTTGTTTAGTCTCAATGTGCGGTGGTTAAATTAAAAAAAAAAAACTGGCTTAAGTTGATGTGGCAGAGTCTGAAAATAATAAGTGTGAAATATATGTAAATGCTGGACAACATTTAATAGGGTACATGTCAATTTGAGAATTTCTATACAGTACTTCTAAACAAGAGACCCAGGGCCTTAGAAAAACAGTTATTTTTCTTAGAAAAAAAACACTTCTTATTTACTGCAAAATCGACTTATATAAGAGTTCGGCATTCACTGGCTTGTCTCAACAGAAGTCAATAAGCTCCTGGAAATCTGTAATGTAACTTATACTGTAGATTCGCGGATATGGTATAATATTATCACATGCTTGAAACTGATAAATGCTGTGGATGAATTTGACCTTTGTGTTGTTTTGCAGCCGTGATGATGTCATTGGAAAAGTGTCAGTCACAAAGGAGATCCTCGCTTCTAAGCCTCAAGGTAAATGGTGTGGGAGAGGGTGTGGAAAAGATTGTTTTCCAGTCCTGGTGTGTTTAGCATTTGCACAGACAGACCTCATAATTGTAATAATGTTTGTTTTTGTGTGAGGTGTATAGTTTTATACTATATCTTTAAAAGAAATATGCCTAACCTGTATAGATATACTGTTACTGGCATTTTCTACTTGTAACACAGTTATCTGATGACAAGATGGTTCACAGAGCAGTGCTTTCAGATGCAAAACAAATGGGGTACTTTTTGAATGAAATAGAATGCAAAATGTTGTAAAATACAGTAAAATCAACTTTTCAGTTATTTACAGTAGGTTAGAATTAATTTCTGTGTTTTAGTTAAGTTAAAGCCTAAAAATGAACACTGTTTTTGTATTTTCTAAAACTGAAGAACTTTCTGCAATTACATGGTTAACACTGTTTCCAAAATGCATTGCATACCATATTTCTGGTTAGAGAAACTGAGATATTGGTCTCTGTGTGAGTTAACAAACCGATTTCTCAGCGAGTAACCTGGCTATGCAACCATATTAACCCTTAACCGGGTTGCAGTTAAGGATTTTGTAGTTTGTTCCTATCCATTGCACTCTGTTAGTCTGCACAAGTCTTTGCTTCGCACATGCATCCAACATCGAGTGGTAAAAAATGGTGGAAGCATCAACGAAGATATATTTTCTGAGGCAAATGCTTGGGCAATCCCATGAGTCCTCCTCCTGGTTGGAATAATCAGTCTCAATATTTCAGAAATCACTAAATTTATGTTGATGAGCTGAATGTACAATTGTTAAGTTTAACAGCGTAATCTAGGGAGACACGGGCTACAGGATTGTTTTTGGGTTCTCAGTGACCATTGATGGTGTTTAATCTGAGCGCATTTTTATGACATTGGAGCATTTTGCTAAATTAGAGCTACATTAGTGGATTAGTGCATGTAAACAGGATTTTTAAGAAACCAGATTTTGGCCAGATTTTTGGTTACTCACCTTTACCCCAGTTTTGTGTATGCGTTTAAGCACACTCACTGTGAAATACCCTGCTGAGTCAGACATAAGATGAGTAACAGCATGAAATGCACTTATAATACAAGTATCTGGTATTCTGTGTTTTTCTGTGCATAACTCCTCTTTTGTCTAATACACTTAATGTATTATATATTTAATGATATGTGTATTTGATTAAAAATTAACAAGATACCTATTGAAAAGAAGAAGCGATATTAAACACTAGTAGATTGGACTTCACAATACCTTTCTAGTTTATCCCTCATCCACATTTAGTTACAAACCAAGATGGGGCACTAGTGAGAAAGATGCTAGTTGGCTGTATGCAGACTGGTAAAATGCTGATTTGGTCAAAACATTGAAAAATGTTTACATTTCTACCCTTTTGAAACAAATTTTGATACATTACTTATTTCTGTCTCATAAGGATCATATTAGTTACTGGATCACTTATTTAGGCTGGTATTCAATAAAACATGTTACTGTCAATGAGGAATGAACCTTACCAGCTGTACTGTGTTTCCCTGATACCATCCATCCATTCATTTTGCTTTGTAATTCACCACAGTCTGAAGATATCTCATCTTAATTGGACATGAGAGTTATCTAGTTTCTTAAGGGATTTTGAAATAAAATGAGTTAAGCTTGGACACATGTATTCTCAAAGGAAATCACATTATAATCACTGCACTTTTTCAATTCAATGATAAAGACTTCTTTTTTTCGATTATATGTTCTTTATCTGGATTTAAAATATAGTTTTGTTAATTTGAAAATGTGAAAATGGTGACTTCTTCTCCATTGAAAGCATTGCAGATATGTATGAAGTGATAATTAATCTTTCATCACTTGTTATTTTCTGAATACTGGCAAAATTGTAATTTCGTTTGGAGATTGATGTGCTGTAATATACTATACTAAGATTCACATGCATGGAAGCTTCTATCACACATTCAAGGCCTAAGGTGTCCACCTACTTCATTTTCTGGAGCATTTTATATATTAGCTCACAATCTAGTTTGCAAAAATATTGTTACTTAAATTGGGTTTAACTAAGTAGGGGACAATTCATTTCTCACACTGTGTCAGTGGCAATTGCTTTGCCCATCAGCTAAACAAAATAATTCTTACAATTTTGTTATTAGTTAATTTAGGTGTCTTTTGTCTAGTATTAAATTTGGGTTGATGACCTGGCAACATTCAATGGCAACAAATGCAGTAATAGAGGAAATTACTTTATGAAGTACTTCTTTACAGCACTGAATGTTGTTCGCTGTTTACTACTTCTGGAATAAATCTTTCAACTACTTTCAAGGTCAGAAATGCCCTCTGGGGCTTTTGTGGGTATTCTACAAGAGCTGCATCTTCTGGCCCCAGATGACCCTGCACTCCTGAACCCCAGCACACATTTAAATGGTTAGGTAAGCCTCCCATAGTCTAAACACTATACTATGTGTAGTTTATCCTGCAACATATTTCCCTGAAAGCATCTATTGGATAGGCAGACTACTATTTAATTAGTTACCAACCCCTCTCTCCTTGTTTCTAATCTTGTGACCCCAGAGTTTTTACATTTGAGACACCTACTGCTAGATTAAGTTCTACTCTCCCGGCCATATTTCATTTACTGTATGGGCCATCTGTTATGTGCAATCCTTATTCTTATTTTATATCCTTTTATTGATGCTATTAACACTAGAATTACCAGAGCCTACGAGAAAACTCGTAAATCTGGCCCACCTTAAATCATTTCTCACCTCTCCGTCAGCGTCTTTTGTCCTGTAAAAGTGTAGATGAGCAGCAAGCAGCCTGGTGTCTCATCCAACTGCCCACCTCCACAGTTCAATTCACAAAGGAGTTTCTCAGTGCTCAGTGTTTATCTTAAAGGGTAAAAAAGTACATCAGCATTTGGAATACATACATTTCATGTGTGTTCCGTGTCAACAACAATCTATAACATGAGTGAGAGAATAAAAACTGAAAATAAAACCGCTAACTTTGACAAGTACAATAAATTTACAGATGCAAATCAAATGTATGTTTTAATTGTATGATATTAACAATAAGAGCAGCTCACTACTCAAAATGGTAAATTTGGGAAGCAGCTGATATCGAAAACACAATCTCTTGATTGGAAAGCAGCAGCTCTTAGCGTTGCACCACACAAGCTGTCGTATCAACCACCTACTGTAACCTGCTTTCTTTTTTCTTAGGTTAAATTCTTGAATAAAAGTGCACTTGTTTTGTTATACTTGTACCTTTTGTGAAAGTGTTTATTTCATTTTTGTATTTCAGGCTTCACACGTTATACATTTCACGCCTACATTTTGTCAATTATTACTAAAACATGAAAAACGTTTCTGTGTTAACGACGTTTTTACATAGATTGTTGTTGACATGGAATTCATGTGAAATGTATGTACTCCAAATGACAATGTACTTTTTTACCCTATAAAGTTCCAGCACTTCACTCGAAGATAAACACTGAGAAACTTCTTTGCGAATTGGTGGGTGGGGGGATGGAATACCAGGCTGCTTGCTGCTTATCTACACATTTACAGGACAAAAGACGCTGATGGAGAGGTGAGAAGGGATTTAAGGTGAGCCGGATTTACAAGTTTTCTTGTAGGCTCTGGTAATTCTAGTGTTAAGGAAGATACTGTGTGATATCAGATATCTTTTTTCGTAACATCATCTTCGTTGGCCAAAAGTTAGGTATTGTTTTTTTGTGAAGAGTGGGGTATCCTGATGAGCAATCCCTGAACCCAAATATAACCAAGGAGATCAAACTATAAAACGAGGAAAGAGTAATATTATTAGAAAAATAGAAAGTGCAAAAGAAAGAAAAAATAAAGACCTAATGCATCAGTGCACCTATGTAAACACATATATGTCCCTAACTATCACATGGAGTGGCTGGTCCACATACACAAAAGTACAAAAGCACCTCCTTTTAACCTTTCTCTTACCAATGTTCTTTCTCCACATCCTGACCAGTGTTTTTTCTTGCTAGTTAAACATTTGCCTCTGTCTCACTGCCCAATTTCATGCTCAGCTGTGTTAAGGCCTAAAGTGGCTTTTAATCTTTAGCCAGTAACTACTGTCATGTCTACTCTCGGAAACAGTTTTGCTGTTACAAATGTCAAGTAGCAGCCCTACAGGTGTATGTCTAGAGTTGCCTCTTGACCAGCATAAAGAGGAATATGTGTTTTCCAAATGAGATGCTTCTCCAGATAACTCTGAATAGCCCATGCAGTATATAAAATGGTTTAATGCTGCCCTGAGTTGATTTGTAGGATGTCCCAATTTTTAGTGGTCATATCCCACTTTTTTCCTTTAAAAAGTTCAAGAACTTGTAAGGCCCCTATTTAACAAATTGGTCACTACATACATTCATATCACACGTTTAGTAAATTCACAATCCTGTAACATTATTTTGAACAAAATGCTGTAGCATGTTATTGCCTGGTAGAATAACCCCCATTTGTTTTCCACATCATACATATTACAAGGTTTTAGAGGTTTTTCTAGGTGCAGAATGCTATTCTGTATGTGTTTTGCGATTCTGGTTTCATTCTGGAGGTTTTACATTTTTTTTAACTTTATATTTTTGTGTTACTGTGCCACCATTTCGACTCTCATATTGTTGGCAATGACCCCTAGTTGCTATTCTGTGACATCCAGAGGTCAAATCCCATGATGTCACCACTGTGACAATTTAAAGGTCTTCGATTCTATTGTATCCAAGACTAGGGCTACAGTAAACAAACTTCTTGCAATGATAATAACTGTTTAATTTCTTTTTAGGTTATCATATTTTTACATGCTTTTACATGGAGTTTTTTTGCTAGATACAATAAATATGGCATGTTTTTGTTAATTTCTTTTTTAATAATTATATTGTTTTTCATTCAGTATTTTCTTTTTTCTCAATTACTTTTAAATTTTTTTTCATCTTTTTAACGTTATTTCGGTTTATAAATTGTGCATTTGTCTTGTTCCACGTAAGTTGATCCCAGGGGCATGTGATGCCTCAGAAAGGTGCCAGATAAACTGGATTGGCAAAAGAAACCCAGTTTTGACATTAATTTGTTGCTATCTGTCTTCCTTTAAAAATTAAATATGATTATAATCTTCCCACAACGTTCAAAGGTACTACTGTTGCCTAGGTAACATTCCCAGAGTCCCACAGGATTGTGCAGTGCATGTTATCTTCAGCACAACCTATAAGTTCTGGCATTTGTGATTCAAACTTATCCATGATGGGATAAAAATTACTTTCATGTGATGTTCTATGGCTTTCTGATCTCAGTATTCTGACTTTCTTTTCATGCATTGGTTTCTGATTCTTGTCTTAGTTTCTGGCTTGGCGAAAGGTTGATTTGTCTTTTTTGGTAATGACCCCTTTTGTATTTTTTGCTACATTTCATCTCCAGATCCTATAATTAAAACCTTTTTGCTGTCTCTTATTGAGACAGTATAAAAACACAGACCACAAATTAGGGAACCTGAGATGAAGTAGCATTTTGCAAGACTTCAGTTGATAGACCTAGAACAGTCAACCTTAGGAAAACTCCATAAGTGTTGGGAGATTTAACTGTAGGCAGTCAGTCTTTATTTAAGCATTTACTCTTAGGTACCTTGGAGTGATATTCATATTCCAAAACTGTTGCACCAATTCCATGTTCATTATTCAGAAAAGCCTGATAGATACATCTGAACTCTGCACTTTATAGGGAGGGCTCTGTCATGATTCATAGAGTATTGTGGGTGAAGAATGCTTTTCTGTACATACTGTAATTTGTTATTTTTGTTTCATTCTTGATGGTTCAATATATTTGAGCACAGTGACACAACATGGCAAAATATAAAACCTGGCAGGATACAAAATACACAAAAGGGTCAGACCAGGACCTTGCTAATCTACACCAAAGCAGGCCTCATCCTGGGTACTCAAACCCAAAACTCAAGAGGCAATATTCAAGGCCTGCATATGCCCAAAATAAAGCTCTGCTTTTACAGTCCAAAAATACACTTTAAATGTCCCAAATCTACAAACATGCTTCCCTGGCTTAAAGGCTAAGGTCAACAAGCAATGTTTATATAGAACTTATTTACAAAAATCAAAAAGAGAATATGGAAAAAGGCAAAGTAAGAACAAATAGGATTCTCCTAAAAAGGCAATCCAAGCAAAACAAGTCCAAAACTGAAAACCAATAGCAAAATTCAATAAACCATAAAATCCAATACAGTACTCATTAAAATATCTTTTCTCCAAAAGCTTCCTTAGACCTCTGAGAGATCCATCTCTCCACTTGAATATAAAGGTGGAGGATAGTCCCTCAGAAATGATTTCATCAAGGCCCCCCTTTTAGGGTTTTCACCAACACAGAATAAAAGGAACATAGCTATGAGACAAATGCATACAATATATAATTACTCAATAATATTTAAGTGAAAAACTATTAACTAAAATTATCTTTAACAAAAACAAATTATAAATAATAATTCAAAAACAACAAAAATTACAAAAAGGAAAATAGGCATAAACTATTGAACAAACCCCTGGCTGAAGCATAAAATCAATATTTTTAATGTTTTGATATATATATATAAAATAAAATATATACCCATGCTGCCATTTGGCTTTCATGGGCACTACCATTTTGTAGCCTTGGACACTTTGGTGTCAATAATCTCGTTTGTTACCTCATGACAACCAGAGATCACCTGTAATGTCATCATGCAACACTGTAAAGATCAGTGTTTTGGACCTCTAGGTATGCAAGATTTTGGACTCAGTAAACAAACTTTTTGTAGTGCTAGTGTTTGATTCTTCTTAGGGTGTTTTTGTGTGCTTTTTGATTATAAGTTGGGTTTAGGCGTTGGTTTTGTTTTTGGCATATTTTGTCCTTTTGGATCCTTTTTTTTGTTGTGAATTTTGAGTTTGATATTTCCTGTCCATATTTTGTTAATTTTTATTCTGCCTGCTATGCACTGGAAGTTCAGTGCCTAATTGAAATAAACTGGAATGCTTAGTTTGCTGCAATCCAATTTTCTACATAAGCACACGATGGAACCTTGCTGTTGTAATGTACATGTCATTTTTTTCATTCTGTTTTGCCTAATCTAAAATACAATTTAACTTGATAGTGGTGACTTCTTACAGTCCACATCTGCTATCACAAAAGTTCTTCCATATCCCAGATTGTAGTTGTTTTTTAGAATCTTGATTTTTACAAACTATCACATAATAAAATGCAGTTAGAAATGTATGCTTCTTTTCTATTATGCAGGCTTGGACGGCTGGTTAAACTTGACTGAAATTGACCCAGATGAAGAAGTGCAAGGAGAGATCCACCTTCAGATTTCTATCACAAAAGAAGAGACATCCAGGAAACTACGGTGCCATGTCTTTGAAGCCAGGTTGACGTTCTTTCTGTATATTTCATAGAGCAGCAGATTAAAATATAGCTGGTGACTTTCTGTCAAGAATAAGATTAATGAATTTAAGGTTTTGGCCTAGCAATGCATTTTTTTCTTTGTCTTCATGCTCACTTGTTGAAGGTATTAAAACAAGCTTACCATTAAGAACATAAAGTAAGAATCCTTAATGATAAGCTAATAATTATTGCTTCAAGTGGATAATACTTAAAGGAATCTTTGATGGAGACACATTTAAGACAATGACATAACATGGCATTCTGAAACCAGTTTAATCCAACGGAATCTTCTATGTAAGAGTTTACATTTTAAAATTTCATTTAAACTACAATTGTATTTCTTCAAGCAAACTCATATGTTATATCATAAATTTTAGATGATGACCGTGTATTTGCAGAATCAATAAAAAAGCAAGAAAGAAAAATCTTACCAAAAATATATTCAAGCACAAAGCACAGAACTAAACCAAACTTTTTTATCAGACTTAAAATAAATATAGGATCAATATCCGAAATGCTCCAAAATCGAAATCAAAAATTGTGATCAAATTACAATCCAGAGTCGGGGGGGGGGGGGGGCGGCGCTACAAAGCTTTAAACACCAATAGGTAATGAAACACATTTACTAACAGCATTACTAACTGCTGTTTAGTGAACTTCACTTCACTCTTTGATTTAGTGAAGTTGCATTAAAGTGTGATTATTGGAAATCATTACAAATCACTTCTTGTGCATACACCTTTGTACTGTATATAAGGCTCAACAAACACATATTTTATTTTGATTTATATATTAATATGTTATTATAAACATTGATGCTGCTATGTAAAATGTTTATACTTAGTAAATTGAGCAATTTCAAGAGATATTCAGTACATCCAGTAGTCTTTCGTCTTGTTATAATGGTATATAATAGGAAAATAAAGTATATGTATGTGCAATAGAGGAGGTTAAATATTTTCTTTTCTAACATAATCAGCAATTGTGCTAGAAAAGCTAGAAAGTTGTGGAAAAAATACCTCTGAAGTTTCATCTAGATTTCCTGAGAAATTAAAAAGAAAAAGTAAAAGTGGGAATTTGTGCCTAATATTCAACTATAACAAATTCTGTTTGAAAATCGCCCTTTTCGATATGGGGCACATTTTCTTTTTAATTGCATACATTTTTGATTTTGAGTGAATGTCCCCAAGTCCACAACAGCTGGAAGCAGTGCAACTTCAGGTGCTGTTCTCCTGGTGCAAAAGCACATGTGTGAATTGTGTTAAAAATCTGGGCAGTACAGTTTAGTCTCTCATCTGGCATGGTTCCTTATTCTTTCAAAAGTAGTTATGGAGGTAGTTGTTGCCAATTATTTACAGTACCATGAGTGAATGATTCCTCAGATGTTTCCCAAGGATCAACTTTATGTCTAATTTTGTTTCTTGTACATTTACTGAAGGCAACACAATTTCTGAAGGCATTAGTAGTTAACTAATGCCTTACATTTCCAGAGTCCTGGGTTTGAATCATATGTGTCTGAATTGGGTTTTCCCTAGTACCCTTGTTTTCTTCGCACATTCCAAAAAACGTAAGTTTACAACTCTGAATTGGGCCAGAATGAGAGCATGTGAGTATGTAAATGTGCTCTGAGATGGATTTGTGCCACATCTAGATTTTGTTACTGTTTTGGAACCAATGCTGCTAGGACAGATGCCATCTCCTTGTGACCGTTAGCTGGATAATCAGGAAAAACAGTGGACCGATAGACAAAAATTATTTTCAGGGTAGAAATTATTAATAAATAAGAAGATACCACTCATAGATGCACTAACAACAGACATAAATAAAAGTTTCATGGAAATTTTCAATGCAGCTGCTAATTGACTATAATGTGATACTGTTTAGCATTTCATCTAACAAAACAAGTAACATGCGGGTAATTACTACAGCCTGAGAAAGTACAACTGGGAGACAAAATGCTCTGGAGCTCAGAGTCAGAACATGGAGATATGGTGTATATAATGAGAGCGGCAGCCATGGTAAAAACCCTACAGCAGAATACAAAAACGGCAAGCTCAGAAGAGGTCAGGGTGCCTAAATCTCTAAACAGACTTAAAAGGGAAGTCTCCAAGGGTTGGCAAGGATGTAAAAACTTTCCTGACTGATAGAAGATAATCCCATCTCAGGAACAGTAGGATTGTGTTGTCCTTTAAAGGATGAGGTGATGGGGAGTGGAATGTTGTTACCCTTTTAATTCAGATAGCTCAGACGCTTTGTAAGAGACCTGGTACTTTAAGGATTACTGAGAACTCAAGAGTCAGAGACTTCAAAGGTCACTAGTGTTGTGTAAGTGTGTGCATGTACATTCAGTTTTGATACCTTCAACAAGTGTTAACAAGAAAGTAGCATCATAACACATGTCAGTTTCTGGGCAAGCCTCTCTCCAGGCTTGAACTGAAACACAATAGTTATTTGTAAGCAGGATAACTTGCTTCACTTCTGCATCATCCATTTCATAAACACCCTATTTGTATAATCCATAATTTATATTTGTTGTATCATGTACTGTATATTGTAAGGAAGCGCATTTGCAAAAATAGCCTCATGTTTATGAATCAGACTTATTTGGTGCATATGGTACTTGTCTATTTGTTTTGTATGCATTATTATGGCAATTAAAACAGCTAACTGACATTCCATGTTTTAAAGTAATTATTAATGCTGTAGCAAATGTACATCAAACTAATAGCTGATGCTAGACTAATTAAAAATGTTTATCTGACACGTCTTTTTTTAGAAAACATATTTTAGTACGGCCAGGTTAATTGTTTTGTTGGTGATCTCACACTGAGTCAACAGAAGAATTTGAATATTGAGTCATGTTCATTGCCTTAGCTACTAGAGTTCACTGCCTGCAAAATACAAAAAAATGCTCAAACCTTTCCAATGGTAGTTGTATAACCTAGTAATTACATGTCATGCTGTCTGCTTCAGGAAGAAGTAGTTTATTTATGCAATGACAGGCAACAAAAACTGAAATGCATCAGCATCTCTGTTTATTAATAACAGTCCTTGCCAGTAGTTTACTTTGACAAAATGCTTATCTCGTGTGTCTTTTTCATTCAATGTTTTTCAGAGATTTGGCGAGGAAAGACCGCAATGGTGCTTCAGACCCTTTTGTGAGAGTGATGTATAATGGGAAGATGTACGAGACCACAGTAAGAGAAGTGGGGGAGGTTGTGCTTTTATGTTTTGGGAGTAGTTGGAATATATGGTCCACTAAATATCGGTACTTAACATGAAAACGGTTGCTTCCTTTTCTCATTGTTGCAACCCTAGATGTATTATGGATTAATGTCAAAGAAACTACTTTTTGAGAAAAAGTGAAACAGATTACCTTTATAGATATTTTTTGTGGGATAAACTAGATGTAACAATTGTAGCAATGACCTGTTACTAGAGCAATGACCAGTCTTTGTTCTAATTTATTTACTTTTATAAATTAATTTAATTTGTTTTTATTTTAATGCAGGTGGCTTGCCTCACATCTGTTGTTTATCCATCTTCACTTTGTATCATGCAGGTGGTGAAAAAGTCATGTTACCCACGTTGGAATGAGAGTTTTGAGTTTGAAATAGATGAGACGTTTGCAGATAACACACTGATTGTGGAAGTATGGGATTGGGACCTGGTCAGTAAGAATGACTTTCTGGGCAAGGTGAGCATAACAGAAGTACACAGCCCTGACTAGAAGCTCCTAGTGTCAAAGCTGGCCATCAAGCTTTATCTATTTTATCATATTGTGCCTCCTTCATTGAGCTGAGAGGGTGGCCTGATGAACAAAACTAATATGAACAAATATGGGATGAAAGTTCTTCTGAGACCTTCATCTAATTAGATCTTCTTTTTACCGTGTTGCATAAATCCTGCCAAGGACCTATAATGATTTCATCTTTGGCTCCACAGACAAACCATCTCATTTGAATAGTGGCATCCTCAAAATTACCAATGCTTAGGTCCATATCCATTGCATTATCTACACACATCACCAACATATTTTTTCCTTCGTGCCACTGCCAATTACTGATAATTGTTATCGCTTGCAGTTACGTGCTATATTAAAAGTTCCAACCTTTAAGAGTTGGTGAATACTGAAGCTTTTTCAGGATTTTTGTAGACTTTGTGTGTCCTTGCAACATGATTGAAATAGGCCTATAGCCAGTGCAGTGGGATAACACACTGTTACATCAGTTTTAACAGATAAGGTAGGTTATTGGGGTTTAATATTTCACTGCCAAAACGGAAAAGGTATCACCTATGCCACAGGACAGTTACATGCCAGTGGATCCAACCTTGATGACCTTCTTCCTTCTATGACACTGCCTATACCATCTGTTTCATGTGCCAGCCCTGTTTGCAACTTTTTTATCTAAACAGACAGATGGAACTGGGCTTTTAAATTCATAATTGTTTTAACATTTCCCTTTAAATTACCTTTTCTTCTTGTTATTTTCTAGATTTGTTTGTTCTTTGTGGATAAGAGTGAGGCTGTGCGTTATTGTAACATTTATAATTTTATCAATCTATTTCTTTTTCTTATATTTATAATAATTTTAGTAATTTAATGTGTGAACAGGTTTGTTTAATTTAGTTGTTAAAACAATATGTATAGTTAAAAGTCAAGGCAGGAAAAGGTATATGGTTAAATATTTCCTTCCATTCATTTATTTTCTGAACCCTCTACATTAATACACCTATTAAAGGTTAGGAAACTGTAGGTTTCTGTTTATCTTCAAGTTTAAAACAATAAAATAAAATTAGGTTACAGATTTGGGCGTATTAAATAATATAAATATTGGAGGGGAGTTTGTAAGAGTGGTCTCCAGGAGAAGACCAAATCGAGAATAAAATCAAGCTTGCCTTTAATCTCTCAAAAGGTCAGTGGGTGTGAGTCATAAAGAAAACAGCATAAAAGGTACTCTAATGTTTTCTTTTTACTTTTCTTTGGATGGTTTGTATCTATTTTCCAAATTTCTTGTACTCTCTATGAATTCTTAGCTTTCAGGCAGTCTAACATAAACATTAATCAAAATCGGCACAGAACAGCTACTGAGGTTCATGTCATTAGAGAGTTGTTGAGCTTGCATTCATATGATAATTTCATATAGTGTTTCTTATTAGGAAATGACCATTTGCACATTCAGAGATTGTTCTTTTCTGATTAATTTTTGATTCATTGTCTTTCTGACAGGGCAGTATAATATCATTGTTCAGTATAAAGACCTTAGTCAGAGATTCTTATTTTTCCTCCTCCTTTCAGCTCTATAATTTTTCTTTGTTTTTCGTTCTTTTTAACTTTCTTCTTTTTTGTCATTCTAGTTATGTTTTCAAACCATAGTGTAAGTGTGTGTGTCTGTGTTTGTGAGAGTGTGTATATCTATCTATCTATGAACTATCCACATAAAACACAAAATTTGCACCCAACCCATAATCTCCACCTGCAACTCTAAGTCAGTTTAAAGTTGGCTTTTGAACAAGGAGGTTTCTGTTCTGCTGTTTATTACTTGTATGCGTCATTCTAATGTAATTTATCATTTCGGCTCTGCCAGCACACATGTTTCTGTTCTTTTTAGCTATTATAAATTATGTGTAAAGGTGATTTATTATAGTGGCCAATAAATAACGGTGCCAAAGCATTAAATAAAATCATAACAAAAATAACAGTATGACATTTAAATTAAGTTAAAAAGTTATAAATAGCATTGGCTGTGATTAACTAGAAGGCTGAATTTATTTTGTTTTAAATTGCAGATAAATGTCATTCTCACAGACCATATATATGTGTCACTGTCTCTTTTCTTTTCTTCTTAGTTCTGTTTGTGCTTAATTATTGTATGGCTCTTTATCTAAATCATTAAATCTCCAAACAAAAATCATCCATTCATCTTCTGAACCCACTATTCTGTAATGTAGGGTCATAAAATTCATGGATCAGTCTCAGCGGTACTACCTTTAGGGCAGAAACCAACTTGGCCAAGATTCCATTTCATCACAAGGCACACTAACAAACATAAATGCACACTAACACATGTAAAGGCAATTTAGAGAATTAACCTAACTTGCAAATTTTGGGTGTGATAAGAAACCACAGAGGAAACTCTAACAAAAGGTTTATTTTGCAGTATTTCTTGGCCTTCTATTAAATGCCATTTTATATTAATGCTTAATTCTAATTTCAGTGCTTAAATCCAACCTGTTTTGAGGAGTTTTGTTTAAAGTTAAGTCATCCAAATTGAATATTTATACAATACGCAATATAATTTACATCATTCTTATTGCTGTGGTTTAAACTATTTAGTATTCCTCAGTCTGTACAGCAATTGTTAAGAATGTGATGATGTTAGTATCTTAAACCATCATGTGTTATAAAATACTCTGATTCTATTCACAATATATTCTTCTTTCAGTATAATTGTTTTGAAAAGAGAGTTGTGGTGCCTGCTAATTATGAGTCCTTTTCTAAATTAATTCAGTCTCATTCATTTTGTTTTATATAGCATTGTTCAAAGGCTCAGAGTGTTTGCACAAGTTTATAATTAAATCTTTGTATATGTGGAGGAAAATGTGGTTGAGTCAGTGGTATTTCCTATTTTTTCTACAGGTGCTTTTCAACATCAGCAAGCTTTGTTCCATTCAGCAGGAGGAGGACTGGTTTCGGCTGATTCCAATTAAACCCAAGGAAAGGGAAGATGAGTGAGTCACTCCCACTCAGTATTTACTGGGCACAGCTAGACAGCATCTGCATGAGATGAAACAAAATATGTTTTGTAAAGGGAGACATAAAGTAGGTCAGTTAAGTGCGTTATTAGTTTCTCACAAAAGTGTATACTTTCTATTTCTTCACACAATTATGAATTTATGCCTTATAGGAAATATGATGTCATTCTCTTGGCTGTGGTACTGCTTCTTTGGTGTAATTATTGATGAATTAATAAATATCTTGTTTAAATTAATCTAATTAAATAATCATACTGGATAAATTCTGAAAAAACATAAGACAGTATATATTCCTCATATTTTAAAACTTAAGGCAAAAGCACCCTAGCAAGTTAAAATATTCTGACCAAAAAGTATTGGTTGTCTGCTTCTATATACTGTAACTGCAAAATTTGGAGTTGCCTTTGACCAAAGATTAGTGGCCCATTGTATTAAATATATTTATTTATGTATTTTTGTTAAAGTCAGAATACTGCCTTGTTATTGCTTTATTTAACTGTATCCTACCATTCACATTGACTGTTTTTTACAACTCTGACTGGCCCATTTCCGTAACTCAGTATACTTTCCATCTGTAATTGAAGGTACCGATAATGGCTTAGAAGCTTATATTTATTAGGGCTAACATTTCTTCATTTAACTACCTTTAATCTTTGGTATCGAGTCAATATTTAAGTGTTGTTCCATCACAATACACTTTACAGAGCAAACAAGATTACAATAAAAACTACAATAAAATCAAGAATAATAAATGCAATTGAAAAGTACAGCACGGACAGATGCCTAGGAGGAAATAGGAAGTATACATGACTATTTTTTATAACCTGTTCCACTAAAAGGAGCTTTAAACGTTAAAATATAAATATTTAATATAAATAGAGTAGGATTCAATTTTGAAAGAGTAAAAAAGCAAACATAACAAGTACTAAATGTGATATCCGATAAGACTTTTTTTAAATGTGTTTTATTATTCTCTATGTACAGTCTATTTTTGTGTACAAAGTAAGTAAAGTATGGAATCAAAAGCAGTATTGAATTTCTAGTATTAAAAAAGAGTACAACATAAAAAAAGTACATGTGGTTCAGATACTGACTTATTCCCATACTCAGCTTAAAAATGAACTGTGTGTTTCATAGCTAAAGTATAGTAATTACTAGCAGCTAGCCATAAGCCATCCATGAACTTAATAAAATTAATAATGATTCTTCTTCTTTTGGCTGCTCCCATTAGGGGTTGCCACAGGGATAATTTTTTTCCATATCTTCCTGTCCTTTGCATCTTGCTCTGTTACATCCATCACCTGGATGTCCTCTCTCTCCACATCCATAAACTTTCTCTTAGGCCTTCCTCTTTTCCTCTTGCCTGGCAGCTCTGTCCTTAGCATCCTTTTCCCAATATATCCAGCATCTCTCCTCTGCACATGTCCAAACCAAAGCAATCTCACCCCTCTGACTTTGTTTCCCAACCGTCTAACCTGAGCTGGCCCTCTAATATACTCCTTTCTAATCCTATCCATCCTTGTCACGCCCAATGCAAATTTTAACATTTTTAACTCTGCCACCTTCAGCTCTGTCTCCTGGTTTTTGGTCAGTGCCACCGTCCCTAACCCATATAACATAACTGGCCTCACTACCATCCTATAGACCTTCCCTTTCACTCTTGCTGATACTTGTCTGTCACAAATTACTCCTGACACTCTTCTCCATCCATTCCTTCCTGCATGCACTGTCTTTTACAGATCTCTTCCACAATCCCCATTACTCTGTACTGTTGATCCCAAGTATTTAAACCCATCCACCTTCACCAACTTTACTCTCTGTACCCACACCATTCCACTGTCCTCCCTCTCATTTACACACATGTATTCTGTCTTGTTCCTACTGACCATCATTCCTCTCCTCTCTAGAGCATATCTCCACATTCCCAGGGTCTCTTCAACCTGCTCCCTACTTTCGCTACAGATTACAATGTCATCAGCAAACATCATAGTCCAAGGGGACATCTATTTAATCTTGCCTGTCAACCTATGCATCACCTTATATTTACTTGCTATTGCCTTTTTAAATTTGAAAAGTATGTTATACTTCTCTGTAGTGGGCTGGCGCCCTGCCCGGGGTTTGTTTCCTGCCATGCACCCTATGTTGGCTGGGATTGGCTCCAGCAGACCCCTGTGACCCTGTAGTTAGGATTTAGCAGGTTGGATAATGGATGGATGGATGAATGTTATACTTCTGCATATTCTACTGTGAAGCGGTGCACTGTTTTAATAAAAACTTCTATTTTTTAACTCAAAAAAATCACAGTTTGCAAATGAAAATGTATTCAAAGTATTTTTCAAACATAAAAAAATGAAAGTGAAGATTACAGTTTGTGCTGTAAGTTAATGTATACTTTAATTTGCAGAACAAATATCACTTCTTCATCCCTACAGCAACAATGGAGGTATAACTATTTACCACTGGATGTTTCGCATCAGTTCTTCAAATAATATAAATGACCTATTGGAACAGCCACAAAGTGCATCCCTTCATTATTCTTATTTTTGTGTAAATTAGAACTTTATTTTTGAATTTTTTGGCCGACTTGACATTGTTTTTGCTCTGAGAATGGCCCCAGATTGTTTATTAATTTGATGATTTTAAAGTACAAGTAACATGCCTTGTTTTAAAACAAAGTTTCACAAATTCTGGAAGAAGCCAGATTGTCCTGTATAAATTATGAGTTTTCATTTACATTGGACTGAAACTATAATCACTGTTTAAAGTAACTGCTACACATGTACATGATTTTGAGACTCAGCTGAGAAATCCAGGTCAAAATGCAAAAATCAGTTATTAAAAAATGAAAAAATAATAATCATACAAAGTGCAGCACCTGAGTTTTAAAGTGAGTTGTAAAGTGCGTGAAAGATAATGAATATCATTTTCACAAGTTAAAGAAGCTACCTAGTAGGGCCAAATACTAAAGATTGTTTCAGTTCTGAAAGCATTACAACAATAAAATATTACTATCACAAGGAGGTGATGACACTTGAAAATCAATACACGTCATAAAGCTTTTTTATGTGGTGCAAATGCAATTACATATTCAAATAGGAAAATCCTCTTTTGGTTGCAGAGGTACAACAAAGACTAAGTTTACTTTTATGAATATTTTAAGGCCATCAATTAAGACACTATATTAATAGTCCCTGTCCGCACTGTTCAAGCCTTTGCACCATCTGTATCATAGTAGTATCACACGGTCCAGACTGACTTCCTAACCTATGTAAAACAACTTATTAGGTCCTTGTGCTGTCTGACACTTGTCATACTGGTCCATGCCTTGTTTTTTTTTTCCTTGGCTATTTCTTCAACTTTCCTTAATATTTTCTGCAAATGCTAAGTGTCACACCCATCTACATCCCATAGTGAAAGTCAAATGGAAAAATAGCCAGTGACTATTGCTGTTAATTGAAGGGTAATATACCCCTTAACTAAAGTAAGAAGCTTCCATGTGTTAGTATCAAAATAAGATATCATAATCACAAATAGATATACTGTACATAAATATCCAAGAAATTGCAGCAAAGTTTTTTGTCATTTGATAATATCCAATTATGTACTTTAGGTCCTGTTAAGAGTATTTGTATCTCAGATTTGACAGACTGTTCTGCTGTGAAGTCTAATGCATTAAACTCATTAAACTGTCTTTACTTGATTTAATTTAAAATAAATACAATAGTAAGAACAGCATTCATATCATTTCTCAGCCTATCCCCTATTAGTTAATCCATCAGGGCTATATCAAAGCAAATTATGCATTCCAACTCCCTTCTTTAATATTTTATGCTAAACTTTCTTTCTTTCTTTCTTTCTTTCTTTCTTTCTTTCTTTCTTTCTAGTTTATCATACTGTGTTTAAATAGATTTATACTGATATTCTCTACCCCTTCCATTTTAACTGGTTTTGGCAGAAGATAGGAAACTGTTTTCTTCTGTTTACCAGAGGATATTATGTTCTTATGCTCACATTCAGGGATCTAAGGTTTGGCATTTTGAATCAGTAAATCCCACCGCTTATGACCTTATGATAGACAGGTATTGCAGTTTCAGAGCTCTGTATGACAAACAATCCCTCTTCCATGGTTACAGGCTATTGTATAAAAGGTAAAAGAGCTATATTAAAGGATTTACTTTTCCTACTCAGTAAAGTTCTCAAATGCACACTAAAATTCAATAGTGAATTTAAAGCACATGCAGTAACATCAATTTTTATATACCAGTTATTTAAATTTCATTTGTAAATTAATGTATGTGGTACTCAAGAGACAGATTTTTACATGTTGTGATAGTATCTCTAATATCTGTTTGTGTATGACAGCCTCAGATTAGTCATACAGTAACGGAAGACAGCATTTCTAATGACATCAGGCTATGAGAGCATATGAAGAAATATCTGATTTAAAGGGTGCTCATTCTTCCAGATAGTCTTTTAATAAAGGTGCAATAATATTAGACATTGCATAATTTTACACAAATACATTGATAAATGATTTTGTACACAGTGATTTCCCGTCTTTTTTCCATGCGTTTATTGTTAAATTCTGAAAATGTGATTTTTCTTGTCTACATTTATGTAGAGTTTTGTGGGAATTATACTTGCTGAACATGTCCTTTACCATGGCTTGTATAGCAGTTTAAAAAAGTGATTACACAGTTGTATAATTTTGTTAATAGTTTTTGTTTAATAGTTTTTTAAATAGTTTTTTTGTACAGTGTTTAATACAATATATTCAAAGAATTGA
The DNA here is from genome assembly GCA_026402145.1 of Polypterus bichir lapradei. Lineage (NCBI taxonomy): Eukaryota > Metazoa > Chordata > Cladistia > Polypteriformes > Polypteridae > Polypterus > Polypterus bichir. Next base: position 99,516,715 of record JANRMT010062814.1, read on the forward strand.
CATAACCACTAATGAGTGAGTTAAAATTACTGTCTGATTTGCTTGAGGTCGTCAATAATGATTTTTATATCACAATTTCTGTCCAAAATGTTTACTTTTATTATTTTAATATGGCAAAGAAAAGTACCTTTTTATAAGAAAAGATAATTAAACAAGCTCACTGTATGTTACGTAGAGATCGTTCTAATCCAGAACCAAATAATGAAACATTAACAGTGAAAATCTGTAAATTACAATTAAAATATTTCCTTAATGCTTGTGAGCAGGGTTTGGCTAAATTTAAATACTTCCTCTTTGAGTAAATTAGCAATAATTATTCTATTCTGTTGTATTTTAGTTTACTTGTATGCATGCAACAGAAACATACCATAGAGCACCCTAATCTTAACTGTGTGAGAAACAAAATATGAACAGTAAAGAAAACATTATTTTTAGTAATGAATAATGAAAATATTTGACTGGCATTTTTTAAACACAGATAAAACAGCAAAAGTAACTTTTCTGAACTTTCTTTAAGAGTAATCCTTTTATGGTTATCCTTTCACACAATATACAGTTTTCAGAAAATTCCAAAAAGATTAGGGTGGCAAGTTGTTAGAAACTATTCTAGCTGCATTGGGGCATAAGTCAATAATCAAACCTGGTCAGGGAGCAAGCCAGTGGAATGGTCCACTTACACTCACCCCAACTCACATAGGACCAGTTTGTAATCAAGATCTTGTCTAACATGCACACTTTTAAGATAGTCAGAGAAAACCAGAGTATCTGGAGTAAAAGCACAGCCCCAAAGAGAACATTTACACTGTACACTAACAATGACTAGATGTTTTATGTGAGATAGCAGCACAAATCACAGTGCTACTGTGCTGCTCTCCTATTTTAATATTAAAATTAATTACATTTAATTATTGCATAACTGCTTAATTTCTGTGACATGGGGAAATCCAGTGTTGCAGAAGAATATCTGTGAATTAGTGCTGTTAAGAACTTTGCAGAGAATAATAATGAAGGAAAAGAAGGTACAGTTAGGTCCATAAATATTTGGACAATAATAATAAACTCCTGGGTTGCTTTGGCTGTATGTTTTGGGTCATTGTCCATCTGTATCATGAAACGCCGCCCAATCAATTTGACTGCATTTACCTGGATTTGAGCAGACAGTATGTCTCTGAACACCTCAGAATTCATTTGGCTGCTTATGTCCTGCGTCATATCATCAATAAACACTAGTGTCCCAGTGCCACTGGCAGCCATGCACGCCCAAGCCATCACACTGCCTCCACCGTGTTTTAAAGATGATGTGGTATGCTTTGGATAATGAGCTGTTCCACAACTTCTCAATACTTTTTTCTTGCCATCATTCTGGTAGAGGTTGATCTTGGTTTCATCTGTCCAAAGAATGTTTGTTCAGAACTGTGCTGGCTTTTTTAGATGTTCTTTAGCAAAGTCCAATCTAGCCTTTCTATTCTTGAGGCTTATGAGTGGCTTGCACCTTGCATTACACCCCCTGTATTTACTTTCATGCAGTCTTCTCTTTATGGTAGACTTGGATATCAATACGCCTACCCCCTGGAGAGTGTTGCTCACTTGGTTGGCTGTTATGAAGGGGTTTCTCTTCACCATGGAAATGATTCTGCGATCATCCACCACTGTTGTCTGACCACCTGGATGTCCAGGTCTTTTTGCTTTGCTGAGTTCACCAGTGCTTGCTTTCTTTCTCAGGATGTACCAAACTGTAGATTTTGCCATTTGTAATATTGTAGTAATTTCTCGGATGGGTTTTTTCTGTTTTCACAGCTTAAGGATGGCTTCTTTCACCTCCATGGAGAGCTCCTTTGACCGCATGTTGTCTATTCACAGCAAAATCTTCCACATGCAAGCACCACACATCAAATCAACTCCAGGCCTTTTATCTGCTTAATTGATAATGACATAACAACGGACTTGCCCACACCTGCCTATGAAATAGCCTTTGAGTCAATAGTCCAATTACTTTTGAGCCCCTGAAATGAAGGGATTGTGTTAAAAAAAATGCTTTAGTTGCCTCACATTTTTATGCAATCTTTTTGTTCAACCCACTGAATTAAAGCTGAAAGTCTGCACTTCAACTGCATCTGAGTTGTTTCATTTGAAATTCATTGTGGTAATGTGCAGAACCAAAATTAGAAAAAAGTTGTCTCTGTCCAAATATTTATGGACCTAACTGTATATATCAAAAGATAATATAACACTTTCATCAGCCACAACATTAAAACCACTAACAGGTGAAGTGAAAAATATTTAATATCTCATTACAAATGCACCTGTCACAACATGCAATATTTTGGCAGCAGCTGAACAGTCAGTTCTTGAAGGTGATGTGTTGGAAGCAAGAAACAGGGCAAACGTAAGGATCTCAGTGACTTCGTCAAGGGCCAAATTGTGATGGCATGATGACTAGGTCAAAACATCTCCAAAACCACAGGTCTTGTGGGGTGTTCCCAGTATTCAGTGGTTAGCACCTAACAAAAGTGATCCAACGAAGGACAACTGGTAAACCAGCGAATGGGTCATTGATGCACGTAGGGAGTGAAGTCTAACCTCTGTGGTCTGATCCCGCAGAAGAGCTACTATAGCGCAAATTTCTGAAAAGCCTAATGCTAGTCATGATGGAAAGGTGTCAGAACACCTGGTGCATCACAGCTTGCTGCATATTGGGCTGTGTGATCAGAGTGTCCATGCTGACCCCTGTCCACCACCAAAAGCGTCTAAATGGGTATATATAGTGTCAGAATTGGACCATGGAGCAATGGAAGAAGGTAACCTGGTCTGGTGAGTCCCATTTTCTTTTATATCATGTGAATGGCTGAGTATGTGTACATAGTTTATCTAGGGAAGAGATGACAACAGGATGCACTATGGGAAAAAGTTAAGCCAGCAGAGGCAGTGTGATGCTTTGGGCAATGTTCTGGTGAGAATCCTTGGGCCCTGGCATTCATATGGATGTTAATTTTACACATAAAGTACCACTTACCTAGATTGTTGCAGACTATGTACATCACTTTATGGCAATGGTTTATATTGATAGCAGTTGCCTCTTTCAGCAGGATTGTGCACCCTGCCACTCTGAAAAAACTATTCAGGTTTCATGAACACAACAAAAAGTTCAAGGTGTTGACTTGGCTTCCAAATTTCCCAGATTTCAGCTTTCTTGAGCATCTGTGAGATGTGCTGGAAAAACAAGTCCTATCCATGGAGGCCCCACCTCGCAAATTACAAGACTTAAAAAGATCTCTTGCTGAGCTCTTGGTGCCAGATATCACAGAATACCATCAGAGGTCTTGAGCAGTCCATGCCACAACAAGTCGGATCTGTTTTGATGGCACGAGCTGGACCTATACAATATTAGGCAGGTGGTTTTAATGTTGTGGCTAATCAATGATGTCAAGTAGTTTGGGGACATAAAGTATTAGAGCTAATATTACTAATCACAGATTTATCAAAAAGCCCAGTTTGTAACTGCTTCTAAAAAATAGAAGTCCACAATGAGACATAATGATTTCATTGTGAAAGTGCTGCTTAATGTTAGAATTTGTCCTATTTTTTTGTACTCACTAATCTTTTTGTCTCTGCCTGTAATAACCTCTAAATGATAGCATCTCAGTAAGTCGTAGAAAATCTCAGTAAACTCAGAACCTTCTTTGGATACCTTAGTTTGACCAGATATTTATTGTTCCATTAATTATTTGAAAGGCAGGGTCAGATTTCTACATATTTACCTTATTCTTTCTAGGTGCCATTGTTGTTTATACTAATTCTTCCCCTTCATGATGATGAAAGTGCTGGCTGTCTTAGGTCCAAACATATTTTTCCCTTAGATTAGGATGACACTGCCTTAGGCAGAAAATGCCATCATATCACAGTTCAGCAGTGACATTCTTTTTCTTCAGGTACAGGCTACTGTGTTTGATTTGCACCTGGATTTCACAGCTCTTTCTCACACTTTGAAACATAGCAAGAGACATTAAGCTGAGCTCAGTAAATGACTGGAAGCATTGTTCGCTGCAATCCAATGCAGCTGCTAAAGGCTTTTTCAAAATCCCAGTGCTCTACATTGGGCACATTAACCAATTCATCTGAGCAGGAAAACCCAATAAATTCTACATGTCACTACTGTCCTGGAGATTTGAGCAGATTGTGGTTTGTAAGATTACCAAGAGGAGATTTCAAGTTGTACAGCTAATTTTGAATAGAAAATGTGATGACCCTGTAGTTAGGATATAGCTGGTTAGATAATGGATGGATGGACTTTTATAAGCACATCAAGTAAAGAATGCTTTAGGTGTCCTTCATTCACCTTGACAAACTTATGATGCTTATATATCAGAACATCCATCCATCCATCCATTATCCAACCTGCTATATCCTAATTACAGGGTCACGGGGGTCTGCTGGAGCCAATCCCAGCCAACACAGGGCGCAAGGCAGGAATCAAACCCCGGGCAGGGTGCCAGCCCACTGCAGTACAGTATATCAGAACATGCTTTGTGATTATATGAGTATATTTACCCTCAAATTCTTAAGAGGTTAGCAAGCACATACAGTACAGGCCAAAAGTTTGGACACACCTCCTCATTCAATGTGTTTTCTTTATTTTCATGACTGAAGGCATCAAAACTATGAATGAACACATGTGGAGTTATGTACTTAGCAAAAAAAGGTGAAATAACTGAAAACATGTTTTATATTCTAGTTTCTTCAAAATAGCCACCCTTTGCTCTGATTACTGCTTTGCACACTCTTGGCATTCTCTCGATGAGCTTCAACAGGTAGTCACCTGAAATGGTTTTCACTTCACAGGTGTGCCTTATCAGGGTTATTTAGTGGAATTTCTTGCTTTATCAATGGGGGTTGGGACCAGCAGTTGTGTTGTGCAGAAGTCAGGTTAGTTGGACGATCATTTATTTTTCATCAGGACAATGACCCCAAACACACCTCCAGGCTGTGTAAGGGCTATTTGGCCAAGAAGGAGAGTGATGGAGTGCTGTAAATGGTCATGAAAATAAAGAAAACACATTGAATGAGGAGGTGTGTCCAAACTTTTGGCCTGTACTGTACATAAACCTTTGATGCATATTTTTAGAATGTCACTGCTTACTAGGGAAATTCTGAAGGACTGGAAAATAGCAAATATATCCCATTATATAAAAAGGGTGACCAGGCAGATCCAAGCAACCATAGGCCAGTAAGTTTAACGTGCATCACAAGTAAATAAATGGAAGGAATTATTAAGGATAATATTAAGGATAAGATTGAGCAAAATATGGCAAGAACAGGAGTTTTACTGAACAGTCAACATGGGTTTAGAAATGGGAGGTCATGTATTACTAACATGCTGAAATTCTATGAGGAAGCAACAAAAGGATATTATCACAGTGGAGCATATGATATATTTATCTAGACTTTAGGAATCGTAATGGACTACGGTATCAACTGCCAGACAGTGTTCACTGTTCACAAGCCATTAAGAAGGCTAACAGAATGTTAGGTTACATAGCACGATGTGTAGAGTATAAGTGCAAGGAGATAATGCTCAAACTTTATAATGCACTGGTGAGGCCTCACCTGGAGTACTGTGTGCAGTTTTGGTCTCCAGGGGCCTCATGCTGTGCATAGAATTCACACTAAAACATGGCACACAGACATAAGTGGAAATGTGCTTAAGCACAAAAAAACTCATATGCACAAAACCGCGTGTTAGCCAACTTCCATGCACTTCAGCTCCATAAATCCCAGTCAGCATGAAAAGTAACATATGTGCCTGCCACCCTACCTTGACTTCTCCCAGAATTACACCCCTTTGAATATGCAAATAAATATAAATAGCCCGTTATGCTGAACGTTTTGTGATTAGACAAAGGCAAATGCACAGAAAAGAAAAAAAAACTTTAGTGAATGTGAAGGGGAAGCAAGGAAAAACATACTATTAGTTGGCTTAAGCAGTTTTATCTATACTAATAAAAGACAAAGCCCTCACTGACTGACTGACTGATTGACTCACTCACTCACTCATCACTAATTCTCCAACTTCCCGTGTAGGTAGAAGGCTGAAATTTGGCAGGCTCATTCCTTACAGCTTACTTATAAAAGTTAAGCAGGTTTCATTTCGAAATTCTACACGTAACGGTCATAACTGGAACCTACTTACGTACATATATATGGCCATAGCCTGCAGCTCGGTCACCGTGTGAGGCGGAGTTGCATCCCCCATCATCACGCCTCCCACGTAATTGAGTGCCTGCCCATATAAGGCCATCCGCCAGCAGCAATCCAATAGACATGCTGCCACTAAATATTCGCGGGTGAAGGACTGTGCTTATGCAAACGAAGATGAGATGGTCAGGGATAGACTAGTGTTTGGTACAAACTCAGCAAAAGTGCGAGAGAAACTTTTAAGTGCCGGGTCTTAGCTAAAATTAAATAAAGCTGTGGACATCGCAAGATCGCACGAGATAGCACAGCTGAGAACCTTCGATGCATGTACTCCGAGCGGCTCATGTGAACTGACTGTGAACGCAGTACGCAGAGAACAAGCAAGAGCTCCAAAGAGCGCTGAACAAAAAACGCATTACACAATTGAGAAGGCAGCAAAAGAATATGAAGCGAGTGACGCATACAAGCATATTCATAAGTGCAGCTACTGCGGAAACAAAGCACACGGTGGAAAAAGTCAATGTCCAGCTAAAGGAAGACAGTGTAAAAAATGTGGTAAATTGAACCACTTCGCTATAGTTTGCAGGACTGGGAAAGGTAAACCCGTGTATGCAGTGTGTGATGTCTCAGATAAAGAGGAAGACGAGCTGTTTATTGATGCAGTAAGAGAGGAACAACCCTCTGAAGCTGAACAAGCCTTTGAGGTCATATCAATAGGAAAGCACGGTGTAAAGCTTAAGTTTAAATTAAGTTCATAGACACACTGCCGCTGGTGTTTGTCATGCCTACGACGAATACGATATTCGCGAGATACAAGTTTAATGAGAAGACGCAGGGTATAAAGGAGACTTTTGATCACTTTGTAACGGAGTTAAAATTGCTGGTGAAGGACTGTGCTTATGCAAATGAAGACAAGATGGTCAGGGATAGAATAGTATTTGGCACAAACTCAGCAAAAGTACAAGAGAAACTTTTAAATGCCGGGTCTGAGCTAACATTAAATGAAGCTGTGGACATCGCAAGATCGCACGAGATAGCACAAGCACAGCTGAGAACTTTCGATGCATGTACTCCAAGTGGCTCACGTAAACTGACTGTGAACGCAGTACGTGGACAACAAGCAAGAGCTCCAAAAAGCGCTGAATAAAAAACGCATTACACAATTGAGACGGCAGCAATAGAATATGAAGCGACTGATGCATACACGCATATTCATAAGTTCACTTACTGCGGAAACAAAGCACACGGTGGAAAAAGTCAATGTCCAGCTAAAGGAAGACAGTTTAAAAAATGTGGTAAATTGAACCACTTCGCTAAAGTTTGCAGGACAGGGAAAGGTAAACCCGTGCATGCAGTGTGTGATGTCTCAGATAAAGAGGAAGACGAGCTGTTTATTGATGCAGTAAGAAAGGAACAACCCTCTGAAGCTGAACAAGCCTTTGTAGACATATCAATAGGAAAGCAAGGTGTAAAGCTTAAGTTTAAATTACGTTCATAGACACGCTGCCGCTAAATATTCGCAGGCAAATCCACAACTTAATACCGGGAATGCCTGTTAAACATCTTAGATTCACGAGTACCAATTTGGGTAGTGATCACTTCGATGAATGAAACCTGTTATCTTTACAACGGTTGACAATGAAGATGAGATGGTCAGGGATAGACTAGACAAACACAGAATGTAACTTGAACACAACACATCCTCCAAATATGAACCTGATTGAAACAAATAATGATAATCAAATCCTTGATGACAGCAACACTTATAACAGTCACAAAGCAATTACATTGACAATCATGTTACGTTATTTTTAAAATGTTTCCTTTTCTTTTTCATAGCTTCTTTAACACACTACTTCTCCGCTGTGAAGCGCGCGTATTTTGCTAGTAAGCAATAAAAGGAAAGTGATGGAGTGATACAGTATGGTGGAAACACTCAAAAGTTCAAGTTCAGAAAGTTGCACATGAAATAAAAGTTGCCTGAAATAAAAAAGAAGTGGTCAGCTATCAAAGTCGAGGTGAAAAAGCAAGTCGTAGCCCACCATCAGTCATACGGAACTGTATTGGGGCACAAAGAAATGAAAAAAAAATTAGGGACACAGTGAAGAAGAAAAAAAAGGTTGAAACATAGACTTTAACCTATAAATTTCCACTTTAATCTCGTAGTTTATTTTTTCATTAAAGTAGAATGTTTTAAACTTAATTTTAAAATTGATGTTTAATGCACTAGAGTTTCTCAAATCCTATTGTAACTAAAGTAGCCTGTGATTCCCGACCCAGTCATTAATCACTACATACTTCTTAAACAGGCTTTCTATTTCATACATTACATTCATGATATTACAGCTCTCTGAACATTTTAGAATAGTAAGATATATACTTGATATCATTTTCATGATGAAATGCATTAAAGCATGTATTAAACATGTGGGGGCAGGTTGGCACAGGGGTAGAGATAAGCTGGTGCCCTGTTCAGGAATTGTTCTTGCATCCCCAGTTCAAGATTCAAGATTCAAGTGTATTTATTATCATTTTATCCATATACAGTAGTACAGAATACAGTGAAACAAAACAACGTTCCTCCAGGACCATGGTGCTACATAAAACAAAGGACAACTAAGAATTCACGACACATAACATAAAGACACATAATATATAAAAAGGTGCATGTGAGTCAAATGTGCAAACATATGCAAACATGTGCAACCATATGCAACACTGCAGAACAGAACACATGTCTCAGATATCAGTCCGGTCCATGAGTGTTCAGGAGTCTGACTGCTTGGGGGAGGAAACTGTTACACATTCTGTTGGTGAGGGCCCGAATGCTTTGGTACCTTTTTCTTAATGGCAGGAGTGTAAACAGTGAATGTGAAGGGTGTGTTGGATCATTCAAAATGCTGGTCTGTGCGGATACAGCGTGTGGTGTAAATGTCCAAGATGGAGGAAAGAGAGACACCGATGATCTTCTCAGCTGTCTTCACTATCTGTTGTAGGGCTTTGCGATCCCTGTCTGTGCAATTTCCAAACCAGACAGTGGTGCAGTTGCTCAGGATGCTCTCTATGGTTCCTCTGTAGAATGTTGTTAGAATAGCTGGTGGAAGGTGGGCTTTCTTGGCTAAAGAGCTGGTGTTGTGGGACCAGGTGAGGTTCTCTGCCAGGTGGACACCCAGGAATTTGGTGCTATTGATGGCCTCCACAGTTGAGCTGTCAATGTTCAGTGGCAGATGGTCACTCTTAGTCTTCCTAAAGTCAACAATCAACTCCTTTGTTTTGTCTCCATTCAGAGACAGGTTATTGGCTTTACACCAGTCCGCTAACCGCTGCACCTCCTCTCTGTATGCTGACTCGTTGTTGCTGATGAGACCCACCACAGTCGTGTCATCGCCGAATTTTATGATGTGATTAGAGCTGCGTGTTGCTGCACAGTCATGAGTCAGTAGTGTGAACAGTAATGGACTGAACACACAGCCTTGAGGGGCTTCAGTGCTTAGTGTGGTGGTTCTGGAGATGTTGTTTCCAATCCTGACTGACTGACGTCTCTCAGTCAGGAAGTACAGAATCCAGTTACAGAGGTAGGTGTTCAGTCCAAGCAGGATCAGCTTTTCCGTCAGCTGCTGAGGAATGATCGTGTTGAATGCTGAGCTGAAGTCGATAAACACCAATCGAACGTATGTGTCTTTATTGTCCAGATGAGCAAGAGCCAGATGGAGAGTGGTGGCTATTGCATCATCTCTTGAATGGTTCCGGCGATAAGCAAACTGCAGGGGGTCCAGTGAGGCGGGCAGCAGGGTTTTGATGTGCCTCATGACAAGCTTCTTGAAGCACTTCATAATGATGGGTGCGAGTGCAACGGGACGGTAGTCATTGAGGTTGGACACTTGTGACTTTTTTGGCACGGGAACTAAGGTGGTGGTTTTAAAGTAGGTTGGGATGATGGTGGTGCTCAGGGAGATGTTGAAGATGTCAGTAAAAACGTCTGCCAGCTGGTCTGCACTTTCCCTTAGTACTCTGCCAGGAATATTGTCTGGTCCTGCAGCCTTCTGTGGGTTAACTGTTCGTAGAGTATTTCAAACATCGGCTACAGTCGGATTTAATGCCTGGTTGCTAGGAGGAGATGTGATCTTCCTCATCACCACGTTGTTCTTTAGTTCAAACCGTGCAAAGAAGTTATTCAGCACATCTGGAAGGGAGGTGTCACTGTCACAGGTGGGTGGTGTTGTCCTGTAATTAGTGATAGCCTGGATGCCTTTCCACTTGCTCCATGCGTCTTTGTCATGTAGAAAAAGTCCATGGATTCTCTGGGCATGTGCACGCTTTGCTGCTCTGATGGTGCAGGATAGTTTAGCCCTCGCTGTTCTCAGGGCAATTTCGTCACCTTCCTTGAAGGCAGAGTCCCAGGTCCTCAGTAGCACACGCACTTCCTCTGTAATCCACAGTTTCTGGTTGGGGCGTGCAGTTATGTACTTGGAGACAGTGACGTTATCAATGCACTTCTTGATGTAGTTGGTCACTGATGAGGTGTACTCCTCCAAATTGATACAGTCACTGTTGGTTGCAGCCTCTCTAAACATGTCCCAGTCAGTGCACTCAGAGCAGTCTTGAAAAGCAGAGATGACTTCTGTTGGCCAGGTTCTCACCTGCTTCAGAACCGGTTTGGTGCGTCTGACAAGCAGTCTGTATGCTGGAATTGACATGACAGATATGTGACCTGAGTTTCCGAAGTGGGTGCGGGGCTCCGCCCAGTACACGGCAGGGATGTTTGTATAAATAAGATCCAGCATGTTTGTCCTTCTCATTGCAAAGTCCACAAACTGATGGAATTTAGGGCGCACTGACTTGAGATTCGCATGATTGAAATCTCCAGCGATAATAACCAGTTCATCCGGGTGTGAGTTCTGTATGTCTGTGATAGTGCTGTACGGTTCCCAGAGCGCTTCCTTAGCATTAGCGCTGGGGGGTATGTAAACTCCGATTTTGTGGATGGTGGTGAATTCCTGAGGCAAATAAAAGGTCTACATTTAACAATCACAAACTCCACTAGCGGTAAGCAGTAGCTAGAAACAAACACAGAGTTACTGTACCATTCTGTGTTGATATAAACACACAGACCACCACTGCGTGTCTTACCGGACAGAATATAATTTCTGTCAGCTCGAAACGCGGCCAGCCCATCTAGCTGAATGACAGCGTCCGGAACTCTGTCGCTGAGCCACGTTTCTGTGAAAACAAAGACACAACAGTTTATAAACTCATGCAGGGTAGTTCACTAGAGTCGGATGCATTCCAATTTATTGTCCAGCGAGCAGACATTATAAAGTAATATGGACAGGAGCGCCAGCTGGCTAGGATTAGCTTTTAGCCTAGCACGGACTCCCGCTCGCTTCCCGCGTCTCCGCTTCCTTGTTCACCACTTCCGTGTGCCTCTTCCTCAGCCATTGGCATCAGGCAACGCCAGGGGCTGAAGGTCCGGTTCTTGGAGCAGACCGAGGTCGCACAGATTGTCCTGCAGATCATTCTTTCATGTTTTTATATGAATATCGGTAGCAGAGAAGCGTCTCACGCTGATATACATGGACGCTAGATGTTCTGATGTCCATGTACTACTGAAAAGTGGAAAAAACCAAATAACAAATTCTACATAAAAACACTATTTTGGTCCGGAGAGGCCGCTGTGAGCTGCCTCCACACCGCCTACCATCTCCACAGGATTGTTCCTGCCTCCCACAAGAGGCTTGCTGGTACACTGGTCCAGTGTTGTGCAGTCCCAGCAAGCATCAAGCACAAGGCAGGACCAAGTTCAAATAGACTTCGGCATGGCTGAGTGGAATCCATGCAGATACTAGTGGTTTTCTTTAGGCAGCATGTGCTATAATTGTCCTCCAGGGCTGGAAGCTGTATCTCAATAATCCTCTGCTCTCTTGACACAATCTGCCGTAGAGCTTTCCAATCACCTGCTGTGTATCTGTGATACCACACACACATACAATGGCTTGAAATACTCTGAGTGGTGCACTGAGAGTATCAATGCTAAAGCAGCTATGGTATTTGGAATAGTTAGTTCATACCATGCACCTTTATATTGTTACAAAATGATTACAATCAAGTGAATTACATTTTTAAATAATATGTAGATCATTTCGGTATATTTCATAAATCCCATGTCACTGATGCAAATCTGAAAAAAAGGGAGACCACACAGAAACAGTAGCACTGCTTTGACACTGGGTGCTGCCAGTTTGCAAAACTGAGCAGAAAGGTGCATACGCAAGGGGGGGAGCTGCAATGAGAATGTGCGTGGCTTTACGCCAAGTTTAGTTTTTATACATCACGATGTGAGCATGGAAACGGGTGTACGCAACTTTTCTGTGCGTACGCACTGTTTATACATGAGGCCCTAAGTTATTAAAAAGCACATAGCAGCACTAGACAAAGTCCATAGAAGAGTGACTAGGCTGATTACAGGGCTACAGGGGATTAATTATTAAGAAAGATTAAAAGAGCTCAGCCTTTTCCACTTAAGCAAAAGTAGATTAAGAAGAGATATGAATGAAGTGTTTAAAATTATGAAGGGAATTAGTGGATTAGTGGATCAAGACTGTTATTTTAAAATGAGTTCATCAAGAACATGGGGTTACAGCTGGAAACTTAAGGGTAAATTTCTCACAAACAATAGGAAGGTTTTCTTCAAGCAGAGAACCGTTGACACTTGGAATAAACTACCAAGTAGTGTGGTAAACAGTAGTTCTTTATGGACTTTCAAAACTAGACTTGATGTCATTTTAGAAGTATTAAATGGATAGGAACAGTGAGCTTTGTTAGGCTGAATGGCCTTTTCTCATCTAGATTGTTCTAATGTTCTAATGACACCACTCAGCAAATTCCTGTACCAGGACAGACAAAAATGTTGAACAGATCAGCCAGAAAAGGTGATGTTCTTGAAGACTTAGCATATAAAAACGTCAAAGATACATTAACAGAGTTGCTGGTGGAGCAGTGCATAATGCATTATTGTTTATTATATATATTTTATGTTTATTATATTACTTTACAGTTAATATGATGTATTGTTATTATTATTAATTATTATTATTATTTTTATGTTGATGAATGGTAGTGCTGCTTCCTCACAGTAAGGAGACCGGGGTTTGCTTCCCGGGTCCTCCCCTGTGAGGAGTTTTCATGTTCTTCCCATTTCTGTATGAGTTTCCTCCTGGTGCTCTGGCTTCATCCTACTGTCCAAAGACATGTAGGTTAGGTGAATTGGCAAGGCTAAAGGGGCCCTAGTGTGTATCTGTTGTATGCGTGTTTGCCCTGCAATGGACTAGCACCCTGTCCATTGTTTGTTCCTGCCTTGGGCCCTATACTAGCTGGGATAAGTTTGGTTATTTGGACCACATTAATTCTTTTGGCACTTTACCTTATGCTAGAACTATGGCTCCTCTGGGGTTTGTTTTTGATGGGTTTTTTTTTTCCCTATTGCCTCCAAGTCTTTGATGATGTCATGTTAAGTATTTGTTTGAATTCTTCTATTATTTGATTTGTTTTCATTTAATTACTTTTATGCGTTACATTCAGTCAGCACTACATTAAAATAAGTATGATGAAAATCAACCTACAAGAAATTTTAATGTAATAATATAAGCATATTTTATTAATTTATTTCAGAGGTAATTTAGGATCATTGCGTCTGCAGCTGAAACTCCGTGATGAAACAATCCTCTTTTCTAACTACTATCAGCCCCTCACTGAATTATTATGCCAGGCTGTGAAGACAAATGTTAATGTGAGTGGTTTTATTAACTATTTTTTATTTTAGCAGCTCAAAAGTAACTTTGGACTTGCAAACTTCAAAAGCATGACCTTCTCTGAATTACTTCAACAGTATAATTGGGCAATTTGACATTCTACATTTTGCATCAACCTTGATTAGCTATTGTCTCTCTACAGTGCAGCCAGTCAGATTTAATCAGGTTGATTGATGAGACCACCACTGCAGAAAGCCGACAAGAAGTGGCGACCAATCTTGTCAAGCTTTTCCTAGGCCAAGGCTTGGCCAGAGAGTTCTTGGATGTACTTTTCAAGCTGGAGTTAACAAAAACCAGTAAGATTGCTATTCATAGTGAAATTTAAGTTTAAGACAGTGAAGGTGGTGCCACTGGGCCTTTGCAACTCAGATCCTACTACTCTTTCTCCTTCCTAACCATTATTAATTTATTTATTTAAATGTGAGATTTTGAATCTACACTTGCTTCTTTATTTTGTAATCAATATAACTTCATTGTTGTAAATAAACCGCATCTATTCAGTCCACCCATGAAAGCAGGTTATACCTCCCTGCTTCCAGTTCTTGCCACAGAAATGGTTGACCGCCCAGTGGGAAAGCAGGAAACCCACACATTCATATTAACAGGTGCAAGTTATTCTTTGTGCCCATGATCTTTCAGTTTTGGTTATATAAGCATAAACCATATATTTCTGTTTATTAGCAGTCATTTACATTGATGCATATTTATGTTTATTTAAAACTGTTGATGGTAGGTCTTATTTAATAGAAATTGGTTTAAAAAAGAATATTTGAATTTTTAGAATGGATCTAAGAAACATTTTCTTGTATTACATTATTCTTTTTCTAGGTGAACCAAATACACTATTTAGAAGTAATTCTTTAGCATCAAAGTCAATGGAGTCCTTCTTAAAGGTAACATGGCTACTAGTGCTTTTTGTTCTGTGTAACAAACCTATGTCTCCCATACCATTCATTGTGTTGCTTGGCTGCTTTGAAGGTGGCTGGAATGCAATATCTGCATCATGTCCTAGGACCTACAGTCAGCAGAATTTTCGAGGAAAAGAAGTATGTGGAACTTGATCCCAGTAAAGTGGAGATCAGAGAAGCAGGGTAAGTTGAGGGCCTTTTGTATAATAGTAATTTCCAGCTTTTTTCCCAAAAATAAGACTTTTTAGAGAATAAAATTACCATTGCCTATAATAATTATAACGATTATCTTGTAGCTCTGCAAAGCAAAGCAGCCTGTAACAATCTAAGGCAACTGTTCTATTTCACAGATAAAGCTGCAGTATTGGCAAGGGCAAATGGAATGCTTTAATTTGTGCACCAAACACATTTCTCTCATACCTCAAAAACTGCAACATAACTGATGTTGTTTTAGATAAATTTTATTCAAGATCTAGTCCACACTGTGGTATGTATTATACAATGGTTACATTTTCAGTTTCTCATATATTTCTCATATATCTTTACATCTTACTCTTTTGCTAAAATTACTGTTATTAATCTTTTATTTAACAGACTGCCTTGTCCTTAAGCAGCACATGCTTAGTGGTTAGTGTTGTTGTCTCACTGCTCCAGGAGACTAAGTTTGAATCCTTATCCTCTCCTCTCTGTGGGAAATTTTCACATTCTCCCTGTTTTTGTATGGTTTTCCATCCACATCCTAAAATCTTGCATGTTAGGTTTATTGGTGGCTTTAAATTAATTTTAAATGAGTAAGTATGGATGTGTGTGCTTGTGTGAGTATGGTCCATTGAGGGAATCTGAAAGTGAATTAAAGGATAACAACCATGCACTCATTCTGTTAAAGAATTATCATTAAATGTCCTGTTACTTGCTTGTGATTTTTAGCTTTCCTTAGCTGCACTTCTTTTTTGTTCCTTTGGTAAAACTGCTTTATCAATTGTTTACAAAAGCAGAAATCACCTTTTTTATGGTATTTCATAGCATGCCAAGGACGGAGCAGCTAAAAAAGTACTTGACATGTTTTCCATTTAAAGATAACTAAACAAAGAGTTTGTATGTTTTTCTGTAAGAAACCTTATTTTAACAGTGCAGGAACATGTAATTATTGAACTTCCAAAATATGTAACTGTTGCACAATCAGTACAGTCACTGCTGTTCTTTGTATGTCTACTGTACATGTGTTTTTCTTTCATAAACACAGACTCATTGAATACTGTCAAAAATTGGGTCATTTACATTTGTTTTTACTGTTTTTAGGAATTTCTTCAGTGACATCAACATTGGCACCTTAAAAGAACTTAACAACATGTGGCACCTGGTGTTTATGTTGTTGTGGTGCCACATGTTGTAAAGGTCGTGAAAGTCCAGGACACATATCGTTCAGTGCCCACACTTTGTTTTTAAGAGAAAAAAAACTAATCTGTGCAAGAATAGTAACTTCTTGTGCAATTTTGCTTACCTCAGTTAATTTTGTGTTTTTGACCCATTATGTCTGAAAACTGTTTTAAAAGTGTTCTAAAATTCATTTTTCACTTTATATACTGTAAAATCCCTTCACACTATACTGAATGTATTATTGTTAATTGTACAATGTGTAAAAATATACTTTTTGAAGATTAATAATATATTATTCATTTTCAACAATTTTAAAATCACACAATTGCCTATGCAGTATGAAGACTCTGGTTTTCATTTTTTCACATTTTTTATTACCTACACAAAACCATTGATTTAATAAATTGCAACATTAAGCAAAATATACAAATATACTGTGTACATGTTGCTGTATAAATCTACATGATAAATCTACCTGGATGACTGCAATAAGATAACTAGAGGAGAAAAACTTGGGTATTGTATTTAGTAAGTTTTATGGTAGCTACTGGATTACTGAAGTAATAATGTAGTGATAAAATTGAGGTTGATTTTACATGTATTTACTGAATCTTATATGTTCATTTGTCATGATTTAATTTGTATTTTTTGTAACTACATTAAAGCATAAACATTTCATTTTTTTTAGCTCATATGTTGATTATATTGTTTTCTGAGTTACTGTGTAATTAAATGCATAATGTTTAACAACTAAAAGCAATTCATTTTTAAATTGTTTTTTGCGTCATAAAGAGGCCTGCAACTTTTTCAATTAAAAACTTATGAGACTCAGTTAAAGAAACTGTATTGTAATTTTCAGACAACTGGTTTCGTATAAGTACAATAATGAATTACAAAAAAAAGAAGAATGCATCAAAATTACTGTAATTTATAGAAGACTTAATTGAAACCCTAAAATAAGTGTTTTATTCCATAGTGTATGAGCAGTGCTTTTAGATTGAACCATTTTGATATTTATTTAATTATTCCAGATTTCTAACACAATTTAAAATCTCACTTTTAAATCATTTTTATATTCCATTCATTTTTAGGTAATGACATTAGGTCAGTTTTAGAAAACCATTGAGCACAACACTAGTTTGTTTGAAAGTTCTGGTCGAAATTTGAGTGGGCATTGAATTGAATTTAGTTTTGCTAAGTTTGACTTTATTGTATGGAATGTTACTTGCTTTTAATAAATTAAATTAAAAAAATAAAAGGAAATTAAGTCTCGGTCATGCCCTCTACACACTGGAATGTATATGACTCTGGTTAAAAAATTATAATATGTCACATATTAATTACTTCACTGCAATACTACTTTTTGCACAGGCAAATTAACAAATATTTTAAAGAATAATAATCAATATTATTGTGGCATATTTGGCTGATACCTGAGCAAGCTGAGTGAATTGCTTAGGATCACACAGCAAGACAAACTGAGGAATTTAACCTGCAAGTTTGTGTTTCAACATGCAACGCATTAGCCACCTATGCCCACTATAAATTGTCTCTTTTCTGGAAATGAAAAGGTTATCTCAGATTTTCTAGCCATCAATTACCTGCTGAGTGGAAAAAATAAATAACAGTGACATAAATAAACAGCCGGAAATGTGATTTGCTTCCACTTTAAGACTGATACATTACTTATGTTTTAAGTTAGGCAGACTTATTCACACTGAATATTATTTCTGTCATAAATGTGAATGAAGGGCATAGCTGCCAAATAAAGCATAATCTGTTACATTGCTTACTGAACATGTAATGTAATCTGGCATATACTTTAAATCTGGGAAAATACAGGTCTATTATTTGTTTTAGATTATATTTGTTTTTGCATTAATCACAAACAGTCTAACACTGTATCATTTCTAAAACCTGCAACAGAAAGCAAACAGTTTAAAGAAATCAAGGACATGTTATTTAGTGTGAATGTAAATGCAGTGTGTTGGTAAATTCAAACATCAATCGAATGTGGCATTTAACCTCAAGCTAGTGAAACAACAGGTTCTGCCATTTAGGAATTGACATGTATCAGTAAACTCTGAGAACTTGAAAGATTTTCTTTACTTAAAAAATTTAAATGCACAACAAAAACACTGTCCTTAACCACATGACAAGTGATGCACTTTAATTTTGTAATTATAACCCTCCAATTAAAAATGCAGTTGACACTTAAGTAATGAATTTGATTTACAAATAATTCACAAAAGCTGAATTTAAGAACCGATAGATAGGTGGGTGAATGAAATGTATGTTATGTAAATTTTGTGACACTATATGCAAGGTGTTAGATTCTCTTGCAAACTGGTAGTGTACAAATCTGATGAATTTGTTTTAACATGAATAAGCATTTTGTCCTCAACAGATGTTTTCTAAATGTTATTTACAGTTGTACTGGGCTTCACAGAGTGCAGACAGAAACAGAGGTGATCCAACAAAGCACCCACTATCTGCAGTCTTACCTGACGGAGCTGCTCCATTCCATCCTGAAGTCAATAAGCCACTGCCCACCTATAGTGCGCAGTGCTTTCCGCCAGCTGTATGAGCGTGTCCAGGAGCGCTTTCCTGACAAGGAGTTCCGGGTGAGAACTAGTTTTAATTGCTACCTTGTTCTATTAGGTGTTAGTTTACTCAGATACAGACTATACAGATAGAGCAGTTTATAAGAAAAGGTATTTTATAATGATATATAGTTATATTGGCTAATTAACACTCAACATTTTGTTTGTACCATTTTCATTATTGTTGAACAGCTAGCAAAAGATCTTTAAAATGGACTTTACATTTTCAAATTTGAGGTTTTTTTTTCTCATAGGGTAGTAGAGGACATATAGAATTGAAAGGCAAATGTGTGTAATAACTTTACTGTTATCCAGATGGTGTATGAATCAACATTAACAACATACTATTTAAAGGTTTTCCCTGTGATTAATTGTTTATATTGCCCAAAGACAGTGACATGTATTTAATTCATTTTGATGTTTTAGAAGGTGAAGTTTATAGCGGTTACAAGTTTCCTGTGTCTACGCTTCTTTTCACCCGCCATCATGTCCCCTAAATTATTCCATCTGAGGGAGAAGCACCCAGATGCCCGAACCAGCCGCACACTGCTACTGTTGGCTAAGGTACTATACCTTTAAAATAAATGAACAACATTATGAAACTTTGGCCAAGTGAATGAAGCCACATTGGTTTTCAAGGTATTACTATTTCTAAATAGTTGAACCACACTGAATCATTGTTAGTTAGTTGTTGTCTAGTTTATTTGCCATAGATTTTAAATACATTCTTGTTAAGAAAAAATGTAGCTAAGAAATGAATAGTCTTAAGAAGTGAGTACTAAAAAGCAAAAATGTACAGACTGAGTAAACTCAGCACAGGTTACACTAATAAATCTCTGGGATTATAGTGACTTAATGAAAATCAACTCCTCAAATAAAATTTATTAAGGATTGGTATCACTTTAAGAAATTGGTTGTAAGGAAAGTCTGCAGTAAACACAAGAAACATTATACTTTCAGGTAATTCTGACAGAAACAAACATACTACTTTAGTTTAGGTACTGCAAAAATGCATGCAACTAGACCTTAATAACAAAGACTAATTGTGTTTTTAATCACATTTACAAATCATCAGCTATTCATCAATGCAGCGTGGCCTGCTAAAACAAACTTTACTTTGGAACAGTCAGAAGAGTCTTAAGTATGACATATTTTGCTTGACCTCAATATATGGCTTGTAAATTCTTCATATTCATAAGTAATTTTACCAGCATATCAAATCCCACACTGCATAGAGATGTATAACCACTTTACTGATGCTTTGTGTCATTACCACCAAAAGAAGTCATTGTTAAGGTCTTGTTACATAAGAGTAATAGATGCATTTTTCCAGTACCTAAACTAAAATATTACAGGAACACATATTAAGCAATGATATTCACTGGAATAACATTTTATTTTACTTTCTCAGACTGTCCAAATAATTGGAAATCTAGACACTCTGGCCAGCCGCTCTAAAGAATCTTGGATGGTCCCTTTGCTCCCTGCAGTTCAACAAGGTATTGCCCAGCTCAAAGAGTTCATCACCCAACTGGTCAGCTTCGAGGAAAAAGAAGGTGAAGATAATGTCATGGCCTGCTTTCTTGGCTATTGCTTTATGTTTTTTTTAAGTTCTTTTACACCATTATAAATCACCACTCTCATCAAAGTATGTTTGGCTTAATTAACAGAATTGATTTGAGCATAAGGCGGCACGGTGGCGCAGTGGTAGCGCTGCTGCCTCGCAGTTAGGAGACCTAGGTTCGCTTCCCGGGTCCTCCCTGCGTGGAGTTTGCATGTTCTCCCCGTGTCTGCGTGGGTTTCCTCCGGGCGCTCCGGTTTCCTCCCACAGTCCAAAGACATGCAGGTTAGGTGGATTGGCGATTCTAAATTGGCCGTAGTGTGTGCTGGGTGTGTTTGTGTGTGTCCTGCGGTGGGTTGGCACCCTGCCCAGGATTGGTTCCTGCCTTGTGCCCTGTGTTGGCTGGGATTGGCTCCAGCAGACCCCCGTGACCCTGTTCGGATTCAGCGGGTTGGATAATGGATGAATGGATTTGAGCATAATGTTGAGAGTACACAAAGTTAAAGGAAATTTGAAACTTCTCATTATAAAGAGTTAATACTGTTGAAGTTGTATGAGTGGGCAATCAAAGAATAATACATTACAGTTTCAGTCATGTCATTATGTAAATGCATATTTCTGTGCAACTGCTTTAGAAAGAAGGCTAGAAGGCACCACATAAGAACACGGACTACCTTTAAGCTTCTCTTTCAGTATTATTACTTCTCCAAAAAATGCAAGGGTAAACCATTATCAAAAAATGTGTGAAATCCTCAGGAAGCCTCATAGAAAGTACAGATTATGCACCCTGTCCAGGGAATGGTCCTGCCTTGTGCTGTATGCTTGCTGGGACTGGCGTGAACCTGGATGGATGGAATAATTAAACATGTATAAAAAAGACTTTTCAATGTTCCTTAAAAGTTTTGAATAATCTACATTCTAAGCTTACAGCTGGTTTTACATTTATTACAGACACTTATTATATCGCTCTTGGTTACATGGAGAAAGAAAATGGAAAGACAGGAATTGGGGTTTGGCATGTTTGACAGAGACAGTACTGCAGCGATAAATTATTCCATCCAGGGTTACACACATCCTAGAAAGCATCTTGCAGGAGGCAGGAACAATCCCTTTCGCTACCACTGCACCACCGTGCCCCCACATATTTAATACATTCTCTAAAGCATTTCTTCATGACATCAGGTATACATCTTAGTATTCTAAAATGTTCAGAGAACTGTAATATCATGAGTGTAATGTATTAATATATGGTGATTACTGCCTGCGTGCTTCTGTTGGCATAAGAGAAGGCCCATTTAAGAAGCATGTAGCGATTAATGACTGGGTCAGGGAACACATAGAATATGAAGCATGTAATGTGCTACCTTAGTTATAATGGAATTTGAGAAACTCTAGTAAATTAAACATTGATCGTACGATGAAGTTTATAACATCCTACTTTAATGACAAAAGAAAACTATGAGATTAAAGTGAAAATTTCGAGTTTAAAGTCGACATTTCGACCTTAATCTCAAGATAGACATTTTTTTCTCCACTGTGTCCCTATTTTTTTTCTTCTCTGAACTTTGAACTTTTGAGTGCCACTCCATAAATTTCCTTCTGTTGCTCATACCACTGTCTAAGCCACCAAATTGTACGTCTTTCCTTGCCTCCATTTCACTGATTGGGACCTCCAATTCGCATTCAGTGAAATTCTTTTTTTGTATGTGTTTTTACCATTGTGGGGGTATGGCTATAGGCATAAACATGTGCCTTAAAATTCACAGTGATTGGGATTTATAAAGGGAAAGTACATGTAAATTTGCTTACACAGAGTTTTATGCATCTGAAATTTTTTGTGAGTAGCAGATTTCTGTTTTTGTATTTATGCCACGTTTTAGTGTGAATTCTATGTACGGCATTATACATGAGGTCGATTGTGACCATGAACAAGTCTTTTTACAAGCCTGTGTTCCAATTAGAAAAGACCAGTTGTATTTCAAATGTTGTGGAATTGCATGAAGGCATTAACCATGTAAGTAATAATACACGACCTTGGATGGGTTTTCATGCCCTTGCAGGCATAACTGGTATTGTAAGTGCAGTAAATGAAATTCTCATGCCTATTCATAATTCCAGCCACTCAAATCCCATCTACACCTCTCGAAAAGGGTTCCAAATGTCCAGGTGATATGCAACCAACCATCTGAGACTTTTTGCAGACATTGTGGCCAAGTGGCCTGTGAGTACAAATGATGCTTATATCTGGTTTAATTCCAGAGTGTGTCAGAAAGGCAAGAGATGGTGTGTTTGCTGGTGGCTGGTTACTGGGAGACAGTGGGTATCCTCTTCATGAATATCTGGTAACTCCAGTGTTGAATCCTCAAACTGTGGCTTAAGGAAAAGTAAAAGAGTACACACCATTGCACGTGTACTGTTGTAGAGCAGACTCTGGGCATATAAAATATATGATTCTGTTACCTGTGCAAGTCCTTGGGGCTTATATGAGCCTTGGAAAACAACACTTTTTAATTTTTTGCCACCTCATTTATAAGTTGTTTTAGCTTCTCTTTTCTGAAGCATTGCTTCCTTTTCCTTTTTCTGCTTGCCGTTGATGTTTTTGGGAAAGGATTTGGAAGCCATGTCACAATTTGAGCCCATTTATAGATTTTTGACTAATAGGTTAAATTGATTTTTATATTTGACCATTGAAATACATGGGATCAATGTTTGTGTCATCGACAGGTTGTGCTTTTCTGACATGGACAGTGGGGAGCAGCTGACAAAGAAGTACTTTAAACTCATTCTTTAACTGTCAATTAACAAATGACTTTGGGAAACACTTGCAAAACTCAATCAGTCTTCCATCCGTCCATCCATTATCCAATCCGCTATATCCTAACTACAGGGTCACGGGGGTCTGCTGGAGCCAATCCCAGCCAACACAGGGCGCAAGGCAGGAAACAAACCCCGGGCAGGGCGCCAACTCACCGCTCAATCAGTCTTTAACTATGTCATTTATTAACTAGTTTGTTATTCACTGAGAGTGATTGTTTTGAGGAAACGCACCTTTTAACATTACATAATGTTTTTGACAAGTGCATGTTCTTAATGTGCTTTATAATAATACATAATAAAGTTAATCATAGAACAGATAATTGCATCCAATATATTTTCTGTGAAGAGGTAACTCATAGTTTCATCTGGTAGTATATGACCTTAATAATTTTTCTTTTTTCTTGGATAGAGAGGACCTGCTTTATTTAATAAGCTGTACAAATTCCAGTTAGATTTTAAATAGCTCACCTATGAAACTGTCAAAATGCAACTTAGATTTGTAGGATTGGTTAACTCCTGTAAACATCACTCCACAAAAAATCTGAGAATTATATGAGGTATTGTACCTTGAAAATGGCTGTGAAAATGATTTTGAGATTTTTAAGCCTGGAATTCACTGGTAAATCCTTGATATATCATGTGTATTTTGAAACCTATTGAAGAAAGATCTTAACCTGCAGGCAGACCTGCAAAAGGTACAGGTTAACTGTTTCCACCTGATGAAATATATCTTATTCTTGTAGTTTCATCTTTCTTTTTTCCATAAGCTCCTATAGAATGGTTATATTAGGCAGTTAGCTAACCAATATAACACTTGTAGCTTGCTACTCTTTTACAAATGGGTATTTGATGCCATAGTCACCTGGATTTATTTGTTGAGTACACATTGTTTTGCTGCAGCTTGTGAAGGTCTCCATTATTGGTTTATCTGTAAAAGGAAAAAGGTAAAGGTTATTCACATTCTGAAGAAACACTCAGAGTTTCAGCTGTATAGCATTTATCATGAACCTTTTTTTCCCTTTTACACTGTTAATGCATTTAATGTAAACAGTCCAGTTTCATACAAGTGCTATTTGCAGGGATGGAATATCTGATTTGAGGTATTGTCTATTAGCACAGAGTAATAATTCAATCTACTGTGGTTACTGTAACTGCATAACAGTAGGCCTGCTCATTATGTCTTGTAGGCTTACTGGTCATTTGGACATTTTTTTCTTCATAATAGAAAACAATATTATTAACTAAGTAATTTCAACCAAACTAACGTATTTTTTGTGTGAAGCATGCATTTTGTTATATTTATTTAAACTATCAGTGCAAGTTTTGTTGACTGTTCAAAGTAAAGTCCAAAATATTGAAATAGCAGCTAAATTGAAAATAAAAGTTTGCATCTGATTCCCAAATTACAAATACATCAACCACATCAAAATCACTGCACAAGAATCCAATAACACAACATTTGGCTTAACTTTCAGATCTTGACCTTCAAGACAGACTCAGTCTGCAGTCTTCATCAATAATTAAGGAAGGATATCTCTTCCTGCATAAGACCAGAGAGAAAGGGATGCTGATATCTTCACCTTTTAAAAAATACTATGTCACACTGTGCAATGATACCTTGTCATATGCCAAGACATCCAGCTCTAAGGTACAATCATTGAGTGTATTTAAATATTTCCACCATTGAAGATCTCTTTGATGTTGAGAGGTATGGAACAAATTATCTAGCCATATTGAGCCACAGTGTGTACAGTTTTGGCTCTAATTTCACTTTTAATAAATTAATTAATGTTGCTAGCACCTCAACAGGTATTTGACCTGTTAAGGTGAGAAAACAATTAGTATAACACTGCCAGGTTTCTGAAACATTGACAAGAAGTGGGGTGTCACTCAAAAGCATTGAAAGATTTAAAAAATATAAGACAGTATAAGGCATGCTCCTGAATTGGTTGCAAAAGGAATATGAATAAAATTGAAATAGCTTGTGGTGCAACAACCTTAACAGGCTCAATTTCAAGCACAGAGAAGGAGCTAAGGATGAATTACGTACTGTTTTGCCTCCCTGGCCCTATGTAGCCAGAAATGAGTATCTGCCTAAAGTACTAACTTCTAAAAGGCATGGAATAGACATCACGTTACAAAATGGAAAGACACAATAAGGTATATTTTTATGTGTTGAGTGATTTTAACAAGGGGTTAGCTGCTGTGACAGGAACTCTGAAATAAGGCTGCCTCCTTAATATTTTTGTCTTGTCTTTTTTTTAATATTTCCCAGTTCCTTAGTAGTGATTTCTCAAATGTTGCATACTTCCAAAAATGTTCCCTGTTTTCATCCATTCTGTTTTAAGTACTTGATGTAATTTATATTTATTTTGTGATGGTTAGTTCCTTAACTAACTGGATCATTTTGATTTGCTTAAATATTCTTACTTATGTACTCCTTCTCCCTTAGTGTTTTTTATTCCTTACATATTGTTAGTCTTTTAGAAAGACCTGTTATTAAATTAGAGTGGTGGGTTTAGCAAAATCAATAAGCTACAGTGATTATGTAACATAAGTATAAACAAATTACGAAAATGTTAACAGAAATTACTTTTAGGTGTATATTAAGTCCCAAATTAATTTGTCATGCAGCACTATGCTTTGTGGATTAAAGCCATTCATCTACACCTTATGTTTGTTCGGCCCACAGAAGAGCTCATTCATTATGTTGTCCAAAATCCGAGCCATAGAGAAGGTTGAAGAGAAAAGCTTTGGCAACTCCCATGTCATGCAGATCATTTCAAATGATGACAACGAGCAAAACGAAATCCTATACATGCAGTGTAAGGTAAATTAAATCTGGATCTCAGTTCACTAAGATGTTTGTTTGTGTTTATTCAAACTTATTCAAGGGGTGGCACTGTGGCTCAGTGGTAGAGCTGCTGCCTCATAGTAAGGAGATCAAGGTTTGCATCCACAGTCCTCCCTGTGTAGAGTTTGCATGTTCTCCCTATGTCTGTATAGGTTTCCTCTGGGTGCCCTCTCTAGGGTTTGCCCCTGCCTTGCCCCCTGTGCTAGCTGGGATAGGCTCCAACACAACCCTGGTCTGGATTAAGTGGGATAGAAAATGTCATGAAAAATGTATTAAAATATGAATGTAGTGTGCCTACCCTTTGAAAGCAGTAACCAATAACACAGAATTATAAAATTCTGCCTTGAATCCACATTGATTTTTATTTGGCATTTCTACTCTTTAATAATTTAAGAAAATCCACTAAAAAGTTCTGTCTCTGACATTGAAGTTATCCTAAACAAGATGCTCAACCTGCCCATGCTCCAGTTGTAAATATTTATATAAAACATTCTGTTATATGTAAATGTGTTAGTTTACATATAAAAGGTATTGGTTCATTTTTACCATGAAAGACTCTAAATTCAAATGCCTAATAAACATACTGTTTCAGAAAATTGCACCTTCAGCAAACATATTATATGTACAGTATTTAATGTGATGCCTTTCATTTAACTCTTCCATTTTCTTCCTGAAAGAGTGTGAATGAGCTTAACCAATGGCTGTCTGCTTTACGAAAGTCTTGTGTCCACAATAATGAAATGATGAGCTCTTACCATCCTGGAGTCTTCAAAGGCGATAAGTGGAGCTGCTGCCACCAAAAAGAAAAAACAGGTACATCAAATATTTAAACTTACATTTACTGTACATTTATGTTAAATAACAGCAGAGAAATATTGAGAAAGTGGATTCTAAGTGCAATAAAACTTTTCCGTCAGCAATCCATGACAGTTAAATATATGTCCAAAAAGACCATTTAAAAGACTGCCCAAGATGTGCGTTTACAATGAAAGTCAAACAACTTTCTTCCTTTGGCTTGTGTTAAAAAGGCTGGCCCTCTGGCAACAATGATGCCATATTAGGATGCAGTGAACAGGAAAATTCATGTTTTTAAAGTATGTGATTTCACTTAAAATGATCAGGGGTGCCCTGTTCTGGGATTATACCGGTGTTAGGATGTTCATTTAAGGATAATTCTGTTGTAGTGAAGATCTATATGTTTGAGCTGGCTACTGATTATGTTTAACATCATCGAGTAAATGTTATTTATCTATGCAATATACGACCTTTGTTAAAATTTTGATAGTTGTATTATATTTCACTGTATTAATATGGAAAGCTAATTGTTAAGTTTCTAAATAACAAAGTGACATTATTTCTAAGCTATTTTCAGAATTCCTTAGGTGCCGCCGTCTCTGTAGGGATGAGGTTGACTTCTATAATGAAGCACTCAGAATGACGAGTTTCTTCACTGATTGTGGATACTCTTCTCATATTGTGGAAAGGGCTGTCAATCAAGCCAGGAGTAGACTGCGTAACATCCCCTGAATAATGAGACATCACTTATTGCTGCACCTCCCATTCCTCTTTAACAAAATTTCTCCCGCAGGTGATCAAACAATGTTTCCCACACTGATCCTTCCAGAGGAGCATTTTTTCCTAACCCTCCCTTGATCTCCTTCCATCAACCACCTAAATAATCTCCTTCTGTTGACCACCAAATTTACACAAACTTCTTGTACACAACTCACTTCACAAATGAGAGCCACATTCGTCATCAGTCACTTTGCGCTGTAACAGGAGCCATTGTCATCAGTGTCTTTTGCAAATATGTAACCAACAATACCATTGCATCTGGTCTCTCTAATAAATTCAATATTAAGCAACAGGCCTCTTGCCAGTCTAAAAATATTATTTACTACATTTCTTGTAGGAAGTGTCCTGCTGTCTACAGTGGTGAAACAGGGAGACACGGCTAGCTGACCATTCCAGGGAGCACTTTTGAGTTGTTAAGACAAAAGACCTTACAAAACCATTTTGTAGAATAACTTCACATCCCTTGATCATAGCCACACTGATCAATCTGTGTTTTTAATAGGGCTTCAGAGAAAAAGAAGCTGAGCTCATTTTCAGCCTAGGATCACATATTTCTCCAAGTTACAATGACCAACTAACCTTTTAATCTCTCCCTTCATCTTCTCTAATGGCAACTTTTTCTCACCTACTCTTACCTTTTTCTGCCCTGGCTTTGTTCCATCCTTCCCCTCCTATATATGTTACCTGCTCTTTCCTTTTGTGTTGCATACCTGATGAAGGCTGTATAGCCGAAATGTAGTGTCTTTAACTTTCTTTCCTTTTCAGTGTGGACATTTTCCTAAAAAAGAATATGATTCTTTATTACCAGTTCCAATTAAGTGGTAAAAAGTGGTCAAAAATAAACTGGTTGACCTGAAAAATTTCTCATGTCTCCTTGTCTCTGACCAGACACTGGCAATGTCCCTGACTCAGGAGTACATATTTATGAAGGCTATCCACAAAGTAATACTCTTTTTATAGTAATAATAATAATAATTAATTACATTTATATAGTGCTTTTCTTAGTACTCATAGTGCTATCCACATAGGGAGGAACCGGGAAGCGAAACCCACAATCTTCCACAGTCTCCTTATAACATGTAGGTTTACAGTACTTTGTCTCAATGCCAACAGAGTTACTCATCTCTCATCCTCAAGATGCACAAATATATTCTTCTTCTTCTTTCGGCTGCTCCCGTTAGGGGTTGCCTCAGTGGATCATCTTTTTCCATATCTTTCTGTCCTCTGCATCTTGTTCTGTTACACCCATCACCTGCATGTCCTCTCTCACCACATCCATAAACCTTCGCTTAGGCCTTCCTCTTTGCCTTTTCCTTGGCAGCTCTATCCTTAGCATTCTTCTCCCAATATACCCAGCATCTGTCCTCTGCACATGTCCAAACCAACGCAATCTCGCCTCTCTGACTTTGTCTCTCAACCATCCAACTTGAGCTGACCCTCTAATGTACTCATTTCTAATCCTATCCATCCTTGCCACACCCAATGCAAATCTTAGCATCTTCAACTCTGCCACCTCCAGCTCTGTCTCCTGCTTTCTGGTCAGTGCCACCGTCTCCAACCCATATAACATAGCTGGTCTCACTACCATCCTATACACCTTCCCTTTCACTCTTGCTGATACCCATCTGTCACAAATTACTCCTGACACTCTCCACCCATTCCACCCTTCCTGCACTCAATTTTTCACCTCTTTTCCAAAATCCCCACTAGTCTGTACTGTTGATCCCAAGTATTTAAACTCATCCACCTTCACCAACTCTACTCCCTACATCCTCACCATTTCACTGACCTCCCTCTCATTTACGCACATGTATTCTGTCTTGTTCCTACTGACCTTTATTCCTCTCCTCTCTAGAGCATATCTCCACCTCTCCAGGGTCTCCTCCTTTTCTAAACTTCTCCATCAACATCCTCAGAGCAAACAATGCATCTGTGGTGCTCTTTCCTGGCATGAAACCATACTACTGCTCACTAATCATCATCTCACTTCTTAACCTAGCTTCCACTACTCTTTCCCATAACTTCATGCTGTGGCTCATCAATTTTATTCCCCTGTAATTATTGCAGTTCTGCACATCCCCCTTATTCTTAAATATCGGCACCAGTACACTTCATCTCCACTCCTCAGGCATCCTCTCACTTTCCAAGATTCCATTAAACAATCTGGTTAAAAACTCCACTGCCATCTCTCCTAAACACCTCCATGCTTCCATAGGTATGTCATCTGGACCAACGGCCTTTCCATTTTTCA
Organism: Polypterus bichir lapradei; assembly: GCA_026402145.1. Classification (NCBI taxonomy): domain Eukaryota; kingdom Metazoa; phylum Chordata; class Cladistia; order Polypteriformes; family Polypteridae; genus Polypterus; species Polypterus bichir. The sequence continues at coordinate 99,546,661 of JANRMT010062814.1, forward strand.
TCCTGTTCATAGTTGTCCTTACTTCCTCCTTGCTAATCCGTTGCACTTCCTGATTCACTATCTTCACATCATCCAACCCCTTCTGTCTCTCGTTCATCTTCATTCATCAGCCTCTCAAAGTAGTCTTTCCATCTGCTCAACACACTCTCCTTGCTTGTAAGTATGTTTCCATCTTTATCTTTTATCATCCTAACCTGCTGCGCATCTTTCCCAGCTCTGTCCCTCTGTCTAGCCAATCGGTACAGGTCCTTTTCTCCCTCCTTAGTGTCTAAACTCTCATACAACTCATCATATGCCTTTTCTTTAGCCTTTGCCACCTCTTTCTTCACCTTGCACCTTATCTCCTTGTACTCTTGTCTACTTTCTGCATCTCTCTGACTATCCCACTTCTTTTTTGCCATCCTCTTCCTCTGTATACTATCCTGTGTTTCCTCATTCCATCACCAGGTTTCCTTTTCCTCCTTCCTCTTTCCAGATGTCACACCAAGCACCCTTCTTGCTGTCACCCTTACTACATCTGCTGTAGTTTCCCAGCTGTCTGGTAACTCTTCACTGCCACCCAGTGCCTGTCTCACCTCCTCACTAAACGCAACCTTGCAGTATTCCTTTTTCAACTTCCACCATTTGATCCTTGGCTCTGCCCTCACTCTCTTCCTCTTCTTGATCTCCAATGTCATCCTACAGACCACCATCCTATGCTGCTTAACTACACTTTCCTCTGCCTCCACTTTGCAGTCTTCAATCTCCTTCAGATCAACTCTTCTGCATAGGATATAATCTACCTGTGTGCATCTTTCTCCACTCTTGTACATCACCCTATGTTCCTCTTCTTAAAATACGTATTCACCACAGCCATGTCCTTCCTTTTGGCAAAATCCACTATCCTCTGACCTTCTTCATTCCTCTCCTTGACACCATACCTACCCATCACCTCCTCATCTCCAATATTCCCTTCACCAACATGCCTATTGAAATCTGCTCCAATCACCACTTTCTGTCCCTTGGGTACACAGTTCATCACTTCATCCAACTCACTCCAAAAATCTTCTTTCTCACCTATTGCACACCCAGCTTGCAGTGCATATGCACTAACAACATTCATCATCACACCTACAATTTCCAGCTTCATAATCATTACTCTGCCTGACACTCTTTTCACCTCCAAACACTCTTGACATACTGTTACTTAAGAATAATTCCTACCCCATTTCTCCTCCCATCCACACCATGATAGAACAATTTGAATCCACCTCCAATCCACTTGGCCTTACTCCCCTTCCATTTAGTCTTTTGCACGCGCAATGTATCAACCTTCCTTCTCGCCATCATATCTGCTAACTGTCTCCCCTTACCAGTCATACTGCCAACATTCAAAGTTCCTACCTTCAGATTAACTTTACTTTCCTCCTCTCTTTCTGCCTCCAGACATGTCTCCCCTCTTTTCTTCTTCTTCTGTAAACAGTAGCCCAATTTCTGCCAGCAGCACCCTTACCAGTCATACTGCCAACATTCAACCACATCTCCCCCCTCTTCTTCTCCTCCTTCTTCTTCTTCGGCCAACAGTAGTCCAGTTTCCGCCAGCACCCTGTTGGGTGACAGTACTGGTGGCGGTCGTTGTTAACCCGGGGCTCAACCGATCCAGTATGGAAATTCGTATTGTTGTCCGCATATTGATTTGGCAAAATTTTACACCGGATGCCCTTGCTGACGTAAACCTACCCATTTATCCGGGCTTGGGAGCGGCATGAAGAAACACATTGGTTTGTGCATCCCCTGTGGCTTAGATGCACAAATATATAATAGCTAGAAATAACTGCCTACCAATTTTTCATTTCTTTATAATTTTTTTTGTATTATTGCACTAGTGAGGCTGTATCTTGTGTGCAGTTCTCCTCACCATTAGTGATGTGCTTCGCCATGAGTTCAGTGTAATCACAGAAATATTCAGGAACTTTGACAAACTTGATGCATTGAATTCAATGGGATTATAATGGTGAAGTGATCTTTTAAGTAACCGTGAGGGTTAAGGAAGCATCTGCCAACTAGGCTGGACCAATTATTGTTGCAAAAATTTGATCTGTGCTGTGAGGCAGCAGTGCTAACTACTGCACCGCCATGTCTCAAACAACAAAAAAGAAACATATACTACATACAACGTTCAGAAAATGGCCAGAAACTAGCAATAACTAAATAAAATACAGATAATTGTGCTCACAGAGTTCCAGTTTTGGGGCACACATTAGCAATGCTATGAAACTGCAGCGTGGGAATGGCTTGTCCCAAGTTGCGACTCTGGATGCAGATGCTTTGTACTTTTTATAACATCAAGAAGAAATAAACACCTTGTAAACAGTAATACCTGTAAATCTTTTGTTATTATTTAATGGGGTCTTTTTGATATGAGAAGTAGGAAGGGAGGGATCCGTTACGGCTTGTTTTGAAATTGTAGCTCACAGGAATCAGTGTTATATATAATGAGTATAACTATTGGTAGTACTCATTATACAGGTAATGTCATCATGGTCAGCTAATGCAGTGTTTCTCAACCTTTATGGTGTTGCCTTTTTTAATTGATTGACGACCCTATACCAGAGAATACAAACCATTCCCTTTTTGAAACAATTCACGAACCAATGATGCCAATCCATGACCCACAGGCAGCAGCGAGTTCCAGTGGTTGAAAAACACTAATCTAATGTACCCTTCAAATTAAAATATTGCAAGATTAAAAAAAACACACACACATGTGGGATGGAAATACAACTGGAATACTGATCAGATTGTGGTGGCAACAATCTTACAATATGCTTGTGTAAAAGTTATGTGCATGGCTGCTATAGCTCTTTGATGCCACACTGGCCTTTCAAAGCATCATGGGGCACTGGGAAAAAAATGTTTTTCCAGGAAAATAATCGGTGAACAAGTCCAACAGTGAACATAGCATATTCGCAGCAAAAAGCTTTGACAAATTTTGCCAATCAACACTAATCATCGTACTACAAAAAAACAGGAGAGCAAACAAAAGTCCCCCTTTTTTAAAGGGCATAGGCTCAAGAAAGTAAACTACTTTAGTCTTCAGAAGAGAAGGACAAACATTAAGAAAATCTACATCTTCTCGAATTCTTTCATTTAAGTAGTGAACTATATACTCAAAAGCACATGTTGAGGCAAATTTAAGGGAGAATCCAGAAAGTTCCTTTTCACAATCAAGATTCTGTGAATCTGAATAAACTACTGAGTAATAAGGTTATAGCATATTCCTTGACAGCTTTTAAAAAATATTATGATGAGATATGAGAGACTACTGAGATTTTAACAATTCAAACAAGATACATGAACTATAACTTTTTTATGTTTGCAGAATTACAGAATAATAACAATAGACTCGTAGACTTGGGCATCTCTGTTTTGCTTTTTGTTGTGCCAAACCACAACCACTTCAGTTAATTCAAAAACAATACAAAATGGGACAAGAGTCCCCAGGATTCAAGTGTCATGATCTGCTATTTGTTATTGAACAACTGCTTTTGCTATTTTATTTCAGTCTAGCTTAATGTGAATTAATATATGAATTAATTCAATGTTTACTCTCAATTTCAGTTAGTTTGCAAATTCTAATGTCTGGCCTGTAGGGGTTACTTTGTGCAAATGATATATGTTTGTGCCTTTGTGTCAGGTTTCAAAACTAAGTCCTTCATTTTTTGTTTTTATGCCTTAGCATCTGGTTGTGATAAAACCCAACATGGAGTTACACTTCAAGAATGGAATGATCCCCTGGACCCAGATCTGGAATCTCAATTGATTTTTATGCATTTGTTTAGAGTAAAGGAGGCAATGAGGTAAGGATGCGTTCTTTGAGTATACCATTCATAGGCAGCACCTTCATACATTATATCATGTGAGACAACTGAAAAATTACAAATGTGCTGTTTTTTAGGGAAAAGTATCTTGCATTGACGGCAGAAAAGGACAAAAGAAACAACATCGGTCATGCTCAAGGTACATTATTTTGTAAAGGTGACTATGTTCTAAATGAAGATTTACACTGCTCTTGCAAGTCTCTGTGCAGATTTACTTTTCAATGGTTAAGTGGTTATGTTTGTTCTTTCTGCATCTCATAGACTCCCAGAAGAATGCAGATATCTCACAGCTCTTTCGTGTCCTCCAGGACCTGCAGGATGCTCATGAAGATGTGAAGCGCTCAGAGAAACAGAAAAACAAAAACTTCCTTCAGGACCTGCAGACATAAAAACTGGATACATTTTTACTGTATATTAAGTCTGCTTGCTCCTCACTGATTCAACAGGACTATAGAAGAACTGTTTTGTATTTCAACAATCATTATTTTAAACTTTTTATGACTTTTATAAAGGTGGTGTCTGACATGAAAAGTTCCAGCCCTTCATATTTTAACTCATAACCTCATATGAAGAATGTATGCTTACTTTGATTTTTTTTTTGTTATTGATATTTTTATACTATAACAAGTTTTATCAAAACTGTAATGTGGTCAGTAATGCATTTCAACTAAAGGATAAAGTCATCTGAAAGGAAAACTTAATGTGCTTTGGGTTACACCGATTGATTCCAAGAAGCAATCAGAACATGTTTGTACCAGAAACTAATACACTGAAGATGAATCATAAACAAATAGTGTGGTCTCAGACGTCTCCAAGATTATTTAATAAACATCACTATAGGATTATTCTGACAGTTAACAAAATAATTTTTAGCACACAAACCACAGTTGAAAAATTAAAAATTTATGAAAGTCCAAAATGCATGTGCCAAATTTTCTGAGCTTTCAAGCAGCTGTTTGGCTGTTGTTGATATCAACTTTAAAACCAAACCTAAATATCTCACAGCTGAATAGTTGGAATTCATCCAAAACATAGTTAAGATATTAAGATTTAACAATTGCTTCATTCTTCCTGGAGTTGCAGTGTCCACAAAATTGTACACACTGATGCACAAACACAAATCTTTCCAAAAATGCTCAAACATCACTCCAAGGATGTGGAAACAGGTTTCTGTTGAAAACACCAAGTCAGTTTTCTCAGCAGAAACAAACCTGCCTCCATATATGAAATATGGAGAAACTCAGTAAGGCTTCGTAACTGCAAAACTGGCTAACACAAAAGTGAAGAATCACTGATCTGGGATTTCTTTTCATAATCCTAATCTTAAATGATGTAAACAAGAATAGTGGCATCCTGAACAACAGGAAATCACTTCTACATCCCTGTGTTGTTTGTAAAATTTTATTAATCCGTTTTTCTAGCTGTAGTATTCACAGGTTCATGATGCAGGAAAAACCCCCGGAAAGGTGGTCATTCCTTCATAGAGCACACTGGTGCAATAGCAGCCCAGCTTTCAGTAGTTGCTATTCAAATAATGAATGGCCTTGGATAATGACTGACTGTTTCCGAGAAGAAAGAAACCTTCTGTCCTTCCCTGTCAGGACACAAGTCCAGCTGCACCTTCCAGTTGCCTGGCTGGGATCATCCCCTGTATTGGCCTGCCATTCAGACACAGGGAATGAGATCCACCATCATCGGGACACCCACCCATCCATTACAATATCTTGTATATTCTTTACCGTTGCCTCACAGGCAGCTTAAGTGACTCATTCAGTGTCACACAGTGGCAGGAAGTGAACCACTGACCTTGTGGTTTAAAGTTCATTCGAGTTCGTTTTTCTCTATACCAAAAACATTTGGATCTTTACACTGTTGAACCAACATTAGCTTCAAATGAAACGGTGGCAAGGTTGCAGTAAATTATAAAAGCAGGCAGCCTCAGAGCTTTGTCAAAGTATCAGCTTTTAATAACAAGTAATTGACACTTAGAAAAGAAGTTACACACAGTCGTTCATTATAATGTTCTCATAAATCTTGCCCTGCTGTTCACAGTAAATAAGGCATTTTATTCAAACACTAGCAAATTTCATAAAACAATGGGCATCAGTTATAGTGCTGTTGATTAATCAAATGTATCAGAAGTACTGTGTAACTAACTTAAGTGTGTTTCTGTGTACAATAGTGGTAGTTTTTTTTTTTCCAGGGGCTAAGCCTATTGGCAGGCAATGTGGTGTGGTGATTATGGCTTAGGACTTTAAATCCTGACACTTTGTGACAATGAGCAAGTCACCTACATGTGAAAAATAAAAGAAATGTAACCAATTGTATCTTGTATAAGCTGCCTCAGATAAAGACATCTGTCATACAATGAGTAATAATACTATTAGGTCATTGGAGCTGCTTACTCTTGCTCGTGCTATATGCATTTGCCTGTGTGTAATTCATTACTGCATTGGGTCAGTTGCTGTTTTTCCTAATAACTTGGCCTTTGTTGATGGTCAATGCGAAACACAATTTTACAGGAAAGTGTATTCTTTTGAATTGAAATTGGTAGTCAGTAAGACTAATGTGAAATGTGAGCTTATACAGTATATTATCATTATTAGAAATGTCTTTATGTAACATTTTCTTTAATATTTATCAGCACATCTCAATCTATACCTGCCTACTACAAGACTCTTCCCATAATAAACGTTTATTGAATGTTCAGCCTGCTGATATGCCCAAACCATTTCCAATCACATCAACTCTTGTACCAATTCTCATTATTTTTTATTACTCTGTCTTGCCATCTAATTCCAGTCATCCATATGTAATATTTCTTCACAAATGTCCTGGTCTTGTACTTGTCTTCTACGTTCATTGTCCGTAGCTCAGAGCTGTATAACAAGTTCCAAAATACACTCACTTCTAAAATTCTCTTTTTTGTGTTAATAATTGTATTACAATTTTTCTAAATTGTTTTCAATTTTGGCATCTGTAGTCTTTGAGGGCAACCCTACTCATTATTTCTATCAAAACAACTGATATCAAAAGTACATTTATGTATATGTAAGGTATTTAAAACTGTCAATATAGTTCAATTTTTTTTCCACTCAGCACTATCTCCAGCTCATTATCCCTTTTTTCTTTACAAAACACTTCTTTTGGTTAATAGTCATTCCATACTTCTTGCTGGTTTTTGTAACAAGCCCAACAAGTTTTTGTAGTTTTTCTGCTTTTCTATTAATTAAATTAATACTGTCTGTGAATTTTAAGTTGCTGTGAAACATGGGAAATATTTCACTTTCTTCATTATCGACCTCTGTCAATTCACTCAGGGCCTCAGTCATAATTCTTTTGAAGCAGAATGAAACAGAAGTTAGTGATAGAATGCAATCTCGTATTGTTATTCTAAAGAAGTTAGTCAGCTCTCCTCCTACTAATACTGCTGATTCTATTGGTTGTTGGCCAATGTTTATTGGCATTTGGTAAGATTTCAAAATTTTCCACTGTATTATCATGAAATTTGTGAGTCCTACCACATATGTTAACAGCTTGGCCTACACTTTACGATTTAACACATACACAGTTACACACACATACACATTGAGATCCTGTCCAGACAGTCTCAGGTGATGTCAGTTGCCATTCACCCCACAATATTCCATGAGTACATATTAGAGTTATGCCAAATGCCTGTCACTCTTAGTACTCTACATAGCACTAACAAGCATACAGGTGTCCTCAAGACACATATTAGAAAGCTCAGTACTCTCTTGGGTAACTCATATGCAACTAACCAACCAAACAATGTCTTACTACTAACACACTTGTTCTAAATATCGAGGAGCAACCTCTCAGCCTTGATAAACCTGTGAGTAAGAAAGTGTCAGTCTTCCCAAACTAAAGTAGGTGCCCTAATATTTACTTCAGTCACTCAAGTGATAAAGACAAAGTATAGAAATGTAAAAGCAACGTGGTATTTATTAAAGTGTAATTATACCGATAGAAGAATGGAAAATAAAATAGAAAATAATAGAAAATAAAATAAATAGCAAAGGTCTGGATATAGTCTAAGTAAAGCTTACTGAAAATCAACAATGTCAAGGGTGGATGTTGTCTTGGGCTGCGTTTTGATTTAGCAATCATTATTCATGTGTTATATTCTCTGCTGTCTCAATGAAATGGCCATTCGTGTCCTGATCTCTCACGTCACTTCCTATGTCGTTGCTGCCTTCTGTTGTCATTCTCTGGTCCCTCAGATGAGCCATATTCATATCAAAATTTCATGTGGGACTTCGTGATATGTGACATTGCACACATTTGATTGGCTGGCTGTCCTTATGACTCTGCTCAAAGTCGTTGATCGTTTTATAAACCTGCGTACTGCTTTCCCTTCCCAGGCTATAAGTTAATTAAAACAGCTTCTGGTCCATACTTATTTTCTATTCACATGTTATAAATTACTTTTGCATTACAGAAAGAATGTATGAGAGAGAAATACTGTAGTTTCAATTTGAACTGCAATTATAGTTTTAATTTCATACTGGTTCATTTGAGCAAAAACGAAAAATTAATATAAACAGTCTACAGTTTCAAAACTTGAGGAATTTCCACTCCAGGACCCCCACATACACTCATGGCTGCTGCTGTTAAATGATTTTGTTAAATCAATAAAATAGTAAAGTTTAGTAGTAAAGTTTCTGGTCATGTTTTTCAGCTAACCTTTTGAAGTGAATTTTTTATCTCCCATCTTTGAGACCAGCTTGTTCCTTACTAATGATGTTGGCCAAATATTTATTTGGTTTTGTATGCTAAAAATAAACAAATAAAATGTATCTTACTGTAGATGTGGGCACCAATTGCACATTCTCACAAATGGGTCACTTGAGGCCAGAGAAGCAGCTGCCACAATGCTATAAGTGCCCCTGGGCAGGACAGAACTTCATAGCTGGGCACACTCACACCAGGCCAAGCAGTTGCCACTCACACAAATAATGCAGTGGACACTGGTGGGGGCTGTTTTCAACTGCTGGTTGGCAAAGCTTATTTCATTCTTTTTCACTTTAAAACCCCAATTGCACCATGTTAAGGCCTACGGCAATTCTGAATTTCTCCTTACAACTAGCTCAGTTAGATAACCTCTTTTAGGAGTTATGCCACCTTGTTATATAGTTTCTAACACCCCCCCCCCCCCCCCTTTCTGTGAATTTCCAGCAGCCATTTGCCAATTGTGGCCGACAGCAAGAATGACAGATAAGGAGACACTAAGGAAATTTTGGGGCATCAACTGTGTCATCCCTTTTATTGTCCATAGACAGCGAAATTAAAAAAAAAGAAAAAAGAAACAACATTTGTAGGTATGTGTCCCATAACGGAAGCTCAAATAAAGGCTTTGGAGTTAACAGTCGCTCTAGCAGAGCTCTGTCCAGCAGGTTGCTCCAGCTAGTAATAATGCCTCCATCCGGAACAGATGATCTTAAGTGAAAGGGTCAGGAATAAACGCCTTGACGGCTTTTCTGCACTGTGGGAAAAGAAGAAGTTGACAATGTTAGCAGTGGCACCCCTTCTGATTTTGGTGGTTTATTACATACCTCTACTAAGCCTGTGAGGAGGTCCTCGGATTCATATGTGTAACACCATAAATTACATGTATTTAAAATTCAGCCCAAGTCCTTTCTTCTGGCCACTTTACATAACATGGCAGTGGTGAATGACGCAGTATTTTATATGAAAGAAAACTCACAAGATACAGGGAGAACCCCAAATTAGACTGTGTAAGCATCCATTTAAGGTCACTGCAGCCTCAAGATTTTCTTTGGTAATCGCTACATGAATGAGATGTATACCATAAACATGGGACTGCTCTAAAAAATCCCAAGGCCTCCATTATGTGAACGAAAACGTCAACTTTTATGTGAATATTTTGAATACTTTAATGTAATACACTTTAGGTATGTGAGATTTACTCTCAGAAATTATAATCAAACTACAGCTTAAATCAACTTCTATGTAAAACATAATATGATTTAAAATGTTTTTGCAGAATAATACCAAATTCTCAAACTTGCTTAATGCCTTTCTTAGCTGGAGAATGGTTCGAGGTCTGACTGCATCGTGTATGCTAGTTAGGGAATACCATTTGTGCCAAAATGAAAGAAATAAAAAGGAAATTATTAAATGAATAATCCAATGAAAATGTACAATGAAATAAATGAGTCATAAAATTGTGAAAAAAATGCATAATTAAACAATTATTATAAAAGACAATGTCATCACTTTATTTCACCTCAAACTTTTAGCTACCTTACATTCAATTATCCCAGTTTTTATTTCAGAATAGCATTCTTTTTAAAGACGGTTTTTATTTCACAATCAAGCATATTCCAACGGCTAATTTACGCATGGCACTTTATGTCAGTGCTGTTGATTTCAGAATACCTATTTCCATGGGGATTACATCACTTCTCAATCAAGACAAAGACCACCGAGCTGATCCTGTTCTTGGTTGGTTAATCCATTGCTGTTGATTACTGTTCCCTAATTGTAGGTGGTAGGTTGCCAAGGATCCTTAGCAATATTTACATTCTAACTGGCAAATGTTCAGAAACAGCTGGGATGTTTAGTTTGGACAGAAAAAGATCCCTTAATATATGGTTCTGCAAGGCTAAGTTTGGCTACTTATTCAGAATTCCACCTTAAAATCTGTGAGATTGTGCATATTTAGCCAGTAGATGGCGCTAAAAACCTTGTTTTCAATGTACAGTATAAATATTATCAACTGTCACATCTGCATCAATTGCTATCACCTTATCTTTAATTGTGTATGCCATCTCAAAATAAAGAAACTGGCAGATGAAAATATATGTGTTCCTCTATAGATATGCTGAATTACAAGAAATCTGAACACCGGTGAACATTTCACTAACTGACACACCACATTCTGATATACTGCTATACAAGTATCTTTTCTTTTTTATACCATCTCACAAAGGAGACACTGGAATATCAATACACATGTGCTCCACTACAAACGTGCTGCTTTACAGGAAATTTTACATGCGGTTGTGAACATTTGACCAAGTGACACACCAAATTCTGCTTTAATTCAAAGGACCTTCCTATTATTAGGTACACCATCTCACAAAAGTACCTTTAACTATAGCAACGATGTTTGACCAAATGTCCAAAAGTGCCATGTTCAAGGGGCCACATAAATAATCCACAGTAAAATCTCTTATTATACAGTACAACATGTTTGGAGTGAAAGGCATGTGTTTCCATATTCCAGTGTAATTTTTGTGTACAGAAGAAAAGATCATGTGTTGCAATATAGTCGAATGTGGCCAAATGTCCGCAAGTGCCGTGTTCAAGGAGCCACCAATAAAAAATCCCATGGTAATCTTCTTCTTCTTTCGTCTGCTCCTGTTAGGGGTTGCCTCAGTGGATCATCTTCTTCCATATCTTTCTGTCCTCTGCATCTTGTTCTGTTACACCCATCACCTGCATGTCCTCTCTCACCACATCCCTAAACCTTCTCTTAGGCCTTCCTCTTTATCTCTTCCCTGGCAGCTCTAACCTTAGCATCCTTCTCCCAATATACTCAGCATCTCTCCTCTGCACATGTCCAAACCAATGCAATCTCGCCTCTCTGACTTTGTCTACCAACCGTCCAATTTGAGCTGACCCTCTAATGTACTCATTTCTAATCCTATCCTATCTTTAACTCTGCTACCTCCAGCTCTGTCTCCTGCTTCCTGGTCAGTGCCACCATCTCCAACCCATATAACATAGCTGGTCTCACTACTGTCCTGTAGACCTTCCCTTTCACTCTTGCTGATATCCGTCGTCACATATCATTCCTGACACTCTTCTCCACCCATTCCACCCTGCCTGCACTCTCTTTTTCACCTCTCTTCCAGGGAACTCCTGTCTAATCTCGTCTGTCAACCTGTCCATCACCATTGCAAATAAGAAAGGGCTCAGAGCTGATCCCTGATGTAATCCCACCTTCATGTTGAATTCATCCGTCGCTTCTACTGCAGACCTCACCACTGTCACACTTCCCTCGTACATATCCTGTACAACTCTTACATACTTCTCTGCCACTGCCGACTTCCTCATACAATACCACAGCTCCTCTCGAGGTGACCCTATCATATGCTTTCTCCAGGTCCACAAAGACACAATGCAACTCTTTCTGGCCTTCTCTAAACTTCTCCATCAACATCCTCAGAGCAAACATTGCATCTGTGGTGCTCTTTCTTGGCATGAAACCATACTGCTGCTCACTAATCATCACCTCACTTCTTAACCTAGCTTCCACCACTCTTTCCCATAACTTCATGCTGTGGCTCATCAATTTTATTCCCCTGTAGTTACTGCAGTTCTGCACACCCCCCTTATTCTTAAATACAGTATCTGCACCAGTACACTTCTTCTCCACTCATCAGGCATCCTCTCACTTTCCAAGATTCCATTAAACAATCTGGTTAAAAACTCCACTGCCATCTCTCCTAAACACCTGCATGCTTCCTTAGGTATGTCATCTGGACCAACGTCCTTTCCATTTTCCATCCTCTTCATAGCTCTCCTTACGTCCTCCTGGCTAATCTGTTGCACTTCCTGATTCACTATCTCCACATCATCCAACCTCTTCTCTCTCTCGTTCTCTTCATTCATCAGCCTCTCAAAGTACTCTTTCCATCTGCTCAACACACTCTCCTCGCTTGTGAGTACGTTTCCATCTTTATCCTTTATCACCCTAACCTGTTGCACATCTTTCCCAGCTTGCTCCCTCTGTCTAGCCAATCAGTACAGGTCCTTATCTCCCTCCTTTGTGTCCAACCTCTCATACAACTCATCATACGCCTTTTCCTTAGCCTTCGCCACCTCTCTCTTCAACTTGCACCTTATCCACTATCCTCTGAACTTCTTCATTCTTCTCCTTGACACCATACCTACCCATCACCTCCTCGTCTCCACTGTTCCTTTCACCAACATGCCCATTGAAATCCGCTCCAATCACCACTTTCTGTCCCTTGGGTACACTGTTCATCAGTTCATCCAACTCACTCCAAAAATCTTTCTCACCCATTGCACACCCAACTGGTAGTGCATATGCACTAACAACATTCATCATCACACCTCCAGTTTCCAGCTTCATAATCATTACTCTGCCTGACACTCTTTTCACCTCCAAAACACTCTTGACATACTGTTACTTCAGAATAACTCCAACCCCATTTCTCCTATCATCCACACCATGATAGAACAATTTGAATCCACCTCTGATCCACCTGGCCTTACTCCCCTTCAATTTAGTCTCTTGCACACACAATATATCAACCTTCCTTCTCTCCATCATATCTGCTAACTGTCTCCCCTTACCAGTCATACTGCCAACATTCAAAGTTCCAACCTTCAGATTAACTTTACTTTCCTCCTCTCTTTCTGCCTCCGGACACGTCTCCCCTCTTTTCTTCTTCTTCGGCCAAAAGTAGCCCAACTTCCGCCAGCAGCACCCTGTTGGCTAACAGTACTGGTGGCAGTCGTTGTTAACCCGGGGTTTGACCGATCCGGTATGGAAATTTGTATTGTTGTCCGCATATTGATTTGGCAAAATTTTACACCGGATGCCCTTCTTGACATAACCCTCCCCATTTATCCAGGCTTGGGAGCGGCATGAAGAAACACACTGGTTTGTGCATCCCCTGTGGCTGGGTAATGATGAGAAAGTGTAACTTGGTCATTTGGCTTTTGCCATTTTTCAAGTTGAACTTATTTCTTCATAAATTTGACATATATGCACTTGCCATGGCAAATTGTGTTAAGCATTTTCTATAAATGAGAAAAAAAATATTTTTCCCACACTGGCACTTTACAATAAAGGCTATGCAGCATGGAGAAAAATTTTTCAAGCTTCTGTTGAGATGCAGAGTGTTGATCCACACCTTAAGATTTCACACACGTTGTAAAATAGCTTATACATGCCATTTTCAAACAAAAAATACCAATATTATGAAATTCTGCCATCTTAAAAGCAGACCACCCATGTTTAATAGTTCAGCACTGAGTCTTCCTGCACAACACACTTTCAATTTCCTCTTGAAAGACCAAATCACAATAAACTTTTTGTGCCACTTCCATATTTATGTAACTCTCACAAAAGTGAATAGAAAGCATAAAAACAGCACCAGGAACATGTGATGATTATTTCCAGATCCCTTTTTATGGTTACAAACACATGTCAGAAACACGGAACACATGTTTTCTTATATCAAAACTTTTGCTACTTAATTTTTAGGCTTTAACTTTCCAGTGTTGCCCCATGCCCTAGGTAAGAATCCTTGCTAGGGTCATCCACAATAGGATCGGTGATCACTTGCTCACCTATCAGTGACTGGAGCAGTCTGGTTTTATGCCTAAAAGTCTACCACCGACTGCATCCTGGCACTGGGGGCTCTCATTGAGCGCAAACACAAATATCAACAGAGTTTCTTTACATCCTTTGTCAGTTTTCATAAAGAGTTCAACTCAGTTGATCGAGATGCCCTGTGGGACATCCTGTGACTTCGCAGGATCCCCCCAAAGTTGCTGGATATAATGGCCGGCCTGTACACTGGAACTGTAAGTGCTGTGCAGAGTGGAGGCAGAACCTCTGCGTTTTTCCTAGTTGATTCTGGGATTTATCAGGGGTGTGTTCTTGCTCCTATTCTGTGCAATGCTTGCATGGACTGGGTGTTGTTCAGGGTTGTGGGGTCCAGTGACTGTGGGGCATCTGTTGGTGAAAAAAGATTCACTGATCTTGACTTTGCTGATGATGCTGTGATTTTCGTAGAGTCAATGGAGGCTTTGATTGGGGCTCTCGAGAGGCTGAGCGAGGAGTCTGAGTGTCTGGTCTTGTGTGTGTCCTCGATAAAAACCAAGATCCAGGCCTTTAATGACCTCTTGGGCACAGCCATCAGCAGTGTGTCTGTCTGCGAAGGCAGTGTCAACCTCATCAAGAGGCTTACGTACCTCAGAAGTGACATTCATGTCTCTGAAATTCATGAGGTTGCTGAAAAGGGGTGTGGGGGGGCTCCCAATATTTCTGCAAAGAATAAAGGTCCATGTCTTTAGAGTATTGGTATAGAAGAAATAATATTGACTTGAAAAATAGCAAAACTTAACCTTTAATGTACAGTTTATTATTGCTTGATAAATATACCCATTGCTTGGTACTGTTCCAACATGTTAAATTATCACCATATATTTCATCAGCAAGTCTCTCGCAACTTTTGGTGCCTTGATTTTTTTTGCCAGTTTGAATGTGATAAAAGTAGCATTAAAAGTGCACAAGGTTGCCAGGTACTTCAGTCAAAATCCCCACATCCCCACCAGTTTTCCTCCATTTTGAGAATTTTACTCCCATTCTAAAAAACTAAAGCTATTATGTATTGTGAGATTTTTGAGACCCTGACAACCACCCAACTGTGCTGTGCACCAAAACTCTGTTAACACAGGCAGGGATTGCGTGTCCGCCGCCAGTACAACTGCAAGTTCACAGGTTCACCATGTAACGTGTCTGTCGCCTGATGGTTGATGTGGGGAACGGTTTAAAACCGGCTGCAGACTTGGCTGTGTCCTCACTATCTGTCTTCCCACTTGTGCTGGATGTCTGTCTATTCTTTTAATCTGAGAAGGGAGTAAATACAGGATGACATCAGCGTCATTGCATGTGGACTGGGTTTTGTATGTGCGGAAGAGACAGCTACAGTTTGGATAACTTTAAGACAATGATAAAGCTGATTTTACCAGAAACCTGGACTCTCCTCCTTTACTCTTGTAAAAGTCTGTGACCCACACATCACAATATTGTTTAGTATTTTACACATCTAATGCAGCATTTTCAGAAAAACTAACCACTAATATATTGTAAAGAATTGTCCAGTCACTTGTACATGAATTTTATATTAGCTATGTAGCTCAGGCAACAGTTGTACTAAAACATTGTAATGGTGCTGACAAGTTGCATCAACCGTGGATAATTTGCCCCCACTACGAGCTGGCATTACATCATTTAGATGACCAGCATCACAGCCAGCTGCCCGGTGCCCAAAAAAAATGACAAGCCTGCAATGTCACAAACAGAATTCCATCTAATGCAGCAATGGCAAGCAGTCCTTCAAAAGGTGGCAACCATCTGTGAGAACCATATAGAGAGCAAAGGAATCCATTGTGGCACTCAGCGCTGGCATTACATTGATGTTAGAAGTGAGACAAAATGAAGACCAACCATCTAATTTTAGTGCTGAGTGCTGTGGAGACCACAATGGACCTGCTTGGCTCTTCTAAAGAATTTTTGGAGAGTCTTAAGGCTGAGATCCTGGATCTGGAGTGCCATTTGTAGCATCAGTATGCGGAAAAAGTTTGGACTGCTACCTCTGCAGCTCCACCAGCACTTCTGCATTTGTCCTGGGTGTGTGGATGCCAGCAGAGCAACTTGTGGCTCATGAAACTGAAAAAAAAGTATATTAGATTGAGATGTTACTAACCCCAGGTGAGCCATGTGAAGAACAGCATGTAGTAAAACTGTGCAGGTAAAGGACAAGGCAGATTATTGAGGCATTACAGAGCAGCAATGGAGGGAAAGTCTCAAAGCTGAGATGTGGATTTGAGGGGTAAATTTATGTGCAAAAAGAAGCTTGAAATGTGAGTATACAGCTTGCCATGCAAATGGCAGGATTTATAAAAGAAAACCCGACAGGAGACTCTGACCCATCTGTACACAACATTTGAGAGAAACTGTGAAATGACAACACCCTTGATCAAGTGCGGAGATGCAGCCGAACCAGTTAAATGACAACTAACAAACATATTACACCTCAAAAATGATGAATTTGATATACAGACTGTATTTTAGTTCCCTTTTAAGAGAGTCAATGGTGTGTATTTCCATTAAAGCATTTTTTTTGTTATTTTTCAGTTTATATTGGCTGCTTGTTGTCAGTTCTCCAGGAACTGGATGACTGGTCAGGAATATTTCTACCAGTCTTCATTCTGTTAGGCTGGCTGTGATGGAAATCATTAACTGACCAGCAAGGTGCTGCATCCAGTTTTCGTATGGTGTGGATGTACATACATTAAACATAACAAGTTTTTGCAAACATAAAAAGGCAATTTGCAGCAGTGTCTGGTTCTCCTAATGTAATCGGAGCAATTGACTGTTGCATATTTTGGTAAGGGTATCTAGCGAGAATAAAGCTGCATTTCTTAACTGTGAACAATGACGTTCCATTAATGCACAAGTCACCTGTGATGCCAAAATGAGACTGACAAATGTCATGGCTTGGTGGCCTAGGACAACCCATGATTCATTTATCTTGAGGTAACATAGTGTTGGCAGATGACTTGCTGAAGGTGCTGCACATGATGGCTGGCTTGTTGGTAAAGGCTGAACTATCTGTATTTCATATGGCCTTTACTATTCATCATAACAGCAATCACGTCATTACGTGTGCCAGGTAATAGTGGCTATTCGCTCAGACTCTGGTTCCTTATGCCTTTGCCTGACCCCCAGAACACTTGAATGCAGGTGATAGGGTCTTGATGTGTCAGGATGGATAAGCTGCTCTGCCAGCCAATGACGTTCTGCAGCATCATCATTGCATATGTATGAGGTTGATACGCATAGTCTATGTATGCTTGTTTCTGAGTAGCAAAGCTTGTTCACGTACATAAATTCCATAGACATATGCCAGGTTGTATTGGCTTATGCATTTTCTAGTGTTTGGTATTTGCATGTTTTCACACTCAAATCCACACAAAGTTTTATAAATGAGACCCTTGGAATGGTGTTTGCTGTGTCATTTCAGGGAATAAAAACAGCTAAGGGGGTTCACTTGCTCACTTGCAATTCCCAGATCACCACACAGAAGGGCAATGTTTACCACAGTTCAGGACTCAGTATCCCTGCTCCTCCACCTAAAAATGAAGCGCTCAAACCCCCTGCTGATATGTCACTGGCTGCACTACTGCAATGGAAGCAAAGAACATCCTGCTGTTGTATGTGTTGTGTGTGCTTTTTTAAAAACTTGGAAGTGATCACTGGGGGCAGCAACTTTGAAGAGAGAGGGCTATGTAACAACACTGGCAAGTTGCATCAGCCAGGGATGATTCACCCACAGTATGAGATGACATTCCATCACCAGCGGCAGGAGCACCTATAAAAATGGCAAGCCTGCAATGTCATAGACAGAATTCCATCCAGTACTGCAACAGCAAGCAGTCCTTCTAAGGATATCGAGCCATCGAAAAGAGCCATGTAGAGAGCAAAGGAATCCATTCTGGCACTTGGCACCGGCACTACAATATTTTAAATTATTCCAATGAAATATTATTCCTAACTTATATGTGCATTATCATATGCCATCTACAAAAGAATGCCATGTTTTTGCATTATATGGAGGATATTCACAAATAAACAGTACCTTTTGTTATCCAAGACAGATTAAAACATGTCACTTGGTAAGCAATTATTCTCTTTTTTTAAATTTTATTGATTTTATTATAATCAAGCAATTATTCTAGGTAAAAAAAACTCAGTGAATGTATTCTTTAATGATATTAAAGTTTAATTAACTTACTAAATATAAATTTCTCATTGGACACAGTCCAAAGATGTGCATGATTGATGGATTGGCGTTGCTAAATTGGTCCTGTTGTGTGTGTGTGAGTGTGTGTTTACCCTGCGATAGACTGGTGCCCTGTGCAGCTGTTCCTCCTGCTGCCCGGCACCCCTGCCCTGTATAAGCGGAGCATGGAAGTTGGATGGGTGGAAATAGCACCCTAAACATGTAAGACAGTGCTCTGTTATAAACAGTTTCATTTTTTTAATTAATAACTCGAGATAGTGTTCCATTTACACGCCAAAACATTTTAGAAAGGCAAGAGTAATCATTCAAATAACATACGTTACCTATAAACTCTTGTTCTGTACTTTACTTACTGTTGAATCTCTGTCTGTGCCTTGATGTTTAAGGAGTTGTATACTCAAAAGATTCAACTCTAATCTTACGAAGCTAAGACAGTAACTTTACGGAACTCTCCAAACTAATATTAGCCGTTTGCTGTACTACTTAATTGAAACTCCTAATATTGTTGGTAAAATCAAAAAATTAACAGAAGAATACTGCCTGGGACTGAATAACCGTTAATCCCAAACCACTCTGACCCCTAACCAATCAATTATTAGCTTCGAAATAACTGGGCGGAGCAATGACAGATGGCTGTTTCAAGGTTTAGTGTGTTCCGTGTGAACGATATGAAATTCTATTTATATAGGAAGGTAATTCACATTTAAAAAATTCACTTTTTTTAAGAATTCCGCCCATTTCATATTTTGCCCAACCATAATTTCCTCCCGTGAAATTCTTCCCCCAACTTTCCTCCCAAAAATGGGAGGATTCGTTCTGACCAACCGATAAGAAAAGGTTCAGCCCGTTCGTCTTGATTAACAAATGACAAATTAATAAAACATCAATAGAAGAGACAGTCTTGATTAACAAATGACTAAACCATCATTAGAAGAGACATCTTGAAACGAACATCGTTACCATTTAAAAAGCCGTTCAGAAATGTGCTGTTAAAAAGAATGACATTTTGAAATTAAACATGTAAGGTAACTACGACTTTGAGCCAAAATTAAATGACATTGTATTTCATAATGATTAGACGACTTTTCAAAATTATTAGTTTTATTAAATTCATTAATTAATGACTCGATTATATACAGCTTATCATTGTACATTGTCATGTACATTTTCATTATTACCATTTTATTTATTCATTTACTTTTTATTTATTTATTTCGGCACAAAGGATATTACATAAGTAGCAGATAGCTCTGGGTCCAAATGCTCCTGTACATCACCGCGGGCGCACTGAGAAAGCCATATACTGCCAATCAATAGATAACAAGGGACATTATATACTAGAGCGTCTTCTGTTGTTATGACTGCCAGCCTCAATCTGTCACTCAAGTGGCAAAAAGCGTTTGCGCAGGCGCTGTCCGTTAAAGGGGTGTGACCGGAACGGGAAGTGCTGTTGTGTTTCACGGCAGCGTGTGCTTTACGGATGCTGCACGTAGTTGATATTTTCTTCGGCAAAAATGAACGCACCGCCAGCGTTTGAGTCGTTTCTGCTTTTTGAAGGCGAAAAAAAGTAAGTTCATTGTCTAAGTATCACACGACGTATACAAATGTGCTTAATGAACTAGAACAACACATTAGAAACGAGGATCAGAGACAAGAATTTGCAGGTCTTGTTTTCCAGTACTGTGATAATGAAATAGTGCAGGAGTCAGCTGAGCCATCGGTAGTGTAGCCGGTCAGGTTATAGCATTTCTGATGACGATTAGGAATTTGCTCAATTTTCTGTTGTTTTAACTCTCTACTGGATATACGGTTGCAACTAACTCTTATGACACATTTATGTACACAACCCTGCTCACTTTCATGGGTCCACTTTAGTGTTTACGGATTTTCTTTCATACTGCTGATGTATTAATTAAGATGGCATAGTACTACGATGGTTAACAGGTCATTTGATCAAAGTGAACATATTTTACTTTGTGCTGGGATTGAAATGGAATGATGTGATTGCAGTGTGTGTTGGGTGTTTGTAAGTTCTGCTCGTATCCTTATGAATTTTCCTCCCACTTCCTGGAGATGACCAAGGGAGTTAATCTGTGACTGTAAAGTGGCCCTTTATGGATGTGCATGAGTGCACACTGCAGTGGACTATCTGGTGTTGATTTTCCTACCTTCTGCTTGTTGACGTGAAACCTAGAGCCCCGTGACCCTGTAGTTAGGATATAGCGGGTTGGATGATGGATGTACTTTTTCATTCTTTGTCACTACATTTTGTAAATTTAAAACTGCTACACTGACGTGCTTATCTAAGATGTGCTCTCAGCCCACTAACTTTACCACGAGCAGCTGCAATAGTAGTTTGAAAATACTATATTATTTAAAGCTATGTTAGTAGGATCAATCAATGCAGTTTTTTTAAAGGCACACTTTATTGGAGTTCTCGATTGTATCCAACAGGGAATGTTACCTCCACGAATGGCCCAGGTTCAGTGCTGAAAGTTGTTTCACTTACAGTGCCTCCTTGAAGCCACAACAACCACCACAAAAAAACAATCCTGTTACAAGTAGTAATTTTATACTTGTATTAAAAATCATTCCAAGGGCAATTTAGTGGCATGCCCTGTCAGAAGACAGGGTGAGGGTTGCTGTAGCGGTTAGGACTCTTTCCATTAGCTTTGGTGCTACAGTTATTATTTCATCCAGATGCTGTCAAGAGTGTGAAGAGAAGATTGAAGGTTTCAGAGGGCAGCAGTTCAAAAGTCCTAGGGTTTTAACAGGTCAACAGTTATGGTACTGCAGTGTGTTTGGGATATGGTGGATGTGAGTTTATCCAGTGCCAGGGAGTGGTAACAGCTTCTTTTAACTTTTAAAGTTAAAACTTTTCACACCTAATTTATTTAGTGCATTTTTTTTCCAAATTCTTTTGCAATGTCCCCATGTATGTCCAGTTTGTTTGGGTAGATGTGACGCCAATCACACTTGGGTGCAGACGAAACAACCTTTGAAAAGCAAACCCTGGAGCATTTTGCACGAGGTGTGAATGTGTGTCGACACTGGATCGATGTAACTACAGTATAGAAAATACAGTACTGTGCATTATGGGGAAATTGTGTTGACTGTGGTAGTCACACTTTAAGGGTCTGCTGTTGGTAATTAGGGAATTTCATTTCCTGTGAGATCGATGATGAAACCCTCTAATGTTGCACCACAAAAAAGAAGGCACACTAACTTTAAAATATGTAGTAGATGTTATTCCAAAGTGAATATTATTAACAAATAGTTATTGGAGGTAAGACAGTAGACATGTGATATGAGACAATGTTAAGTGAGGTTTCAGTCATATGTTGGTTGCTGTATTGTAAATATGCAATATAGTTAAATAAAACATGTCATGTGTCTACTGTTATTTAAATGAAGCACATCAGTGTTTGTTCTCAGCAGAACTTGCCTTTTTTGTACACTCACCTATTTGAAAGGTGACCTTTTCGTACCATATTAGTGCATTCTTTTCAAGTATTTTTCCAGTTATTTGGCGATAGGCATTTCGCTCATTGAACTGTGTTTGGTAAATAAACCAAATAATAATGGAAAATGCCACAATACACAAACACAGCTGTTCTCAATCCTCAATGATATTTTTTCCTTGGGGGAAAAAAAATCTTTCTGCCAAATGAAATAAGTAAATGACAAGGCCATGGGATGTTTATTGATGTGTTTAGTACACTTGAAAGTTTGCCGTGTGAAATGCAACCCAACTAACTGGAAGCTGAAACAAAGTAATGAATCATTCCCAGATTCATAACAAAGCAAATGGACCAAGAGTGTGAAACGCCTCAAGATAATATTGTTTTGGTACAATAAACCAATCTCTTTCTAACTATTAGCTTTGCCCCTTTGCTAGACGTCTATGGAAACAAAACTTTCTCAGCGTGTCTCCTGGCAAAGCCCACAAAATACCTTCTTGTAGCATGATAGTGAAAACAAAAAGAAATAATGCATAATAAAAATGAAAAGCAATAAATGTAACGTAAAAGGTAAAATGTAAGTTTGTGTTGCATATGAAATAACAGTTCATAAGCAGGTTTTTCATGTAAATTCTTATCATATTAATTACAAAGACCACAATGACATACACATTGAACAAAATGGACATTAATACAAATATGTAAACTCTGTGTATAGATATCACCTTTAAAATGATTTGCCCAAAACTAAGAAGAGTACATGTATTTTATTATAGCTCATTCTTGTCTTTTTTTTCCTTTTTCAGAATTACAATAACTAAGGATACCAAGGTGCCAAATGCTTGCTTATTTACACTTAACAAGGAGGATCACACACTGGGGAATATTATCAGATCGTGAGTTATGTTTTTCTTTTCAAAGACTGGTTGTGGTAGTGGGGTGCCATCTGTACAGAGTTTCCTGTTCTGTGCCTTTTTCCTGTCATATTCCTTCATGGGGGTTACAGCTCCCATTTCAAACATATCCTATAACATTGACTGAGCATTCCTGGTACAAGTATGTTGATGCTTCAGTTTGTCTTATATCTCTTAATTACTTGGAGATACATATGGAACTCTCTTCACATGGGCAACTGGACCAGGAAGTGTGCTCAGGTCCTCTCTCTATGTGGAAAGCAACAGTATTAGCCAAGTTGTCCATGTGTCATTTGTATGTTCTCATATGTCTTATATGAGTTTTTTTGCCTACTCCCCCAAAGACATACATGTTAATTAGGTGTTTCATAGTGACCTGCTGTGAATGTAGGCGTGTGTGCATGTGTAAACCCAGCAATGGGGCTGTTTCATGCTTTGCACCCAGTGCTGCTTTGCAACCCTTAACTTGAAGAGTGAGTTGAGAATGTTATGTGTTTTGGTTTACAGTCATTGTATATTCTTAATCCTTTTTTTACATGTAATAACATTCAGTCCTTTTACCATAATACTCTCTAGGACCTAGTTTTGTATTTTGAAGTGTACAGTGACTCATTATGTTTTCTGGTTTGTTTTAAGTATATTAAATGATAGCTAAAATTTAGTTGTAGTTTTGTGGGGGTACTTTGAGCATGCTTTAAAGAAGCTTTCCACACACCCAAAAAGTAAATAAGTTTAAAATAATGTTTTTTCTTCTTCTTCTAGCCAGCTACTAAAGGATCCCCAAGTACTGTTTGCAGGATATAAAGTTCCCCATCCACTGGAACACAAAGTAGTTATCCGAGTTCAAACAACTCCTGACTACAGCCCCCAGGAAGCTTTTACAAATGCAATTACAGATCTCATCAGTGAACTGTCCCTATTGGAAGAAAGATTTAGGGTAATAATGGTGTCATTGCTGTATTCATGAATGTTTTTAATAATTGTCAATATGATCAGCCTCGAGCAAGTCACATGCTGAAATGGGATAATGGAAAAAGAAATTAAATAAAATGTACTTGTCTGTTCTACACATGGCACACTGCTGCAGTGGTTAGCTGGCATCTCTAAATTGGTCTGTGTGTAAAGTAGTGAGTCTTGCAGAGAATGTCCTGTTTAGCACTCAGTGTTACCAGAATAGGGCTTGGCCCCCAATAACTCTTAATTAACCAGGTCATACAGTTGGTGGGTGGATGGACTGACAAACAGCATAAACACTTCTTCCTCTACAAAACCAAGAGCCAAATATTTAAATTGCTGCTGTTAGTTCTCCCCCACCTTTCAGCTCACCTTATTTGGTTATTAATTACTTTGCAATGACTTTGACCCCCTCCCAAACCCCTTAACTTTTGCAGATGTACCTGGTTTATTCAGATTACATACTATTACTAAATTATCAAATTTTCCTTTTATGATCTTTTCAAATAGCTTTCCAACATTTTTGATTTTGTTTTGCAATTTGGCTGACCCGTGGCTATTGTGATTTGCAATGATATGGTGGGATAATATTGTAGTAAATGTGCACAAATCTGGGTCAAACAACTAGAGACAGCAGGAACGGCAGGACATGGGATTAGAGACCTATATTTCTATGGGATGCAACTTAATTATATACAGAGTGGGACTTAAATTTTAGTTCTGTAAACAGTCAAAGGATAAGATGTGTGACTAAAAATAACTTGAGTAATTAAAAACTTTCCCTTCAGTTGTTGCATTTAAAGTAATATAATAGAGGTAAACTAATCATTGTTGCTAAGTAGTGGATTTCTGTTTTACGCAGCGTGTGCCAACACAGCAGCTAATTCAGCTGCTACTGAAACCATATCAGTGCCACAAAATGATAAACATCATTTAAGTCCTGAGTTGAGAGAATACTTTTTTCTCACACTTTTCAGGCTGCCGTATTACTTTTTGCTCAGAGAATAAACTAGTGTCTTTGTACTAAAATAGGTATTTCCATTTACCCCTTTTCCCTTCGTTGTATTTAATGTCTAGTTTGAAAGCCATACGTTTTTTTAAATGTCAATGTGTTGAAGATAATCTCTTTTGTTTTCTGTTTGACTGTGTTTCTGATTAATCTGTAGAATGATAAAGTACATCTCACAAATATATATCAACATTCTTTTTAACATAGTATTATAATCTAATTTAAGGAAGTACTAACATTTACTAAACAAACTGTACCACTTCCCATACAGAACTTAAAAATAGATTTTTGATAGTTCTGCAGTGCTAATCGTGGTGCCAGACAGCAGAGACAGGGTGCATGTTGATAAGCACATTGAATTAAGACTTTCACTGTACTCCGTGTGCTTGGCAACTATCACCCCATATCTAATATGTATATATTCTTCATTTATTTGTGCATTTTGACATATTTATTTTCTTAGAATTGATGCTAGTTTTGTCTGTTGTGTGATAACTAGGTCAGTTAAACAGATTAGGAGCATGAACTGATTAATGCTTAAAGATCTGGGCTTGTTAATACCAACCGCAGGGTATAAACTATAAGTAAAGCTTTTTGTAAAAGCAGCATTTGGCTTGATGCACTCTGTGTCATGTTTTGCTAATCTGTAATATGTCATTTCTATTTTCTGCAGGTTGCCATCAAAGAAAAGCAAGAAGGAATTGAATAAAAGAAGCATTGTTTTGTGTAAAATATTAATGTGTGTACCTGTAGAAAGACCTCATTTTGTGTTGTGAGCATTCTACTAAAGATGTTATTTTTGTTTCATTTTTATATTTTGTTTCCCTACCTAATAAGGAGAATTTTATTAAGTTATAGCGTGGCCTTATTGAAAAATGGATTAAAACCTGAATACTAAATTGTCCTCATTTTGTTTATATAAATAAAACTTTCACACTTCTGTAACCACCTGTCTTTGAAATATCTGACATATCTGTTGCTAAATAATAAATGAAAGAATGCTAGGAATAAATTCTACTGCAACAATCAGTAAGTACAGGGAAGAATGAGAGATACTGTGACTTCATGTTCTGATTAATGAAAGTAACATGTTTTGTAGAATGTTTTGTGTCATTGGTGTGAGAAAAAGAACAGACTCCTTTTTAAAGAGAACCTGAATTTTACTTTTAAGCTAGTTTAAATGAAGAAACTTTTTTATTACTTGCATTTTGAGGTTTGTCTTTCATTGATCTGAGTTTGACACATTGTGAATGTTGGCATACCTCTTTTGTGAGCTTTTATTTACATTTTTAGAGAATTTAGTAAAGGGTTGCCTGGTTGCCCACAACTTTCCAGGGCGTTTCTTATGCACACATTGGGCAGCATGCTGTTAGTGTCTGTACGTTAAATGTGGTGCCCTGACAAGTGACTGAAGAACCCTTCCAAGTGTCACTGTGGGAAGATGGAGGCAGGCAGGGCATAGTTAGCTTTGTTTGTTTAAATCACAGGTCTCCAACTCTGGTCCTGGAGCACTACTCTGGCTGCAAGTTTTCATTCTAACCCATTCCTTAACTAGTGACCAGTTTTTGCTGATGATTAACTTTTTCCCCCTCATTTTAATTGACTTGTGTTTTTAAGATTCAGTCTTCTGAATTGCTTCATATTTTTTTTACTTAAATGGTGCTTAAACAGAAATGAGATGTGAAGTGAGCTAATAGATGACCAGATCAGTCAAGGCCTCAAACTCCAACCAATTTCACTCCAACCAGTTTCTTAATTAGAAGCCAATTAATGTTGTTAGTTAAACTTGTTATTTAATTCATTGGCTTGTCGCTGCTCTCAAAGCAGACAATTCTAAAACCGTTGATCGTCTTTTTTTTAAAATAACAGCACCAAAATGTTTTGTGGACGTGAGTAGTTCAACATACCAAGACTTTCACCTTTCTTTGTTTTCAGATATTGTATGATGGACACTGGTTAGGTGGTCATGCATTGGCTCATTTTATATCTCATTACTGTTTGGCTGCCAGTTAAGGGAAAAAGAAAAATTTAAAGGGATTAGAGTCTCACATCATAAGTGAAATAAAATTAAGGCAAAAGAGGTAATTAGCAGCAAAAGCTGGTCACTAATTAATAAAAGGATTAGAATGAAAACATGGAACCACAGTAGTGCTCCAGGACCGGAGTTGGAGACCCCAGGCTATGTCCTGGAAACAAGTAACCCATTTGTGCTGAGGTGGTAGAGGAGATAGAAGCTAAATTTCACTGTGACAGTAGCCCGTTGTTTCTGGAGATGGATAGACTGGTAGGTGGCAATGTGGTAAGAGACTAAAGCCGGGGGGGGAGGCACTGCATTGAGGTCAGCAAATGGGTGACCCTCCTTACCAGCTAGCCAGGCCCATGGGGCCTCTAGGTTATATTTCTGTGTGTGCATGTCTTTATTGTTTATTTCATTGTTTTTGTTCTCTCTTTTCATGCCCACCTTTTGTATGATGGTTTAATAAAATAATTGTTTTGATACATTTTTGGGCTTTTAGCTCCTCTTCTTCCATGGTTAAGAAGGCACACAGGAACACCTTTCCCCACAAAACTAAACACTGTAGTTTTCTATAAAGGGTGCCAAAGTTGAAAGCCAATAAGGGTTTTTTTAAAGCCATTGTGAAATATATTTAGATACCAGAACGTTACAATTTACCTATCTAGAACAATATCTCCCTTCACTAGGCTTTTTACAGGACATTGCTAGTTTAATAGCTTAATGATTTAGCTGTATTAAGAGTTGATTCATTTACCTAAATATTTACATTTATTTCTATTGCACATTTTCATGCACTGGATGTAGCTCAAAGTGCTTTACAAGATATCAAAGAGATAGTAGCACAAAAAAAAATAAATTGGGTAAGAACAATGATAAATAACAAATAAAGCAATATGAGCTTGCTAGATACAGCCCTTTATATGTAATGTTGCATTGTAAGTTTCTAAAGATGAGTATAATAAGTTCTCATGGCTGGGATGATAGAAAAAAACACAAACATATAACAAGAGATGAGAAATAAATTCATGAACAAACTTGGGTTTGTGCCTTTGATGTTTTTGCCGACAGTGCTTGTGCCTTCTGTGCTTTCACTTTAGTTTTTGTCTCCTCTTCTGTGCATACATTCTTAAATAAGTGTTTTCTGTTCTGCATTATCAACTGCTTCCACATGATGCTGTTTTTCTATACAATGTCAAACCCACATAATCCCAATCAGAGTTGGTGGGCATGGCAATCCCAGCAGCACTGGGGACAATTCCACAGTTAATCCTGAATAGGGTGCTCCTGTTTGTAAGAATACTTGCACAGCCACAGTTGGTCATACCGATTAGTTTAAAATTTACAAATAAACCAACATAAACCTACATGATGCATGGGGAAAAAGACTATGTAGTCATAAGGAGATCATTCAAACTCGACTGGCATCTGGACTACCATTAGAACCTACTCCTCTGAAATTATCAGCCACATAAGCAGAATTTAGAATCAACCAGTTAAGAGGCTATGTCTGTCTTTGGGGCAAGAAACATTCTTGGACAGAGTGCCACCCTAGCCAGAGGCAGTAGGGATCAATGAATGTCACCTTATCTTTAAAACCAGGCTACGACACTCACTGCCTTAGAAAGACCAACAATACAATAAAAGATCTTGACCATCCTAATTGTCACTTTCTCACTTCTATCTTTGGCAATTTGTACAGGGCCATTGGCACTCATATTCAGTGGTAGTATCATACTGCGGGTCGTAAGGTTATGGAAAAATGAATCAGCAACAAATACTGTAAAATAACAAACACTGTGTACAAGGACTCGTTTGGCTGAAAGGAAATAGTGTTGCAGATGTGCTGCCAGCAAACTGCAGTAGTGAAACCTCTTTGAAACTATAACAAAAAGTGCCCTGTGTGCCCAGTAGGAGATGCCAGTGTATTATAGAGCATACCTGCACATACTCATTATAACAAAAAAGTGCCCTGTGTGCCCAGCAGGAGATGCCAGTGTATTATAGAGCATATCTGCACATACTCATTTACACCCATCCAAAAGTAAAGCACTAATTGCCCTATTCACACACATTAACTGAGAGAGTGATGCAAATGCCAACTTCTGGAATGAGGAGTAAGAGAATGTCCTCCACACAGATAAAGAATAAAAGCTATCTGAATGATTAAGGACAATAGGAGGAAAAGTCGATACACAATTACAATACAAATTATGGCTGTTATTAAGGCCCCGTGACCCTAAATTAGGTTACCCAGGTTAAAAATATTATTTTTGAAAATGCCTCTGGGCTTGCCTGGTTCCGAGACAGCATTTAAACTAAGGCAGTCATTTCAACCTCCATGCAGCAGATGGCAGTATCGCGCATTCGGGAACTAACTTGCCAAATACCAGGCGAAGAAGACGATCAGAACTTTAACTCGGCGTGCGTGAGATTTGAGAATGCTGGGCTTAGAAAGCTCGGCTCAATTTTGTGGATGTAAGGGGATCCGTTCGTGCTTGGTATGCGAACAGTTTGGCAGCAAAGTGTCCAAGGCGGCTGAGCAGGAGGTAAGTTGCGGTATGTCAAGCGAACAAGTTTATAGTGTTGGAGAAAAACTCCTAAACAGCAGGGACTAAGGTGTCCAATGTAAACTTGGTGTCATTTACTTCATTCCTTAATTTGGGCACACATATGTTAAGATTAGGAGAATGTGGGCGTACTGTATACCGATAGGTTTAAATCAGCTCAATACAATTTCAGTTCGACACCATTGCCTTAATTGGTAAGGTTCACATAAAAAACAAGGCATGTGAATAAACTAGTTATTTTTTTTATATTTTGGTGTATATTTTATATTTAAGTTTATTTAGGCAGCATGATTTGTAAGACATGCCCAACCTTTAGAAAATGCATACATATAGTGATGAAAAAGAAATGCCACGCGTTCAACCTTAATTTCTGCAATTTCGATAAGCGACTGGGAGTAACTGGAACATTGAGCAGTACAACGTCAAAAACATAACAGTTGTGAACGTTACCAGCAGCCTTGTTGCTGCCCGTCAGTATTTCGTTTGATTGCACTTATTTCATAAACCTCTGACTCTTGTAGCCGCCGAGCTCTCAGAATCTGCAGTTGTAGGATAGTAGCGCATTCCTGCAGAAGAGCCCGACGAAGCTGTAGGTCACTGGCATACAGCGATTCTCCACGACACCAAGCTGGGCATGTGGTAATTCTTAAAGCACCGAACCATCCCGAAAAGGTTAATTTTAAAATTTTTAATGTAAACAACTCCATCTGGTGACAGCACATGGAACAGGAAAAATACTACAAGTGTACTACTGTAAAATAACAAACACTGTGTATAAGGACTCGTTTGGCTGAAAGGATAGTATTGCAGATGTGCTGCCAGCAAACTGCAGTAGTGAAACCTCTTTGAAATTATAACAAAAAGTGCCCTGTGTGCCCAGCAGGAGATGCCAGTGTAGCACCGTGTTTTGCCGCATCTCATTTATTTAAATTGAGCATTGTCGAAACTATAAATAAAATAAAATCTTTGTAAGCTTGGTCTTTACTGAGCAACATATGTTTATGATAACAATATTAGATAGTCAGCATGTCTGTGCTTAAATGAAATGTGGAATTGCATTAACTAAGCGGGACTTGGAAGTGTTTATGTAACCTGTAGATGAGGAACATTGTGAGAAACAGAATAAGTTACATTAAAGGAAGACTATTCATTTTTGTTTAGAACTGTGTAAAGGGTAAGACTTTTTATTTCCCCTACCTTTAAGAATACCCATCCACAAGTCACAGATAAGTTTGGGGTACACAAACACCCCATTACCAACTTGTAAAGCCAAGGTTAATTTTTTTTCCCCCAATATTGAAGTGGGTCCTCCAGCTGTGCAGTGTTACTGTGGACTACAAAATAATTGGCACAGAAAGAATTATCTGCAGCTTCAGCAAAATCAATGAACTGGTTATTGACCTTTGTCACACCAAAGAGCATCTCTGTCCAGTAACTATTCAGGGAGTGGATGTAGAGGTGGTGCATTTCTACAGGTACTTGGGCATTCAAATCAATGACAGGTTGGACTGGTTTCAAAACCAGAGCTATATAAGAAAAGGCTGAGCAGGTGCTTTTTCCTTAGGAAACTGCATTCCTTTAATGTGGGAAGTGACATCCTTCACCTCCTCTACAAGTCCGTGATGGGCTGGGCTTTTAACATAAGTTCATTGGAGACTCCCTGAATTAGTAAGCTGATTAAAAAGGCAGGTTCAGTCATGGGACGCTTTCTGGACCCCCTGGAGATAGTATCAAAAAAGAGAACTAAAATAAAACGGAGTGCCATTTTGAACAGTGCTGCACATTATCTATGATGCACTTACACTGAGGACTTTCAGCTGACAAATCATTTAGCAGAAATGTATCAAGAAACTCTGCTGGGTCTCCTTTATACCAACAGCAGTACATCTGCATAATGCCTTATTGGGACTGTGCCAGCCAACTCAGAAGTTTTTGTTCTTCTTAATTTTCTTCCTTTTTTAGTCATTCTGGTGTATGTATAAATTAATTTATTTAATGAGCTTCTGTGAGAAGCCAAATTTCACCCTGTGGACAAATAAAGTTTTATCTATTTAAAATACAACATAATATTAATAAGCATTATTAGTATGTTTATTTCCCAAAATGCCATGTTGCACCTCCTTTCTCTCTCTCCTCCTTATTCTCATACAAGGCACAGTAATGCTTTATTGTAGACAAACTGTTGTTATTGTACCCCAATTCCTTGGAATACAATAAACACATTATCTTAAAGGAAAAAAAGGACAATCAAGCACAATGCAAAATTCTTGACAGATTACATTTCTAACACTTAAATAGTGTTACCTTGTTGGTTAAAATAGGATGGAAGTTTTTTTTAAATGGGAAACATTTTTTCGTTTTTGCTGGATCCATTTTAAAGTTACACAGAGAAAACACAAAATTACCCATAGATCTTAAATCTTTGCCATCTCTCCCAGCAATTACATATTTCACTGGTATCTCTCTCTTTGATTTGAGCCACAAGCCAAACCAGTCATTTGATGTGGATGGGCTGTGAGGATTCACATGTCACGGATTACGTTAAACTTCCGAATCTATATAAGTGCCCGTATAGGCTTCACTGAATATTTCCTGGATTACTCAAAGCACATTACACATCACTTAACATCACTAACTTCTGGTAAAGAGAAGACAGGCCAAGCCAACACCTGCACAGCATCATGTCCTTCAGTTGTATCCACCTAAATAGGTACAAAACCCCCACAATACTTTTTTTATTTTTTCCTGTGCAATCATACCTTGTAAATGTGAATGTGGTGGTGACCGTGTTACACTAAATGTGTAGTTCTTAGAAGGAGTTGTCAAACCACTGTTGAAGTTATGTTCATTTCATGCACAGGCTTTATCAAGAGTTTAGCAAAGGTTTGTTTAATGGTCTTTTAGCACTGTGAGATGGTCAGCATTAGAATGTTGTATCCTGTTTACACTCCTCTCAGGAAGACTGATGAAAAGGTAATTCTACGTAGCAATAAAGGCATGACTGAGTAGTTTTTCTCCTGTATTGATACTCTGATAATTGTTTTGGATGGTAGAAATAAAGCTGAGATGTAACAAAAATCTGAATTCTGTTGAATTTCACACTGCAAGCTTGTTTTGTAGAGCCAGTAATTAAAGTCCTGTAGTCCTACACAAACAGCCTATGACTAAGAGATGTGCAAGTATAAATCTTGTTCCCACTGACCTGTCTGGTTCTGCTTTTAACACTTCTTGAGGACTGAAACGTGTCACACGTCCCAGCTATATTTCCCACATTGAACATGCAAAGCCAAATTAAAAGTTTCCATAGTTGTATTCTATCAAATATTGTTGGAACTTATGTTTTGCTTTTGTCAATTTTTCCTTCTTGTCTGAAGCAAAAGGTCATCTTCAATTATGACTCTGCAACAGGTTTTGCCGTTCACAAAGCTGATACTGGTCAAGAGGCTTTGTCATTTTCCTTTCCCGGTATCATCCTGTTAAAGGACTTTGTAAGTGAAGAGGAGGAAATGGAGTTGGTGAGACTAATGGATTTAAGCGATTGGAAGAAATCACAATCTGGGCGATTTAAGCAGGTCAGTTGTGCTAGAATTTGTTTTTTTAATAAGTGAAAGCCTTTGTGTAAGAGGCTGAAAATGGTCAAAATTATCTTTCATTAAACAAGGAGGCAAAAGTCAGTCATATAGGTGTTAGCGTGTTCATTATTAATGCAGTTTGTAAAATGTTGAGGAAGCCTGCAATACAAATGTCCGTTATTGAGCCGATTTAAACCAATACAGAAGTAACAGATACAGGGCATTAACTAAGATTGAATGTATGGCAGTCCATTTTAAGGCACACTTTTACATATACTTGTACTAGATAAAAAAGAACTAATTAAGAATTGCCAATTAATGTAATATGCATGTCTCTAGAATGTGGGAGGATAACTATAGTAGTGCATGGATGGGGGGAAAAAAAAGATAAAGGTCGAATGTGCAGACTGCATACAGGGTTCTATAGCAGCACAAAGCCTTTGTGTCACCCAAGCCTGTAAAAGTTTAAAGCGGTGGTTCATAGGGGTTGCAATTAAATGAAATGATTTACTTGAATTTTATTACTATCATGCCTTTTGGTTTTAAACATATGTGGTCACTATTTCTTTTGGATGCTTTCCCCTACTTTTCCTTTTGTTTTCTTGGCAGGACTATGGGCCCAAAGTGAACTTCAAAAAGCAGAAAGTCAAGGTGGGGAGTTTCAGTGGGCTTCCTAGCTTCAGCCAGAATGTCATAGAGAGAATGAAAAAGTGGCCAGTTTTATGTGGTTTTCAGCCTGTTGAACAGTGTAATTTGGATTATCATCCCAGCCGGGGTTCTGCTATTGACCCTCACTTTGATGACAACTGGTTGTGGGGTGAGCGACTTGTCAGCTTAAATCTGTTATCTCCTACAGCACTTTCTATGAGTAGTGATTCTGATGACCTCATTTCCGTCTCTGTGGGACATATGAGTGACGGACATCAAACAGTTCAGAACCTTCCTGCTAGCAAAATAAAAGTGAGGATTCATCTTCCTCGAAGATCACTGGTTGTTGTATATGGAGATGCTAGGTTTAAATGGATGCATGCTATTCAGAGACAAGACATCCTTCAGCGTCGCATCTGTATCACCTTCAGGGAGTTGTCGCCAGATTTTCTCCAAGGAGGAGTACATGAAAGTCTTGGTTCTCAATTACTGGATATTGCCCATGGATTTCAGGGGATGCCACTGTAAAAGATGCATTTGAGAATTTACTTGCAAAAGGAAGTGTCTTGGAGACTGAATTTGTTGGCATTATTTCCTGAACAGATGTATGCTGAGTACACTCATGAATAAGTATGCCTTTTAATTAAAAGGCCATGTAATCAAAATTTATTTTGAAAATGGGCCTGAGGAAACCTTCACCTTCAAGGTTAACCATCATTATGGCCAATTTTCAAAAAGATGGACTCCACATAGCCAAATTTATTTTATTTTTTTACTAGGTGGCAGTTTTTTTAAATTTTTTTTTTTTTTGAAAATGCAACTAGTGTATTTTACTTTACAGTAAAGACTTTTTTTACAATGAAGCAAACTCCTAAAGATGACGTTTTGCTTTATTTTTAAAATATTTCTAATAATGGGGGGTTAATGAATACTTGAATGGAGTGTGTGTGTGTGTTGGGTATACACAAATCAAGTAAGAATGAAAATGTTTAGTGTAGGAATGACCTAAGTGAGGGAAACTTTCTAATTAAAAGAAGGCTTCATTTAAAGGAAGAAGTTGATATTTCAGCAAGAAACTAATACAGACTAAAGCCAGAAGGCTATATGATTAGTTTTCCAATAGAATGAGTTTAACATAACACTGTTATTTATTTATTTATTTCTTTATTTCGCCTTATACAATTTCTTGTATTAGGAATTTGTTAGTTTTCGCATACCCCTTGGGGTCAGAGCGCAGGGTCAGCCATTGTGAAGCGCCCCTGGAGCAATTACAGGTTAAGGGCCTTGCTCAAGGGCCCAGCAGAGTAGAATCTTTTTTTTTGGCAGTGACAGGGATTTGAACCGGCAACATTCTGGATACCAGCACAGATCCTTAGCCTCAGAGCCACCACTTCGCCCTATGTGCAGTACCAATGAAATGGCTTCCTCACTTTTTTAGAAGTTTCATATGTCCCTCCATATGAGTAAAATCACTAACTACAGTATAGCAAGCTTTAGTATTGTACTTGAATTTGGAACTTGTTGGAATGAAGGCGTAACAAAGATAATCATACCACTAGGAGCCTGGACTTCTGTTCTGAAGAGCACACATTTTTAGAACAGTAGTTCCATATTACCATGCTTTCCGACCACATCTATAGTGTCTTTATGACACCTGCTTAATCCTGCTTAAAAAAGGTATGGGGTCGTTGGGGGCCAGATGCCATCCTGGCAGCACTGAGCACTAGACCATTGCAAGAGTTATTAACTCGTACAGATGCAGATTGGGACCAATTTACAATTGCCAATTAATTTTGCCTGCACATGTTTGAGAATGTAGGAGAAAAACCCATGCAGACACAGACTGTGTAGAATCCATATAGACAATTACTGGATGGGATATGTTGAGTCCAGGATGCCGCATAAATGGAGCATCCATGCTTAACAGTCCTGTACTACTGTGTGGCCAACTGCTGTCAGCTGTTTGGAGTAATGTTCTCAAAGGTTCAGGTTTTAAAATTATTCTACCTTGTATGTTTTAAAAAAAAATGTAATGTCCCCCTCTGATAAGGTATTACTTGTATATACTGTACAGTGAATGTTAGGTGACTTTCATTTTTCCACATATGTGAGTGGTATTAAATATATTTTCTGGAATGGCAATAACTTTCATATTATCACTTATTTATTTTGAGTTTGTAAGGTATTTTGTTGTTTTTCTTTGAGCACTGATTGGATGAAATCTTTGTCTGCAATTTCTTTAAGACATTTGTTTGTTTTTAATACACAAATCAAAATTAATTTATTGCATAAATTCCTTTATAGTTACGTTTCCCAATAAAAAAGTGACTTCCTACATTTTGTATGTTTTTGGATATGCATTTACTTATTTCTTGTTTGCCTTAAATACTTTAGCTGCTGCCCTTTGTTGACAAAACAATTTGTAGCATTGCCACCGTAAAGAGAAAAACATTTTCCACCTATTTCACAGCATGTATAATTTTTGTATATTCTAGAATTTAATTAGATAATTGCTGCTTGTGCCAATTTTGTTTGTAAACCCAATATAAAATATTATTTTTCACAGAGTTACTGATAAGGAAATTGAAATTAGAAATGTAATGTACCAAACTCAGTAATACAAAAGAAGGCAGAAAAGGTGGAAAATACTTGATGTATTGAAATAATTCTCTTACCAAGATTTTTTTTTCTTATACTGTCAATATTTTACTACAGACTTTAAAACAAAATAGTGCTTTTGAGGTTAGATCACCAGGATCACTTGAGAAACTGCTTCATGTGAATGTTGTTTTTCTCATCTATGTTCAACTATTCCTTAATGGTAATATTATATAGTAAACCTTTTTTTTTCCCCTGTGTGTATATGTATGTAGATGGGTTCTTTTGCCCGATTTTAATTGAAAAAAAATCGGAATGAAAAAGGCTCTTGGTAACATCTATGTTTAGTTTTCTACTCTGCACAGATCAGGTTTTTGTACATTTGGCCTTATTAACTCATCCTCATATTTAAAACTACAGGGTGTGACTTGACTAATGTGAAGCACTGTGTAAGTGAAACCTGCAGTTAACCAAGTCTGACAGAAGAAAATTGTATTTAAGTTATGTTCATCTTAACCTAATTTATTCACCTTATGTTTGTTGTAGCAGTGGCATGGTTGCCATGTATCCCTCACACATTCAATGCCCTAAATTCAAATCTCTGCCTCTGCACTCCACAGCCTTTTGGGGATTTACTTGTCCTCTGTTTGTCTACAAATGTTTCTGCTGTTTCTCTCTCACATCTCCCAGATAAATTGGAAACAAGTACATTTACCACTATGAGTGATTTATAGGTTTGCTCAGTTGTGTCCTGCTGAGCCATTGACTTGCTTACAGTTTTGCACACATTGCTGCTGAAATAGGCACAGGCTTTGTGTAACCCTGTCCTGGTATAGCAGATTAGGAAAGTGCTGGATGGATGTATGTATATTTAATGTACAACAATCTGCTTGATGCCAATAATTTGGTTTTACGTTATTTAAAGACATCATTTCAAATTTAGAATTATCACTTATCTATCCAACCAATTTTAGAACTTGCTTATCCATGGGCGAAAGGCAAGAACAAAACCTAGAGGGAGAGCCAGTCTATCACTGAGAATACGTGTAAATTCACATTTAATTGTAGTGGGCCAATTTAGAATCACCAGTCAACTTAACACTGATCTTTACTGTGGGAAAGAGAAACCATACTACCCAGAGGAAAAAGACTGCACAGAGACCTGCAATGTTATTCAAATCAAGATATTTTAAGGTGATAATCACATAACCATTCATTACTCTATAAGGTTTAAATAACTTCTTGAGTAGCCGAGCGTTAACAGTAATGCCCAGATAGGCCTTGACTCCTGCAATTTTAATTTCAACATACATTTTAATAACAACACACACCAGTAGGCCCACGATGATCTTGCTGTTTTAGCTCACTTGCAGTACTGAGGCAAAAATTAATTTGAAAATCATACAGCAGACCCTGGGGAATCTACAGCATGCAGGCAAATAATACATTTAATACCACTTGTGAAAAAGCGCTGAGAGTCATATACAGAAACGTGTGAAAACGTTCCAAAATCAGCGGGGCATAAGCTGTTGAAATGCGTATTTTAAATATATGTCAAATGTTAGATACATGTACTTAAAGTGTCTATACAACGTACGAAATGTATTTAATCATTTATAATTCTGGATATTTAAAAGAGACCTGTGGGCCTGAGTGTTAAAAATGCAAGTGAAGAACAGCGCAAATGTAGCGGTTCACGGACAGCACAAGAGACAGGCAGCTACTTCGTCAGAGGGTAAGCGGAACTCCATTTTTGCCACACACAGCATGGCGGTATATTGACGCCACTGGAGGGGGTGGGTGAAAGGTGAAAGGTAACGACTACAGTTTCCCGGGAAATTCACACACGAGGGTACAGGCTGCGAATTAACAGTAAGTGTGGAGTCGGGCATACTGCGGTTTTGTTGTACTTGGCGACATCGGTAACTATAGGCATGCGGGAGGTACTTCTTGACGTAAATGTGCGTATGCTGCTGACTGTTTACAATTTGTTACCATATTTACTAGTTACTGCTGCAGGAGATACTCTTCCGCCCTGCATGTTGATTTACAGTGGGTTAATTGATGTTGGGCATGGGGCACAGTGGCGCAGTGGTTAGTGGGTTAAAATATACAGTTTTCAGCTAATTTAATCACATATGTGAGAGACTAACATATTTTTATGCTTGAAAGAGAATGTACGATGGAGTCCCGTCTAGTTGTAACTTGCAGCACCGACCCCCATGACAACGTATTGAAATAAAGTTGAGAATGAGAAGCTACGCCTTTCCTTCCTTTTCTCTAGCGCATGTCCAAGAGTACACTATCCCTAAGCACTTAATAATGCCAATTGTTTCACATCAAAGATGATACAATACAAAATTATTCACTGTAAATTGCAAGGAGATGCAGTAATATTATCATGTACATTTACTCCCTGTTTATTTTACACAACACGAGAAGAAAGGAGCTAAAAGACTTAAATACTAAAGTCTCCAAGCTTGAAACGATGAAGAGCCTATGACCTCATTTGAAATGTGTGTAAGCGAGATGATACTCTCTACTTCTAAATGAAAACAGATAAATTGTCTTTGTTCAGAAAAGGCTTCAACATGGCAGTGTAGCAATGTTTTAGCTCAGCGAACTTACACAACCTACCTGTGTCTTTTTTAAGCTCCACGATAATACACTTTGCCAAGTGTAAAGGAATAACATATAATATTCTCCAAACCATGTAATCCAGTTTATGGTTGGAGAGGGCTGGAGCCTCTCACGGTAAGCACTGGATAGGGGCTGTGCAAATTCAAACAGAACCCAATTTGGCTAACATTACCTGCACGTCTTTGGAGATGTTGGTAAGAAAACCCTTGTATATTTGGAGTTGGGTGCTGAAACTCCACATTGATGATGACCACTTGCAGGATTAGAATCCAGAACGCTGGATCTGTGTCACTGAGTTGCTTTGTACATGAATGTAGAGAAAAGCCAAGCAAAATGAATTTGTACAGGAATAAAATACATGGTAACAAAATTGAGATTACATATAAGGTGCTATTTAAAATGATTCTGAAATCTTAAAACTATGGGAAAACCTGAACATACTGTATTCTGAGGAACAAAAATGTTAGTTACTACACCCAGAATACACGAGAAAGAGATTTTCTTATGTGACGATAGTCCCCCCTGAATGCTGTTTAGACGGTTGTACAATGTGTTTTGTGTGTTTACACTAGTTATAAAATTCTGTTTTTGGAGTAGTTTGTTCCTAAAAAGCAAAGAGAGAAGTTGTTTATGTTTTAAACAAAGGCAACCTCAACTGGGAAAGTGACAGTTAAACATTCTAAGGATGAACAGTATAGAATGATATTGTGATCTATCCTTTAAAAGTGTTAATCATAAATTATTGCTTTACTGACACCTTTATCCAAGGCAACTTAGAACATTTGAGATACAATTGATTACTTTTTTTAATTTTCCAATTCAAGCATAGGCAGGTGAAGTGACTTTCTTGTTGTCACACAGTGTCAGTAGTGGGATTTGAACCCACAACATCAGAGTTTGGGTCCTAATCCTTAATGTTTACTCCACACTAGATTGAGCTGGCAATTTTTTACAATATGGTACTTTTTGATGAGATGGATTGTTGTTTTTTTCTGTTATATGGTACAAGGAGCCAGAAATAAGAATAATACATTTATGAAGTTTACTTTGCAGTATGATCTGTGTTGCCTATTTTAGTTTCTTTTTTGTGTGAGTATGGCGTACTGTATGATGAACTGACATCCCGGCCTGGTACTCACCCAAAGCTGCAAGTGATTGGCTCTTTCTGCTCTTTACTACCCAAAGTTTGCATTCAATGGGTTTACAACACTAAAACCCAATAATTTTTTCTTTAAAGTCTGTTCTCCAGGTTTTCATGTAGGTTTCTCTGGACGCTGTAGGTATCTATTAATCCCAAAGCCTTGCAGGTTAGGTTGGTGGCAGTATTGCCAGGTCTGCTGTTTTCTCACTCAGCTGGTCTATTTTAGATTGGCAACCATTGGGAAAAATCACCATCTTCTGCACCGGTGAGAAATCAGCATCATCTGAGCCTAATACTGTAATTAATGTGCACACGCATGACATTAGCTATTTTGCAAACCCCTTCCTCTGCCTGCTCTCCGCACCTGTATTTGCACTTTATCATTCTAAAATCTCCGGGGGGAGGACTGCACCCCCATTTATTTGATGGGGAAAGGGTCTTCATTCCTAATCCTACCACCACTCTACCATGTGATTTTTGAACTGTCCTTGGGCTATAATTTTTTTTTGAGATCTGAAAACCCTGATTGATGGCCAACTATAAATCAGCCTAGTTTGCATACAGTATATGAGTGGCACCTGTGAGAGTCTTTAATGGTCAAAGTAGGTTCAAAAATAGCAGTATTTGTTTAATCATCAGGTGATGGAGTTGATCTTTGTATGGTGTGTGTTTTACCTGTAAGACAATTTTTTAAATTACATTTTTTAGAGCTGTAGTCTCAAGATAAACTATTGATATAAAATGTTTGCATAAGTAAAGGTTTAAAAATTAACCTTCATATTTCACATATTGCAGTTTTCATTCTATTTATGAGGGACTGGGAGGTAGTGCCTAATTAATAATGGATACATTTTCCTTTTTTGACCTCACCAGTCTTTGAATTCAGTTTAAATTAATTAAATTAATCAGGAGCAAATACACTGTATTTTTTCATTTTACTCTTTTATTTCATTTACTCTTTTAAATATTCAGGGTATTTAATTGCTGTTTCTTTCCTTAACAAGCTACCAGTTAAAGATGATGAGCCAATAGGTAACCATCTTAACTGGTCTAATTTGCACAGCCTTTAAGAAGTATCTGGATGAGATATTGGGACAGTTTAG
The DNA here is from genome assembly GCA_026402145.1 of Polypterus bichir lapradei. Classification (NCBI taxonomy): domain Eukaryota; kingdom Metazoa; phylum Chordata; class Cladistia; order Polypteriformes; family Polypteridae; genus Polypterus; species Polypterus bichir. Next base: position 99,587,763 of record JANRMT010062814.1, read on the forward strand.
CTAAACAAATGAGCTTGATGGATTGAGTGGTCTCCTATTAATAGTCAAATGTGTTATGTTCTAATGTTCCATAAGATATATGTAAAGAACTGAGAAATAATATTCTGTGGGTTTCAAAACATCTGGAAGATTTTCTTTGAAAAAAATCAACAATATAAAAACAACTGTGGTACAATGAAAGCATTAAGAAACAATGAAATTAGATAACATATTTCAGTAAGAGTAAGCATTGACTTGAAGATAAGAAACTTTGGTTTGTGTAGAATTTGTTATTTCTTTAAATACTGTATTCCACTACTTATTAACCCTGCTCAGATTTAATGATTTCATAGAGTCAAAAATACGATCTCCTTGTACAGTGACTGGTGTTGGTTCAGTTCTTGCCATACTTCACTAAGTTAACTGATCCTCAGTGAATATTACATTCATGTGCGTACCTGAAACCTAATCCACAGTGGCTTACAAATCTTGTATTGTATAACTATTTTCAGAGGTGACAATTGAATCAGAAAACTTAGGGATTTTAGTTTAATGCCTTATAAAGTAGGCCACTCTTCCTTACAGGCTGTTTAGTCTGCTAATCTTCTAACCTGTTCTTGCAACTATTTTGTATGAAAGCTGTAGGAAGCGTATTTTATAATCAGCTATCAGTTACATTTCATATTCTGTAGCACCTTTTTTAGTAGATACTTTGTGTCAGTCTGTGAGGGAGTGTTGGATTTGTGGAGTTTGGGAATGGTGATAGGAATCGTGTCTGCCTCGCCCCCCTATCCTTGAAGTGTAATGTGACACTGACTGTACCTTTTTGTTCTGAGTACTCCTGGGGTTTCTTTTAGTGTGCTGCAATCAAAAAGTAGCAAGGTCGTCTTCACTGGGTCTCTAGTGTATTGCATAGATTGAAAACTCTCATCGTGTCGTCTGGTCTTGCCTTACTGAACAATTGGAGGCCATCTAGGGAGAGTGGAGAGGGTTTTCTTCTAGATGATTGCAGCTAAGTACCTGTTGATGGCTGCACTGTATACAGGTGTTGGGGTGCGGTTCCCTGATTGGGCTGGGAGGGACCTTTCTTGTCTTTGGTTTTCATTCATTATTTGTTCGCTCTTTAAGTCTGTTGCTTTTCTCATTAGGGGTGTCTGCTTGTTGGAGCCCTGAAACATGGCAAAAATTACAGAAAAGCTGCTGCGAGAGCGAGGTCTTCCAAAGGGTTCCAAACTAAAGAAAGTCCGCTGTTTGAAGTAAGTGAATTTTGCAGAGACTTTTTTTATTACATTCATTAAGGCAGCAGTTTTATTTTAACACCAATAAAGAATAGAAGAGAATGAAGCATAAAATGCAATATACAGTTAAACTTCAGTTTGATTTAGTCCTAATTCTCTTTTTTGTAGAACAACTTAGAAAACATTGAATTTGACTAATAAACCAGTCAACGTTTAGATTATTGTCATAAACTTTTAAGATAACTATTTCTTTTAAAGGATTTCAATCCTTCTTATTTTTATGTTAGCACCACAGCAGTGATGCTAGTATCAGACATTGGTAAGGTTAACTGATGGGCAAATTGCACTGTTATTCATAAATCAACATCTTCAATGTTGGTCTAGAGAAAATGTTACATAATAAAATCTGGTCTTGCACCATGCATCTCTTTATTTACAGTTTTGGTAGGTTTAAAAATCCTACACCTACAGTTTCAAAACCAAGAACTTGAGTTCCCCACACAATTTGCTTAAGTTGCTACCGCTGTGCCTTATTATGAATGGAAGAAACATAAAACATTTTACCAATTAGAGTGGACTGTTTAGTTTATCATGATCATTTATAAAATGTACTGTGTTAAACATGTTGAGTGTTTGCAATATCATTTATCATGAAAAGTGCTGTACACAAAATTAGTGGACAACCACAGGATGGGATGTGAATATAAAAAAGTGAAGACTACGGGCAAAAAATGAAATAGTGCTAAATAAAGTAACACATAAGGAAATGTGTGTGGTTAGGGCCTGATGTTAATGCAACACAGCCATTGAGAACAATGGGGCAAATCTATGTTTTTGCAGGGAAGTCCAGATACAGCAGAAAAGATTGACAATGTCAAGAATTGAGTACTCTTTAACATGTCCATTCCTGTTCCACTCATGACCTTGTCTATTTCAACTGAATGAAGCGCCATGGTTTGTTTGGTTTTAGTTACTTCTATTGTTTTATGTATTCTGTATTATTTATTTATTTAATAATGTGATTATATATATATATATATATAGTATATTGACCTTGATTTACTTAGTAATTTGTATGCACAGTTTCCGTCTGTAAAGTATAATGACAATAAATCAAGTTATTAATTTTTGAGAATAACTTCCTTGTACAGTATATGATTTCCAGCATCATATATAATTCTTCTTCTTTTTTTATTTTTAGTCTGTCCAACTTGAGCTTAAAGAATGAAGACCTGGATTGTTCTCTGCTCTCACAGATGCAAGAGCTAGAAGAGCTGGATGTTTCTGAAAACTTGCTGACTGCATTCCCATTGGGGCTAAATTTGCCCTGTCTTCGCACCCTGAATTGCTTCAACAATCAGCTAGAAGATGTGACAGCACTGGAGCAGTTCCGCCAGCTTGAGGAGCTCAACTTGGAGGATAATCTGTACCTTACAGTAAGTGAGTGCAGGCCAGAAAAGCATAGCCTTCACACACTAGCTCCAAGCCTGGGAATCTGGAATTTAGAAACAGTATACTGTAATGGCTGGAAGTGCCAGTCTCCCTATTGCTATCTAGATATAAATAATTGATTGTCTGTTGATTTTTAATGGTTAATTAATTTTTCTTTTTTTTATTTTAAATGATTGTGGAGTCTGGCTCTTCAATAGTGACCTTAACAGCACATAGACACATGCCCAGTCATGCAGAATAATAATGAAAGCAGACTGGACAAATGTGTGCTGATATAAATAGACCCATTTATTTTATAGAATACTGAGTTACTTCAGAACACTGCCATTTTTCTAGTTTTTATTGAAATGTAAGCAGTTCAAGCCCAGTGAATAGCTTGAATTGGTACAAAGGTGAGCACTAAATTGACAAAGGTTAAAAAACCCATTTAGGTGACTAAACGCTGAACAAATAATATAATTTTCAGAGTTATATCAAAAGTCCTATTTCAGGGAACAAGTAGTGGGTTAACAAATTAACTTTTCTGCAGCAATTTAAGTTAATTTAGTCTTGAAAGTTGATGCGAACAATTCCTACATGTGCCCCAACTTATGGTGATTGTTTACAAACCTTCTGTCTGTATAAAAGAACAAACTGCATTTCTACATCCTCTGAAGCATTATTTGGTCAGTATTGCAATGTCTATTGCTGTCATAGTGGTGACAAAAACACCGTTAAACTAAGGAAGACAGACGGACCACTGTAACCCTTAAAAGTGTAGGTCTTTCCTTTAGAGAAATTGCAGAGTAAGCCAAGTTGTTATTGAACAGTTTACTACACCTTGACAAGAAACTTTGATACTGAGAGGAACAGGTCTCATAGCCACAACAGAATCAGAAGACACATTCCTAAAAGTCAACATATAAGCATCTTACAGGACAGTGTTAGAAGTAAGTGTCACTTTCAACTGTGAAGGGAAGACTTCGAGCTGCGGGTTTGACAGGTTGAGTTCCAGTAAGAAAGCTGTTACTAAAATTTCAAAATAAGAATAGGCTTTCCTGGGCCAGGAAGCACTACCAGTCTCAGTGTACTCTGAAATTAATGCATAGAACAAATAAATAATTGGAGATATGGGTACTGCATGGCTGTTGCGTTGTGCCTGAAGCTGTGAGGCACATAATATGTAAGCTGTCGACTCTCAGAAACTTGTCTTCTGATTATGTTGATTTATAGTCAGTGACTAATTATGGTGGGATTTTGTTTGCACTGAGGTGGTCAACCAGGGATGATTATTGTCTGGCAACTTGCAGAATAGGCTTTGGTTCCTCAAGACCCAGTAATTGAAGAAAGTTAAATAAATAGATAAATTCAGTTTTCCATTATATGTATAAACCTTAAATGTATTTAAAGAAATTGCTCATTCTACATATCTGACATAGCTTGAATTTTGTCTTATTTTTCTGCCTCTAGGGTTTCTACTAATCAACCTAAATGAGGGTGACATGGAAATACAAAATTTTAGTTTGCTTTTATCTGAGTCATTTAGAGCATGTAAGTGACAGAAGGACGTCTTTTTCGGCTCTGATTATTCCAGGACTCTTCCTAATCTTTCATTGTGTTTCTGAATTCTACTGCAAGGCTGCAGGAGCTGGAGCATACTGGGAACAAAACTGGAACCAATGCTCAGTGGGATGCCAGACCATCATAGGGTGCCCTACTATCACATCCCTTAATTCAGAAAAAATACTTGTGCTCTTATTTATTTTTTCCTTGCTTAAACTAAATTGGCCTCCATTTGCACACTGCTCCCCTCTGTTGTTTGATAACTAGTGCCCCATTTCAAAACACTCTGAAATGACAAGGTAGATAATATCATATGTAATTAGTCCTACTTCCTCACAACTCTAAGCAAGTGGGCTTAAACCCAGGGCATGACCACTGCCGATGTGGAGTATGCAGACATTTGTTTTAGATTAAATGGTGACTTTGAGTTGATACAAAAGAGGTGAGTGTACAGGCCTGTTTCCTGCATTGTGTCAAAGTTAAATCACAAAGTCAGCCCAGGATAAGAAGAATACCTTTATGGACACGTACATGGAGTCACTCAGTACATGGAAAGATATGGCCCACCTACCTCTTCTACTGAAGTGTGTGAGAAATTCCTCCACTTTTTCCGTAACAAAATTAAAGATCTAAATAATTCAACTAACATAAATACATCATCTGTTTATATCTTTCCCGGCTTTCCCACTCCATCCAGCTCTTTCTCTAAGTTCTCACCAGTCACATCTGTGTTTGTTAATAACCTGCTTTGTAAGATGAGGGTGACTACTTGTGTACTGGACCCCATCCCCAGCACACTACTTAAATCCTGCCTTCATGCCATAATCCTGACTGTTACAACAATGATAAACTAATCCCTTGACACTGGCTCTGTGCCGTTCACTTTTAAAATCGCTTCTGTAACCTTAATGTTAAAAAAGTCTGGTCTTGATGCTGATAATCTTAATTTTTGGCCTATTTCCCACTTACCTTTTCTGTCAAACGTTCTTGAGCCTGTTGTAGCCTCCCAACTCACCAATTACTTAACCTCTAATAATTTGATGGAACCGTTTCAGTCTGGTTTCAGGGCGCAGCACAGCTGTGAAACTGCTCTGCTACGGGTAACCAATGATTTGCTTATTGCAGCAGACTCTGGGCAAAACAGCATATTAATTCTGTTAGACCTCAGTGCAGCATTTAACACTATCAGACATGATATTCTACTGTCCAGAATAGAAAAAATGCTGGGTATCTCTGGCACTGCCCTCCAGTGGTTTAAGTCCTATCTAACTGATAGGCAAGAGTTTGTTAGTCTTGGCAACAGCAGGTCCAGCACAGCGCCAGTCGCACAAGGAGTTCCTCAGGGCTCTGTCCTCGGTCCTCTGCTTTTCTGTATTTATATGCTTCCCCTTGGCCATATTATTCGTAGTTTTGGACTGGGTTATCATTTTTATGCAGATGATACTCAACTCTATTTCAATGTTAAAAGTGGAACTTCATCAGAGCTTTCTCAGCTCAGAACTTGCCTCAGTGAAATTAAAACCTGGATGGAGCAGAACTCTTTAAAATTAAATTGCAACAAAACTGAACTCAAATTGGGACTAAAGTGCAACTTAATAAAATGAGCTCCTTCCCAGTCAATCTTGGTGGTGATCCCATCAGACCTGCCTCTACTGTAAAGAATCTTGGTGTCATTTTTGATTCCTCCCTTTCTTATTCCACCCACATAAATCACATTAAGAAACTTTCTTACTTTCAAATCCATAACATATCACGCTCCTTCCTCTCCTTTTCTAACGCTGAGAAACTTGTCCATGCTTTTATCACATACCGCGTCGATTATTGTAATTCCCTACTGGCAGGTGCCCCTTTCTAATCTTATATCACAGCTCTAGCTTATTCAAAACTCAGCTGCAAGAGTCCTTACACTGACCAGCAGCATCGAGCACATAACACCCATCTTGCTTCACCTTCACTTGCTCCCTGTGTCTTACAGAATAGAATATAAAATTCTACTAATAACCTATAAAGCCTTAAATGACCTCACGCCAAACTACATCAGTGACCTTCTCCATCACTATGTGCCTGTCCAACCACTAAGTTCCTCTGATTCTGGCAATCTTGTTGTGCCCCACACTAATCTACACTCCATGGGTGACAGGGCCTTCAGCTGTATAGCGCCCATACTCTGGAATGACCTACCAAAATTAATTAGATCAGCTGACTCCATGAATTCTTTTAAAAAACAACTCAAAACTCATCTGCTTTAGCTCTACCTTACTTTTATTACCCTTCTTTCAGTTAACCTCTATGTCAAGATGCTTATGTAACCTGTGTGTGTGTGCTAGACCATCAATTATGTTGTCGCATAGGTTTGTTCTCTGAATTTACTATCTTACTCTTCTTTATTTATTTATCTGGTTTAGTACAATGCTGTACATTGTACTAGGGCAAGGGTGCCCACACTTTTTCGGCTTGCAAGCTACTTTTAAAATGACCAGGTCGAAATGATCTACCTGCATTAAAAATTATATATGTATATATATTGAGTATAGTTTATACATAAAATATATGTTGTTGTACCTTGCATAACTGAATAACCTTTATGGCACAATAACAATTCAATACATTTATGGTCACTACAGTATTTGGATTTAATAATCCTCATGTGGGAAAAGGCTGACTTGCATAAATAAGTAGAGCCGAATAATGCAGTCAAGGAGCTTTTGAATTTAGCCGAGTGAAAAATGACGGCTGTCTGATTAACTGCGATTTTAGTTCCCTCTCCTTTCTCTTTCTCAGATCGCTTTTCGGAAGGAATTCAGTTTCGTAGTTTTTATGAACAATTCGAAAGTTCCTTTCCACATTTTCCTTCTTTAGAATAGCAATGATAGATTGACAGATCAGACAAACGCACTTCGATTGTGACATTGTGAGAAAGAAAATCCTCTTCCAATTCCACCTCCAGCCCATACCCTCTCCAAACAATTTTTTTTTTAAATCCCTCCTTTAGTTGATATAAATTGGAAGGCTAACTAGATCACAGCCGGAGTTTTGCAGTAGCTCGCATGTTTGATCGTGTGTGCGGGATGACCAGTGTTTTAGAAGAAAAGAGATCTCAGACTGGCCACCCTGTATGTCAATCAAGTGGCAAATGCCATAGGGAGGATATATGATAGACTAACGTTTAAAAAAAATTTTTTTTGAATGCAGCGCGATCTACCTGCACTACCTTTGCGATCTACTGGTTGATCGCGATAGACGCATTGGGCACCCCTGTACTAGGGTATACTGTATACCCTGCCGTTCTTTCTTAAACTCTATGAAGTGTCTTGAGCATGGGAATGGCGCTATATAAATAACATGTATTATTAAATAAACTTGTCAATTATGGATGTGTATGATTAGTTTAATTTCTTCTCATGTCCTTGCTAGTTACTGATAAACAGGACCCTTGGAGTCAGGATTATGCCACACTAGATTGTACTGGTTTTCTTATCAATACTTGTCCTTGCATTGAAGTGGTAGCAGAACAGGCTTTAATTAAAATGTTTTCTAAGAGGGCTAAGGCAAAATCTAACAGTTAACAAGGACAAAAGTCATTCAGTATAGTCTGTATATAATCAAATAGTGAAAGTCATATTTATCAGTAAAAGTCAACTGTCGCAGTTGTAACCAGTGGGTTTAGAAAGGGCTTTTCACCCTGAAAGTTTAAAGCTTGATTTGAGCAGAAGATTTAGAGGTTCGACAGTTTTGTTCTCATTATAGATTTATAACAGCTGTGATGGAAAATATAAGGCTTACTCCATGACATTTTTTTGTATTCAGATTTTTGTTCATATATTATATGTCTGTGTGGTTTTGTCATTTTTATCTTTCAGGATTTTGTGGATAGTTCATTGCTGCTTTATCTTTATTAAGATTACCCTTCCAAATATTTGCAGAGTATGACCTCTGTTCTTATATACTGGCATAGAAACAATTACTGTTTCATGGAATTACACACTTTTGTGTAGTAGTAAATTGTAAGATCTATTAATTATTTTATTGACAAAGTCTCAAATTTATCTCAAAGATGTCTACATTATTTTTATGCATGTAATACCTTCCATAGCATATGTATAACAAGAAAAATCTGACATAGATGGCTGAATACAAGTTCATTATACTGTAATTATAGTGCCAGAGAGTAACAACATATTCCTTTCTGATTAGTTCAGGAACATTAGGTCTTCACTGTTCTCTGTACATGTGACAGTAATGAGCTCATAAACTTATATTTAATAACACATACCTGTATATTAGTAAGCAGACACTTGATATTACTGTCTGTCAAGATTCAGGAGAACAGCCCAGGCTTACTTGTAACACTTGTCTAACTACCACCACCTTGTGGTGAGCATTTTTACATTTTTGACAAGTTCTTGGGAGAAGCAGCAAACTTTTTAAGCTGCCTGGCAAAGCGACACAACTGTTATGGCAAAGGTGGCAGAGAGAGAGAGAGTCACTTGGGCAATTCACAGGGAAGCAGGTATGTGCGGCAAGTTTGTGCCTGTTGCAAAACTGGTATTATTTGGTTAGATGTTTTCATTGATATCTGGAAACCCAAAGAAAAAACATTCTGAGCAACAGTCACACACACAGACATAATGTGTTGGAAAAAAATCTTGTTAAATCTTCAATACAGCAATAAATAAAACAGAGGAGGAAAGATGAGCATCGTGAAGATGCTAAACACTATCTTGGATGCTATGAATTAAAATATGTCCAATATGTGTTAGGCTAGAGCTGGGGTTTAATGTATATAAAGCTGGATGTGTATTTGTGTGTTTTTGTCCAGTATGCAACTCACACCATTTAACCTGTCTCCACACATCTCGCACAGATTCCATATTTGTTCATGCCTTGAACCCAGACAATGCCGGGTACCCTTGCCAGTAGTATAATACAGATCAGAAATAGTAGGTTATGTAGGTGGTGATCAGTTCGTGAAAAGCGTTGAAACCATAAGGGATCTGTCCACAGTAGTTAGTAGGAAATGTGTGATATCTGAAATGTATACCTGTATATAATGCAGCATTGCACTTATACATTTGGTGGAGGGAACTATAACTGCTGTGAATAAGTTGAATGCCAAATTCAGAGACTTCATTCCCTTGTTTCTATTGCAGGATTTTAGAGTTTTCCTTTATGACTTTTTTGTAGGTCAGTGATAACTACAAAGCAATGTATCTGTTGCCAAAACTGAAACGACTCAGTGGGAAAGATATCAGCTCAACAGCCAATCACATTCGTCACGTGAACAGTGAAGAGCTTTCCAAACGGGTGAGTGTTGGATGAGTATTTTTATATTTTCACCATGTTTCAGAGTTAGTAAGTCTAGGGATTTTTCGATGTTTGCCTTGCTATACTGTACCAAATCACCATGTTTAGAACCGTCTGTAAGACAAGAAACTGCGTTGAGCTCAAACAACAGTGAAAAATCTGTATTTTAATAATACAGACTAAATTTATATACATATTGAGCATATCAAACTCTACAAACATTCCAGTGGAAGGTAATGTGTTGTAAAATAGAAAAGCAGGAGCAGGCAAGCAGGGAGGTCAGAGGGAAACAACATATTTCTGTCATGCATTCTATAGCAGAAGACCACATACTGAAATAAAACAAGTTGCTATCTAGTTAAATGGTGACACAATTTGACTTAATAATATCACCTTAATATTTAGTGTACTTTAAAAAATACCAATTTTCACCTTTTAGTGCAGCATTGTGAAAATGGCCATTCTTTACAATTTTGTGTAGCTTTGCAAGAATGTTCATTAGTAAAGATGATTCAGTAGAATTCTTTCGATTAAATCGGGAGTCGTGTGCTTTGAAGACACCAGTAGAAGTTAGAGAGTTGTGCATTTAACCACTGAAGCACTTAACCACTTATGCTGTTTAAATCTGGAAGAAACTACCAAGTTGTGTTGTTAAAGCAAAAGCCTTGGCAGTCTTTAAAAAGTTTTCAGTATGAGATATTGCTGAGATACCTACTGAGCCTAATGAACTGAATGGTTTTCTCTTGTTTGTCAAACCTCTTATGCCCTTGTGTACCTTTTTGTTTGGGAGTACAAAGAGATTCTTCCTTTCCCTTATTTTTGAAGTATCTAGACTAAACCAAGTAGAAGCAATACTACATAACATGAATAGCTGAAGTGGCCCACTCACACCACACATTTAAATGTGTTTTGCCTGCCTTATCTAATTTCCCTCTGCAGGTCACAAAGCTGTTTGAGGCCAACTTCAGATGTCGCCTTCCTGATCCACCATCGGCTGCAGCTGTGAGAAAACTTGAGGCAGAGTTTTTGAAAGAGGCCGAGAAGCAAGTGAAGTATGGACCAAATTCCCTGAGTGACTACACAAAATGGAGGGTAAATTACAAGCATCCCTATAACCTTGGATGAAAAAAGGTTTACTATTATACTGCATTCATTATACTTGCTTCCTTTAGGAACACTCATATATATTTATGCAGTGTAAATTTCTGATCAGTCAGTGGTTCTTATAGTCTAAGGCAAGGTCCTCACAACCTTAATTTGAAACTAATCCAGTCTCTAATTGTTGTAAATGTGAATTTCCCCTTGGGATTAGTAAAGTGTATGTCTGTCTATCTATCTAAAGCATCGCCCTTCTGGACAAATAACCTCAAGGAAATGGCTTCACTTTTTGGATAACTGTCAGGTTCTTGTTTTGTAGGTAAATAAAATAGCTACCGAACTTCTTGCTTCACTTATCACCACAGCAAAGAGTGATGACCACTTCAGCAGAGAGGTAACGGATGAATCTCATTCTAAAGAAGCTGTAAATAACACCAGGTCCAAGGAAGACAGACTAGTTGTAAGTAGTACCAATGTTTCATTTTCTTTATACAGCTTTAAAGTGTAGTATTTTAGAATGTAGCAGGCCATTTGATTGAGTCCTGAAGGTATAGGTGTAAGTTATATTCTTTTTCTACGAGGATATATGAATATATAGTAGTATTTCCCATTATGTGATTTATGTCTTTGTGCCTGTAAAAATAAGGGCCATCTAATAGCTGAAACTCAAAATTAATTCCCAAAGAGCACAAAACAAAAAAAGTACTGGTTTACCCCAAAACACAAGGGCAAAGTGAACAAAGAAACAGCACAAAAAAATAACAAATAAAGTAAGGTCTATACCATTAGCACACCTTTTTATAAAATTCCTTATCTTGTCAGTCAGGTGGCATGGCTTGGCTTTGATATGACCTTCTGTGTCTCTGAGCCCATCTTTAATCATATGTTCTATTGTCCATATTGGCATTCCGGCTACCTACACTGTTGTATCAACAGGAAGTCATTCTATCTAACCTTTAACATATTATAATCTTGTTTGATTCCTCACAGTCCTTCAGGATCATTTGCTCATTCAGGTGCTACTTCGAAAGTCCCCTGGTGCCTACTGCTGGCCCATCTGATATATGTTTTCTGAATGTCAGTGAGGGTTTTCTTCATACTGTCCAATCTCTTCTGGACCATTTCCTTTGAAATATCACATTCTGGTTCCATCTTTCCCCAACAACCTTTTACAACCAAGTGTTTTTTTTAAACACACACAAATAAACATACCATATTTTACTCTTGGTCAAACACTAACCAAATACCCATCACCTTCAGACAGAGGCCAACTCTTTCTTACCCCAGAACCCCCAAAACCCCCAATCACCCCCAACCCATAAACACCCCCCAAACACCAACCTATGTTCAACATACAAGTTCATGGCCAGCTAAATCATAAAAGAGTCTGCCGGGGTGAACATAAATTGTATATCCCATATTCCCTATGTCCTAAATCTCATAATTTCCTCTTGGCACTAAAAAAAATGTATAAACTAAATCAGGTAACATGGTTCTCAAGAAAAACATGTCTTTAACAGTTTTCCCCAATATCCTTTTTCTTTTTGAAGCAATCTCCAGGAAAAAGGAAGGCTTCTAATTGTAATCAGAAGGAGTCTAACAAGAAAATGCGCTCAGACGTTGATGACACACGAACGTCATTATCTCCCAAAAGAATGCCCTCTAAGTCTCAGCGTAGCTCCTCAGATTCCTGCTCCATTGACTCAGTAAAGATTTCTAAGGAAGTGAGTCCATTACATCAGAGTCTAGAAGAAGCCACAGAGATGCAAGAAAACACAAAGGGAAGTAAAGATCAGGGCTCTTCGAATACAGCTGACTCAGACTTATTGCACAGCCCACAAAAGAACAAGCAGGTACTCAAGAATAAGATGTCTGTGGAAAAGGACGTGGGCGGTCTGAAACCACAGAAAAGAAAAGGGAAAGGAACTCCAATGAAAGAGCAAGAGGAAAGTAAGACAGAAGACATTAATGGCACTTGGTGTGAAAATACTAAGGTAAGAGCCAAATGGCAAGAGGTCCAATCCATAATAAAATGAAACAAAACTCAAAATGTCTGCTGAACTCAAGTAGTAAATCCACAATGTTTAAACATAAGGGTACAGCCTTAAACTTGAGATAGTGAGATAAAATACTAACACTTGTGTGAGGCGATGCCAGCTCTGTATGGCATGGTAGTCTAACAGTTGGATAAGAAGTCAGATTTTGGCGTACTGTATTTATCCACCCTACACAAGTTGATTTCAGAATGTGGATATAATTCTTTTGTCTCTCAGGACTCGATCACTTGGGAGCCAATCCATTTCCTGCAGTGCCACAGCAATATGAACAGCCCAAAAGATTTAAAGACACAGCTCTGGGCCTGTGCCTTTGAACCAGTGCTGGACACACCTTCAAAAACAGGTTAGCATTTCTTGGACAAAGAGTAAACTTGAACCACACATCTTTTACCTTTTTGTGTGTTTTAGATACAACAGCCATGACATACAGTATATGACAGGTTGAAGTGCAGGTTTCTTATAACAATACTATTCTTTTGGCAAAATTCTTTAGAATATTTTCACTCTACAGACATTTCAATCCTGCAGTACAAAAGTATATCACTATGTAGAAAAATGTTAACACTACCTGCACTGCTTCTCCTCTTTACTCTTTGACATGTCCGCGTATTAAGCAGTCTTGTACATGAGCAAAACATGTTGATCTCTCAAACAAATAGTATCATGAAAGATTCTGGACGTTTTACAAATGATTCCTTCCAACTAGAACTTATTCCCAGACTATACACAGTAAATTACATATAACATAATAATGTTGCACAATGTGTTACCAAGGGTAAAAAGTGTGTCTGAAACAATTTGGGTGACATGGAAAATCAATGCTTAACACTACATCTCATAGGTCCAGTGTCCTGGGTTCACTGTGTGGAGTTTATACACTTTCTCTGTGGGTATGGGTTTTTCTTTCAGGTGCTTCAGTTGTCCTTCCACATCCCTGAAGACATGCAGGTTATGTTAACAGGAGACTTGACTTTTGCCCCAGTGTGAGTGAGTGTCTTTGTTCATCTGTGTGCTTCGCAATGGACAGGCACCCTGCACAGATAGGTTTCTTGCTTTGTGTCTGATGTTGCTACTTATACTATTCCCCAAATCCAACTCCACTCAACCCCTGAACTTACAGGATTAAGAACGTATGCGTGTTAGAGTGGCGCACTATACTGGTATGGGAAAAATACCAAAAAACCCAAATTTTAAAACGGTAAGGGCACCAGCATTTCAGGATTTCCGGTGCTGGGAGTAAACGTCAGCTTTCCTGTCAAACCCTTGACATTTGCTATTACAGTTGTGGAAAATTGTCTGTTTTATAGACTTCAGAAAATTAAAATATACACTTCAATGCAACTGGAACTTCATGGGACCCAAGTGCCCCCTAAAACTCATTATGCTTAGACATGATCAGGATTTCCCCCCTTTATTTATTTAATGAGATTGGGACTTCACTGGGGACATATTATTGCTTTGATGCAATGGTGATCTAAAGTGGATCCAGGATTTGCTAGTGACAAGATATACTTTATCTTTTACACTGATTAATACCATACAGTACAAAGAAAAAAGCAGGTGTATTACTGAAGAACCAAATGTATAAAGATTTGTTTGTACCTGCTCCTTTAACATCCCCATATGTGTCTTCCCAAAACTAACAAGAGATTTCATTAATTGTTTTTTCTCTTTTCTGTTTAGTATTAAATGGCACATCCTCTCAGACTGTGGCAACATGTGGAGGTGATTCAGTGTGCATTATTGACTGTGAAACAGGAACAGTGTTGAAGAAGTATAAAGTTCCTTCAGAGGTAAAATTGCTGGCATTAATAACTAAATGCAAAAGTTATTGATTGGTAATACTTTGGGTTTTGTTTATTTGAGACTTGTATATTTGGCAAGGTGTTACTGTAAGTCCCTCTGCTGCTTAATGTGTAAGTACAGTAAAGTTCAGATTGTTTGTTTAATAATTCAGTTAAAGATATTTTAAAACATACATACAGTAGGTGAAGAAAACTTGTATTGTAATTGTGAAGTATAACTATAGGGACTTTTCATCCATAGGTATTTTTCCAGCTGCTTACATGTTTTAACTCTCTATAAAGAATCCCCCATTACAGTGCTGTATATGTATGGTTAGAGTATTTACTAACTAAATAATCAAGACTAAAACCTCTATGAGAAATATAAACATCAGAAAAGTTGTAAATGAATGCTAAGAAAAATGAAAAACAAAGTATAATCATAACAATGGATATTGTGATTATCATGTATTCATATAACAGCCCTTAGCTATTTTTATTATAAAATTGAGGTCAAGTTTTTTCTTTTGCCATAGTGTAGTCCTTGCAGTATTTATTGCGCTTTGCATAAAGACTAACTCAAGCTATGTTTCATGTGGAGGTGGAAATGAACTCTAGTAATCAAAGCAAAAACAGAATAGCAGGCACTTTGGATAGAGGTGTTTAGTTGATTTTTCAAATTACTGGTGAAATAGAGCGGCAAACAAAATTGTTAATGACTGATCAACAGCATTACAATAATTAAAACGTTTTTGTAGCTTACAGCTGTGCAAATCTGTTGGCTGCCAGATGTCAGGGTATGTATAGTCTCTGCCAGTTTCTCTTTTATGTTAACTGGGGTACTGCAAGCTTTTCACAAATGGAATCATTTGAGAGAAATAAATCACCTTGTTGTAATGGTATGTCTGTTGGTTTGAAATTTTAAAAAACTCTGTACAACTAGAATGTTTATATGCATTCTTTGAGTGACAGCACATAATCCGTGGAAACTGCTTATCTTCAACCCCACCAACTTTTTTCACTCCTGTTTTATGTTTAAATCTTGTTTGGAAACAGATGTGAGAATGACTTACATTTTAGCTTAACCTCTTAACAGTCTAGAATACATCTAGTTTAAGTCAGATTTTTGGGAGTCTGGAATAACCTCTTTCATCCCGAGTTTAAAAATTATTTGATGAGTTACTGAGATAGACTAAGCAGTCAGATAAGTAAGCAAGTCAAATGGACTGTAATTCATTTGGAAAGATAAAGAATGCGTACCATGGGCAGATTGTTATTGATGAATTAAATTTGTTACTCTTATTTTTATTTACTATGTTATATATACATTTTTCACTTACATCATTATAGTTGATTTGTTTGAAAGATGTAGCAGTACACCCACAGCAGTCTGGTTTTGTAATTCCATGTTAGTTATGATACTTTTGGTATTTTTCTGATATCTGTCATTACTCTCAATTTTGTAGGGATTCTTCACAGTTGCGTGGACGACTTTGACAATGGTGACCAAAAATGGAAAGCGTCGTCTTCTCAATGTACTGGCTGCAGCAGGGACAAGAGGCATTGTTAAGCTCATCCATCCCAGGGCCAATTTGGCATATGGGGAGTTCAAAGCCAGCAAAAAACCTGTGTCAGCATTGGTCTTCAGTCCTGTCCAGGAGGCATTCCTTTTCAGTGAGACCCTTATTTTGACTTAAGCAAAAAAATAGATGTACACAGTAATATTATGAAGCTGATTATTCCAAAAAAAGGAAATAGCAGTTCACTGTCTACATCCCGTGTTTATCACAGTCTGCTTCATATATCAACAGTTACCTCCAATTTGAGGTTTTACAAAGTTTTTAATTCCAAAAATAGATTACAGATGACATATCCCATCAGTGCATCTATCCACCATTTATTAAACCCACTTAGTCTAATTAAGGAACATAAAGACAGGAGTTAAGTTTGGCAGCAGTGGGTACAAGACAGGTAACAAACCTTGGATGTGGGCCCAAACTGTCAAAGATTGCACACATACAGCAATACTTATTCATATGGGGCAAGTTTATAGATGCCAGTTAACCTGCATTTTCTTTGGGATAGAGAAATAAAACTTTTATCGACAAAAAACCCCCACAGCCAAATTGTTTTTTTAAATTAAGTACTCATTGTTGCTAATACAGTCAGAATAAAACAATATGTACAAATTGTAAATGTTTTTAATAGAATGGAGAAGTCTTTATTTTTTCAATTTACTTTTAATTTATCTGCACTCAACTTAGAGCAATTTACTTAACCAATACAGCACCACAGTAAATAGTGTTTTACAGGTTTAAGTAAATGTGTACAAAGAAAGCCCAAGAAACAACTGATCATGGCCTCATGTTTCACATATACACATTTAGGTAGTCATATGTACATGTTCTGCAAAAAGCAATAAAAGAAAGGCACTCTACCACATATAATCATGTGTCATGAGATGATGCCTAGCCAGTTAACCATAGTAGTTTATTAATTGTGAGCTATTAAAGTAATGTATTCATGTTTCTGACTGAAAGTAAGATGTAAAAATGTTTTGAAAACAATTTTTTAAACCTGTTTGCTCCATTTCAGAGTCATGGGGGTTAGAGCCTGTCCTGTACAGCTTAAGGCGCAGTACAAGAACCGACCATGGATGAGGTAACCGTCCACTGCAGGGCCTTCCCAAGCACACACTACACTCAAATGAATACAAGTTTTAAGAGTCATCTAAAAAAAAAAAAAACACCTGCCTAGGTATTACTGGGTACAAGACAGGGTCCTGGACTGAATGGCGATCCATAACAGGGCATACAATGACCGATTTTGGTCACCAGATAGCCTGATTACATATCACTGAAATATGTGAGGAATCTGAAATATGCAAACAAAAAATGTACTTGGAGAACTTCCAGACATCACACAGTTTCTAAGCTAGGAGTCAAACTCAGGTCCCTTAAGCTATAAGGCAGAGACACAAACAACTTTACAATCTTATAAAGTTTACTTTTTCTAAACTACAAATTGATAGACTCTGTCAAGTAAAAATTAAATGAATCTAGTTGTTAGGCTGGGAGCCAGTCTATCGAGTCTAAAATTACAAAGAACTATGAAGCATCACAGAGTGGGATGCCATAACACAGATACATCCATACTCATTCAACATTAGGCTACTTTATATACATTAGCTCGCCATATACATACTCAGCTACCATGTGGCATATTATAAATGCATGAAGTGCAGGAGCTCTTGATTGATGTTTCCCACATTCAGATATCCTGGCTGAATGGTGGCTGAAACAGACTGTGACATCAATTTGCTTCTTCACTGTTCTCATCAAGTACAAAGCTAAATACGTTGTTAGTAGTAAGTCCATCTATCCATGTATTTACTGAACCCATATAAATCATGATTATTTAACAAAAACAATATACATCCCTGCTCTGATGCATCATAAAGTGCAAATTCCTGCTTGTGGACCCTTACCTTGCTTATACTAGGATTTTGCTCCCTGTGATGTTTATTTGACTAGTATAAGATTATCACCGTTTACCCTGTGACCTTTACTTGGGTAATACAGGGGTATAAGTGCCCGATAGTAACATTTAAGTTTTCCAAGTGTTTGACACTCACATGATTCGTGTTAATATCAAAAAATATCCTGTTTGTTGCAGGGCTGAGAAAGGATAGTTAATTAATCTTTTTTTCCATTCCTTTTCTCTTTTGCCAGGTTGTGAATGGTCTGACTCAAAGTCACAGCCACACATTAGATCTAATCATTACTTACAGAATTGAGATTCAAAATTTAAATATTATGCCTACTTCATTAAGTTTAATTAGGTGTTGCCCTTACCAGTAAACTCACAGATTAAAACAAGAACAATGTGACATCTAGATTGTAATGTGTAGATATTTTGAGACACTCAAGCATAATTGTGGAAAACAATTTGGATCAGCTAACATCAAATTATAATTTGGCTTTGAAAGAGACTTTATTTGTCACCAATACATTTCCCATCAAGCACCAACCAAAATCAACACAAGAATATAACAATTTCACAATTTTTTCTTCCTTCAAGTGAGTGTCACCCACTGCCTCCTGACTCTTTTAAACAGGACCCGGGAATGCTTCCACTGTCACAGCAGTGGTCATCTGGAGTACTTCCAGGTGGTACTGAAGTCAGGACATTCCTCTGCCAGCAGTGCCCTCATGAGGTACACAAGGACCCTAAGAGGGCTGCTGTCCTGCACTACAACTCCCATGGAACCCTGTGGGACTCCTAACTGGGACCAGCCTAGAGAAACACTAAAACCTATCATGTTGGGGAATGAACTGCCTCTGACGTTCATGTTTGCCCAATCCATCCATTGTCCTTCTAATCCGACTAAGATAAGGATTGCTAACAATCCATGCCGGGTTGCAGCTCCACTTGTGATGTGAGTCCCTTCATTCAGGCATTTATAATAGATATCTTCTCTACTATGTTTTTACCAGCTGCAACATATGAAAAGAAGATCATACTATGGGACATTGGTGGCCTTGGTGAAGAATATGACTTCAGAGTCAGGTAATTAATCATGTTAGAAATAACAACTGAAAGTTATTTAGACTGGATTAAATAACTGAGTGACCTAAAGGCTCCACTAATACTTTTATAAGATCCAATGGAACTGTTCATGGGTGTCCAAATAGTAAACACTGTTGCCTCACAGCTCTAATTGCTTAGATTTGATTCCCAGGCTGGTTACTGTCTCTATGGAGTTTAGTTATCTTTGCATCCATATGAGTTTTATCTAGTGGTCTATGGTTTGTTCCCATATACTAATAGCACACATGTTACATTAGTTGGTAAGTCTGTTAACTGTCCCAGTTGACCCAGTACACCCAGTGATATAGGCATAGTTTCCAGCCCCCATAAGTGAATTAAATGAATACAAAGTCAGGCAGTGGCCTTAGAAAGTTAAGCTCCATCAATACAAATAAATACATTAATACTGATTTCCTATAGGATATGTAAACCTGAATTCAGAGATAACAAGCTTTCATTCCAGGAAGCTTGTGGGTAGCTACTGTAAAACTGGAAAACATTTTATTATAATTTAGTTGAATTTTTTTTCTCCACTCGCTCCAGTAAGTTAGGATTTCAAGATTGTACTAATGGTAGTTAGGTTGCCATTATTTTATTGTTGACATGGGCATTTTCTTTCTTTATATGCTTCATTGTCTTCTGTGCTAGATTCTTAGTAATGTTTTAGTAACTAATGTTCAGTAGCACTACTAATACACAACTCTTGATTCTGTTTTTATTAGCTACATTTATTCTTTTACCAGTATTGTTCTTTTTATCTGTACAAATTCAGCAAGCTACTCACCCTTGAAACCAAATCCATTCCACTACATGTGAAACTAGTGCCTTCACAACCTGAACATCTCCTTTTGGCTGCCTGTGAAGAAGGAATGTTTGTTTTTGACATTGATCTGAACAAAAACAAATCCAAAAGGTATGCGTATTTCATGCACAGGACTCTGTCAGTGCAGTAATCTGTTATTAACCATGAAAACATTACACTATTTTTACTCTGTCCTGTTTACTATAGTGAAATAGGTTTATATCTCTTATTCTGTTCCATAACCAATAAGGTTATTGCATACAGTATTTTATAATTAAAACTAAATAAAATGTTCACTTATCGTAATGTACTCCTGAAAATAAATGATGGTACCTGGTGACATGGGACCTAATCCCACTCTTTTCTGTTGTTTCGGTGAGCAGTAAAAAAATAAGGAGTTAATTGACCTGTGTGTCTTATTGACTGCATTCTCCATTTTATGCAGGCCTGCTGAGTGGGAAGTGCTGTTCCCTGTATATAACCAAGAAGATGAGGATGGGTACAATGACTTTCGGCTCATTGATGGGTTATCTTTTCTTAGTGACAATATAGTTGGTATGTTTGTTTGATAAGCAAAAAGTTATTCCATGGTACAGTAGACAGTTTTTTTTAACTGGTGAATTGTTTAAAATAGTTAGTGGTTTTCATATCTGAGCCTATACATGAGGAGATAGAAGAGCACAGACTCAACCCTACTTCTTAGCAACTACAAAATCCTGAAACGCTTCTAACACTAAATATTTACCTTCTACATGGTGACATTTTTATATGAATTGTAAGAAATAATTTTTAGAACACAACCTATTACATTTGTGACAAATAAGTGAGTAGATACTTCCAGATCCATTTCAATCCACCTTGGATTGCTTTTGATGTTAAGTATTATTTATCTCCTTTGGAGCTTTCAGGTTACTCTGGAGCAGAAGCCCCATTTTATTCAGATAGTGATGTTGTGACCATATAAGACACCACCTGTTGCATTAATTGCTGGTATCTCCTACAGATGTTGAATGAACATTTTACCCTTAACCACATGCACTATTTATTGACTAAAATACTGTTTTTTTCAGGTATTAGGACAGATAAAAAAGTGATAAGGACACCTTTAATTTGCATGCATTGTACTGATCTAACACACTCTTGAGTTTCCAATAGGACAAAGTATTTAAGCATTTGGGTAGTAGTACTAAAAATAGATCTTCCCATACACTTCACTTGAAACACTTTTGGGTGTATATATCTTAAAGAAATAGCACTTTTTTAAGATAGACTTTCTAATGCTAAAAGTAAAGTACCTGACAAGAGACTGTAATTTTATTGCTAATTTCATCTGTCAGGATCAGAGGAGGTTTACAGGTTTATTTTTGTCTTAGAATGATCTTAGCTAAAATATTAACCTTATTGTCTCTTAAGTGTCCAAGAGTGCCAAGCAAGGATCCATCTACTTATGGAGCTGGAAGCAGACATTAGCTGCACAGCAGGAAACAAAAAATAAAAAGCTGGAAGCTGTGATCCTAGCAGAGTTGCAGTGGTGTGACACAGACATCACACATTTGTCTCTTGGCACCTGCCCAGGTTAGTGCATCAACATAAAGTCTGTTTTCAGGCGTTTTATAGGTTTAGAAAAAACATTTATAAAAATGTAGTATTTGACTCTTTTACCCTTTAAGCATCAGCCATTGGAAATCAAGGAGCTGGATAATCTAAAGATGGTAAGCCAATACTGGTAACATGGTCCCAAATATACTTAAGAAAAGACAAAAAGATACAATTTAAAAACTGAAAGACCATTCTTATGAGACTCGATGCCAACAGTTATCAGCAAAACATCAAATGCACTGCAACTACAATGAAAGAAAATTACAATTACCATAAAAAATATTTTACCCAAGTTAAGATTGCTGCAAATTAACAGATTTGCTGTTAAGAAAATTACTTCAATCAATATTTCAAATAGCTTCTTTTATAATGAACGTAAACAAACGTAAAATAAGCAATTGCCATATAATTTAAATGATATGTTTGCATGTTAGTTGTCATTGCCTTGAGGTAGTTAGCATTGTTGACTCTTAGTTAATGGATGCAGTTCCCCACATGAACACTCTCTGTATGGAGCTGGTACATTCTGCTATTCTTTGGAGTTTCTTTCTTTATTCCAGTTTCCTTTCACATCGAAGATGACTTGTGTTTTTTATTAAGTAAAATGGATTTGTACAGTACATTTGAATGCATTCTTGTTCATCTTGGCACCTAAAAATGGAAACTGTGGCAAGTGGATTAAATGTGCAAGAAGGAATTTCACTGTATTCTGCACACGTGAGACAGTACTACTACAACTACATGCAAAAGAAAAACATTTGAGATTATTTGGCATCAGTAAAATTGCCTAGTGTGAATAAGTACCTGTGTGCGCCATGTGATCGACTGACATTCTCTCTTGCTTCCTATGCTTCAGGGATATGCTTCAGCTCAGAGACCCTGCACGGGGCCAAGCAGATTAAGAAAATTAATGCATGAATGTTTTTCCTTTTATTGCCTCTCATATAACCACACTGAACTCAGAGCTTAATACTTTTTTGTGATTGCTAACAAGACAGTGTAAATCTGATTAAATAAATTTAAGATTGCTAAGGTTACCTTGTGAAACTGACGCTATCTTAAGCATCACAATATTTGTCCTGTTTATTTAAATTAACCACTACATAAACATATTAAATCCATAAAAAATAAACCCTTATTGATCTTACCTTTGAGATTTTATTTTTCATTCTTAATTGTACATTGCATCTAATGATGTGTTGAAGCTTGTAATTTTAAATAAAAATTCAAACATTGGAATGATCTCTGTAGCTAAAGATTAAATTCATAAATATTTCTGTAAGATTATAACAAACCTTAATTAATTTCATTAATTAATTCAAATGCACATCTGTAAAAAAAATATCTGTTATTTAAGCTTTTCTATTATACTCCTGGCGATTTGAATGCCTGTATTTTGAAGTTAGTAAAAGATGCATCACCATGCATTTTCAAAGGCACAACATTTTGGCTATGTAGCCTTCATCATGTGTTTGACTGAAGAGGAGGCATAGTGGATCGCAACAAGTTAAATCCAAAGGAGTTAGTGTAGAGCTGCATTAGAAGGATTCTACACAGATTTAACTTGCTGTGATCATTTATGCCTTCTTAATGAAAAAAAAATAATATTAGTAATAAACGTATGAATAAATATTGATAAATATTTAATTCATACCGGAGTCAATTTCAGCTACTCATCGTTTTTTTTTATATCCCATTTCTGCTGTCTGGGTTCTCCCGAGTTTCTTTTTGAATAAGATAATTTTACATCAGAATTGTCCACAAGTTATGCTCATCTACCACTATTGGTAATGCAGTCCTAATAATGTAATCCTAAATAAATGTTCAAAATTTCCCTAAATCATACTCATTCATTAAGTTATCTTCACAGAATTTATTAGAACTGATTGGTCAAAGTAAGCTTTCATTCATGATGTGGATTAACTCAAGAATGTGATGATCGTCACTTCAAAGTAGCAGTGCAAAAAGTTTTTGATATCTGTTACCCTTTTTATATATAATGATTATAAAATATAGTGCATATAATGATTATTAAATTTTATTGGGGAGATCACATTGAACTCAGAGCTATACAATCACTCATAAAGTGATAAACAAATATATTAAAAGATTTTAAAGGACAAGACAGTTTTAACATTAAAAATGGCACTATCTAAATGCACAAAAAAGCAAATTCATAGACTCTAAGGGTAGTTAGCAACCCTAAGGACATTTCCACATTATAAATCCAAGTCTTTAATGAAGAAATCATCATTTCATAATGTCTGATGACACATGATATTTAATAATTGTTTTTCAACACTAAATGCCATTAAGAGGAAGGTTTGGTTAAACAGATAATCATTATTGCATCATTGATAATTTTCTAGTACTAATTTTCTATGGCATTCAATGCAACCATCAGGCAAACATGGTAAGTAGAGAAAAGAATTATCTTTGTATTGAAAATAAAAGTAATGTCTGCATAGACAAAAATTAAATGTTTCTGTGATTAGAATATTAACGAGTCTTTGTTTAAACTATTTCAATACCGTGTATCGGAATGCTACATCTTGAACACTTTTGTTAAAGGCCCAACAGAATAACATTTAACGTTAGTTTTGAAATGCCATTTATTCTAAGTCACAGTACAGTTTCAGAGAAGCAAAAATGCATTTATTTTAGAAAAAATACATTATTACAAGTGAAATATAAAAAGCTATGCTTGACTTGTTTATAGACCCGGATTGTTGGTCTGCTTCCCTCCATTGTGTGCTCTTTTATTATAGATGCTCATTCTGGGGATGTGGGGAAAGCTTGTTATTAAGGAATGATACTTTCTACCTTTTGTATCAAAATCTAATTTAAAATTGCTTCATTCCTGCATCCAGTAAAAAAACCCAAACTTTAAGACTGGATTTCTGTAACCTATTTTAATCTGCCTTCAGCCTATAGTTAGGCCAATATTTTACTAAACTTTGCACTGACAGGTAATCTGTATTTTATAGACAAAGACTATGTGGCTTGTGGAGATGATAAGGGAGCTGTGTGGACATATGATTTGGAACTCTTTTTGCAGACCAGAGCCAAGGCCACCAAGAAGATTGCCCCATCACAGGTACACATGCTATTGTCTTCTGCCCTTGTCCATAAATTTTTATTTCGTGTCTATGAAATTGAAATGTGTTATTTGTTTACCATATACTGTATACTAAATGATGACATATCTAACAGAAGAGAGACAAAATCTTTTCTAGCTGTGGACAGGTTCTCTTCTCACAAACAGAACCATGTCATTCAAGGCCTGAGTAAGCAACATGCATATCTTTGCAAATTTTCTGCAAACAAATGCTCCTTATTTACTATGGGAGCTTTTAGTCTTAAGACTTGTTTCGATGCAACTAAGCATTTGTGCATTGTTGTCAGTATTGTGCAGGTGAGTACATACTTCCTAAAAAATGGTTGTTTTATCTTGAATCTAGTGCTAGCTTGAAACACCCATATATGCCACAAAATAGGCAGTAGAACTCAAAACATGTAACATTAAAGAACTTATTTTAGATTTTAATGCTAATTTAACATCTTGGTACAGCCAGTTGTGAAGACACAATGTCAACATCATCAAACTAGAATCTATGCACAGCACAAATAAGGCCAGTTTCTAGCTGTCATTGGATTTTTTTTAGTTCTTCAGATGTGCCCAGGTGACTTAGTTCTGAGTAATAGCCCAAAGTCTTGATGTTGTAACGACTTCCAAGAACATGGCACTTGGGTGTTAAACCTCTGAAGACCCAATAGATAGCAGCAACAGAGCATAGTGCCTTTCCCTTTAACCATTTTATTCAAGTATTATTTACAGTATCTGCCCAACGAGTGATACAACTGCAAAACATGTTTCTTTTTCTCACTGCAATCAAGCATTTCTAGTCTGGCAGCTTTTTTTTCACTATAGTTCCTCTAGATGGTTACATTTTAAAAATACCTTTGTAATTCATATTGTCACTCATGTCTTAAGTACAAATTAAAATACAGTTATATGTCAGCGTAAATGCAAGGTAAATCTACTCTATAATAATAATAATAATAAATTTTATTTATATAGCGCCTTTCCCATGCTCAAGGCACTTCACAGAGTTTAAGAAAGAATGGCAGGGTATATAGTATATAGCATTGTACTAAACCAGATAAATAAGTAAAGGAAGAGTATGAAAATACTTTCAGATAAAATGCCTAACAGACAACATAATTGATGGTTTAGCACACACACATACAGGTTACATGAGCATCTTGACATAGAGGTAAACTGGAAGAAGGGTAATAAAGTCAGGTAGAGCTAAAAGCCTTCCTGAACAGATGAGTTTTGAGTTGTTTTTTAAAAGAATTCATGTAGTAAGCTGACCTGATTAATTTCGGTAGGTCATTCTAGAGTCTGGGTACTATACAGCTGAAGGCCCTGTCACCTATGGAGTGTAGATTAGTGTGGGGCACAAGATTGCCATAATCAGAGTAACTTAGTGGGCGGCCAGGCACATAGTGATGGAGAAGATCACTGGTGTAGTTTGGTACAAGGTTGTTTAAAGCTTTGTAGGTTATTAGTAGAATTTTATATTCGATTCTGTAAGACACAGGGAGCCAGTGAAGGCGGAGCAGGATGGGTGTTATGTGCTCGCTGCTGCCGGTTTGAGTAAGGACTCTTGCAGCCGAGTTTTGAATAAGCTGGAGCTGTTATATAAGATTAGAAGGGGCACCTGCCAGTAGGGAATTACAATAATCGATGCAGGATGTGATAAAAGCATGGACAAGTTTCTCAGTGTTAGAAAAGGAGAGGAAGGAGAGAACACGGGATATGTTACGGAGGTGAAAGTAAGAAAGTTTCTTAATGTGATTTATGTGGGTGGAATAAGAAAGGGAGGAATCAAAAATGACACCAAGATTCTTTACAGTAGAGGCAGGTCTGATGAGATCACCGCCAAGATGGACTGGGAAGGAGCTTATTTTATTAAGTTGCACTTTAGTCCCAATTTGCAGGAGTTCAGTTTTGTTGCAATTTAATTTTAAAGAGTTCTGCTCCATCTAGGTATTAATTTCACTGAGGCAGGTTGTGAGTTGCAGTAGCGTAGATGAGCGGTGATAGCAAAGCAGCAGAAAGCATAGCAGGAGGAGGTAGCAGGATTTGGAGGTTCCATCATACAGCCATAGACAGTAACACTGGATATTACAGGTGTAATCACCCCAGAGCCACAAGCCAGGTGGGTATGAACATCAGATCAGTTCTTAGTCATAGAGCACAGTAAAATGAATCAGGAGCAGAACAGCGTAGCAAATATAATCAAGGAGACAGATCATCCAAGGCTTCTAGATCGCCAGGTACAAAGAAATGTTCATAGGTCTCGTCCCGTGATCCACAGATTCAGTTGTTCCCAGTCAAAGTAAAGTCCATAAAATCTGTAAAAATTAAACCAAATCCATACAATTCGAGTCAGCTGCATCCATGAACTATACGTACAATAAAGAAAATAAAACAAGCGTAAGAAAGTGTAAGAATAAGGCTAATTTTGCGAAAAGTGCTGTTAACAGGGTGGAGCGGCAACAACATGCGTGCGCCAGCGTCCTCTCCCTGAAGTGAACTGTGGTCTATGTATGAAATATACATTTTCTATATAATTTGAATGACCAGTTAAGGCATACATCACAAAAATATACTGGTTAATGATTATATTTGCTGTACATTTCACCTCCTAATGATAAATACCTATATATTCTAAATTTAAAGAAAGCCAACCTAAATTCAAACATATGTTCTGCTTCATTCAAATAGTAAAAAAGTAAAAAATCAAATATTTGAGCACTGAGAAAGAAATGAAATGGTTGGGAAACTGAGTGAAGAACCGCTTTGTTAAACATTGCTGGTTAATTCAGTATCAGTGCAAAAGTATACTGACAATTGTGACAGATGCATAGAAGGAGAATTTAAGAATAATTGTTCTCTTCATGTAAGCCTGTGCAGCCATTTCATAGACAGTGAGATGTAGACAAACTATCATTGTTTACTTGGTTTTAAAGAAAAAAAAAACTTTTCCAAAAATGAGGATTTTCAGGACATTAAAAGCAGTGGGGGGTATGTGGAATATTATTTATTTAGTTGCAGTATCTCAAGGAACAGGAAGATGGCAGCAGATATTTTTGAACTTTTTAGTATTTTTGCTTTTCTGTCACTACAGGAAGCAGACACAAAGGGTTGCATCAACCCAGAATAAAATGCCAAGAAATATCAAAATAGTATGCTTAATTCCTCACAAAACACACAAGGAAATGATGAGTAGAGGGAGATCTAAAGTTTAGCAAACGATCAGACAAAAGCAAAACAACTGCAGCTGTGCAGTGAGCTTTAGTAGACAGACTATTGCGTTGTATACCAGGTTGATTGGCTTTCAGTTTTCTGCCCGCCAAAACGCTACAAAGTGTTTATCTCTTTAGTGTTTCCCCTCTGATATATGTAAGCTTCACTCAAAACACCTCTGAATTTATTTCAGACAGTGTTTTACTGGCAGAAAGTAGTGCCTTGCCTCCAATCGGAAATACTTCCAGAACAAGTTTTGAAGTGACCAGGTCAGGGGACTGTATTATCTGGTGACCTGAAACTATTATACCCCTGGGTCCTTCTTGATCAAAAAGAACGGGGCCACTTAAACAGCATTTAGACTGACATCTTCCTTCGGTAGCAGCATTATCTTCTCTTCTCCCTGTCTGGTTTCCCTGTTCATCTACATATGCCCTTAGTTTATCTGTCAAAAAAGTCAGGCACTTCCACACTGCATACCAAATGCATTCTAGTGTCTATGGTGAACTCCACAGATTTTCTTCGAGAACTTCTTTACTTTTAATATATTTTTTTAATATTCTGCTCTCATTTTACATTAGAATCTAGATTTAGATCTAGATTAGAATCTGAATGTAAAAAAGCATTAGTTATATGCTTTCAATATTCCCTTTCCTCCTTTTCACATAAGCATAAGGAAATGTAAGTATTATTTTAAAAAAATGTGAAAAAGAAGGCTTAAAGTAATATTTGTGTACCTGTATAACTGTACTGTAATAATAAATATCTTACATACACAATATGTAAACACATCTAGTAACTGTATTTCTGTTGTTTATCCTCCCTGGGCATGTGTACTTTGAAGGAAGGTGGTTGAGGACCTCTTGAATTGTTATTGTGGGTCTCCCCCCTCTCTCTCTGTACAACAGTTAGGTATTTCAAGCTGATTGCTACTAAAATCTACAATACCTATCATTTGAAATCCTTCATATCTTGTCAAGTGTTTAAGACAATAGGTAAAAAGATATGTTGTGATATACAGTATAATAATGTTGATATCCTTGTTTGGTAGTGTCATAACTTTAATATATAGAAGCATGTAAATATATATTGTAAGGGACAGCCAGCAGCATATCCCGGCAGGCACACCCAAGTACTGGAAGGATGGGGGAAGGCAGCTTATCAAAGACACTGCCTCCCCCCAAGACGATAGATGGCAGCTTCCCTGGACTGCAGATGCCCGCAGGGCACTATGGGACTTGGAGTTTGGCAGCACAGCCCTGCTGGGTACCGTAGGTGCCGCCAGGGGATGCTTTGGGAAGTTGGTAGGAAAACAAATTCTCACCTAGCCCGGAAGGACTAATGGTCTATAACAACAGAAGCCCCAAAGTACTTCCAGGCTGATTAAAACCTAAATTCTCCAGCTGACCCGGGTCAAGGACTTGCTGGGAGGTGTGGAGGAGAATATTGTATTGAATAATTGTTGGTTTATTGGTGTATGGTGGCTGTAGTGCTTAAAGGGCACTTTGAAGAAGAAAAAATAAGTAAAAGATCTTCTTTGTGCTTTTACCCTGTGTCCGCGTATCTGACTGTTGGGTTTAACTGGGCGACAGCGACCCCTGGTGTTCACAATATAAAATATAGAAGAGAATGGTAAAATACATAACTAGAAATACCATGTTTTTATTTTCTGAAGCAGAATGCCATAAGGATGCACCAGCATATAAACTGGAGTATAACATGACGAAAAAAAATTAGGATTGCAAGCACAGACACGATTCTCTCTTTCTTCCTCCAGGGGAGTGTTGTCCACCTCCTCTCCAGACTCACCCGTACTGAAACAAAGTTGCTGCCTTTATCTCTTCCCCGGGAGTACTTCTAGTATCAAGATACTGTCCGTCGGAAGCACTTCTGGGTTAGGTGGAAGTCCTTTAAAGTAGGGACCATTAGTCCCTTCAACACCCACCGGTGGCACCAATGGAACCCAACATGTTGTTCCATGGGACTACACTTCCCAACATGCCCAGCAGGTATCTGTACCATAACATAAGGATGCTGCCACCTACCGTTTCGGGGGGTAAATAACCCAAGTAATTTGTGTTCTCCTATCCTTCCTTTGTACTGGCATCCTGGCCAGTTAAAGATCATCTGTCAAGTCCTTCAGGGGGGCCAGCTTATCCATTCCTGTCCAACTCCTGGCTGTGGCAGTGACCACCCTGCCTATTTGGTGGGCTGGCCTCCCTTCCAGGTAAGGAATGTTGAACCAACCAGTCCAGGCCTGCCATCATTTAAAATAAAGATTTGAAATTTATTTTGCACACCCATACCAGAGTGTAGATTATATACAGTAGTATATACAGATAAGCTTAGCATGTGGTTCAGTGGTTTATTCTACTACATTAAGCTACAGGAATTTGGGTTAAATTCCTGACCATTGCACTTCATTATTTGGTCTTTGCTCATTTTGACTAATATTTTGTGGGATTTCTTCCACGTTTGTCCAGCATTTCATATTTCTGAAATTTCATCTCAGCAGGTATTGGATTCACAATGTACTCACTGAGCTCTAACTCACTCTGCAGCTCTAAACTCAAAGCACTTTGACTATAAAGCAGCTTTTGAATTGGCTTATTGAGTCATTACCAGCAAGCCATGGAATCATTTACAGGTGTATTACACCATTGCTGTCCTATAAAAATGTTGGTAAGCTTCAATGGAATAAATAATTAATTGCCAACTGAGCAGGTACCTAGTATTAAACAATAAGCAATCAAATATAAAAAAAGAAAAATGAATCAAAGAATTTGCAAACCCAAATAATGCATTAAGTGAAAAATCAATGTAAAAGCATTCAAGGAAGAAAGAGCATTGTCCATCCATCCATTATCCAACCCGCTATATCTTAACTACAGGGTCACGGGGGTCTGCTGGATCCAGTCCCAGCCAACACAGGGCAGAAGGCAGGAAACAAACCCCAGGCAGGGCGCCAGCCCACCGCCGTACAAGAGCATTGTTTTTATTATACTACAGCTAAACCAGAAAACGATAAATGTGTATTACGGTGTCTATGTATTGCTTCTGCTGTGTTCTTTAACTTTTCCTTTTTCTTTTCTTTTTAGTTTGCATTCATTTTTATTTGTATTCCTTTTCTTCTTCTTCGTGTAATTGAGTATATGTTGACTATTGGGCACCATAATAGTATTAGCAATAGCCCTGAAAAGGGGGAGATTCCCTTAAAATGTGTTTACTTTCTCCAGGACTACCGTATATTTCTGTATGTATTAGAGTGCATCCGGAAAGTATTCACAGCGCATCACTTTTTCCACATTTTGTTATGTTACAGCCTTATTCCAAAATGGATTAAATTAATTTTTTTCCCCTCAGAATTCTACACACAACACCCCATAATGACAATGTGAAAAAAAGTTTACTTGAGGTTTTTGCCAATTTATTAAAAATAAAAAACTGAGAACCCACATGTACATAAGTATTCACAGCCTTTGCACCTTTGGCAGCAATTAAAGCCTCAAGTCTTTTTGAATATGATGCCACAAGCTTGGCACACCTGTCCTTGGCCAGTTTCGCCCATTCCTCTTTGCAGCACCTCTCAATCTCCATCAGGTTGGATGGGAAGTGTCGGTGCACAGCCATTTTAAGATCTCTCCAGAGATGTTCAATCGGACTCAAGTCTGGGCTCTGGCTGGGCCACTCAAGGACATTCACAGAGTTGAACTGAAGCCACTCCTTTGATATCTTGGCTGTGTGCTTAGGGTCGTTGTCCTGCTGAAAGATGAACCGTCACCCCAGTCTGAGGTCAAGAGCGCTCTGGAGCAGGTTTTCATCCAGGATGTCTCTGTACATTGCTGCAGTCATCTTTCCCTTTATCCTGACTAGTCTTCCAGTTCCTGCCACTGAAAAACATCCCCACAGCATGATGCTGCCACCACCATGCTTCACTGTAGGGATGGTATTGGCCTGGTGATGAGCGGTGCCTGGTTTCCACCAAACGTGACGCCTGGCATTCACACCATAGAGTTCAATCTTTGTCTCATCAGACCAGAGATGATGGTCTGAGAGTCCTTCAGGTGCCTTTTGGCAAACTCCAGGCGGGCTGCCATGTGCCTTTTACTAAGCAGTGGCTTCCGTCTGGCCATTCTACCATACAGGCCTGATGGTGGATTGCTTCAGAGATGGTTGTCCTTCTGGAAGGTTATCCTCTCTCCACAGAAGACCTCTGGAGCTCTGACAGAGTGAACATCGGGTTCTTGGTCACCTCCCTGACTAAGGCCCTTCTCCCTCGATCGCTCAGTTTAGATGGCTGGCCAGCTCTACAAAGAGTCCTGGTGGTTTCGAACTTCTTCCACTTACGGATGATGGAGGCCACTGTGTTCATTGGGACCTTCAAAGCAGCAGAAATTTTTCTGTAACCTTCCCCAGATTTGTGCCTCGAGACAATCCTGTCTCGGCGGTCTACAAACAATTCCTTTGACTTCATGCTTGGTTTGTGCTCTGACATGAACTGTCAACTGTGGGACCTTATATAGACAGGTGTGTGCCTTTCCAAATCATGTCCAATCAACTGAATTTACCACAGGTGGACTCCAATTAAGCTGCAGAAACATCTCAAGGATGATCTGGGGAAACAGGAATACTTTCCGGATGCACTGTATATGTGTTAATTTTGTAAATTTCAATATACATTCCTATCAAAATAATATTTTTTATATTTAAATAAAGTACTTTTTCCATGATGTATAGTAAGTGTAATTTGATTATAATTATGAACCCATTATCTCAATAACTTTTCAGTGTTTGTTGAATGGACATTTTTTTTTCTTTTTTCCCCTTTATATATACACTTCACATTCAGAAGTTTGGAATCACTCACTCAGAAATTTTAATGATTTTGTTAGAAACTGATACTTTTTAAAAAACAAGATACCATTAAACTGATGTTTGATGTTGATTAAATTAATGTTGCAAGTGGTTATCACTGCTTGAAATAGCTGATTTATAATTTTATTATTCACATATGACTGCAAAGCCTCATTTTCAGCTGCTGTTACTCCCATGTCTTAATGATAAACTCTCATAGCTCATTCTTAATTAATCATGTGTAAGGGCTAATTGGTTATTAGCACTTTAGCAACGTCAGAACAGCTGAAACATGTTGTTCAATTCAGTAGTGCAAGTAAATTATCTTTCTTTAGGTTGCAAGGTAATGGCATTCTTACGGTTCAATTATGGGTTTAACATCGGCAAAAATTAAACTGCTTTCTCAAGAAACACATTAGTTGATTGTTTTGTGAAAGGAAGGGTATTACGTGTTTTTATGGAATTTTTTTCAATTATTGTATTATTTGGGAATGTGGGTGGTTTGTTCCATTTTCTTTTTGTTCATTTGATTGCTTTTTGTTTAACAACTGGTAATTAATCATGTATAGGCGACTAGACCCAGGTCTGCAGAGCCATGAGTAGCAAACACTTAACTACTCCTACAGTTGCCTGATGCTGTAATCTTTTCATTTTCTAAAGCATAGATTAGATATCTTCTTCTTTTGTAGGTATCTGTGATGCTGAAGTTTAATTTGTTTTTGTCTACTCTTTATCCATTCAACAGGTTTTGGAATGGCCTGCTCCAAACCAGAATGGCAAAGGTCCTCTTGAACCTATGTCCATTAACAACGTGGGGATGGACCCTGAGCTACATTATTTGGTGGCCCTGACTGACAAGAATATTGTTGTTGTATGGAAGAGGATGCAACAGCAGTGAATCATTTGCCCATAATGCATGGTGGTTAACTGTAGTCTGTGTGAAGTATCTTGTCATTTAAAGACTGGCGATTATACATGCAAGGCTGGCCCTCCTATGATACAGAGAAAAGATTTCTGGAAATATATTTTTTCCAAAACTAACCTGGAAGGAGACCACAAGTCCAACTTCAGTGAAAGTGCAACTGAAAGTTGGGATCAAGAAGTTGGTTGTTGCCAGTACAAAATGACCCACAAAATGTCTATAGGAGGAAGTTCAGGTCACTTTCTCCACATCTATTTTTGACAAAATAATTAATTTTTCTTAACTGTTTGTACAGGCAACAGTTGCAGACTAAATGGGCGACATGAGACATTCACCTTCTGAGTAAAATTTCTGCTTTACCTAAACCATTCCCATTCACTCTTAAAGACAGCCAACAGACATGTAGTCATTGGATGTTTGTACAATGATCATTTAAAACTGTGATATCTATTTACTTTAAATCGTAGATCCAAAGTTTCTGTTCCAGTCATCTAATAGATTTAACATTTAGTGTCTAATGTATCTTTAAATTTAGTACTAGTAAAAGAAGGCAGAGAAAATCTCTGTTGATTTCAATTAGACTAGGTGAATGTATGTGTACTAGATACTCCCATGCTTCTCTTAGACTAGAAATGAAGATTCTCTGAACATAAAGGAACATTCTGCTACTAAAACATTCACTTTTTAGATGTAACAGATTGAAATGATAAGACATAGTCTTAAATGAAGGATTTTGTAACATACAGAGGCAACAGTACATATTATTCAATGTCCCTTTTTTGTATTGTACATCTTGAAAAATATTACATAAAGAGGCCTGGTTCATGTAAAAATGTTTGGGTAAAGTAAACAAATTAATTCTGTTTTATCATCAGTAACTCTTTTCAGTAGTTTTTCCCCATTGAGATTAAGTTGTATTCATTTGTACTGGTCAATTTTTAACATGAAAGGCAGAAACAATATGTTATATAAAAAAAAAGTTAAATAGTATTTTCTTTTACTTTTATTATGTGGTGTTTAGATATAATCATGGTCTTCCAAAACAACCCACCATTACTAGGTACACTGAGCTTCAACTCCTTACAATGGAACATTAAAAACAGTTAAAGATGTCTGACTGAAGTTTTTCATACAGAGTTTAATATGTTTTTTTTTTTTTGTCCCTCCGCTGAGTCAGCTCTTAATATGGCAGAGTGGTTTGCGTGATCAATCATCACCTGAGTGATGCCATCAGGAGTCATCTACTCCTTGTAGGGCCACTCATGGTGACAAGGTCAGAGGTGAGTTCCTGACTAAACCACCCCCTGCCCTGCCAAAGGTCCATCCAAAGTGATACAAGTACAAATTCCAGCCGTCCCTTGTAGTCCAGCACACAGTTTACCACATTAAAATCCCGACAGGAAGTGAAATAAAGCAATTGAAGATTTTGCACCCTCACTACCAGGGCTGTGGAGTCAGAGTCAGAGACAATTTTGGGTACCTGGATTCGGGGTAGGAGTCGGCAAAAATGTACCAACTCTGACTCCTAATAAATTTAAATTGTAATGAAATAAAAAAATACAGCAAGTTCAAATGTCCCATTTCACAAACAATAGTCATAATTAAGTACTTCTCTGATATAAGAATAAAGTCCAGTGCATAGTTGTGTTACTACTAGTGTGAAGTTCAGTTGAGCTATTATACAACCTGACATTCACATATTGTAATCTGGATTATGGTACATTATAGAAAGTGTTTTCATTTAATTTCAGATATAATGTGTTTAACAAGTTAATATGAGTGTAAACAAGTATAATGATGTAGGTGGAGGTGTGTGCTATGGCCTGATGTGTGTTCAGGGGTTCTTGTCTTTTGTTTAAACTGGCAGATATGGTAGAGAGTCAGCTTCCTAGCCAGTAGTTCTGTGGCTAAATGGCGTATATGTTGCCTTCCTTCAAGCAACATGGAAAATACATTAGCATATTAAATACAGAGGAGTCGGGGAGTCAGAAGTACTGGAAACTAAGGAGTCGTCCGTGTCCTGCTTTTGTGATTAGGCATCCTAAACAAATTTGGTCCTACCTATATTCAGCCAGGCAGCCATATCTGGCTAGTTATCCTTTTGCATCCAGTAGAAAAACTTCATAATCTTTCATCCTTGCTTCTTGGAATGCCCTCACACACATCGATTTGACCACTACCAACTGACCACTTCAGAGAACAGCCCTTGTAGCCTTAGAACTCCATCATTATAGGGTGGATATCTGTGCCCTCAGGTATTCATCATTTAAACCACAGCTTGTTATACATTCTTCTAAAATGGCCATCCACCATCAGAGGTCCGGATCCACAGAATTGGTCTTGCTATAAAAAATGTTTTGGGAAACAGGAATAGTATTCCACCTGAAAGGTCTACTTGGCATTACCTCCTGTGTGACAACTCTACTGCTCTTCACAATGTACCATGTTCAGCTGTTGTAATGCAACAGTGACAAAGTTATTTAAAATATTTAAAACTGCATGGCAATGTTTTCTGATACTTGTTCTATACCTGAAAAAGAATGTTAGTTTTCTGAAAATGTTTGTACAGTATAAGTAAAAAAGTACAGAACTGGTGGACTGCCGTGACGCTAGTAATTTGCGCAAGTGGAAAAATGTACTTTTCCTAAAAAGAGAAAGCTATTGAGCATTGTATGATTATATGCATTTTTCATTGTTTATATCTTGAATCATTTACGAACTTTCTGTGAATAAGTAAAATAACTAATTGGAACTTTCAGTGGTACTGTTGCCCAACCAAGTAATGGAGACTGCTGTGCCGCTATTGTTGCCATGGTAAGCACTGCCAACCCAGAAATATGAACTGGATAAGTGGGTTAGAAAAAAGGATAGATAGATGAACTTTCAAAGATTAGGAAACAAAGTAATTAAGATGACTAATGAACAAAACCCTTTGACGTCTCTTCTAAAGCAGCTGCTGAGGTGACACCCAGTTGGGGAACCTAAGGACAAAATCTGAGGAACAACAATGGAGCTAGTGACAATAGTAATTCTACAACTGCTAAATTAAAAACTGAAAATGTAAAAAAAATAGCTAGATACTATGCAATGATATTGATACTGGTGTTGGGTTTTGGTCCAATACAGTGATCATGTATTTGTACTCGTACTTGTAAAAATTCATCAATGTCCAACGTATAACCGATACTATTAACATTTCCATGTAATTGTGTGAATGTTAAAGAGCAAAAAAAAAAACAACACAAAATGTCTGTGATGAAAATTAACAATGAAAACCAAAGCCATAGTGCATTGTAAACTGTGCTCTACTAAAATATCAAGAGGAGTTATAAAAACAAGTTAATGCACACACGTAATTACACATCTCTGAAGTAAACATAAGAATGAGCATGGCATAATTGCCTTTGGTGGCACATAGCATCAACCAGTGTTGGGTCAGACTCCAGCAAGGAGAGAACAAATGTCAGATGATAACCAGTGGGCTGTGAAAATAACAAGCTCTGGTCCAGTACATTGTGCTTGATGATCAACCACAGTCAGTTGTTGTTAATGTGGGATTTCAGTGCCGCCTGAATGTGTTGGAACCCAAGCATAACATTCCAAAATTGTATAATAATTATAATAATACATTGTATTTATATATAGCAGTTTCTTTTCCAGCTTTCTTAGGAAAAAAGACAATGACATTGAGAATTTGGATGACCATACATAATATGCACTTACCTATTAAAAGTCCTATATGGAAGATAAAACAGCCAGTGTGGCGGGAGAAAAACAAAACGCAAAATGGAAAACGCGGGGCAGGGCCATGTGCGCGTGCCAGGACTTCACCTCCCCGCCCTTCTCACCGATTGGTCAACTGCTCACCTTGGGTCCACCTCTACACTTGTACAAAGATAAACTACACTATGTATTTTCACACAATTTTATTGATTTGGAAAAGTTTCATTACCTTCTAAACTTTTTGTAATCAAAAAGTTTGTTTCAGACACAATACATGCCTGGTTGTCACAGTGTTTTAATCAGTGAAATAAAACAGTCAAGAGTCACTTAATATACATACTAATTTTAGCTGATCATATTACATGTAAATATGTTTTTTATAGACAAGAAGAGCGTGTTTCTTTGCAAAATAAGGTATCCAATGCATCTGTCTTCTGACAGAATGCAACAGAATACAATCCATGCTGTAAGAGTTTTGCTATTTGCATACAAGCACTGAACATAAAACTTGCATGTTGGTTTTAGTGGTATGTGTGTCTGCATTAATATTAACGATTCACATTGATTATTTTACTGCAGTAATGTTATTTATGCTTTTGTATGCTCCCTAACCTCTCTTAATTTTCCATATACTAACTATTAAAAATTAAATTTTAAAACTAGAAGTAATAAAATTAAATTTAAAAAAAATCGTTAATTGCCAAAATTTCTTAAAATAACCATGTAGCATTTTGGAAGAATCTCTTCTATTACTTAAATAAAATACCTTTAAATATCAATAATTGTCTATTGATTGGACATAAAATTGGCATGCATATCATCAGAAAAAAATGTTTCCTGTTATAGATATAAGGATCGGTTGCTTTCAAACATTAATACAGCCAAGGAGGTGTTGCTGGAGCTGCAGGAATTGTGTGGCCCAGAGGCAGCTGGACAGAAGTATGCAGCACCGTCTGGATGGACCACCTGAGTAGTAGTTTGGAGTGTATGTTTAATGAGATTGTAGATGAACATGCTGCGGCATTAGCAGTTGCTGCCATACAGCTGGAAACATACCTGGGAAAGATGATAGTTTCTCGTTAGGACAAAAAACTCAAGTACTCCGAAATCCCAAGAATTTGTTGTTATGTTAATAGGTGACGCTAAAATGACCAGTGTGTGGTTTGTGTCTCTGCGCCAGTCAGCCCCAGAACAGAACAGGTTGAACTGGGCTTAACAATATTGTTATAATGATGAATAATTGAAGGATGTCTGTCCTTTACGATTTTGACATATAAGCATATGCTTCTTTTGCAAAACTATTGATATGAATATAGCAAGACCATACATAATATGCACTCATCTATTAAAAGTCCTTTATGGAAGGTGAAATAGCCACTGTGGCGGGAGAAAAGCATAACGCAAAATGGAAAATGCGCGGCTGAAGGGCCATGTGCGCCTGCCAGGACTTCGCTTCCCCGCCCTTCTCGCCGATTGGTCAACTGCTTACCTTGGTTCCACCTCTTTCAAATGTCAAACGGTTACAACGAAGAAACCAAGAAATCCTCTGCTGCCGCTGGCGAGATGGCAGTACTGAGTGTTTATGTAAACGAATACTGGGCACAATCAAAGAATATACTTTAAAAAAAGCGTATGCATTTGTATCTCTGGAATCGCTGGCAGGCCTTAAGGATGCGATTTAGTGTGCCCAGGCGAGCAGCAGAGGTGCTCGGCTCTGCCTTCGGAAGAGGGAGCTGCAGCCATGTTTCGGCTCGGTTCCGATCCACATCGTCCATGACAGGTTACACAGAGCTGGCCCGGGAGCGCTCTAAAACCGTCACCTCATTTTACAATCAGTCTGCTATAGATGTATCCGCTGAAAAGGTAATTGGTTAATCGGGGGCCGCGTTAGGAGATGTCGGGGAGTGTTGGGAAAAGAAAGACCGTGGCGCTTCGAGGCCGTGTCATTGACAGCTCGAACTTGGATCTCGTCTAACTGCCTGCATGCCACAGGCCCGCGTGCACTCAGATTTGCGAAAGGCAAGGGCGCATGAGGACATGATAGCTTTTTGTCTGATAACAGATCAGTGGACAACGAAAGAGTTTAAAATAAAAGGGGCTTGAAGCGTCTGAAGTTGCGCCACCCGTTAGGCAATCGGGAAATGAAAAACTGTATCAGTTTCCTATTAAAAATATTGAAACTAGCTTTTTAGAAAAAGAAAAGTTTTCAAAGATAAAGCCTGTTTTTATTGATAAGTTAACGTTGACATTTGGGGTAACTACTTTCTTCCTTGTCTGCCTTGTTCATAGCTGTTTTACTTTAAGAGGAACAATTTTCAAAAGTTAGGCAAAACTGAAAATAAAGTTTATTACATTTTTACAAAGTTAAACAAAACTGAAAACTCCTTCCTAACAGTTTCAAGTTAAGCAAAAAAAAAAAAATGTTCACAGGAAGACTAAGTTTATGGGTTATTTATAGAAGTGGTGATTGTGTTATTGCAGTCAAGCCAAGTGGCTCAGATGCATAATCAAAACGTTTCAAAGCTGTACTGTATTGTCACTTCCCACCATATACACACTCTGTGACCTTCAACAATTCAGCTAACCAGCTAGCATTCCAACTTCCATAATTTGGCCTACAATAACTTAGAGAAAGGTGCTATGTAAAATCAATTTATTTTTAATAGTTGAAAGAAGTTCCTGTTGGACAGTTTAATGGTGCAGAAGGTGGTACTTGAACTCAGGGTGATTCTTTACATAGATGTGAAGAGTTTGTATGTGCTCCCCATGTTTGTGTACACATTGTCTAGGAATAGTCCAAAGGCATGGCTTCAGGATGATTGGTGACTCTGCATTAGCCCATTGTCAGTGAGTGTTCTTGCAATGAAGTGATGTCCTATCCAGAACGTGGTTTTACTTTATGCCAAGTGAAGGTAGAATAAGCTGTGGCTTTCCCCAACACTGTACCTAAGGAAACAATTGATTGACCGAATTGATGGAAGTAGTTGTTTTATGTTACAAAACCATAAATACCAGCATTTAATCAATTTTCTAACGTGCTACTTTGTTTCAGGAATGTGTGAAATCAGTACCTGTCCTAGTAGTATTGGGTGCAAGGCAGGTACCAACCCTTGATAAGCGTTGACATTTGCTCAAGTGGCACCCCTCTCAGTTGTGCATTTTCACTTGGAGCTGCTAAATACAAGCTCACAGGATTCGTGACT
This sequence comes from Polypterus bichir lapradei, assembly GCA_026402145.1. Classification (NCBI taxonomy): domain Eukaryota; kingdom Metazoa; phylum Chordata; class Cladistia; order Polypteriformes; family Polypteridae; genus Polypterus; species Polypterus bichir. Next base: position 99,628,229 of record JANRMT010062814.1, read on the forward strand.
GTCTTAGCTAGCTAAACATTCAGGCTTCTGGCAACAAGAGCATCTTCTTTTTGCAATGGGCTCTCTCCATTTTATCCTCATTACACAGGCTACTGTGTTATTGAATATCTTGTTAATAGATTTCTTATCAGTTTTCTGAAACCTCTGTTTCTATTATATGGTCATGGAAAGCAGCATAGTGAGCTCAAGAAAAGAAAGAAGCTGAATTGGATGGCAGGTACAGGTATTTGCTTGGAATCACCAATCCTCATATAGAGCAGGTGAATTAAGAGCCACCCATTAACCTAAAATATTCATCTTTTGTGGGCTGAGATCAGAGTACCTGGAAGAAGCCTATGTATGTTCTGTTGAAACAATATACAAAAAGAAATTCCAGAAGGTCTTTTGGCCTGGGTGGCAGTAGCTGTAACCACTTTGTCTCCTTAAATGAATACTTCACCCAAAATGATACATATTTTTTCATTTTGCTTATCCCATATAGTTGGTCGTGGTGGCCAAGAAATCTTTTTAATCTCATGTTTTTGTGGAGAAATTAGTTATTAAATATTAAAACTGAACAGGGTTGATAGCTGACCAGTGGACAGTGGCAAACAACGTGAAAAACACCAATGGAAAAAAGGAAACAAATTCTCTTGTACTTCATTTGGCATAATCTGTATATCCAATATACATTTTTACAGTGAAAACATCCAAAATGTATGTATTTTTGCTAAAATATTAGTAACAGGTACTAACTGAAAGCGCTGTATTTATTGTCAACAGGAAAGACATCATTCCCATAATGCTGTGTGTTTAAATTAAAAACAGGATTCTTCACCAGTGGATGAGGGGAAGAGGCAGATCTTCAGTTTTATTTTCTCTCCATTTAAGTACTTCATCCTGATCTGCAGTACTTGTAGATTATTTTTTTAGCATTTCAATCTCAGCACATTCATACAAATGGTATGCTTTGAAGTCGTAAAAAATAATCCATTTCTTTTTATACGATGCTGCCATCATACACTTAAAATTGTAAACATAAAATAATGAAATTTAAAATGAGCTAGCATTAGCCATCTTTAAATCCATCCATCCATCCATCCTCTTCCGCTTATCCGGGATCGTGTCGCAGGGGTAGCAGCTTAAGCAGAGAGGCCCAGACTTCCCTCTCCCCGGCCACTTCTTCCAGCTCTTCTGGGAGAATCCCAAGGCGTTCCCAGGCCAGCCGGGAGACATAGTCCCTCCAGCGTGTCCTGGGTCTTCCCCGGGGTCTCCTCCCGGTTGGACGTGCCCGGAACACCTCACCAGGGAGGCGTCCAGGAGGCATCCTGATCAGATGCTGGAGCCACCTAATCTGACTCCTCTCGATGCAGAGGAGCAGCGGCTCTACTCTGAGCCCCTCCCGGATGACTGAGCTTCTCACCCTATCTTTAAGGGAAAGCCCAGACACCCTGCGGAGGAAACTCATTTCAGCCGCTTGTATTCACGATCTCGTTCTTTCGGTCACTACCCATAGCTCATGACCAAAGGTGAGGGTAGGAACGTAGATCGACTGGTAAATTGAGAGTTTTGCCTTACGGCTCAGCTCTTTTTTCACCACGACAGACCGATGCAGAGCCCGCATCACTGCAGATGCCGCACCGATCCGCCTGTCAATCTCACGGTCCATTCTTCTCTCACTCGTGAACAAGACCCCGAGATACTTGAACTCCTCCACTTGAGGCAGGATCTCACCCCCAACCCTGAGAGGGCACTCCACCCTTTTCCAGATGAGGACCATGGTCTCGGATTTGGAAGTGCTGATTCTCATCCCAGCCGCTTCACACTCAGCTGCGAACCACTCCAGAGAGAGCTGAAGATCATGGCCTGATGAAGCAAACAGGACAACATCATCTGCAAAAAGCAGTGACCCAATCCTGAGTCCACCAAACCGGACCCCTTCAACACCCTGGCTGCGCCTAGAAATTCTGTCCATAAAAGTTATGAACAGAATCGGTGACAAAGGGCAGCCCTGGCGGAGTCCAACTCTCACTGGAAACAGGCTCGACTTACTGCCGGCAATGCGGACCAAGCTCTGACACCGGTTGTACAGGGACTGAACAGCTCTTATCAGGGGGTCCGGTACCCCATACTCCCGGAGCACCCCCCACAGGATTCCCCGAGGGACACGGTCGAACGCCTTTTCCAAGTCCACAAAACACATGTAGACTGGTTGGGCAAACTCCCATGCACCCTCCAGGATTCTGCTAAGGGTGTAGAGCTGGTCCACTGTTCCGCGACCAGAACGAAAACCACACTGTTCCTCCTGAATCCGAGGTTCAACTATCCGATGGACCCTCCTCTCCAAAACCCCCGAATAGACTTTTCCAGGGAGGCCGAGGAGTGTGATCCCTCTGTAGTTGGAACACACCCTCCGGTCTCCCTTTTTAAAGAGGGGGACCACCACCCCAGTCTGCCAATCCAGAGGCACTGTCCCCAATGTCCATGCGATGTTGCAGAGACGTGTCAACCAAGACAGTCCTACAACATCCAGAGCCTTAAGGAACTCCGGGCGTATCTCATCCAACCCCGGGGCCCTGCCACTAAGGAGTTTTTGGACCACCTCGGTGACTTCAGTCCCAGAGATGGGAGAGCCCACCTCAGAGTCCCCAGGCTCTGCTTCCTCATTGGAAGGCATGTTAGTGGGATTGAGGAGGTCTTCGAAGTACTCCCCCCACGGACCCACAACGTCCCGAGTCGAGGTCAGCAGCGCACCATCCCCACCATATACAGTGTTGACACTGCACTGCTTCCCCCTCCTGAGACGCCGGATGGTGGACCAGAATCTCCTCGAAGCCGTCCGAAAGTCGTTCTCCATGGCCTCTCCAAACTCCTCCCATGCCCGAGTTTTTGCCTCAGCAACAACCGAAGCCGCATTCCGCTTGGCCTGCCGGTACCTATCAGCTGCTTCCAGAGACCCACAGGACAAAAAGGTCCTATAGGACTCCTTCTTCAGCTTGACGGCATCCCTCACCGCCGGTGTCCACCAACGGGTTCGGGGATTGCCACAATCGACAGGCACCGACCTCCTTGCGGCCACAGCTCCGGTCAGCCACCTCAACAATAGAGGCACAGAACATGGCCCATTCGAACTCAATGTCCCCCACCTCCCTCGGGACATGGTTGAAGTTCTGCCGGAGGTGGGAGTTGAAGCCACTTCTGACAGGGGGCTCTGCCAGCCGTTCCCAGCAGACCCTCACAACACGTTTGGGCCTACCAGGTCTGACCGGCATCTTCCCCCACCATCAAAGCCAACTCACCACCAGGTGGTGATCAGTTGACAGCTCCACCCTTCTCTTCACCCGAGTGTCCAAGACATATGGCCGCAAGTCCGACGACACGACCACAAAGTCGATCATCGAACTGAGGCCTAGGGTGTCCTGGTGCCAAGTGCACATATGAACACCCTTATGCTTGAACATGGTGTTCGTTATGGACAATCCGTGACGAGCACAGAAGTCCAATAACAAAACACCGCTCGGGTTCAGATCGGGGGGGCCATTCCTCCCAATCACGCCCTTCCAGGTCTCACTGTCATTGCCCACGTGAGCATTGAAGTCTCCCAGCAAAACGAGGGAATCCCCAGAAGGTATGCCCTCTAGCACCCCCTCCAGAGACTCCAAAAAGGGTGGATACTCCAAACTGCTGTTCAGCGCATACGCACAAACAACAGTCAGGACCCTTCCCACCCACCCGAAGGCGGAGGGAGGCCACCCTCTCGTCCACCGGGGTAAACCCCAATGCACATGCTCCAAGTCGGGGGACAATAAGTATGCCCACACCTGCTCGGCGCCTCTCACCGGGGGAAACTCCAGAGTGGTAGAGAGTCCAGACCCTCTCAAGGAGATTGGTTCCAAGCTGTGCGTCGAGGTGAGTCCGACTATATCTAGCCGGAACCTCTTGACCTCGTGCACTAGCTCAGGCACCTTCCCCTTCAGAGAGGTGACATTCCACGTACCAAGAGCCAGTTTCTGTAGCCGAGGATCAGACCGCCAAGGTCCCCGCCTTCGGCCACCACCCAACTCACACTGCACCCAACCTCCTTGGCCCCTCCCATAGGTGGTGAGCCCATGGGAAGAAGGATCCACGTTACTTCTTCGGGCTGTGCCCGGCCGAGCCCCATGGGTGCAGGCTCGGCCAACAGGCGCTCGCCATCAAGACCCACCTCCAGGCCTGGCTCCAGAGGGGGGCCCCGGTGAACCGCATCTGGGCAAAGGAAAATGTCGTCCAAGGTTTTTGTTCTTCATCGGAGGTTTATTGAACCGCTCTTTGTCTCATCCCTCACCTAGGACCAGTTTGCCTTGGGTGGTCCTACCAGGGGCATAAAGCCCCGGACAACATAGCTCCTAGGATCATTGGGACACGCAAACCCCTCCACCACGATAAGGTGATGGTTCAAGGAGGGGCATCTTTAAAGGCATTGCTTTTAATTGAAATATTTATTGTAAATTAATGAACTATAACCATTTAAGATTCTCTATATTTTAAGATTGATTTAAAAATTTAATTAGCTAGTAATCTGAGAAGTTGCACTGTCAGGGTCTAGATACTATCACTGGGCAAAACTCGTCTCTGTACAAAATTACACAAGCATGTACTTGTCCAACAGGCCAGTGAGGTTAATTGGAATTTAACTGTTCCTTTGCTTTTCTAGCCTTCTGTTCGCCTCACTCCTACCACTATGCTGTATTCCGGGAAGTCACCAGATGGGAGCCACATCCTTGTAAGTAGCTTTTTTTAAGCTTAGTTAAGTGCTATATAAAACAATTCCTTGTGTTGTGTTCATCTACATATGGAAGACAAAGGTGGAGATTAACCCCTTGTTAAAAAAATATCAATGAGGTCTAACAGTTGTCCGGCTTGTAATTCTATTCTAACCATATCCCCAAAGCCATAATGTTACATTTCTAAACTTTTTATCTTGACAGATTGGAATTACCCTTCAACAGTTTTTTTTTCTTTTATTAATAATAGCTTGCTTCAGTTGTTTGGATAGTCTGTTTGGCATAGTCTTGACAGTTGAAACTATATCCAGATGTATAGTTTCTTACTATCTCCTATAATCTAAGGGCATTTCACTATCAGAGATGGTTATAAACATCGATTTATTAGGTTCACTTTCCTCTAAAACGTTTCTGATTTGATTAGCAATGGTATGCTAATTCCCAATTTGGTGCTTTGTTCCTGGATTTGTAATATTACATTAATTGCTGTGATTTTCATTTTGTGAATTTGTTGTTTTTATTTATTTATTTTTTTACTCGCATTAAGCATAGTTTTTACAAAGCCATGGAAAAGTATTGGCTGCTTTTTGACAATGAATGTTTTCAGGTCAACAAAAACTTTTTATATTAGATAAATGTCATCTAAGGCCACTCCAGAATTGTGTGTTTACTTATTTTTATCCATTCTGATGTGGACTATCTTCTATATTTTGGATGATTACCTTTCTGCATGACACAACTATGATTCTACTTTAGGTCATAGCAGGGGTATGTTTACATTCTCTCTAAACAGAAAATTCATATTTCCTTCAATTATGACATATCATCCAAATCCCAAGACAACAAAGCATCCAACAGTAACACACTACTATTATGTTTGATTTCTGACACAATGTTTTTATTGTGTTTGCTTTATACTGTGCATAACGTGGTTCATGCCTTCCAAAAAAGTCCACTTTTGTCTCCTCTGTCCATAAAACATTTTCACAAAACACCTGTGTATCATCCAGTAGCTGTCTGCCAAATGAGAGACAAACATATATATTCGTCTTGGTTAACAGTAGTTTTTGCTTTGCCACTCTCCATTGAAGCCCACATTTCCCAGGTGAATTTCTGAGACAAGAAATCTGCTGTTCTTTAGGTGTTTTTCAGGATCATTTGTGACATCCTGGAATGTTTTTATGCCCTTTGCCCTTGGAGTAAATTTGGTAGGCTGGCAACTCTGAATAGATATATTACTGTTCCAAATTTTTTCCATTTGGACATTCTGGCTCTCACTATACTTTGATGGACTCCAAGATCCTTAGAAATAGCCCTGTGTTATTTTTCAGACTGATAGATATCAACTACATTTCTCATATCAACTACATTTTTCTGACCTCATAGGAAGTATCATTTAATTGTGGCATTATATGGTTGTAGAATTGTTTTGCTGACAACTGGACATGATGTTAAGGGACTAAATAAGTCAGGTTTACATTGAACAGGACTGAGTATAATCAAGCCTGGCTGTGTTCTGTCAGGTGACGTGACGCTAACTGCCTTTTCACATAGTGTTGGATAACTTTGGTTTTATTATTAAATAATTAAAAAATAAAGCATGTGTTATTTGTTCAGTGACACATCCTTTGTCTAATGTTACATTTTAATTTAAGGACCCAAAAATTTCCCTTGTTAAAGTTTTCAATAATAGAGTAAATAAGGAATATGTTTTCACTGCAGTGTAAGCTGTTTATGACAAGGTTACTCCTTTAAATGCTTGAGATGACAAGAACATGGCGATCTCTGTCTGTTGTGGATTTAACCTCACTTTTTCCATGTCTTGTAGAGCAGTGCCAGGTACCTCCACATGGAACTACCTGTCAGAATTGCACATCGCATAAAAGGATTCCGTAGCCTGCCTTTCATTATAGGATGCAATCCAACAATACTCCAGGTGGTAAGTGCCCTGACATTGATTTTCTACAGAATGGTTAAGCATCCACTGGTTAAATTTTAAGCTTTCTAGACTTTAGGGTCAATATTTCTTTTGGGAATTTTATAATGTTTTTCAAACAAAATTTATCCAAAAGGCATGGCATAGAAACATGAAAGACAAATTGACGTGTAACAAAAAAGAGATTTGTCAACAAAATATTTTTGACTTAGGTCTGAAACTGATGATTAAAGTGGATGTAATAAAAAGTCTCTTGTGAAAATATAAGGATGTAAATGAGGAAGAAGACATTCATTTGAGAACCATTTTCAATTTTTATTTATTTAATTTAAACTGAAAAAAACTGAAGACTTAGAAACAGATTCGAGAGAGAAGTTAAAATCAATCAAATACCATTAATGGTATGCTCCTTAACAAAGTGCTTTACAAAGCTAACAATGCTGCAATACATTATTAATTTAAGAACAAGACTCAAATTAAACATTCTATTGCAATGACTTTTCACAGTTAAAATAAATTGTCTCATCTTGTTCATTTAGAAGAATCCATCTTTCAGCTGCTCCCGTCTGTCATAATCCAATTGGAAAGTGATTGTTGTGCTTTAGTTAAAATTAGGGAAACATAAATTCACTTTACAAAAAATATCTGTAGTTTTATTAAAATCTAGCAGGCATTTATCAGTCTTGTCCTATTCAAACGTTTGTACCATTGTTAACATTTTGGTTATATTTAAATGATTACTTCATGCTACATTTTTTTACCTTTTTTGTGCTCTCTTGCTGGGTGACAGAAAATTATTTTGAAAAAATTTAATATTGTTTGTTTTACAGATCTATGACATGTACATTGTAATACAACTTTAAAATCCTCATGCTAATAAAATGTGGTGGGGGAGAGTAACAAATAAAAACTATTAAAAACTAAAACCTTGATAGAGGACAATTCCAAACTGTATAGGTATTCATAGGAATATATCCAGTAAAGAGAACATTGGGGTTAGACAAAATACAGATTTTTGCCCATGAATGTTCAAGCATTTTTGTTTGTGCTGAAGTTTTTTGATTATCATACACCACAGTGTTGCTGCAGTCCTGTTCCCAGACACCTAGTCTTTGCTGATTTACTCTCCATAAATGTTCTTTAGCTGGTCAATTTCATTTATTTTTGTATAGTACCCTTCCTTGAATACAGGCCAAGGGTGCTCTAACAACTATACAGCTATAATACATGATATGCACAGATTTCAAATTGAATAAGAAATAAACTGTAACAGTATATATCCAATAATATTATCCATCCATTATCCAACCCGCACACAGGGGGTCTGCTGGAGCCAATCCCAGCCAACACAGGGCACAAGGCAGGAACTAATCCACCGCAGGACACACACAAACACACCCACACCCACAGGCCAATTTAGAATCGCCAATCCACCTAACCTGCATGTCTTTGGACTGTGGGAGGAAACCAATGTAGACAGGGTGAGAACATGCAAACTCCACGCAAGGAGGACCTGGGAAGCAAACCCGGGTCTCCTAACTGCGAGGCAGCAGCACTACCACTGCGCCACCGTGCCGCCCCTATATTGGTAGTAAATCTTTGAATTATAATAGCTTTTGGCTTGAGAAATGTTTTTTTTTTTTATCATTCCATATGACAATTATATACAGTGATCTCAGATTTGAGATTACAGTATGTGCTTCATTCACTTCACATGTGATTAAATATGCAGGTAGATTTGGTGGGAAAAGGCAATTTTTTGCAGTTCTCAACTCATTTGAAACAATCTGATTTGTTCTATATAATAATACTAGCAGGAGTACCCGGCATTGCCCGGGAATCTCTAACCGGTGAATTTCCCAAATGAAAGAAACAGAACATAGAAATAGAACAAACAGTTTTCTGATTGACATTTTATTGTAAGTTCCTCCACTCTGGATTTTTTCTGCTGTGGCGTCTCAGAAGCCCTTGAAACAGACTTTCTTGTGGCATCTGAAGTGGACCTTCCAATTCTACGTCTTTTTTTCGGTGGCATGGGTATATTAGCGAAAAGTAGGACAATTATAATGTGTTACATGGTATTACATACAGAATAAGCACCACAGTGAGATGAATTTACGTTATCTATACTAATAAACAGCAAAGCCCTCACTGACTCACTCACTCACTGACTGACTGACTGACTGACTGACTGACTGACTGACTCATCACAAATTCTCCAACTTCCCGTGTAGGTAGAAGGCTGAAATTTGGCAGGCTCATTCCTTACAGCTTCCTTACAAAAGTTGGGCAGGTTTCATTTCGAAATTCTACGCGTAATGGTCATAACTGGAAGTTGTTTTTCTCCATTTACTGTAATGGAGTTCAGCTGGAGGGGCGGAGTTTCGTATGACATCATCACGCCTCTCACGTAATCACGCATTACGTAGAAAGCCAGGAAGAGCTACAAAACGCACTTTAGAAAACATGCATTATATAATTAAGAAGGCAGCGAAACAATTAGAAGCGAGCGACTGACATATAAAACCATATTCAGCGGCTCACGTGAACTGACGCAGTGCGCAGACAAAAAGTAACAGTTCCAAAGAGTGCTGAACAAAAACCGAATTACACTGCTACGCTCAAATAGATAAACCACACGCAGTGGCGCAATAGTAAAGCATTCGCCTGTAGCGCCCACGTCCGAGGTTCGATTCCTGAGAGGGGATGCACTAAGTATGTACGCGCGCTTCTCGATTTATTTTAACCTCGCATCACCTTAGTTTGAGACGTATGAAAACGCTTGCGGTTAACGCAGAAAGACAGATCACCTATTCACCTATTGAAGCTTCATGAATAATGGATACTTTATTCGCGATCAATGATTGTTTTGGTAAAGCCATACTCAGTGTATTCATTAGATGAACGGTAAAAAAGTAATAGCGAGGGGACGGTAACTTACTGAAGCACACAAGCAAAACCACAATAGCACGCGGGCTCGATGTACTGACTTGCGCGATCACATTCCAAAAAATATTTCTTTTCAAGTTC
>JANRMT010062814.1:99648912-99781809 GCA_026402145.1 Polypterus bichir lapradei
CTTTAACACACTACTTCTCCGCTGCGAAGCGCGGGTATTCTGCTAGTTTACAATATGTCAGAAAGCGAACAAATCGCACCAGTCAGTCAGAAAGAGCAACACTGAAATCGTACTGTGAGTCGGAAAGCGAGCAAATAGCACCACACATACGGAAAGCTAGTGAGAAAGAGTAGCACTGAAACCGTACTGAGAAAAATGGCAGGGAGGGGTGCTCTGTGTCTAAGGAGCGTCTGTGTTGAACTGTGATGCCATCTAACGAACGTTGGCGATGGTAACTACAGAGAGAAGTGACATACAACCGGTGCTGCGTTTGGGAAAAATGGTGGGAGAAGGATGCTGTCTTTTTAAGGCGAGTCTCTGTTCAAACGTGCTTGCATATAATGGACGTTGGCGAAAGAAATACAGCACTATCAGTGCGTGTGGGAGTGTGACGTGCGGAAACGTGGGTGTGTCAGCCGGTCACGGTTACTGGGTCGTTCACGTTTTACATCCATATGGCAGTTCCCCTTCACCCGATCAAAGGAGTCAGCCTTCTCATACTTGGACACTTCCGCCATCTCTTGGCAATTTAAAGAAACATGGGTAAACAGTGATGCATAGAGAACAAAGCTGCCGGTAGATGGTGCCGCGGTTAACGTCTGTTGCAACGTGCAGCCATCTTGTTATTAATAAGTACGGGGATGTGTGCCGAATGTTGTGTCGGTGAAAAGGTGCCCTGCGGGTCACCAAAAACATTTTTCCCAACCGAACATGCCCCATGACCTTCTCCTGGTCACAAAGGAGCCCCATCCCCAGTTTGGTGCCGATTGGACGCCCGGCGCAGATTTGTATGGTGGACAAACAAACATACACACACACATACATACATCGACTCTACTTTATATATTAGATTTTATGATGAACAGCATTCTAAGGTGCTTTATGAATACCTAGATATGGTAAATTTGCTTATATATTTTTTATTTGGATCATGGGAAGGTTAAATGACTTGCTCAGTGAGTCAGTGGTTGAGAACGAGCTGGCAACTTTATGATTTTTTCCCCCTGTATTCAGTGAATGGATTACTGACCCCTACTTCTGGTTTGTGCAACAGCATTATGCCTGTATCCTTATTAAAGTTACAAGAGGTGAAGTATGGAGTTTAGAGTTCTTCTTGAGACCACAAGTGAAAAACATGAGCAAAACCAGGGAATGTTGTAATTATGATGGTAACAGATGAGGTGCGCTATTTAGCTATAACCTTATTGTCAAAGTTGTTTTAAAAATAATGATGATGAATGGAAACAAATATTGTTACATTTGGAGTACTAGAACAGAACTTCTTCAGTATTCTACAGGAAGTATTTTTATTATTTAGCCATTTGCTTCTGGGATTAGTTGGCCTTTCCTTCTTTTCCCAATTCAAAGAACAATAGCATTTACAGACACCAAAGTAACATGATGCTGACAAGTCTTTGACTCATAGGGGCCCTCCTGCTAGCGTAGGATTTTGAGTATTCTGTGTCCTACAGTAATATGGAACCCCTAACCCTTTTTATAGTAATTCAAAGAGATGTCAATTAATTATTTTGGTTTTTAAGGCAGACCGTTTTATACGGAGGCCAAGAGGTTGAAAACTACTAAGTCTAGGTTCACACCCCACAATCAAATCAGTTTTTCATCCCACTTTCCTGTGCTGCAGTCACAAATATGTACCTGTACATAGTCCACTGCAGTGTGCATATGCTTTGAGATGGTAAAATAATCAATATAGAATGCTTGTTTATATAATTTATACTGGTGCCCAACTCTCATTTTTATACTGTGCAGTGTTTTACCATAATAATTTCAGGATATTTTTTCGGTGTTCTTTTTTTGTCAGAATGGTTGGTTAAGTTAATCCTGAACAGCAGGGTCTCCAGTCTATGAGAGGTTTGTTTCTATGGCAACCTAAAAGCAGGGCTACAAAAAGGAAAGGCGCTCTGTCCCAGATTTGAGGCAGCCTCCTTCTTGGCTCTCTTTTTGTTTACATCTTATTTCATCTGAACTTTTACCCAGTTTTTTTCCACGTCTTCAATAAAATGTCCTCCAGCTCTGTGGGTAGTCATAACAACATGCAGTATTCCCATATCAAAATTGCCTTATTGTTAGATAGAAACTGAAGTCCTTCTAAATCTTGTCACTGATGTGAACAATGAAAGCAAGTATTCATGTGCTGTTATTTTATTTGTATTAAGGACTTTGAGCACTGGAAGTGGAAGTTGTTCTACAGTATATTAAACAATAATAATATATAACAGCACAAAATATAAAAGTGGTGAAATATTCATTTTTAAAAGCATTCTTGTGTCAGTGTTGAAATAACTATAAATGCTGAGTGAAAGAGCCGTTGGTGCTATTTTACTATAAAGAAATCTTTTTAAGTATGAAATTGTGCAATACACTGATTCTTGCACATTACACAAATCCAGTTGATTATTGCATTTATTTAAATATATTCCCCCCACAAAGATGTTTTAGATTTTTTGATTAGCCTTAATTTCAATCTTTTGTTTACTTTGAACATTTATGAGCACCTCCAAAGTAAAAAGGAACTCGTATGACACTGAAGTTATTATTTATTTATTTAAATAGAAGGTTGGTGAATATGCTGCTGTGTCTTGTAGGGAACAAACTTGTAAAACAGCATAGCTCCTTTCTGCTAAAACTAGATTAGATCTAAGCACTACTTTGGCAATAATGGCAGGTATTATAACTCTTGCCTTATTTTCTTTCAGCATGAACTTTACATTCGGGCCTTCCACATGTTGTCAGACTTCCCACCTGTAAGTAACTTGTTCTATGTTTGCATTTTGCAGTAGGGACAATAAAGTGATGCCTAATAGAAAACCTTTGCATTTCAGCTGTTATAAAAGATCTGTTGACCTTTTGATTTTTCCTCACTTTCTATTGTTTAAAAATTATTGTGGCTTGTTGGCTTTCGCCTGAGAGAATACCACAGTGGATTTCACATGAGACTGAACTAAACAGAAAGATGAAAGAATTGGGTAATGGATGTTGCAAGCAACCATTTCTAGTAATGCCAAACAACCTAAAACAACATAGCATCTTTCATGTGGAATAGTTTTAGTGTTCACCCTACATTTCCATCACCTTGCAATAAATGATAAATAATTTTTATCAAATAATAGCACATTTGGAAGACCTTACAGATAAGAAAGTAAAGAATATAGTTGAGCCTGTGTGACACAACAAAAGTTTTTGTTAATTTTTTTTAATACAGTATTGTGCTAATCATAATATAGTGTACAGTGAAATTTTCACTTGCCTGTCTAAACAACATTCAACACGCTATCATTCTCGGGTGCCTTGATCAGCAGCAAATATAACTAGTCAAACGTACACCTGACCTTAATCTCTGGTTTCTTCCTTTCTCTAAAGTAATTTTTTCAACAAGTATGTACTATATGTACACTACCAGTCATAAATTTGGAAACACCCGAAAATGTTCATGCTTTTGATAGAAATTAAAACCTTTTCTTACAAGATACCATTAAATTTAATAGAGCTTTCCTCTCATTGCCACCTTCTTCCAATGACCAGCCTCCCCACACCATCCCTACTAATCAAGAACTCCTACCATGTCAACTGGAATGGCCAGTGACAAGTCTACCTTTGACCATCAGTGTACACTGTTCATAACTGAAGACCTAGTAAGGAGACAACTGAGAAAACAATTCACAGGAAAAGCTGCAGGACCAGATGGAGTCCATCTATGAGTTCTTAAGGCCTGTGTTGACCAACTTTCCGTTGTCCTCTGTCACCTATTCAGCCTATCTCTAAGGTTTTAGAAAGTGCTACTGATGTGGAAAACAGCCTGCATTGTCCCTGTTCTAAAGAAGGCAGGTAACTCTTTATGTAATGACTACAAACCTGTGGCACTTACATCTCACATCATGAAGACCTTTGAGAGACTGGTCCTATACTTCATGAGTCCTTTTGTGGTAGACTGCCTGGACCTACTGCAGTTTGTCTATTGGACAAAGACTGGGGTGGAAAATGCAATTATCTATCTGCTCCACAAGTTTTATTCTCATCTGGAGAAAGCTGACAGCACTGTGAGGATTATATTTTTTGATTTCTTCAGTACCATCCAGCCAACTTTGTTATGGGGTAAAATCAGAGATATGCAGGTGGATGAGCCTATGCTGTCCTGGATAGTGGACTATCTACCCAGCAGACCACAGTTTGTGAGACTCAAGGACTGTGTTTCTGATATGGATGTGAGCAACACCGGAGCACCACAAGGAATGTTCTTGTTTCATTTTCTCCTCATTCTGTAAACCTCAAACTATAAATATAACACCAGGCCATGTCACTTGCAGAAATTCTCAGATGATTCTGCACTTGTGGGTTGTATTTATAAAGGGAATGAGAGTATAGGTGTCAGGCAGAAAAGTTTGTTTCTTGGTGCAAACAAAATTGTCTGCATATTAACAACAAAACCAAGGAACTGGTTGTTGACTTTCACCACACCAAGGAGCTTCTATTTCTGGTTACTATTCAAGGTGTGGATATAGAGTACTGCACTTGGATGTCCACATTAATGACAGGTTGGACTGGTCTCAGAACACAGAGGAACCATATAAGAAGGGGCAGAACAGGCTCTTTCTCCTTAAGAGACTGCGTTCCTTTAATGTGGGAAGTGACATCCTTCACATCTTCTATAACTCTGTGATGGCCAGTGTGTTTTTCTACGCATTGGTGTGCTGGGCTAGTAACATCACTTCAAGGGAGGCCCACCAAATCAACAAGCTAATCAAAAGGGCAAGCTCAGTTATAGGGCACACTCTGGACCCCCTAAAGGTAGCAGCAAAACAGAGAACAGAGAATGCTGCACATCCTCTCTCTGGCACACTAACACTGAGTACTTTCAGCCAATGAATTATTCAGCAGAAGTGTGTCAAGAAATGCAACTGAGGGTAATTTGTACCAACAGCAATACATCTGCGTAATGGCTCACTGTGACTGTGACAACCAAGTCAGAGCTTTTCTTTCTTTTGCATTTTCTTGCTTTATAGTCATCTGGTAAGTGTTCTGTTCAGAGTATGTATATATTTATTAATTTATGTATTTATTTATTTATTTAAAGTGCTTCTGTAAAAAAAAAAAAACAAATTTCCCCATGGGGGCAAAAAGTTATTTCTATCTATCTGTATCTCTATCTACAGTATATCTGTCTATCTAAGATTATATCTGATTTACTGGGAGAACGTAAACCATTGCCCGGTGATAGTACAATAATTAGTGCTGATTATGGATAACATGGATGTAAATACTTATACCTTGAGTTATTTTGGCCAAATCTGAAAACAAATTAAATTTATGGTACTTATTGATGATTGGAAAGCTGATTGGAATACTGCTGCTGATATTCCTCATTTTTTTGTAACATGTTTTAAAAAAATCCTCCACTACCATCACACTTTAAACTTCAAATATAATGTAACCACATGTGTTTAAAAAAAAAAACTTAAATATTGTACATATTCTGCATTAATTTCTTTTCAAACCTTCATTATTTCAGTTCAGGATAGTGGGATTCTGGTAGTTTGAGTGCATGTCATGCACCAATCCTGAAAGAGGCACAGGCCATTATGAGTCAGACACACACAATGCTCACACAAGGTCAGTTTAGTCTTTAGCCTATGCAGTGAAACTTAAGTACCTGAAAAAAACTACATGGACATGGGAAAAATTTTAATCTAGGATTATAGAATCAGTAAAGGAAAAAGGGATCATAGTGTAATCCAGCAAGTTTTACAATTTTAATTAGTTTCTAATACTTATTTTATAGCTTGCACTTACTTTTTTCTCTTTTCTGTCTTCTGTAAAGGTATTTTGAAAGCAATACATGCCCATAAAGCATAAAGATGTTAATAACCTGACAACATTAACCTCCTTTGAGGTTATTGACTTAGTAGATCTTTACAGGCATGAAAGCAGAATTTGTCACATGCCGTCCGCCTCATATTAATGTATATGCATTGTGGTTAGCTTGACCTGCTAAATACTGTATTAGTAAAACTAAACATGTACTTTTGAACATACAGTGAGGGAAATAAGTATTGAATGCATCAACATTTTGCTCAGTAAGTATATTTCCAGTGTGGCTATTCACATGAAGTTCTCACCAGATATTGGTATTAACTCAATAAATCCACAAATATAAATAATTCACATTAAAGGCCATAAATTAAGGTATGTGTAATAAATTGGAATGACGTAGGGAAAAAGTATTGAACACGCTAATTTAATACTTAATGGAGAAGCCTTTGTTTGTAATGACAGCTTCAAGACACTTCTGTATGAAGAAAGCAATCGCCTGCAGTACTCATATGTGATTTTGACACATTCTTCTAAAGTGATTGTCTTTAAATGTTAAAGAGTTTGGGGGGGGGGGCCCTCTTGTGAACTCTGATCTTTAGTTCTTTCCACAAATGTTCAATTGGAATTATGTCAGGTGATTGACTGGGTCATTCCAACAACTTAATTTTCTCTAAAACCAATTGAGAGTTTCCTTTGCTGTATGTTTTGGATCACTGTCCTGCCCGAAGGTCCAGCCACATCTCATTCTCATCCTGGTTTTTGGCAGCAGATTCATTTCAAGAATCTCTCAGTCCCATTCATTGTTCCTTCAATTACATAAAGTCTGTCAGTACCATGAGATGAGAAACAGCCCCACACCATGATGCCTCCACCTCCAAATGTTTCTCCTCCAAACATGGTATGCAGTACGACAGAAAATAACAGACTACATTCTCCCAGTATTTTATAGGCTTGTCCAAATGTTGTATAACAAACTTTAAATGAGCTTCAACGTGTCTTTTCTTCAGTAATGGAGTCTTGCTGGGTGAGTGAATGCACCTAGGGAGTGCATTGCCTATTGTATTATCTGTAACAATTGTACCCACTACGTCCAAGTCTTTCTGGAGCTCTTTCCATGTAGTCCTTAGCTTTTGGGATACTCCTGACTATGCTTCGGATTCCCTGGTCAGAACACTTCAGAGAAGTGGCCAGTTTATGGTGGAGAGATGTCCCTTCCATTTGCAAATAATGGCCTCAATAATGCTTACTGGAAGATTCAGAAGTTTTGAAATATGTCTGTAACCAGCTCCATTGACATGGTTTGCATCAATCAGGTTGCTTAATGTCTCGGGAGAGCTCTTTGCTTTTCATAGCCAATCAATATGTATAACCCAACTGATAACAATTTGCACAGATAGGAAGTGAAATTACAGTGGTACCTTGAGATACGAGTGCCCCAACTTACGAGTTTTTTTGAGATATGAGCTGTCACTAGGTAGATTTTTTTGCCTTGAGTTATGAGCCAAAATTAGAAATATCAGCCAAAATTAGAAATATCAGAAAAGAAACACCCTGAAAAAGTTACAACTGGGCCTGCAGTGGCGCTATTTAATGACACGTGCCTAACACTTGACTTTATTGAAAAGAAAAACCCTGAAAAAGTTGCAACTGGTCGTGCAGCGGCGCTATTTAATGACACTTGCCTAACACTTGACTTTATTGAAAAGAAACACCCTGAAAAAGTTGCAACTGGTCGTGCAGTGGCACTATTTAATGACACTTGCCTAACACAAGTCATACATTTTTCTTATGTTGAAAACATTTAACAAAAAATTGGGGTGGTTTCTTGTGGGCTGGCACGAATTAATCTCATTTCAATTAATTTCAATAGGGAAAATTGATTTGAGATACAAGCATTTTGACTTACGAGCTCGGTCACGGAATGAATTAAACTCGTATCTCAAGGTACCACTGTACTTTCTAACTGCTTACAAATTTCAACCCGCCCACCAACTGTAAGACCATGGGAAACCCCTCGGAAACTGTTTTACATGCTGCATACAGCGATTCACATCCGCAACAAACAAACTGTTTTACACGCCGCATACAGCCATTTACATCCGTGACAAACATGCCTCTTTTTAGATAGTCCTGCCGCGTCCACCCTCGTTCTCGAAGCATACACACCGCCTGGTCATGTGCCCGCTCGCAAGAGAAACTCACGGAGACCTCTGAGTGCCTCTGTCTGTCTCTGGTGCTGCCTGTGTGTGTGCGCGGCTTTCTCTCGCGCTGCCTCTGTGTGAACCGGTCAGGCACAGAGAAGGTCAGCTGCTGAGAGAGCATCTCGACTGTTGCAGGGCCTGCATTGGTGAAGCAGGTGAGATGGTAATGAAACAGAGGCACAGGGCTTATTGGTTTTTAAAGATTGCTTCCTTCAATGTGTTTTAACCTCAGTTTTAAAGGATTGTTTTAAGGATCCCTTGGGATACCCCTCGCAAACTGTTTTACACACTGCATATAGCGATTCACTTCCACGAGAAACATGCCTCTATGAACAGTCAATGTGGCTCAGAGGTGCATGTGGACTCTACGACAGACTAACATAAATGACGCCGTTTTTCCTGTGTCATCGCGTCCGAGTTGGTGGGTGTGGTTCTGCGAGTTGTTGTCGTATCCAATGGTCTTAGAGTTGGTGGGCGTGGCTCCTTCCTGCGTGCGCCATGGGCGTCTTACTTGTCGGCGGCTTAGTGAATCCACGCCCCTTCTGGCGTGCTTTCCATGGGTGTCTTGCCTTTCCATGGGTGTCTTGCCTTAGTGAATTATATATATCTACTAGCAAAATACCCGCGCTTCGCAGCGGCGAAGTACTGCATTAAAATTTTTATTAAGAAGAAAATTTTACCTTTTTAAAGTGAGGGAAAATATGGCAATAATTATTTGTTAAGGATCTCTTTGTATACCACGTTGTCAGTTCGGCCCTCCGGTTGTAACATGACCAAGCTGTGCGCTGAGCTTACTCTTGAGCATGCAACTTACAGTTGGCCATGTGAACAGTAATCTTGTTTCAAATCTCACAGCATGGATTGCTGCTGTCATAATCGATTTCAGTTTCATGGTTTGTTTCAATTACGACAGTATTTGCAGGACTTGTGTTGAAGTGACATTCGGCATCTGTCAAACGTTGTAAGCTTACAACCGGTTTCATCGATAACTTCACATCCAGCTTTTGAGAGTTTAAACATTCATAAACATCAAAGTGTCCACTACTGAAATCGTCACCTGTGAATGTAAGATGTTTAAGAGGCATTGGCGGTTGTCGAAAGGTGTAAAATATTTGGCCATTTCGGTACACTTGAAAGCACCAACCGAACAATTCAGCGGCAGCCATCAACTCACATGCAGAACCATAGGTGAAGGGCTTAAGCATTTCACTCTTCTAGTGCTCCTGTGTAGTATAATTATCTCCTGTACCGTCATCAGTCCACACCTTGAACCTGTCCCAGTCATTCAATACATAAGACACAATGTTCTTCCAGATATCAAGAGTGAGCCTGATATGGCCGTGCAATATGTAACACAGAGAATGGAAAAGGTAGGTGCCATCTCCGGGCATGGAAACCACTCGGTAAGTGACAGTTCTTTGATCGATGGTGATTACCTCGATAGACATGGTAATGGGGGTTGGAATGATGAAGGAAATGGGTACCTGAGTAATGTAAAGTAAGTGTAAAATACCTATACAATAACTATAATTGTAATAAACAAACAATAAAACAGCGGAGAAGCCGTGGATTAAACAAAAAGGCTGTAGTTATCAGCAGGGAGACGTGAATCCCGTGGCGAAGCAAGGAAGGGAATGTAGAGACTGGAGCGACGGACGGCCTTATATAGGCAGGCAGCCAACAACGTGGGAGGTGATGGGATGGGAGACCCAACGCCGCCTCACATGGTGACCAAGCTGCAGGCTATGGACGTATATATGTACGTAAATAGGATTTAGTTAGCGTTGGGAACCCGTGTACCAAATTTCTTGAAGATGGGACCATAAGTAACAAAGACTGTTGAAAAGTTCAATATGGTGGCCGACAGTGGCATCATACCACCGAAATAAGTACGTACATTGGTTTCGGTTAGTGCAGGGAAGCCGCCTACCAAATTTCGAGAAGATGAGGCCTTAAATAAGAAAGTTCAACATGGCGGACGTTGTTGATCGTTACACGTAGAATTTCGAAATGAAACCTGCTTAACTTTTGTAAGTAAGCTGTAAGGAATGAGCCTGCCAAATTTCAGCCTTCTACCTATACGGGAAGTTGGAGAATTAGTGATGTTGGAAAATTCAATATGGCGGCTGACAGTGGCGTCATACCACCGAAATAAGTACGTACATTGGTTTTGGTTAGCTCAGGGAAGTCCCCTACCAAATTTCGTGAAGATGGGGCCGTAAATAAGAAAGTTCAACATGGCGGACGTTGTTGACCGTTATGACCGTTATGCGTAGAATTTCGAAATGAAACCTGCTTAACTTTTGTAAGTAAGCTGTAAGGAATGGGCCTGCCAAATTTCAGCCTTCTACCTACACGGGAAGTTTGAGAATTAGTGACGTTGGAAAGTTCAATATGGCGGCTGACAGTGACGTCATACCACCGAAATAAGTATGCACATTGGTTTCGGTTAGCGCAGGGAAGCTGCCTACCAAAATTCTCCAACTTCCCGTGTAGGTAGAAGGCTGAAATTTGGCAGGCTTATTCCTTACAACTTACTTACAAAAGTTAAGTAGGTTTCATTTCGAAATTCTACACGTAACGGTCATAACGGTCGATAACGGTCAACAACGTCTGCCATGTTGAACTTTCTTATTTATGGCCCCATCTTCACTAAATTTGGTTGGCGGCTTCCCTGTGCTAACCGAAACCGATGTACGTACTTATTTCGATGGAATGACGCCACTGTCGGCCGCCATATTGAACTTTCCAACGTCACTAATTTTCCAACTTCCCGTTTAGGTAGAAGGCTGACCCCATCTTCACGAAATTTGGTAGGTGGCTTCCCTGTGCTAACCAAAACCAATGTACGTACTTATTTCGGTGGTATGATGCCACTGTCGGCCACCATATTGAATTTTCCAAACGTCACTAATTCTCCAACTGCCCCTGTAGGTAGAAGGCTGAAATTTGGCAGGCTCATTCCTTACAGCTTACTTACAAAAGTTAAGCAGGTTTCATTTCGAAATTCTACGCGTAACGGTCATAACGGTCAACAACGTCCGCCATGTTGAACTTTCTTATTCATGGCCCCATCTTCATGAAATTTGGTAGGCGGCTTCCCTGTGCTAACCAAAATCGATATACGTACTTATTTCGGTGGTATGACGCCACTGTCGGCCGCCATATTGAATTTTCCAAACGTCACTAATTCTCCAACTTCCCGTGTAGGTAGAAGGCTGAAATTTGGCAGGCTCATTCCTTACAGCTTACTTACAAAAGTTAAGCACGTTTCATTTCGAAATTCTACGCGTAACAGTCATAACGGTCAACAACATCTGCCATGTTGAACTTTCTTATTCATGGACCCATCTTCACGAAATTTGGTAGGTGGCTTCCCTGCGCTAACCAAAACCGATGCACGTACTTATTTCAGTGGTATGATGCCACTGTCGGCTGCCATATTGAAGTTTCCTATGTCACTAATTCTCCAACTTCCTGTGTAGGTAGAAGGCTGAAATTTGGCAGGCTCATTCCTTACAGCTTACTTACAAAAGTTAAGCTGGTTTCATTTCGAAATTCTACGCGTAACGGTCATAACGGTCAACAACGTCCTCCGTGTTGAACTTTCTTATTTATGGCCCCATCTTCACGAAATTTGGTAGGCGGCTTCCCTTCGCTAACCAAAACCAATGTACGTACTTATTTCGGTGGTATGACGCCACTTTTAGCCACCATATTGAACTTTCCAACGTCACTAATTCTCCAACTTCCCGTGTAGGTAGAAGGCTGAAATTTGGTACTTATTTCGGTGGTATGATGCCACTGTTGGCCGCCATATTGCACTTATGGGCCCATCTTCAAGCAATTTGATATGCGGGTTCCCAACGCTAACTGAATCCTACTTACATACATATATACCTCCATAGCCTGCAGCTCGGTCACCGTGTGAGGCAGCGTTGGGTCCCCCATCCAAACGCCTCCCACGTTGTTGGCTGCCTGCCTATATAAGGCTGTCTGTCGCTCCAGTCTCTACATTCCCTTCCTTGCTTCGCCATGGGATTCACGTCTCTCTGCTGATAACTACAGCCTTTTTATTTAATCCACGGCTTCTCCGCTGTTTTATTGTTCATTTATTACGATTATAGTTATTGTGTAGGTATTTTAGACTTACTTTACATTGTTCAGGTACCCATTTCCTTTATCATTCCAACCGTACCCCCACTAACATGTCTATTGAGGTAATCACCATCGATCAAAGAACTGTCACTTACCGAGTGGTTTCCATGCCTGGAGATGGCACCTACCTTTTCCATTCTCTTTGTTACATATTGCACGGCCACATCAGGCTCACTCTTGATATCCGGAGGAACATTGTGTCTTATGTATTGAATGACTGGGACAGGTTCAAGGTGTGGACTGATGACGGTACAGGAGATAATTATACTACACAGAAGCACTATAAAAATGAAATGCTTAAGCCCTTCACCTATGCATCTGCATGTGAGTTGATGGCTGCTGATGAATTGTTCGGTTGTCACTTTCAAGTGTACCGAAATGGCCAAATATTTTACACCTTTGGACAACCGCCTCTTCAACATCTTAGATTCACAGGTGACAATTTGAGTAGTGGACACTTTGATGTTTATGAATGTTTAAACTCTCAAAAGCTGGATGTGAAGTTATCGATGAAACTGGTTGTATACTTACAGCGCTTGACAGATGCCGAATGTCTCTTCAACACAAGTCCTACAAATACTGTCGTAATTGAAACAAACCATGAAACTCAAACCGATTATGACAGCAGCAATCCAAGCTGTGAGATTTGAAACAAGATTACTGTTCACATGGCCAACTGTACGTTGAGTGCTTAAGAGTAAGCTCAGCGCACAGCTTGGTCATATTACAACCGGAGGGCCTAACTCACAATGTGGTATACAAAGAGATCCTTAAGAAATAATTATTGGTATATTTTCCCTCAGTTTAAAAAGATTTAAATTTCTTCTTAATAAAACTTTTAAGGCAGTACTTTGCCGCTGCGAAGCGCGGGTATTTTGCTAGTAGATAATAATACAGAGCTGTGTGCTAGCCTTGTTTGTAGCTACTAATTTAGTGTTCTACTTTCACTTTCAGTTTTTACATGTAAAATGTGTGCATGCCACAAATAACAACATTGTTGAAATCTAATGGAAAACAATCTAGGTCAGACCAACATGGTTATTTTAAAGAACATTATTGATTGGATTGTGCCTACTCCCCACAGATTACAGATCAGGAGACAGAGATTCGCTACAGCAGAATGGTCCAGCAACTTTTGGATGATCACAAAGATGTGGTGACTATGCTGGCTGAAGGATTCCGTGAGTGCCGCAAGCATGTGCAGGTACCAGGTGGATACTTAATAGAGGGCTGTTTGATGACTGATCAATGGAAGAAGCCACTTTTTTCATTATTGTAAAAAAAAATGTTTCATTAGCAATACTGAAAAGCTGCGGTGGGCTGGCACCCTGCCCAGGGTTTGTTTTCTGCCTTGTGCCCTGTGTTGGCTGGGATTGGCTCCAGCAGACCCCCATGACCCTGTAGTTAGGATATAACGGGTTGGATAATGGATGGATGGAATACCAAAAAGATAGAGAATGTTAATTTGCTGAATTGTTTTACTGTAAGAATACACTGTACTTGTTACCAATCTTAACGGAGAAAAGAACAGAACACCACATAGTCGACTCACCCGCTTAGAAATCAGAAAACAAGCACCAAAAGGAAAATTATATAATTTATATTTTGTTAATTATAGGAATTTTTACATTTAAGATGTCTTCTTAGAATTTCATATAACAACAAATTCTGCTTCTCCATTACTATAATGTGTTAGAACGACATTAATTAATATTTTGTATTTAGGATGAAACTCTGATTCGGAATTTTTTGGACAAAACATTGACATCACGTCTTGGAATCCGAATGTTAGCAACTCACCACCTAAAACTTCAAGAAAATAATGTAGGTGTTTTTTTCAACTTGATTCTGACTGCATATAATTTACTGTTAAATTACATTGATACACAAAGCTACTAAAATAACATCAAGTCCTGTAATATCATAAGCTGCCAAATAATCTTCTGAGGAGTATGTATTCACCTTCTGCACCTCTTGCTGTAATTGTTCAAGAAAACTTTAAGAAAAGCAGTTAGTTTTTCTAATTTTTATGATTTAAAGGTCATATGACTTACTTTATAAAGTAAATCTAAGTGTTGTTAAGAGTTTTAAAATTGTAAAAACATTTGCCTTTTTTTCTAAAAGTAATCATTTTACAAACATTGATTATTATTGTGAAAGTAAGACATCCATTAACTGTAATTACAAGGCCAGCTTATTGTTTGTTTTTTATATTGCAGAGTGTTTATTATTTTTAACTACTTATTATAGTGAACAGTTGCCTAACATAAAATTTATAATCAAAACATGATGCTGAAATGCCAAGGGGAGTCTTTGTTCTCTGATTGGACGGTAGCTAACAATAGTTCACCCAAAATTTAATATTTTAAAATAGTTTTGTTGCCCTGAGAAATGTCTTTGGATAAGAGTAATCTTTAATTTTTACTCCAGGTAAATTGATTTCAGTAGTTCATTAACAAGCCCTGAGGCTTAACCAGTGAAACCCAATGATTTCTAAAACCGGTGTAGTGAATGTTGAAATCTCCTTGTAGCATCTTCCTAGCCAAAGTCACCTAGCAGTTTATTTCTGGACAGATTTCTTCAAAGTAATTATTTAATAATACACTAGTGTATATTGAATTTGCAAATGATATGTAGTTAAGTGGGCAGCATGGTGGCACAAAAGTTACTCCTGCTACATCACAGCACCAGAGTCCTGTGGGGAACATTCAGATTCTCCTCATGTGTTTCTCGATTTTCTTTCTACATCCCAAAGTAGTGACTAAGAGCAGGATTGAAAGTACGTGTGCATGTTTAGCAATGACCTGGAGCCCCATGCAGGATTGGTTTCCTTCATGAGTCCAATGCTGCCATTGTATGAGCACTGGCATCCTGTACCCAGGAGATGAATAAACATGTTCTTAGTTGATGGATGGGTGTAGTTTTGTGCATAGTAATAGCTTCCATTATGTGACCAAAGTTACTTTATTGTAGGTATTGCTTTCATCATCAGAGTTCATCAGGTATAATGTAGCTTTTTGTGACACAGCATATCATAATCATATGACATCAGCTCATACAATGCCTTCATTTTGGAACTTAAGAATGCTTTCGTTCTTGAGAAAAATATGGAAAAAATAAAAACAATTCTGCTGAGTAGCTTTCTGTATTATTTCTTCATGATACTACTCTGCTTTTAAAAATAAAACATACTTTCTGTTCCCACATGTACTGTCTCATTAGTATAGTTTTTGTTGCTGCTGGTTTTGTTTTCATTTTCTTTGTCCTTATAGTCTGCCTTAAGGAATTTAACTAGAGTTACAGAGCATTTTGAGGGCACATATTTATTCCCTTTTCACTGAATTATTTCTGTGTTTCCAGCTGGCAAGCACTTCAGTATATCCTGGCTCAGAGAATACTCGTGTGTACTTTTATTTACATACGGACTTGTTTGACTTGAGTTCACCGAACACATAAAACCTGTAATGTGATGTATGCGGCACAGAGCTGTAACAATTAAGCGCTCCAGGATCAGGTTTGCGCCTACAGCGAATAGATAATCAAAAACAAATTAACACAAATCGCTCAATCTACATTGTTAATATACTGTACTATAGTTTGTATGTCTGAGTATGTTTGAGCTTAAAATGCTAGACAATTTGGCTGTGTAAGATAGTATGAAGAGATTTTAACATTTAATTTAGGACAAGATTTTACAGAAAAATTGGATTACATATGGATTAGGGTTGAAACATATTTGTAAGATAATAAAAACAGTTTCACAGAAAACAAATTTAGAAATTCCTCTTGACCATAGACATTTCATGGAATGGGATAAAATAGTTTTAATTTTTTTTGAAAAGTACATTGTTTTCGGCAGTGGAAAGGGAAGGATTTATTTTTACAAAAAGTAATTTGAACAGTTGTTTTTCAGTGATCAATTTGTAAAAGATGTTTGGGAATATTAGTAGGATACTGTTAATCTACTTGGTTGTGAATTCTGTCAATCCTGAGACAGGGAAGAAGGGGGTGCATGTAAGTTACAAATTGTTGAAACGCAGAATTAGTAGAATTTCATTTTGAACTTACTGTCATTTTGTAGCCACTTGGTGTGTGATATCTAAGGTACCTCCTCCTGTGCCTTTTTGTTTTTATCCTTTTGCTTTTTTAAAATAAACCTTTGTATGACAGAGGTCCTATTTTCTATATAGACTAACAGAATAAAATACTAGTATGTAAAACAGAGAAACTAACTTAACAGCAAAACTCAATAAATAGCTTTGGCAGGGAGTCACTTTACAGAACATTGTATGCTTCCTGCGTCATGTGAGCCTTTTTACCTGAAAGCCTGGTTTCTGTATAAATACTTACAATTATTTGTCTTTGGACATTGTCAAAGTGCTAGTGTGTGGCTTGCTAGCAGCCCACTTCTTCCTGAGAATACCAGCGTGGAAAAGTGTTACAGTGATATAATTTCTGAGGGAGGGTCAGACCATTGCTGTCTGAATTAAAATCATTATTCTCCTATCTGTTTATATTTTTGCACCTTTTTGAAAAGTCATCAGTTTTTGGAAGACCAGACTGAAATATTGAAGTGATTTTTTATTCAGATTGTAGAGTAACATTTCATAATTGCAGTTTTAGGGTGCTTGGTGTAATATACAATAATCAGTTTTCATTGCATTCATTGACCTTTCTGTTGCTTTTTATGTACTAGAGAAAAACAATAATGTATTCTTTGAGAGCTCAATGGAAAGCAATGTAACATTAGGGTGGCTCACACAATTTGAGAAGGAGCCACACTATTTTTGGGAATTCTCTTCTTCAGGAATGCTGAAGTTATTAAATCTCTTTGCTTCAGTTCTAGGTTGTCCACAGTTTATGTCACAGCTCTATTTTACGTCTGTTGAATACTGTGTGTATTTTCTGAAATTCATGCATGGTTAACCAATAAAATGTAGTTTAGTCTTTTTTTTTCTTTTTTTTCAATACAACAATGTGCCTTGTTGCCTTTTGCAGCCTGACTTTGTGGGAATTATTTGTACACGGCTGTCACCAAAGAAGATTATTGAGAAATGGGTGGACTTTGCTCGGTCAGTAGTCTTTGAGTCAATAAACATCACTACTCATACAAGTGAGAGATACTCTGTAAAGCATGGTGTATTATGAATATGGAAACTAAATGTTCAGAGGCATTTCTTTTTAGTAAATGCAGCAGTGGTTTTGAAAAGTCATCATTTGTATTATATTCACTTTATCTGTTTTGTTCTGATGTTTTTAATAATATTTTAAATATTTACAACCCTAATTAACTTTTTAACAGTTTTTTTAACCTTTTTGGTATAGTGGTCCTAAACATTTGAGTTGCCTAACCTGAGATTTAATGTAGACATTACACAGAAATATAGTATAGCATCCAGCCTAACACACAGGTCAACAACTGTTATTTGAATCCCAGTACCTTCTAAACATTTCTTACACCTACTTTATTACATTCCATAAAGTATAGGCAATGTTGGAGTCTTTCAACGGCAACAGTGGGCTCAGGAAATCAGAATTTTACAAAAAGAAGGATGTCAGTCAGTCAGGATATTCAAACTGGTGCAATTTAGCATGTCTTGCTATTTTTGTCAATACAAGTTTTAACCCAAAGGGCAAGCTAAAAAGACAATTTCCTCTCTGGGATTAACAAAATATAAAAAAAAAAATGATAAATGAACACAAGGGCTCATGCAGGAAACCTGCCAGAACATGTGAAACAATATTCGAACATCCTTTGCAAGATTTCACATAGAACAAGAAAGAATGATGATTTTTTTGACCATGTAGAGAACCTTCCCCTTAATAATACAGTTAAGTAATGAAAACAGTGGAAGATTTCTCTAAAATGTCAGTTTAAGATTTTAGAGGAAATGAGATTGCATTTACTCTATCAATTAAGGAAATGCAGTTTTACTCACCTTATTTCTTGATTCAGATAAACAAAATAATAATGTTCTCTCTGGTTTCTCTATAGGCTATTAAGTTATGTTGCTAAAGTAGACCCTGAAATCACCCCCTTTTAATTTAATCTTAATTGCACCATTTAGTTTAAGATATCTGAGTGTCAGGAGTAATTTGTGACAGACGGGTATCAGCAAGAGTAAAAGGGAAGGTCTACAGGACGGTAGTGAGACCAGCTATGTTATATGGCTTGGAGATGGTGGCACTGACCAGAAAGCAGGAGACAGAGCTGGAGGTAGCAGAGTTAAAGATGCTAAGATTTGCACTGGGTGTGATGAGGATGGATAGGATTAGAAATGAGTACATTAGAGGATCAGCTCAGGCTGGACGGTTGGGAGACAAAGTCAGAGAGGCGAGATTGCGTTGGTTTGGACATGTGCAGAGGAGAGATGCTGGGTATATTGGGAGAAGGATGCTAAGGATAGAGCTGCCAGGGAAGAGGCAAAGAGGAAGGCCTAAGCGAAGGTTTATGGATGTAGTGAGAGAAGACATGCAGGTGATGGATGTAAAAGAACAAGATGCAGAGGACAGAAAGATATTGAAGAAGATGATCTGCTGTGGCAACCCCTAACAGGAGCAGCCGAAAGAAGAAGAAAAAGAAGAAGAAGTTTAAGATATCTGGGGAACCAAAAACAGTAAAGGTGGCAGTTTATGTAGCAGTGATTGTCAAACTATCCTAGTCTCAAATGAAGACTATTCTTTCTTTCTGCCTCTCCATTACAGTAGCTGGAGTCGTCAAGGATTATCCTCCTCCATTTGTTGCAGAATGACAATTTATTATAGCTTATTAAGAAACTGTGTATTATTCCATGTAAGGGAGGCTATCCATAGGTATTTCAGTATCAATAGCCATATGGTGAATCAGAAGTAAGATACTAAAAAATATGCATACTTTTAAAAGTAGGTTTCTGTAAATTTTGTGGCAGTTTTTTCCTCCTTTCTTTTGTGATGGTCATCTATTATGGTTGTTGTTCAGCAGTGGCCTGTTTTTTTTCTGTGCACTTACTAAGTGTTTTTCATCAGTAAAGGTTATTTTTTTGTTAAACAGATAAGCTTTGGTTATGCTTCATTGCACTTTCAGAACAAGTGTGAAATTGCTGTCTTCTATACTGATCCCCTAAAACTATGGTATCTGATGTATTGCGCCATCATTCTTTTTACTCTAGTTCTTTACATTCTATTTTGAGAATCTGCTGGCATGAAATAGCTAAAATTGAGATTAGCAACCAACAGAGACATCTATTTATATCTTGGACAGATTATTTGGCCATATTGGGGGTGGTTTTATAGAATAATATGCTAGTTAATCATTTATAGGTAATGGATACTATCTGCTGACTTTGCATGTTGATTCCAGCATTGTGAACTAGTTAACTATTCACAGCAGAGCTAATATTTGCACCTTATAAAGTACAACCATTTAATGCAGCTGTTCTGTTCAGGGCACATAATGGTATTTTATTTACTATATAACTAAGCACATTGTAAGCTAATAAAAGGACAACCTCTACTGTTCTTACATCTAAAAATAGCCAAGAAAAAATCACTAGCAAACTGCGGCTATTGTGCATAGTTTATAATAAGCCCACTACAGATAATTTACTTTACCAGGAAAAGAGTACACTTCTGTTAACAAACACAAATGTGGCACACATTTACCAATACAGTACAGCAAAAAACAAAGTACGTGCTTGAGGCTGAATACAGAGGACTGGGGAATGTATATGTAGACATGTACATTGTTTATTAAGCTAGGCTATTAATGTGCCTAAATGCAAATAATTAAAACTTAAAGTATGGAAATAGTAAGACCAGGGGAAAAAAATGTCAGTCTATAATGGATCTATAAGTCCTTAACCAATTAGTCATCCTTCCCTGAGCATTCCCAACATGGAGTTACAAATCAGGCAAATTGTAACTCTGGGGAAAATTGCTACAAAGTTCTGATGCTGAGTCTTTCAGTGGTGATGACATATCTGCACTAAGATTTAATTCCACTGACAAGAGGGTTGCCCTGATCAAAATGACAATGATTCCAAGTACTGCCACAGGGCACAAGAAAGAGAAAAAGATTTAACAACTCACACTCACATTATTATTTGTTGCTAGAAACTTATACTATAAGACACTTTCCCCTTGGGGATTAATACCATGTACCAAATACCAACAAAATGATCTAAACCTACTTATTCAGTGTGAGGTGGCAGAGAGTTGAAACCTACCTCAAGAAGTACAGAAGCAAAAAGGAACTATACAAATTATAAAAACACTATAAAATAAATACTATGCCACTATATGAGAGTGCATCCATTTCACACTCACTCACTCGCTCGCTCACTCACATTGAGCCTGTTTACAATTGGCAGTCAAATCTAACAGTGTGTGCTTAAACTGTGAGAGCAAAGACTTGTCCAGTATTTAATTTCAATGAATCCCAAGTATCCTAGAATCCTTTACTTCCATTCCTTTTTTTCCAAAAGTTTTTATTCTGAGAAGTTTTTAGATGTTAATATTCTCATAAAAGTGAAGTAATTTGTCTCAGAGCAGAAACTGTTTTTCTGAAAGCAAAGTGATTACATTTTTTCTTATATGTATTTTTTATTCACAGGCGGCTCTGTGAACACCAGTATGGTGGTGCTCCACGAGTTCGAATTAATGGTCACGTGGCAGCTCGCTTTCCTTTCATTCCAATGCCATTAGATTATATCCTACCAGAGCTGCTGAAAAATGCTATGAGGTATGTTTCTGAAACATTTTTACCTTCAGTATATATTTTTGGAAAATGTATTAATTTAGTTAATGTTTGTTTCATATTATCAGCTGGCTCATGGTCTACCATATCTTTCTATCCTAGAGATTTTGCTAAATTCACAGTCAGACAAGTAGTAAAGATTGGGCAGCATTTTATGCTTTTTCTATACTTTGAAAAAGGCTGATGGAAAACAAAGGAATTTAATCTCACCTTGGTTGTTTGTAAGATTAGTTTCACATTTTTACGAAGGATATGTTGAAGCATTGTAAATAATGTTAATACCGTAGAAAACTTGTTGTTATCTTTTCATCATTGAAATAGTACGGTACATAATGCTGTCTAACCTATAAAAAGTTCTCCATGTTCTAAAAAGTATGATAAAAGCAACTTTATTACCAGACACTATTGTCCTTCCTCATTTAAATACTTACTTTTATAAATTACCAGAATACATTTGCAGGTACTGTACTGAAATTGCAGAGTCACAGAACAGTTGCTCTCTGGTAAAATATGGACAAGAACAAGTATTTAATGCTGGCAATTAGAATGTGTTACTTATGTGCTAAGGTAATGATTTATTTTAGTTTATATTTTACTTGGCTTATTGTTGTCAAGTGGTAGTCAGGCTAAGGTTTGCCATATTGTTATATAACATATTTGTTTTGCCATATTGTTATATAACAATAAGTATTAAACAAACTTTGTAATTAAATACTTATAGCAGGCGTTCTCAAACTCGGTCCTGGGGGACCCCTGTGGCTGCAGGTTTTTTTTCCAACCAGATTCCCAATCAGTGAGAACACCTGATCTCATTTAATTAGCTGGTATTATTTATCTTTTATTCTACATTCAGAAAAGCACAGCAGCATGATTTTTACATTTATAAGAAACTTAGAAATATTTCTGTTTTTGCTATGGATTTAAATGCTTAACTCTCTTATATTTCGCCCTTTCTCTGGGCAGTTTGCTCCCTTCATTGAATCTTAATAATAACAATTAAAAACTAGCAGAAACTCAAGCAAACAACACTCAATCGTGAAAGGCTGCAACTACTTTAGCGTCAGCCCCACAAAGTAGTAAATAACGGATTAATTAAACAATTAGAACACCTAGAAAAGTAGAATGACAAGATGAAAATACTGTTAAAAAGAAAAAAAATTCATATAACTGCTTAGTACATTTTAATACTTTTTTTTTTTTTTTACCAAACTTAGTTTTCTAATTTGTATATTGTTCCCAAAACAGGGAATCTGGGAAACAACAGTTCACTTAATTAGTCCAGGAGTTCAATTAAAAACAGAGGCTGGTTGGAACAAAAACCTGCAGCCACAGGGGTCCCCCAGGACCGAGTTTGAGAACCCCTGACTTATAGTACATATATAATATACACTTTAAATAGTTTTTCTGTATGAACATTGTATAATACAGTAACCAGAGTAAAAGAGAACATCTGAACAGAAGAAGAACTGGGGCTCCACCAGAAGACCCCCTGCTCATTTGCTGAATGTATTTAGTGTCGGCAGTGATTATATCAGTCTGTGACAGACACTTCATATACGTCTATTCTGGATGTCAGACAGGTTAGTGCTGGATGGGGCAGAGGCAAGTTAAGGTCACAGATCTTCTTCTGGATTAAAGTATTGTGACTGTGGAGAAAACAGATAGACATCTAGTGTTTCCAGTACTAGTCATGCCGCTCTCCTTAATACAAATATGCTGTCTTTTCTAGAGACTGTTCCCCTGATATACTGTAGATGTGAGAAACACTGGAACAACACAATTAACAGGCCTGTCTCCTTTTCTCTTCAATCTGTACACCACAGACTATATACTGTGTATAACACTAGGTCATGCCACCTGCATACATTCTCAGATGATTCTGCACTTATGGGGTGTATCAATAAGGTGGTTGAGATATAGGAGTCAGGTGGAAGATTCTGTTTCTTGGTGCAGAAAGAATTATCTACAATTTAACATCAGCAAAACCAAGGAACTATTTATTGACTTTTGCCTCACCAAAGTGCCACTATGCTTGGTCACTATTCAGGGTGTGGATGTAGAGGTGGTGCATTGCTACAAATACTTGGGTCCACATCAGTGACTGGACTGGGCTAATAAAAAAGAAAGGGCAGAGCAGACTATTTTTTCTTAGAAGCCAGCACTCCTTTAATGTGGATAGTGACATCTTTTGCATATTCTACAAATCTCTCAAGGCAAGTGCAATTTTCTACACTTTGGTGTGCTGGATTGGTAACATCATTTCAAGAAAAGCCCACCAAATCAACAAACTAATAAAAAAGTAAGCTCGGCTTTGGGAAGCACTCTGGGCCCCCTGGAGGTAGTAGCAAAGGAAAGAAAACAAAATCAAGTGCTATTATAAACAATGCTGCACATCCTCTCTCTGAGACACTAATACTGAGGACTTTCAGCCAATGAATTATTCAGCACAAGTATGTTAAGAAACCCTGCTGGTGCTCAATTACACCAATGGCAATATGCCTGCATAATGCCTCACTGTGACTGTAACTGCCAAGTCAGAAATGTTCTTTCATTTTAGTTTTCTTGTTTTTAGTCATTCTGGTGTGTGTTCAGACCATTTTGTGTTTACAATAACATTAATTTATATAGCACATTTTCATACAACAGTGTATCTCAAAGTGCTTTACAAGATGATAAATAAAAAGTTATAAGAAAAAAAATTAAGATTAGGTAATAATATTAAAGAATAAGTAACAAAACAAGGTAATGTCAGATGGCTGGCAGGACAGAAAAAAAAAATCTGCAGGGTTTCCAAGACCAAAAGACTGCCCATCCCCTGCTGGGTACCTAACATAAATGTTTCTAAATAAAACCTCTTAGTTTCCATGCTTTACATGATAGGATTTGATTAAGCTGGTCTTGTGGACATCTGAGATACCCGCCTTCATTCCATTATATCACTGGGCTGCATGGTGCTTTGATCAGGTGATGGTGGTACAGATCGTCACCACAAAAGACACCAGTGGGGATTAGTATAGATTGTGGATCTCTGAATAATATAGTTCTATATCTATATAGGCTATTAGGGATACAACTGAAATGTAGCTACCAAAAAGCCATATTAAAATAATGGGGTTTTACCAGTTTTTTTTAAATATTTCACAGTATTAGCCCAGGCAAACTATTCCAGATTTTAGAAGCATAACAACCAAAGGCCGTCTCACCAATTAAATTAATGTTGGGCTGTTGGAATTATAAGCAGACCTTCATTTGAATATCTAAGGTTATGACTAGGAGTGTAAGGGGAAAGGCATTCCAAAATATAGGATGAAGTAAGATAATTTAAGGCTTTATAAACAATTAGTTGTATTTTAAAGTCAATTCTGAATGACACAGATAACCAATGTAACAACGCTAAACTGGGTGAGATATGCTCAAATTTTCTTTTTCTAGTTAAGATTCTAGCTTCTGCATTCTGCATAATTGTAACTGATTTATGATTTATGTCTTTCTTAGGTAGGAGAGCATTACATTAATCTAGTCGACTAAAATCAAAAGTATGAATGAATTTTTCAGCATCTTGTAAAGTTTTATGAGGTCTAACTTTTGCTGTATTCCTTAAGTGAAAAAATGCAGACCTAGTAATCCGGTTAATATGTGATTTAAAGTTTAGGTCAGAGTCAATGATTACCCCTAAATTCATTGATTTTAAAACCTAAGGGATCAAAACTTTATTTTTAATGCCCTTGCTATATCCATGTTTGCCAATCACTAAGCTTTGCTTTTTCTTTATTTAGTTTGAGAAAGTTAACTAATCACTCATTCAGAAATACTGCTAAGACATTGGATCAGAGGGCCAAGAGCATCATGGTCATCAAGCTCTATAGATAAATAAAGCTGTGAGTTGTCTGCATAGCTGTGGTAGTTCACCATGTGCTTTGAGACCTAATGGAAGCGTGTAGATTGAAAAGCACAGCGGACCCAGAATAGATCCTTGTGGCATACCATATAAAATATCATGGGTCTCCAAAGTGCAATCACCACAACTAACAAAGAATTTTGTGCTTGTTAAATAAGACTGAAATCAATTTAAGAAACCACCAGGAAGTCCCACCTATTGTCTAAGGTGATTTCTAAAAATACTGTGGTCTGTGATGTCAAATACTGCATTCAAGTCTAAGAGAACAAGAACAGATATACAGCCTCTGTCAGCATTAACCCGCAAATCACTTACTACTTTAACCAGTGCAGTTTCGGTACTATGGTTTCTTCTAAAATCTGACTGAAACTTGCCAGGAATATAATACTTATTCAGGTAATCATTGAGCTGCTTAATAACTGGGTTTTCTATAATTTTACTTAAGAAAGGCAGGTTAGAAATTGGTCTAAAACAGTCAAAGACAGAGGAGTCAAGATTATTTTTCTTGAGCAGAGGTTCATCAACTGCAGTCTTTAGACAGTCAGGGAAGACTCCCATATCAAATAATGAGTTCACTATGTCAATTACACTATCAGTAAGGACATTGGAGACTTCTTTAAAAAAGCCTGTTCATACTGAGTCAAGGCCGCGAGTGGAGGGTTTCAGCTGAGAAATTATTCTACGTAGTTCGGGTCGATCTGTTCCAGTGATAGAATTTAACTTGCTTCAAAGGGCATGCTGGGAGTCAATTAGGTTAACTTTGGGGGGATGTACTGTGTTATTTCTAATATCTTTCATTTTTTATTTAAAAATTTTTTAGGAAACATTCCATTTAGTTAGCTGGGTTTAAAAGACGATCTATAGTTGAAAATAAAACTCTTAGATTACTTGCTGATTTATCTCTATATTAATTTATTTAATGAGCTTCTATAAAAAAGCCAAATTTCCCTTTGAGACCAAATAAATCTCTGTCTGTCCATCTATGTATTTATCTACCTACCTGCCTGCCTCACCTTGCCTTTCCACCTCTCCCTTCTAACTGTTATGGGCTCTCATTGAACACTAAAGGCAGGGTCATAACATCACTGGGAACAGTAAGTATGCCTACCAAAAATCATGTAGCAGACAGCACAGAGCCAGAAAATGGAATAGAAAGCATACAATTCTTGATTGAATCAAATTATTATGAAAGGTGGTGAGATCTTTTAATTAATCCCTGGGGTGTTGTTATATGTTTGTCCATCAAGACTTGAAAAGAGAACTTTTTAGTCACTCACATTACAGACTAATTCCTGTGGGCCTCTGCAATCTGCACCACTGATTCTAAATATTGCTAACAAGATGTCACTTATCTTAACTAACATTACTCTTACCAGATGAACAGAGCATCTTTGTTTCCAGATGTCAGCTAGAATGCAGCTTACATACCAAGAGGCCCATGCTAAAGGTATCATGGAATATGCTATCTTCTTAAGGAATTCCACTTTGTTTTAATGTGGAAGCTATGATGTCAAGCAGTTTTTACTTTGCAGTCCTTCAGCTAAAATCAAGGTGTAACTTGCCATACCAGACTGGCCCTGCATAATAAGTTATCAAAAATGTTCAGCCAGTATTGCTCTTTGGGTAATTACAAATATTAGAAATTTGCCACTGATTTGTAAACAAAAGTGCAAAAGATTTCATAATTCATTCAGTCAAAATGATGTAGCACATTTTATTCAATTGATGATAAAGGAAAGGTGCTCTAATTATGTGTTACTTAAAGTTGTGTTTCTAGGTTTCCTTTGGTTGTATTGATGGACTTTCAGGTACATATTTTGCACAAGGCTTTGTGAAAGCAAACCCTGTAAACTACTCCTCTGCTACAGTGCTGCTACAGATTTAGTTGCATAGTCATTGGCATGTTTACAGCAGTTTTCTTTCTCAGTCTGGAATTCATCCCTTAAGGCAGGTTGGCAGCGACCCAATATTTTCAGCACTGAGAAAATGATTAATTTGTTATTCACACTGACTGGCTTGACAGTTTATTTCCAAATAGCTTTAGTTTTCAATTTTTGTATTTACCTACTTTTATCTGTAAAACAGTGTTTTTGAAAGGTCTTCCTAATTATTAAAAAGGAGAAAATTCTGCATTGTCAGCACAGGTTTTTATCTAGTGCCTCCATAATACCAGGGGGACCAATTTCTTTTCTAACAATGTTTGTGGCTGATTTGTTTGCTGAGCTAGCAGCTCCTACATACATTTTCACATTTTATATTGTTCTTTTATTAGCATATGAGAAGGAATTCTGATGCTTGGCCATTCCTATTTCCTATAATATTCATCTCAAAATGATGTTTTGCCACATTTTTATCTATTAGTGTTAAAAGTTATCTGCATGTTTGTATGAAGCTGTTCTGACATATTTTGGATTGTAAGCTCCTTATTTCAACTTTATCTAGTGTCTGGTATATGTATTTGCCTCCATTCAATTTCTTTGTCCTTGTTTCTGACTAAATTGCCCTCGGTGTAGGAACATATACAGTTTCAGCACTCAGAGAAACAAGCATGCAGTTTAGTAAAGGGCTTGGTAGCAAAAGCAAACAAAACACTCCCAGAAGTTCTCATCTAGGCTAATGAATAAACTAGAAATGTAAGTATGCAGTGTAGGGAACAGCATGTTCTTGGCTGATAAGTTGAGACTGGCTTAGTTCTCATCTAGGCTAAGGAACATACTGAAAATGTAAGCATGCAGTGCAGGGAACAGCATGTTCTTGGC
Source organism: Polypterus bichir lapradei (assembly GCA_026402145.1). Classification (NCBI taxonomy): domain Eukaryota; kingdom Metazoa; phylum Chordata; class Cladistia; order Polypteriformes; family Polypteridae; genus Polypterus; species Polypterus bichir. Next base: position 99,676,531 of record JANRMT010062814.1, read on the forward strand.
TGATAAGCTGACACTATTTTAATGTTTCTCTACATTTTAGCAGAACATTTCAGACGCTCCAGTCATTTGTAGAGAGTAAAAAGAAATTACAGAATGTTACAGAATTCAATCCTTTGGTAAAACTGAGTTCATAACTGCTGCATATAATTGTTAAAGTTGGGTGTAATGGTTGTTCAATCTTGCATTCCCAGGGCAACAATGGAGAGTCACCTTGATACACCTAACAATGTTCCTGACCTGGTTGTGACGATTGCCAACAATGACATTGACTTCATCATTAGGTGAGATCAGGCCACCTAGGCAAAGTCTTATACAAAAATATTTTTCAGTGTCTCTAATTAAGAAAAACAAAACCTGTGTCTCATCTTCTCAATGTAAAATTAGTATCAGATAATGAAATGTGCCTGTTACAAGCTGTATACTATTATGTTGCCTTCTTTTGGTTTGAGAAATAAAAAAAAAACTGGCAGACGTTTTGGAGAAGTAATACTGTGTACTTTAAAAACCAAAATATAAGAGTACAAGTTATATATAATACAGCCTTTACTTAATACAGAAGTAGTGCCGGATTACAGTATATTTCATAAGGTTCTCTTATTAACAATAATCCAAAATGTGATTGTTTATGATTTCCCCAAAGCTCAGAAAATGTGCTGGTGCATAGAAGGAAGCTAGCTACCACTCTAATATTCAATATATGCTGTTACTTATCTGTCTTAGACAAATGCTGTTTTGGGCTGATCAGCTCAACAGATTCATCCCCTGTTATGTCAAATTACAAAACAATTATTTGTATTAATGTAACATACATCAGGCATCCATCCATCCATTTTCCAACCCACTGAATCCGAACACAGGGGTCTGCTGGAGCCAATTCCAGCCAACACAGGGCAGGAACCAATCCTGGGCAGGGTGCCAACCCACTGCAGGACACACACAAACACACACTAGGGCCAATTTAGAATCGCCAATCCACCTAACCTGCATGTCTTTGGGAGGAAACCGGAGCACCCGGAGGAAACCCACACAGACACGGGGAGAACATGCAAACTCCACGCAGGGAGGACCCGGGAAGCGAACCCAGGTCTCCTAACTGCGAGGCAGCAGCACTACCACTGCGCCACCGTGCCGCCCTACATCAGGCAAGTTACCTTTATTGAATAAAACATTAGAAAAACACTCTTAGTTGATACTTTACGTAATAAAAAGGTGATATGTTACATTTAAAACACTACTGCTTATCTAATTATGTTTAGGTAGTGGGCTACGTTTATAATGTAGCATAATACGGAAGCTAAGCAAGTTAAAATAGGACTATGTGTGCTGCTGGCTTGTTAAAAGTTTTGTTCACATGGCATGACATTAATGAGTTAATCTTGTGTTTAAATTGACCAGGATCTCTGACCGTGGAGGAGGAATCCCTCACAGCATTGTCGGCAGTGTGCTAGACTATCACTTTACCACAGCAGAGGAGAGCAATCAGGATCCACGGGTCAACAATTTTTTTGGAAACATGACCAACAGTAGCTTTAATAATGGCCCAATGCATGGGTAAGTTTGGTGCACTTGCTACCAAGTGTCCTGCTAAAAACAAGTGCTAATATCTGGGATCCATTTGTATGTGCATGAGGATACTCACTTATTCTCAAGAAGCAATATCTAAAGCATTAAACTAGCTGAAAATCCTTTATTTGTTGATAAAAGTATGATATATTAGCATCATAACAATTTTTTTATTTAATAATGTTTCTGTAAAATATATTATTAAATAAAAATATATACCTTATTTGCTGTAATTAGTTTAATTTAGAATGTTGCCTCCACTTCTCTATGTGCTGTTAAACACAGCTAGAGGAAGTGAACATCAGGGATGGCTTCCAGTCCTAAAATCCTTGCTGCTGTATCCCCAGAATGAAATGTTTAAAGTATAGATGTAGTATAGAACAAACTAGAGAGATGAAAGATGAGTAATGATTATGATGACATATGGTGCATTCAGAAAGTATTCTGTTTTGTCTTAGAACAGCTATACAATAAAGTTCATTTTTTAACCTCCAGTCTGCATATAATACATCTTAAACAAAATGTTATTTTTTTTTTTTTACAAATTTTAGTAAATGTCTTTCTATTATAAAAGGAAATATTGGGACGAGACATTCTCGGAGATAATTTCATGTCTCGCGAGACAAGACTTTATGCAAAGAGATTTTGAAAAGTCATGCCCTCCTCTCAAAAATTTAGAACAACGCCCACGATCTCATTCGTGTGAATTCTATTGTCAGACACAGTTCCTACGCTGTCAGCTCCAAGCGGGGTCGGAAATAAAAAACAGAGAGTTGAAGACAAAGTAGAACGTCCTAAAGAGGTTCAAAAATGTTGGAGCGATACACATGCAGAGCAGGTTAGAGACGTGAGAGTACTAAAATTCAAAAGTCTCAAAAAACATATAGTAAAGATCACATTAGCACTAACACACGCATATTATTACTCGGTGAAATAACGGAACAGCGGAAAGAGATCGAATATATGGACATAAGTGATATGACAGAAGTATGTAGATATTGTTTGGCTTTAAACTTTAAATCGGAGATTTGTAGATCATCTAATTTGTGTTGCCATTAGGGAAAAGTAGTGTTTCTTCCCAATGAAGAGGTGTATCCGCGAGAATTCAAAGATTTGTTGTTTGGTGAAAGTGAAATCCACATACCAGAGCGGCAGAGACGTGAAATGGCTGGTGCGAAGCGCAGGCTGGGGGGTTGGCGAGTGAAGGAGCAGGGGGCAAAGCCCCTTAGTATTAAAAATAACAAATTCAGATGTTTCAGTATGCTTTGCACCCTATGAACCAAGTTACTCAAAATGTTTTATAACATTTCAGTAATTATTTACTGCTCTGATGCTGATCTTTCTGATCATAAAATAGGTCATTACAATAGCAATTGACACGATGAGTTCATAATTAATTGCAGAATTACGGTATTAGAGTGTTCCTCTAGAGTGTGTCTTTTTTTTGCACGATTTGACTCAAAAACTAATCAGCACATCGTCATCTCATATCAGGTTTAAGGTTCAAGTTTAGTATTTTTCTGTCCAGCTGTTTTAGCTCAGGACCTTCCTCAAGAAACTGTTACACAAAGATGTACACACACCCATCATGGAGATATCAATGTTTTCGGTATCAGGGGACTCTAAAATGTCGAGATACGTCGAAAACCGGAAATTGAAATTTTTGATTAATCTAAAGCTTTCGCTGCTCCCCCATAGATGATAGTTTATGGCGGGGAAGGGCACAAAGCAAAAACAGTGCTATAATAATAATAATAATAATTCATTACATTTATTATAGCCCTTTTCTCAGTACTCTGACATGTACATTAAGTACTAATATGTTTTGCTATTAAATTGACTTTGGGTGCATGCGTTGATGTTTCAACAACTTGGTTAATGTTCATCTTTGGTTAATTCAATTGATTGGATGTAATTTGTGAAGATATACTTCTATACTCCTCTTTGAGCTGGCCACTCACCCAAACTGAGCAAAAGGGGACTAATATTGGTTTGAATGGCAAGAATTACATTTGAAGGAAATCAGGCACAGCTCATCAAAGGGCATATTCTCATCAACATTCTGCTAATGATGCTGCTGATGTTTTTCAGCATCAGGGACTGGGAGGCTTATCAGGATTGAGAAAAAGATGATTGAATTAAAGTATGGAGAGATCATTGAAAAAAAACTTCACTTTAAATGATTTTGTGAAAAAATAATGAACTTCAAAAATGCTGAACTTGTCCTTTAAACGGTTATTCACACTTACTTAGCAGATGTTTACAAATTTTATGTGCATAAAGAGGGAATAATGCATTTGAATCAGTCTCTCTCCAATAATTTACAGGTTATTATTTTGATGATTAACAAGTCACTCAGATAATCTAGTATGTAATTAGTCATCTCAAATTCTTTTTATAGAAATATTTTTAGTGCATTATATGCATTGTTCAAAACAGGTTTTTTTTCTCCAATATTCTCAAAACCTGTAGGTTTGGCTTTGGCCTGCCAACATCGCAAGCATATGCAGAATATCTTGGTGGCTCACTTACCATCCAGTCAATGCAGGGAATTGGAACAGATGTCTACTTAAGATTGCGACATATTGACGGCAAGGAGGAAAGCTTCCGCATCTGAGAAACACAATAAAGTTCACTACAACTCTAAGGATGATGGGATTTGAGTGTTACAGATCACAGACAACTGGTATCGTAGAGATTATTTAAGTGGATTTGCCAGTGGCAGGACTTCAAGAAAGCCTCAAGGAATGTGTGGATGGATACACAATTTTTTAAATTCGTTTTTTTTCTATGACATTGGCATGTAGACGGATCTTTTTCTCGATTCTTTAATGGATATAGTAAAGTGCCTTAAATATTTTCCATGTGCTTGTCCACTTCTAGATCATTCTGTCCATGTTTAGTGTCCATCTCCTTTGGATCTCACTGGTCAGACATCCCACACACATTTGTTTGGGATGTTTTATCTTCAAAAAGAACTTGACAAACATTTAGAGAAGCTATTTACTGGAACTTGCAGAAATGAAAGCAAAACTATATTTTAACTACAACATTTCATAAGCACTGGATGTGATTCAGACAAATTATGCCTTTTTAGAGTTCTGTGGGAGAGCAGGCAGTTGCTGCCAAGTGAGTGAAACATTTTTGAAAATAAGAACTGCAACCTAAAAGGTGAATTCTACAACTTTTTCTATGTGCTGCAAATGGAAGTATTGCTGAGTATAATCCTCTCAAAGAGAGCTCATTGTTAATTAAGCAGTGTGCGCCCTCTAACTGCCAAAAAGGGTATTTAATATTTTTGTGTCTAAATGATAATACAGTATAAGGAATGAATCAGTAAGGCAAAAAGAAACTGTGAGAGCAGTGTCTAGTCACCTAAACCTACCAATTTAATTGGATCTTCAAACTGTTGTTGTACTAACTTTGTATTTTGTTTATTTGAAAATATAATGATTTGACTTAAAAAAATGCATCATGTTTGTATGTAGAACGAAAAGTGCAAAATAGATGTGCTAATGTTTTTGGTGGTAGTAGGACTGAAAAATTATGCAAGTAATGCTTTTAATCCTTTGGAAATTGTTCTTTTCTGTTATATCTTTGACATGCATGAGCACAAGCATTTGTGTTTTATTTATTCCCTTTATCACAGGCCCTTTGAAATTACATCAGATTTTCTAAATTCCCTTTCCTAGGTTTTCTGTCCTTGCTCTTCTTAATTTGTGTAAAATTAAGTTGTGCAACATGGATAATATGTGAAGTGCAGGTGTAAACAATTTTAAACTATAACTTTACCATTCAGATTAATGTGTAGCTAATAATTGTCCAAAATATTCTCTTACTGTCCTATCTAGTATTATAAATGTCTCATATGTCAAGAAGAAAATAGCTTTCAGTAGTGTTCAAAGTCAACAAGTTGGTGTCAATTTGCACATCCCATAGTAGAGGTTATGCAGTGTTTATTGTCTGTGATTGCTTAAGGCCTTTTTTATTGCATATGGGTATTATGTACTTATCCATATTTATTCACCATCACTGGCAGGCAAACAAAAGTAAAAGGCCAAAGGGAAAATAACTAAACCCAAGAATGTTTTGACACCTAAACCTAATCTGTATGATCATCAGTATCTGTCATAAGTATCTGTCATAGCAGTTGCCACTCTTCTAAGAGTGACAAATATAATCTATATGTCTTTGTATGAAAGCATCACCCCAAAACTTAAGTATACAATGAAAGTTAACCTACCTAATTCCAATCTTTTTGTTAATAGCCATAACTAACAACTTCTTTGATCACTCATTATTTTTTATTTTATTTTTTATAGATTTCTTGCCTTCATTGTGAAATGATAGTTTATAAAATTGATAAAATTCTAACACAACGATGTTTATACATTTTTTAATGAGTATGACATAGTTGCAAGCCATTTGTAAGCGAATTGCCTAATTTAGCCATTAACATGACAAGTTCAAATACACTGAATTTATTAATGTAAAAGTGACTAGTTATAGGACTTAATGATAATAGATGCAAAATAATAAATAATAACCACCCTTATGTTCTACATCAGTCTCACCTAAACTATCTGGTACTAAGATATCTAAGAATCACATTTACTCATTTACAAACAATACTGATATGTGTGCTCATGCATTTGGAAATGATAAACGGAATGGCATCCAGTGCAGCCAGTTTTCATGAAAATCCAACTAGTGTGGCAAATGTACAGTTTTCAATTCAGTTTATTTTTGTTTTTTTTTCACTGCACTGTAGAGTAGGCTGAAAGCACTGTAACATTTTTACTGGAAAAGTATAATTATAGACTTTACATGCTGCACAGTGCACACACCTGAAAATACAATAAAACAAAGCCATTTTAATTGATTACCATGAGAACATCCTAACCATATTATGTCCATTAATATTATTGTTAGGATATGGCTGGATGGCAATGGAGGAGGGGAAAATCAAAAACTCCAGTGAGCACCATTCCTAGAGAAAAATAAACCTCTGGGGGATAGTCAGACACAGTCACAGCAAGCTGGCTGCCCACTCTTCCACGTCAGTACATATTTATGCTGGGTAGACTAATAATAAGGCAAGATCCTTTTATCTTTGGATTCTAAGGTTCCCTGAATCTGTGGTGTCTTCCCAAGGGCTACATAAGCGTGGAAGTAGAGCACTGGCTCTTGATGAGAAAAAGAACAGAGCAAGGTTAGTAACCAGTCATAATTACTGTATTATTACTTTGGGGCCCTGTAACTAAAAGTCTAGCCTCCCACTGTTTTATTAATCACTGGTAGGAAGGCATCTAGTCATTCTCATGGCAACTATATTATTTTAGTAGTAATTATGATTACATTTCCTTTTTGTGATTAAATTTCTGAGCTAGTTTCAAAGTGCCTGAGATTCCTAAAAAGGATACTAATTGTTCTTTACCTTTTGATTCACCTAATGGCAAAAATTTTAGAGGAAGCCTAAATCCTCCTTTATTTGCTAATGCTCAACTAGAAGCCAAACTTATTCAGCAACATTAGAATCATATTTAAAGAATCGTTCAGCCACTCCAGTAAAATGGGACTTGTTAAGGAACTAATATATATTTCTAATTCCAGCAATGGTTCTTTTGCCCTCTTGCCTTATTGATTTTAAATTCATTCTAGTACAGTAGTTTATGAATTTACTGTTCAGCTCCTAGGAATGAATCTACTGTTCAAACATTGTACTTTTCTTGCTGTCTGATGTGCTTTAACATTATGAATGCATGAGGTCAGCTATATACAGTATGCTGTGTCAGCTGAATGTTCTCTCAGTGCTCAGTGGACAGGAAAATGGGTCTGTAAAACTGTTTCTCTTTATAAGAAATATATTAATGCTGTTCACTTAGTGGATTTTTTGAAGTGTTAAGATATGTTATATTTTTTTGTGGTTCTTCTTTAAATGTTTTAGGAGTGACCCACACCCATCACCTAATCTCTCTTGTCTTGCATTGGTATAATATGGCAGCTTGTTTGGTTAGTTTAGATATATACTTTATTTGTAAACAAAGAGAAATTAAAACTTTACAGACGCTGAAGAAAACAAACAACAATACCCCACACCACTACACCCCCCCCCCCCATAAACCCCCCCCCCACAACTTACTCAAGCACTTCTGGCTTAGCCAATAATAAGAGTGCTGTTGCCATCTAATAACAGGTTTGTAGGTGGTAAGATGGATCACATTGTGGTCAGATATGTCAAATTGTGGCACAGGTTGACATTTACATTTTTAATATAGTAGGTGTAGATTGTTGTGTCAATGAATGGGACATGTCACATAATAATGGAACTTTGTCATAGTTCTTCCAATGTCCCCTAATTGAAGTTATCACATATTATAAGTGCAGAGACAGAATGATTTATTATTAGTTTTCCGCCACTAAGTAAATGCCTGGTGCAGCCTGGGGGCTGATAATGCCCCATGTATACACATTACATTGTAATTTTAACAATTTAGTGCCACATCAAGTTATTGGTACTAATATTAAAATTCTGTATTAGGCAATAAATCTGTACAAAGTGTGCTGAATACACATGGACAGAAAAGCTTGTTGGTTGGAAAAAAATTGAAGTTTGTCATGTGTACACTATAGAACGAGATTCTTACTTTCATGTCTCACACATGCAATTGACAATATAGTGTGAAGCAAAAAAATTATCACATCATATATTACATACAAAAATCAGACAATATATATTGAAAAAGTTTTTTGCTTCATGCCTTGTGCCCAAAGTTGTCAGGATAGGTTCCAACTTCCACAACCCTGAATTGGAGTAAGTAAGTTGGAGAATGTTATATTTATGAATAATAGTGGTGCATGTTGTGGGGAACAGCCCGGACACATACAGGTAGACATTGTTTTAAATCGCCACACACATTTATTTACACTATTTACAGAACAGTGAAGCACACACAACCCAGTGCTGCAGCACCAATCACCCTCAGTCCAGGCCCTTTCCTCAATGCCTATCTTCACCACCTACACTCCTCTCTTCCGAGCTCCGTCCTCTTTCACCCGACTCTTGCCCTCGACTGGAGGGAGGTGGCCCCTTTTATTCTCACCCGGACGTGCTCAAGGTGCTTCCTGATCACCTTCCGCCGGCCCTCCCAGGTGTGGTGGAAGTACCAGTTGTGCACCCGGAAGCACTTCGGGTGTCCCTGATCTTCTTCCCCCCAGCACTTCCGGGTGTGGCGGAAGTGCTGAGGGTCAGGGCTCCTTAGGCATCTGGGCACCCACTGGCGGTGACCATGGGCCCCTATAGGGTTGAGCTTCTAAGCTCTGTTCCCATGGTCCACAAAGCCACCAGGGCAGCCGCCCCTTCGTGGTCTGGAGGAGGCGTAATCCCTCCTTCAGTCCTTCTGGTTGTCCCAGCTGGGCACCACCCCCAGCCACTCGCCACAATGTGCTAAAGATCTTTGGAGCATTTGCCAAAACAAAGATGAGGGACACCGAAGTGACCATGCAGGACTTTCTAAGGCAGCACGTGTTTGTATGTCTTGACAGTGTGTCAGTAAGATTCTGTGTAGATCTCAAGCTGAACAGGTGCCATACCAGGATGTTATATAGTTAGTGAGATTGCACTATGTATTTACAGAAGATGATGAACACTGATTGAGATATCTGAGGAAGTAAAGACATTGGACAGCTTTGATGCCCTGTTTTCTCAATTTTTTTTTCTTGGTTTACCAGCTCCAGGAATTGAAATGTTTCAAAGTACCACTATTTTTTCAGTCTTAACTTTCCTTGGAACATGGTTCCTGGGAAGTCTCAAACCAGCTATAGGTCGACTCAGGAAGTTCAGGAGTAAGTGGGAGCTGTTACCTCATAGGACACTGCAAATTTGGCACTACCAGTTGCAGTGGAAGAAAAGAGCAAGGCTTGGTGGAGAACACTGGAGTGAAGTGTCTTAGTAGGAGCACCACAAGGCATACTTATCGTATTGAAGTGTTGCTGACGATTTAGACTCGGGTTCAGCTGCTGTGAAACCAAACAATCTTTTTCAGTCTGACTTTTTTCCCCCAAATTTTTTGTTCCTTTGTGTACCACCTGGTAGCTACTCACATACCATTGGTTGAGAACTTCTACTGAAGACAATAGGTGAGTTGTATTGTGATCAGAGCAAGAAAAGTAAAGTTGCTAATCCTCTCCACAGCATTCCCTTCCATTGTAGCAGGCAGTGTGGTCTGCCTTCTTTTTCCTGAGATCTGTGACCAGCTCCTTGATGAGACTGACAGTGAGGAGAGACTGTTGTCCTAGCACTCTGTAGGTCACCTTGCCATTGTGGGTTTTTATTTATGTTAATCAGTTTCTCCTTTGTTTTCTGTGTGTTTTAACAAATCTGTATATTTATATGTACTGATTCTGTATTTTTATATTTTCATTTTACCTGAGAGTGTGTCACAGCACTCTGCACCTACACCCTGTGAAGAGTACTATATAAAAATGAACTGATTTGAATTGATGGTGATGCCAACAGCAATTTTTGTGATGGAGTTGAAGCTGGGTGGCTACACCTTAATAGGTGAACCAGTATAGTTGGGAGCTCAGGACGATATGCTGTGGGGTTTCTCTGTTGAGGACCACCATCGCGGATGTGGTTCTGCCAGTCTACACATGCACGGATCTTTCTGTTATGAGATCTGTTGTCCAGTAAGGGTGGAACTACATTGAAGAAGTGTTAAGTAAATATTTTTAAGTGAATAAATTCATAAAAGTCATACTTTATGAGTTGTTTTAAAAATTGTTTATTTTTTTCAATTACTTTAGTTATACATAAAATGTGATAAAGTAAATTCAAAACTGGAATAAGTGTCATAAAGCTAATAGTGTAAGCTATATTAAATCTAATAATAATTTTTCATTCTCACAAAAAGTACTTGAAAGCATCAGTCAGAAAAATCAAGAATGAACATATCTTTCTAGGAACAAAGAAGTTGCAAACTCTTTTATTATCACATTCACTTTGTTATAATATCTTCTTCTTTAAGTAAAAAATAAGTGATAAAGAATTTAAGTGATAAAGACTAGTGTATTATAGAAATGAGAAATCTTCTAGCTGCATTGCCTAAGAGCTTTGTATGATGTTTTGAAAAAATGCAAAGCATTAAAGTAAGATATTCAAACAAATATGAAACCTTATCCATGTAGCAAAAGGAAAAAAATAACTAAATAAATATTATGGGAGTGCCTTGTTAGCATTCAGAATTTCATTGTCATGAAATTTTTCAAAGCTAACTTTAGTTTTAACAGTGGATTAGGAAAAGTGGATGATCTCATTCAAGTGGCAAATTGATTATAATTGGTGGCAATAGGGCTGCATCAGGCTGTCTTGGGAGCATCTGCTGACAGCACAGAAGTAGAGGCAGCCAACCAGAGGTACCTCCAAAGTTTGAAGAAAGTTGGCCAGCTAACTTGGAACCACACGCTTTCTGCTCGTCAAGTCATTGACTAAACATCTAAAACCAAATACAATAATACATTTGAGCTGTACCACTGACTGAACAGTTTTGTCTGAAAGTAAAACAAATATATGTGGAATACAGTATGAAGGCAACTAGAAGGGATATTTTTCAAAAAACTAACAATTTTTTTATGGGTTGGGGCAAGGTGGTTACTGCAGCTGCTGTACAGCTGCCGATGCCCAGGTGTTGACCGGAGAAATGTGTGTTCTCCCCATGAATTTTTTTTTTTCCCCATGTATTCCAGTTTTTGTCCCACATTCCATTTCACATTAGATTAAATGGCAACTCTTAATTGACTCTTGTGTGAGGAAGCGCACAAATTACAGGAATGATTCCTGCCTTGCACCCAATGCTGCCAGGATAGTCAGCAGTTCCACATGACCCTATGCTCTGCAAGCAAGTTTATAAGTGTAATGCGATAGCTGATCATGTGTTTGCAAGTGGGGCAGGAGATTTAATCATCCCTATATGTCAATGGACACTTTGACACTTAACAAGAGACCTGGGAGGTTGTGTGGTATGGACTGCCACAACTTGATTTGCTTTTCTTTTGGATAGAAGATAACAGAATATTAATATTCTCAGTATTAAAATATTAAACTTGGTTAATTGCTTGCTTTTCTAGCTTTGCATTTCCCTTTACTTTGACACAAGGGACTAAATGCATACGTTAGGGCAGCAGGTGAGGTGAGCACTCTAATGGGATTGATGCCCTAACCTAGCGCTTTGATAGTGGAAGAGCACACATTCAGGCTGCTTCCTTTACTGTGGGTGACTATCATTTATTTTATTTCAATCAGGGTCTTAAAGACAATGTCAAGCCACCCATTCAACCACTGAAATTCCAAATCAATACAATGTATTGAGGAAAGAAAAATATATGTGTATAATAATTTACAATATTCACACTTCCATGCAAAATACAGGTCTGTTCATTATTACCAGTCTCACTGCTCTCACATATACACATATGTATATAACACACCTATTAGGGACTCTGATTCTGCATATACAAAATGGGAACCATAGTTTTCAAACACTTTCATGAAACATGGCAAGTACAGAAAACTTTCTTTTAAGCTCAGGACTGATAAAATGTGTTAAAATAAAATAAAATAATTTTTTGATGTTTATGAAAAAATGCCAAGCAGGCATCTGAATGGTGTCTACCTTGCTAATGAAACTATATGGCCTGTAGCAGCATTCTCCCTTTACAATTTGTTTTACATTAAATAAAAATAGAAAACTGTAGTATTTTCTTTTACTTGTGTAGTTATTTTATTCATATTGTATCAATTATGTAAATTGTTATTACTCTCTGTCATCATAAATACAAAATGAACCCCTTTAGACAAAAATGTAAAAACTTCACTTACCGTTCATTTATTAAAAAAAAATTAATTGATATTCATATATAAAACCCGCTCTTAAAGAGCATTTTTAAAATACTAATTAGTTTATTTTTTGGCATTCAATAGTTGACTTTTGTAACAATTTAAAATGATTTACTATGATGTGCAAATATTATTCTGTGAATTTGTGCCATTCCACTCGATCGAACTGTGGACTTTATTTTTTATAAAGCTTCTTTACAAGGTTATGGTGATGAAGCCATATTTATTAGTATCCTGAAGGAACATTCATATATTTGTTTAAAAAAAAGTATCAATATTTAATCAGTATTTATTATTGTTTCATTATTTGTACTGTATGTACATACAATGGTGATTGAATGTCATTCTATACTATCTTAGCTAATGACCAGTGTTATTCTGTGCTATCCAAATGTGGTCTCCAGTTATTGTTTTTACTGAAAGGAATTGCATAGTATAAATATTGATTATCTGCTCATTTAAGTTTATCAGCATTTGCAATATTACTCACATTGGTTGATATAATGGCAGTTTTGTTCATTATAAATTTAATTTGATAAACACACCACATTTTGCCAATCTGATAATTAAACACACTATTCATTTATTAAACACAATATTCAAAAACATTTTATATTCTCCTTTAGCATGTCCGTAGACAGTAAACTGGTGTCTGCAGCTGGTTACTGAAGGAGTGCACACTTTAGGAGGTGGCTATGAACAAAAAGCCATGGGTTGTTTAAAGATTATACAACTCATCACTTTATATTTCAGTTACGAAAATCACATAGTATCATTTAGTATATTGTGTGAATGCCATTTAGAACTGATTTACTGTTCAGCCATGTCTAAGTGTGGAATCTATTTTATGAGTGTCATTGTCAGAGAATAGGAACATACAGCTAGTTTAAGCAGCAATATTTTTCTCAATGAACATTTAATAATGTTCTTTAAAATCAAAATGTAAAATGCAAATTGTGAGTGCCTTTCTCAACTATCTATGCAAAGACCCATGTCCATCCATCCATCCATTATCCAACCCGCTATATCCTAACTACAGGGTCATGGGGGTATGCTGGAGCCAATCTCAGCCAACACAGGGCGCAAGGCAGGAAACAAACCCCGGGCAGGGCGCCAGCCCACCACAGAAGACCTTTGTCATTATGTGCAATTCAAGTGTGGACTCCTTTTTATTATGGAGCAATATTGTGGACAAAATAAAATAAAACTACTGTGAAATGTGAGCAGAAATAAATAAATGTGTTATGATGTATAAGCATAAATAAATATAACATGAAATGTGAGCATAAATAAATATGTCACGAAATATGTTTTTGTTGCTTACTTATTTGTTTAATTTTGTCTGTAATATTCCTCGAAGCGCATCATGAAATACGGCTTGAAATAAACCTATCGCTTTCACTCGTCAAAGTTGAGAGGGTGGGCTCTAGCACATACCGTGTTTTGATTGGTGAATCTTCTTCTGTAGAATGCTTGTGCCTAATTCAATACATCAGTATGGGAGATGGTAGTAAATGAGATAGCACAAGAATTAATTACATAAATGCTTACTACTGCAGAGGAAATGGATTCTGCCAAAGTTATCACATATTTCAAAAAGAAAATTGAAGATTTATCAGAAGAAATTACAATGTTGGCAGCCATTTTAGACTATGATATCGATTAAACTATTTTTGAAAACGTCAAAGAACTGGAGCAACGGAGTAGATTACACGCCTTGTCACCTGCCCTGGACTCCCATCCTTTGACATTCCAGCTGAGTCAATAGAACTGTTTCCTTTATGTGTTTTAAAAGTACAACAGATTGCAGATCTATAAGGTGTAACAGAGAAGACAATCACAAGGCTAATAAGCCAGTTTGAGATATGGGGAGCAGCACCTGTTTCAGTTTAGACACTTTGACACTGCCCAAAGCAGTGCTAGCCAATACTTTGAACTGAACATATGACCTTTTTCACATGTCTAAAGTCAGGTGCATATTTGCAGCTATTTTTTTCAAACAACTTTACAGCTCTGATCAGTGGCAAACATATAGAAACCAGGGAAGTCTTCCCCTGTTAGCGCCCTCTAATGGCTCCTGGGGACCCCAACAGTGCTGCATTTCAGACTCCAATTCCCATGTGCCAATGCAGGTGTCCAAACTTGAATGCCTCAGGAGGACCACTACCACCTGTTGTATGGGGGATGTTTTCTTATCCAGTTGGTGCGTCCATTTGTCCTTCCACTATAGCCTCCCATCTTCCATCCCAGCTAGGATGCCTGTCCTTCCTCTTGTCCACTTACAAACGTATTAGTTTACCGCAACATGGCCTGTTTGGCACTGCTTGAAGACTAAGCCAATTATCACATGCAAAGGGAATGAGCTTTTAGGGCCCAGTTGGATTTTTTTGCCAATGACAATAACTGGCTTATGAGCTGATTTAGACTTTCAAGAGCCACTCTCTTTGAACTATTTACTCGATTTTTTAATGGCATTATGAAAAATCATGGCAAAATATTTTGCAAAGGGTTTACAGTTGGTTGTCTGAGAGACAAGGTTACTTGCAAGAGAAGAGTACATGTAAGATCAGAAGGTCCAAAAGACACAGTTTTTTTGTCATTTAGATTGATAACATTTAGTGACATTCATATTTTAATGTGTTTCATTACAATAAGGGTTTAAGAGAATTTGTTTTGCTTTTTTTCTGTGGAAGATTTGTCTGTGTGTCACCTGCCTGTGTAGCAATGAAAAGATATGTTATGTTTTTCTTTAAAATGGATCCTAAGGGCAAAATGTACAATGAAAACAGAATATTGGAAATTAAGGACCTAAATGAGTAAGAACAAGGATCTTTTTGGGTTGGCTCTGGTGAACACTGCACACTGCTACAAAATACAACGATTCTCACACCTTATAAAAAAATATGTTATTGAGATTTAGCAAAAATACATGAAGGATTCTCGGACATAAACATTTGATAATAAAGCCTAAACTGTCAACAAAGGAAAAGTAAAAAGAAACAATGACAAAGAGAATGAGAGCCCCAACCTGGTGCTCAACCCAGTGAAACTCACCCATATAACAGCTGGAGAGGAAAATGTGTAGTCTGACAATGCCTGGACAAACAGTAAGCCCAGGAGGTGACTGGCAGCAAGGGTCACAGGAAGACCCCTGGATTAAGCCTTTAAACTCAGCCCCGCTCTTGCCAGTGGGACCAAACAATGATGCAATTTTTTTATTTTGTCATTGCTATAATTAAAATACAGTGTTTTGTGTTAAAATGCCTAATTGCATACTTTGATGCCAGGTTGCAATGTTTTTCTTTTTTCCCCTCACATTTGCACCACAGCAACACCTGACACCAACCCCCTCAATGGCTTCCTTGAATGTCCTGATTCAAATGTGTAGAATTTGACAGACTGAGTTTTATCTATTAAATGAGAGGGGGGACCCGGGTTCACTTCCCGGGTCCTCCCTGCGTGGAGTTTGCATGTTCTCCCCGTGTCTGCGTGGGTTTCCTCCGGGTACTCCGGTTTCCTCCCACAGTCCAAAGACATGCAGGTTAGGTGCACTGGCGATTTTAAATTGTCCCTAGTGTGTGCTTGGTTTGTGGGGGTGTGTGTGTGTGCGCCCACCCTGTGGTGGGCTGGTACCCTGCCCGGGGTTTGTTTCCAGCCTTGCACCCTGTGTTGGCTGGGATTGGCTCCAGCAGACCCCTGTGACCCTGTAGTTAGGATATAGCGGGTTGGATAATGGATGGATGGAAATGAGAAGGGGTTTCAACTTTTAAATGACACCACGGTTCACTTTCTATATTTCAAAAAAAATTTTTGTAAAGGTATTTTTGAGTGTTGCAGCTATTAATGTTGTAACTTTCATACACAGCATCATTTCTTTAGCAACTATACTGTATATATTCTGACAGTTAGATCTGGCCTTCAAAATGATTCAATAATGAATGTGTATGCTATTGACACTTATTTGGAAACAGCAAAAGTGGAGAAAAAAATAGAATAATTCTGAAAGAGAAATGTCTGACCTTTATTTTGAGCGGTGGAATATGAATATTGAGTGAAGGATCAAAGTTAAATCAAAGTAGCAGAAAACATACAAAAATGAGTTTGAGTGTAAGGGGTTAAATGCAGATATATTCAGCCCTTCTGACTTACGCCTTTGTTGTTTATAGTTATATTTAAATAAATGTAAAAGTGTATATTTTGTTGTTGTACAGTATGTGAACATATAATGTGTGAAACAACAAACTTCTCTACTCAAAATATTCTATTCATAAAAGCCAACTCTGGAAATGGGATAGTGCTTCCTTCCACTCGGAATTGACAGATACATTCGTAGTGAGAATATTTGATATACTGGATATCAAATGCATTTAGACTGCAGAGAAAGGGGTACGCATGTAATCAGATTAGGCAGCTTGTTGGACTAAAATACAACAAAAGACTGCCATGTACAGATTATGTTGACATTTAACCATTTTATTCAGATCACTTCCTAAATCACATTTCACTACTTATTGATTATATTGAATGAGTGGACACTGTTGGTAGAAAAATGTCTGTTTTAATTAAATCTGTTTACTTGTGTTAACATTACGTGCAACTTTCTTCAGAATTAGAACAAATGATATAAATGATTTCATATTTAGAAGTTAGATTACATACATCATTTATGTTCATTTATTTTTTTTCTCCGGCCGTCTGGAGTTTTTTTTTTGTTTTTTCTGTCCCCCCTGGCCATTGGACCTTACTCTTATTCTATGTTAATTAATGTTGACTTATTTTATTTTCTTACTGTGTCTCTTATTTTTCTATTCTTCATTATGTAAAGCACTTTGAGCTACATTTTTTTTGTATGAAAATGTACTATATAAATAAATGTTGTTGTTGTTGTTGTTGTTCATAGTTAATTTAGCACACAGCTTCTTTCATCCCAATAATGTTGTATGCTACATTTGTGGTTTTTCTTTAAAGCTCCTTACACTAAATTTTACTGATTGATTATTTGAAATTATTTGTCACTACTAAGGCAAGAGCTTATCTTAAAATAGCAGTATACGTCTTCTGGAAGTTCATTGCTCCTGTGGAAGGAAAAAGTCACAGCTTTGACCTCTTCTCCAAGTTCTCTGAGCTTGACCTGCTGTGGCACCTAATGCCTATCAAACCCATAGTGCTGTATAGCTTTATGTAAACACTACAGATGAAGATATTCTATCTAGACATTTTTCATTTTTTAGGATATTTTTTTTCTGAAAATTCTAGTCTCGCTGAAGTCCGATGTATACTGTAATATATGTCTAGACACAACCATGAGTGAATTTTGCTTAAAAATAGGTGGAAATAATTAGACAGCTGACTGAGTGTCACATTTCTAAACCAATCCAGTGCCTCATTAAGGTGGTGCTCAAAGCAGGGATGGTGATTTTGAACTACTAAGATCAGAAATGCTCTTGTTAACCTGGTCCGAGAGACACCCAAGCTTCTGTTTTAAACAAACTGTCTACAATCAAAAAGTCTTGTAAAAAATACTTGTTTGACATATAATTTGTGTCACGTGTGCAGAAAGCACATGGCACGTTTTAAAAATAAACATAACCTGCTGCAAAGAAAAGAACTTTCTGTAGCATCATCTTACATTGGTGTTCCACGGTATCATGTTGTTGCAGGTACTATGTGTTCTCTCTGTTGTCCAGCGTTTCGACTGTTGTGTAGGAGTCGATTTAAACTTGAAAGGTTTGGAATATATATTTATGAAAATATGCGCAGCAAAATATGCTTTTGAAGTAAAAAGGTGTTTTTCACCCCGTCAAAAACACTGTCATTAAGAGAGCTGATAAAGAAGAGCGCAGGAGATGTGGATTTCAGTACTCAACACACCTGAATTAAAAAATCTGTCCTGCGACACCAGTAAAATCAGGGAGAAGACTGCACAGAATCCACCTTCTGACTGCACTTCTAAATGAATCGCTAAAAAAATTTAACATCTAGTTGGAAATGCAAGCATGCAATGACAAAACAGCTGCAGCATTTTAACACGTTGCAGATCCACAGAACACAATGCTTATCTAAATTCTATTTGCTGTTGTTATGTAATATAGTGATGTAATATTTAAAATGACAGAAAGATATCATAGCAGACAGAGGCACTTCTCAAACGTGTGGAGCCTAGTAGCTGGGGTGGTCTATGATTGTGTCTGTTGGTCTGTCTCCACTGTCACAGTGCTCATTACAATGTGCAAATAAGTTATTAAGCTTCAGTTTCCTTGTGCTACTGAGCTTCTGAATGGATAACAGCGATTTTAGCTTTTATTTTCTCTCATTGTCAAGTCTCTTGTCCAGTATCTTTTGCTGCCTCCCTCATACCCCTTTGGTGGTTTAAAACACACGGAATGGAGGGATTGTGGCCTAGTGTTTTAGGAAGAAGCCCTGTGGGAGGAGCCTTTGCAGCTATTCACTACACGCTTTTTAAGAATCACATTTGCCCACACGATACTACGCAAGTTGTAACCTGTCCTTTCCTGATTGGGTAGATTTACTGTATAATCAGAAGGATATAAGTTATGTAGGGATGTTCATTGTGGACACTGACAGGGTCAGACACCAATATAAAATGAATAAAGAGTTTTTATTGTAGGAAACGCTTCCCCTGTAAGTGTTTCCCACCACAGCCACAAGTACTAACACTGCAGCACAAGCACAATACAGCCAGCACAAAGCAACTCTTTGTCTTTTCTTCTGTCTGTCTTCAGCACCTCTCTGCCTTATCTGCTCCTTCTGGCAAGCTTCATCTCCTTTCTCCAGACTCTGGCTTTCTGAATGAAGGCAGCTGACTTCTTTTAAGCAGCACCTGGGAGTACTTCCGGTGACCTGTTAGCATGGTCCAGAAGCAATTCCAGGTGAGGTGGAAGTCCAATGAAGTAGGGCTCTACAGTCCTCGCAGCACCCCCTGGCGGCACTCCCAGAACCCAACAGGGCTGAGCCATGGCACTGCTGCAACCCAGGGGGGCTGGCATCTAACGATCCAGGGGGAGATAATCCTCGGTGCACTTTGTCTCCCCCAGTCCTTTTATTATAAAGGTGTCCCAGCTGAGGCCCTTACCCGGCTATCCTCCACACTGTTGTTTGGTGGTAATTTGGACCTTTTTCTGTTATTAGGTATTTTCTTTTCTTGCGTATGCTAAGGTCTCATTTCAATCAGAGCCCAAAGATGAGCACCCAAGTCACCATAATGGTAGCCTTGGCCACAACTGTACCTTTATGGAATGTAAACACATAAAATTATGAGCCCCAATTTTAAAATGCAAAATAAAAATACGTACCCAGTCCACTAAATTAAAAGAATATTTTTTGTGCTAAAAAGGGTTTTTATCTCTGCAAGAGTTCCGATGTTATCTTACGCCCACCATACTAGAAGGATACGTGTCTGTGTGTCCTTTCTGTGTGTCTATTGCTAGGTCTCTGTCATCTCAAAAGATTGTGCATCACCAACACTTTTTTTTAATAAAATGTATTTCATTTTTCATTCCAACAAATGGTGCATCACAAAAATTTTTAGTAGTAAAATGTGTTTCATTTGTCATTCCAATAGATTGCATATCACAAATATTAACACCGCTTTTATGAATCCCATTCCAAATGCCATATAACAAACATATGCATTGCATGGTGCATTGCAAACGTTAACGCTGAGATCTACATTGATTACTTTGGTTTCAACCCATCTTAGATGGGTAGCATAGCTAGTCTATGTTATAAAGCTAAGAATAGATATTGTAGTGTTAGAGAGTGCAAAGTGGAAGGAACAATTGGAAGAAGGTCTCAGGAATATTGTGTGACTTTATGAGAGTAGCAAGACCAGTAATGATATATGGAGCTAAGACATGGGCAGTAAAGAGCACACAGCAGAAGTAGTTACTTGTGGCAGAAATGGGAATGTTGATATGGATGTGTTGAGTTACAAAAAAGGACAGAAAAAGAAATGAGGCAATCAGTGGTACAATAAAAGTGGGATTAGAATTAGGGTTGTGTAAGAGTTGAGAACTAATGAGAGCTCATTCAGAAGTACAGTCCGTGCAATGCAGCTACCAGATAACAGAAGCAAATGTTTTGGATCTTGCAAACAGAAGACAGGCTTATGTGTCTGATGTGATTTGTTTCATGTGCCATGACAGAATGAGAAGAAGCAAAACAGACAATGGTTGCAGCTGAACTCACCATATCTGGAGAGCATTTGGTCTCATGGTGAGTCAGTGTGCTATTGGCTGTCAGAAAAAAGAGTGAGCTGACGATACTTTGCAAAGGTGAAAGTTATCATGGTGTTGTGTAGTTTGTCATTCTCTGCGATTTCTAGTTGGGTGATTAGACGTTGTCACAAAATCACAGCAGCAGTTATCAGGTGTGACATCCCCTCCGAATAGATGTTGCATAATGTGGTGAAGCTGCTATGTGGCTGGCAAGATGTAAGTGTGAGGTCAGTTTCTGAGTGTGTGTCTGACACATACTAAGCCACAAAACCAGAATCATGGCACTGAGAGCAGGGAGTTTGGGTGTGTGGTGACATCCATTAATTATTTCATAGTGGGCTACACATGGCAGAGTGCTGACCCTCTACTTTTTTTCTTGCTTTGCTTCAGCAATTTGTAATTGATATTGATTTCATATATATTATTGTTTGGACAAGTCTTTTCCACCAACAGGTGGTATCAAGCATGTCTGCAGTACAGGAACTGGTAGACGGGGCACTGACCTGTGTGGGGTGCACTTGCCTCCTGGCTGCAGCCCTATGCTCTTCCCATTAACAAACATGAATTTAATATGGTAACAATACAGTTACCATGCATTTTACTGTACTGTGCATCTTCTTCATGAGATACAGTGGGTTCTCTGGGGCTGGGAAAGAATCCAGACTTTGATCAAGTAATGAAAAAAAATGCAACGTTTTATTAAACTTGACCTAACATGGCAAAGTAAAGCAGTTAGCAAACTGAAGTCTACTCCCCAGAGTAAAAAATGAAAAGAATGAACCAGCCATTTTGTCTTTGGCTAAAACGACTGGCCTGTGGGGAATGAGTGGCTTTAATCACCATGACGCGAGAATAAACAAAGGTGGCTTGTTTCCTCTCAGCTGGTGGGCTTAAAGTCAGATTAAACGTCTTTGCCAGAAATTGAACAGCGCAGGAATGTTTATCAAGTGTATATCCACAGGATGCAGGCCCCATAGCAAGTTTGGACTTGTGCTGATTTGAGCTGGAGCATGTTGGGATTAAAGAAGGAACAAAATGGAGGGAGGACAGTAGTAGGTTTACAGTAACTCCTCAGCATCAGAAACTTGCTTACTGTGTTCAGCTCCCTCAGCTTCAGAAATGTGTCTACTGTTTGTCGAAGCTTCTGCTGGGTATGGCTAAAATTGATCCAAGGGAGCATTCAAAGCTAAAATGCATTTGATTTGAGGATCATGGGAAAGAAAAAAAAACCAAAATATTTACAACTGACCCTTCCATTCATCCCAGTTTGTTATAGTAACCCCTTCAGGAGCACATAATAGTCTAATGGTCATTGAGACGCACATGCTTCTCTACCAGGCCAATGTCACAATTCTAGGTAGGTATTGTGGTGTGAAATTTTGATAAATAATTTGCATATTTTTATTTGTAAGTTAGACAATGCATATATAATATTAGTGTTTCAGGAGAAATGATTTACTACATTGATGAGAACAGCAATATTTTCATGTCAAGCCAATCCCAGAGTCTTTAAGACTGACTCAGGATGTGAATTTTGGTTGCCTCAAACCCATTTCTCAAGGAATTCTGCATAGGACATTTAAATGAGGCAACCCCCACAGGATGGCCATAAATTTCCTAGCTGGCAAGCTTCAGCTCAACAAATGGTCTTGGGGGAAGAGGCAATGTGTGCCCCCTTTCGCCTGAAGTATGGCTGTTTGGGATTGGTTTTGAATCAGAGGCCTTTCTGTACCACAACACCCTACTGGTGTAAGGATTTGGACATTAAATTTAAAAATTTGGCTGTTTTACCCATCCCTCTCTTTCTCTCTTACACCATGGCCATGAACAGAAGAACACAAGAAGAAAGCTTTGCAGCCATATTGAGACAGGCATGCAGCCTGTCCTGAAATAAGCTGACTAGAAATGATTACTTGACCATAGACATTTAAGTAACTACAAATCTGTGTGCCACCTGAAGCTACACATCTAGCATTTATCCAGTTGTCTAGTTACCAATATTCACATGTACTTACTCCTGCTTGTCTTTTTACTCTCTCAGCGTTTCTCAACCCTAAGTATTTGCGACCCGAGTTTTCATAACAGTTTTAATCGCGCCCCCCCTAACGTTTTCTTGAAAGGAGCCCATTAATACCAATTTGTTCTTTTTTAATTGATGATATATCATAGATGCATATTTTATTATACCTACTTAACTTTTATCTACATATATTTACCTCTATATTTATTTTTCTAGTATCAGAATGTAGTTTAAGTTAATTTGTTTTGATTTCAATAGATGTATTTTCATATTTTCGATTCTTGTTTTGTTTTTTTCACATCTTCGCGCCCCCCTTTTTGTTACTTCGCGCCCCCCTAGGGGGGCCCACCCCACAGGTTGAGAACCACTGCTCTATCTAATTGCCTGAAGTTATAGATGTAGAAGGAAAGGTGGGGAGAATTTATAATGTACAATATCTTATAAACAGTGGTAATTCTATGGGATTTGAGGCATTCTGATAAAGTCTACACAATAAAGAATGCAAAAGGGAAAAGTACAGTAATATAGAACTCTACGAAGACGAAACAGTAGGGAAGTTCAAGAACCATGATGCACAAATGTCTGAAATCAATGATACATACAGTAATCCCTGTGAATTGCTGAGATTGATGGAGGAGACTACAATGTACATGACTATGACTTGAGAATAAATAAAGGTGCTTTGTTTCTTCTCATCAGGTGGGTTTAGCACAATTAGATAACAACCCCTAGCCAGAAACTGAGCAGTTTAAGAGTGCTTATCAAGTTTATATCCACAGATTGCATCCCCCATAGTAAGTTCAGACTTGTGCTGATTTGTGCTGGACTGCACTGTCAAAGCAGCTGTCACATACAGTATGTGTGTCTGTGGACCACTCTCCAGGCTCATCACAGGTATGTACTACTTCTTCAGGTCAAGAGGGGGTGCTGGCGCTTACATTTTACTCTCTTGTTCCCACCACAGTACTGAGAAGACGCCCAGTACACCGAATCGAAGACAAGAAAGAGTTCCTTCTTGTGAATTTTGCAATGACTTCTATAGAAGCTCTTCTGTTGTTGCGCATAGCGACCCTAATATTTTGTTTGTTCTAAAGTAAATATTTTGTTGGAATTAAACAGGGACCTCAACAGTTTCAAGTGGCAAATTGCAGTTCCTTTACTCAACCATACAGCATACAGTCATGCTTCCATAATGTAGAAAGAGGGAGTGGCAGAACGTAGGGAGGTGGATGGAGTTACGTTATTGTCACTGTTGTTTCTCCAGGTCAGTGGTTTTCAAGCTCCATCCTGAGGGGTCCTCATGGCTGCACATTTTTGTGTTAATGACTTTCACAATTAGTATATCATTCTTACATTTAATTCAACTCACATTTTAGTTATTTGGCCTAAAAATATTTCTTAAAAAGTATTAATATTTATATTAGCTATCATAGCTTTAAATGGTTATGTTTCTTTTGTGACATTCTTTTTAATTTACACTTTTCTGTACAGTTTGCTCCCTTTGTTGTATCCAAATGCCAATGACTAGCCAAAAGCAGAGCAGAGAGAGGTGCAAACACCATTGAATACTAAAGATGAGAAATAAATGAGCAGACCTTTGAACATGGCACTAATGTAACTGCTCCCTTTTAGCATTCAATGTTGTCAGAATCTGGATAAAATTAAGGGAGCAGACTTGCAGAGAAGGGTGAATGAAGACAGAAATGGCAAAGAAATCTTAAGCATTTAAAGCTATGGCAACAAATGCAAATACTAATGAATTTTTACAAAATATTTGCATGTCAAATAACTAACAGTGAGATCAATTAAAAGAAAGAATGACACAATGATATTGAAGTTAGTTGGATCAAAAACTGCAGCCATGAGACTTGAGGACCACTGAACGAGGCCGATGGCTTCTGAGACAGACAGATGCATGACATGTCTGGTCTCATTCTTTGTTCCCTTTATTTTAGTTCCCACAGACCCAGCCGTAATCTTGACAAGTTTTGAATTGACTGGAGCCAATATAACAAATTAAAGGAGAGACCTGCCAAAGGAGAATTACAGAAATCAATGCAAAATGCGATGAAAACTCCACTTCAGACATGAACAGAAGCAAGTGGATGCAATAGACATTTTAGAGGTGGATGAACCAAATCATCTTCATGTGAGATGAACGAGAAATATATGAATCAAAATAATGCCAAGATTTATCACAGGAAAAGGAAAGTGTGACTGTATGATCACATCCAAGACAAATCAATGGAGTTCATTTCTGAAGCCGGACCTTGTGATAATTAGCATGAGTTCTGATCACAGTTTATTATTGAGAAGTTGTGCTCCATCCAGCATTTTGGTTTCTTGCTCTATTACTTGGTAGGGCTTGTTCTCTTGTGGCCGTAGCCACTGCCCTACCCTTGCCCATAAGAACCATGCTTGTTGAGGAGTTGGCCGCTCTGGGTCGAACCTCCAGTTTTCCAGTCTAGTCACCTGCCAGTCTGGGGCACCCCTAGGTGGAAATCGGGGCTCTGGCTTCACAGGGAGGCAGACACTCTCCTCCGAGAGAGCACAATAAGCCCATTTTGCCTCCCCCCCTCCAGAGCAGCCCAATTCTGTGAGCACCTCCCACACAATTCCTGGCCTGCCTAGGTTGCCTAGTGAAGCGTGCCGGGAGCAGAGCTCGTACCGGGTCTCTCCAAACCACGGGACACCCTCCCTGCCTGAAAACTCGGCCCCGGTACGCTCCCACCTGGGTACATTGCAGGTCCTGTCCCATTTCTCCTCCGGGACCATTTCATCCTGCTGGCTACGCTACTGTCACAAACTCCACACAGAGCCATAGCAAGGTTTTGGGGCAGCCACCCGTATAATTGGTTTCCTGGCTGCAAATTAAAGTTTTAAATGACTGCACTGCTGTGCACAAACCCGAGTCCAAAACAGAACTGAGGGAATAGGGAAAAGGTGGAGGCTTTAAAAGGGAAAGACAGGAAGTGAGATCAAAGGGGTCGGGCTCAAGAAGGCCTTCAGCCATAGGTTCGAACACGGACGTGACATCAAAGGGGCCGGAGCCGGCAAGGTCTTCTTCCATAGGCTCGGTCCCAGAAGTAACGTCAAGAGGGCCAGGTGAAATCTCCCGTGACTGGTCTGCAGGCAAGGGAGAAAAAGAGTCAGTGCACTCTGACACATCCCAGTATGATTCGGAACTGCCCTTACTCAAGCCCTTTAGCTGCCTCCCATGCGCACGTGTGTGACAATGTTTAATGTCTATTAAGTTAATTTTTGATTGTTTAATTTAAGTACATAATGTTCATTATTTATTTTTGTTTTTTTCTTTGCTTATATGTAGCCTGTGTTAGGGGTGGTTCCCATTGAATTGCCATGAGTGACATCACAGACAAAAGTATTCACGCATTAAAGTCACACATATAATATAAAAATGTGTTTCAAATTAAATTAAAACCATTGTATTTCCCTATAATTAATAAAAAATCAATTTTATTCTAGTAGATGTGTTTCAAGTAAAACACAACAATTATTGTGCAAGTTTAATGAATAATTTGGGAGAAACAGCAACAAAAACCTTGGTAGCTTCCATCATGCAGACAGGATATAACAGACTCTGCCCTGTTGAATTATAAGAAAAATATTGCAGAACTTTAAACATTAATGTTAGGGTTGTTGGTCTCATGCTCCCTGTTACCTTGTAATAGAAAAAATATTAAGGGATAGATGTTGTTTTTAGATTGATGTTTTATTGAAATTAAACATAAAAACATACAGTATTTCTATACCTAAATCATTGCTTTTCTGAACTGATTTAGAAAACAAAAAAGTTTTTGTAGCCTTTTTTAGTATTACAAGACTACTGTTTGCTTTCCTGGTTCATTCTTTTATATTCTTGCAAGCTGTGCTATACATGTAAGATGGGTTGAAATGTAAGCAATCAACGTAGACCTTGGTATTAATATTTGGAGTGCCCCATGCAATGCATGTGTCTCTGTTATATGCCATTTCACATGGGATTCGTAAAAGCAGTGTTATTTTTTGTGAGGCCCCATCTGTTGGAATGAAAAATGCAGCACATTTTTTGCTAAAAATGTTTGTGATGTGCCATCTATTCAAATGACAGAGATATAGCAACTGGACAGACACACAGACACATGTCCTTTTATTAAGGTGGGTTATGTAGTCTGAATTGATCTGATTTTGTGATTATCAGCTGATAATTTTCATAAGTGATTTTTTAATTAATTAAAATCTAATCTAAACATTCATTAATACGAATGCCAGAATGACATATTATATGGAATACTTTGAGATAGAAAAATGTGTTTTTTTTATTTTCAGGGACTCAAAAATACTTGGACAAACTAACATAATCTCTCTCTATATAACATCCAACACCTGTCTGTCTGTCTGCCCACTTTTCACAAGAGAACTACTTAACAGATTTAGATCAGGTTTTTTCTATAATTTGCTTGAGCATTTTAGTTGATTTTGCGACTTCTTTCATCACACTAGGTATTATAGTTCACTTGCGGTACTGATTTATTTGCATGAATCCAAGAGAGACGCAGTGGGCCAAGGGGAGGGGGGTGGAGCACTCCTCACTCACATGCCAGCCTCAGAGGGTACCTTGCCTCCTCTTAGCTAGCGAATGAGAGAACTACTTAATGGATTTAGATAGTTTTTTTTTATAATTTGCTTGAGCATTTGTGCTAATCCGAGACAGTGGCTACAGGCTGAGGGGAGGGGGAGAGTGACATCAGGAGTGGGGAGCCAGACGGAGCCTTCCTCATTCACGTGCCAACTTCTGTTCAAATCAGTCTACCTCTGGCCACGTGGTATCTGTTTGTTTATTAATTTGTTTATTAATTTTTAAAAGTTGTTCTGTTTCAATTCATTCTACACAGGTGGAGCTGCAGGGGACAGCTAGTCATGAATATAACGATAAGTTTCAATACTTGGTAGAAAATCCTTTGCAGTAAATGACTGCTTGAAGTCTGAAACCCATGGCCTTCTCCAAGTAATGGGTTTTCACTCTACTGATGCTTTGCCTTTACTGCAGCTGCCTTCAGTTGCTGCTTGTTCGTTGGACTTTCTGCCTTCATTTTGTCTTCACCAAGTGAAATACATGTCAAATTGTGTTCAGATCAGTTGATTGACTTAGTCATTGAAGACTATTCCACTTCTTTGCTGTGAAAGGCATTTCGTTTGGTGTCACAGTATGTCTTGGCTTATTGTCCACCTGTTCTGTGAAGTGTCGTCCTATCAGCTTTGCAACATTTATCTGAATCCAAGCAGACAGTATAGCCCTGTACACTTCCTTGAAAATCATTCTGCAACTTTTGTCAGCAGTCATATCAGCAATAAACACCAGTGACTAACTTCCATTGGTAGTCACACATACCTATGCCATAACACTGCCTCCACCACCTTTCACAGATGGTATTCATCAGATCATGAGCCATTTCTTCTCTTCTCCATACTCTTCCCTGTCCATCAGTTTGGCACACATTGATCTTAATTTCATTTGTACAAAGAAAACTGTTATAAAACTGGACTGTTTTTTTTTAAATATTTTTTGTCAAAGTCTAATCTGTCCATCCTATACTTGTGGTACACCCTCTGTATTTACTTTTTTGAAATCTTCTCTTGACTGTAGACTTTAGAAATGATAGGTCTACCTCCTAGAAAGTGTTCTTGGTTTGGCTAAATTTGTGAAGGGGTTCTTCTTCACCAAGGAAAGATTTCTGTGATCACCCTCCACAGTTGTCTTCTGTGGTTGTCCAGACCTTCAGATGTTGCTAAGCTCACCAGTGTGTTTCTTCTCTTTAAGATGTACCAGATGGTTGATTTGACCATTTCTGGTGTTTTTGATGTCTTTTGGCTGGATTTATTTTGTTTTCTCTGTCTAATGATGGCCTGTTTTTACTTCCATGGACAGCAATTTGGACCTTTGGACCTTTGAAAGTTCACAGCAACAGCTTCCAAATGCAAATTACACACTTGGTATCAACTTCAGACCTTCTACCTGCTTAATAGTTAATGAAATAATGTGGGACCTACTCCCACCTGGCTATGGAACAGCTTGTCAGTCCATTGTCCAAACACTTTTGAGCCCCTAAAAGTGGGAGGGACCATGTATAAAAATATTTACCATTCTTAAATGACTCATACTATATTTCTGTTAAACCCTTTTAATTAATTCTGAAAGCCTACACTTCAATCATGTAATTATTTCTTCATTTCAAATACATTGTGGTGATGTGTAGAGCCAAAATTAAGAAAATTGTGTCAACATCCAAATATTTATGGACCTGACTGTATCTTTCATTTTATAAGGCCTCTTTTTACTTATAATAGCTTTTGTTTCTTAGTTTTTGCAATATTTATGGAAGATGCTGCCGAAACAAAGAACCCTGACAGACTGAAGAATTTCAGTTTTGTATATCCCACTGCTTAGCAGTTAAAATCTCATCTGATTTATATTTAAAAAGGCTTGTTTGATTTGGTTGGACTATTTTGTAATATGTCAACAGTCAGAGACCAGATTTCCTGAGCAACACCAGATAACATGCCATTTTTATTGTATTTTCCTTCCATCTATTTATGTACACTTTATACAGTTCAAAGATTAATATATATTTTATTGATTTTAATTTTTATGATTATTGACCCAGCATGTTTTATTTACTATGGAGCTAGTCCTTCTATATTTAAAAATGGCTTTTTCAACAAATATTACTGCTGCTATATTATAGGACTCATTTATGTGCTACTAACAATATTATAAGCATATGTATGTGATAGATTAATAATAATGAGGTCTCATTTCACAAATCATTACTACCAATACTGAGCTTTAAAAATCTAGAGTACCTTACCTTTACAGATACACTACACCAGTACAGGTGAACACTACTAAAAGGCCACCTCTTTAATCTGCTTTTCATTGATCACTTAAGAAATTACTAGCATCACTAGCATTTCTTCATAATGATGTGGGAGGAAATTGGTTCTTGTCCTAAGGTACAGTTCTGTTTGCTGCTTTATAGGCTGCTCTCTTATCACTGCTCTTGGGTGTTTTCCTTTTTTTTTCCGATACTCTGTTGTGCTCCCTGCCCTAAGTATACCAACAGCCAGTAGTGCTAGAAAGATGAAGAGAGCTTCACAAGAGCATCCTGTTAATGGTGACACATTCATGAACTGTAGAATGCCCGGGAGGCCTGGGTGGTCTTTTGGCCTTGAAGCTCACACAAGTTTATTTTCTCCAACATCCAGCCAACTGGAGTTTTTATTTTCCTGTCATCCCTGGTCATGTGACCATAAGATTTGTTATTAAGCAGGTCATTATGATTCTTTACTGTTATAATTAACTGTTATTTAGTTTTTACATTATTTTGTAACTATACTTAGCCATAATTATTGTAAAGGACTTAAAGCTGCATTCATGTATGAAAATGTGCTATCTAAATAAATGCTGTTTGTAAATGTGTTTATTATAATATGTTTAATGCTGTTACAAAAATAGTGCAATGCATTTTTTTTGGCTTCAGATAGAGCAAACAACTTTGGGGAGGCAAAGGTAGCCTTGAAAAAATACTGAACAATAATCAAGCTCACAAAGCAATTTTGTAAATTCTACATTTTTCTACTTAGAAAATGCAGATGATGCAGAAGGCATCAAACAATTCAGAACAGCTTTAAACAAAAGCACCAATTGAAACTTACGTGACATATGAAGTACTTTTTTTAATATATTTTCCTTCTAAATCCTGTTTCCAGTGGAGCTGCATTTAATCTTCCAACTTCTTATCCACATTTGCAATCTAATCTTAGCCATAGATCCTTTGTCTTTTGAAGTTCCTACACACGGTTCACTTGAATGCCAGCCATGCCCCAGGTACAGAAAGCAGTGTTTTAAAACAGATTAGCTTTATTCAATAAGATAAAAATGCCCACAAATAGCTTTCATTTTTTAAGTAAGATTATATTCTGGTTTAAATGCACAAATATTTGGCATGCAAAGCTCCACATTGATTCTAGTTAGTAAGCTTCCCGTTTACAATGACTACTAACTGAAATTTTTAAACGCTCTCCTATTATTAGTTATTTCTTTTTTTTAAGGGAAGCACAGTGGCACTGTGGCTAGTATTGCTGCCTCTCACTTTAACAAAGTCTAGTCACTGTCTGCATATATTTTGTTGCATTATTTCAGTTCTTGCAACAAACTAAAGAAGTGTGTGTTAAGTCAGTTGGAGCATCTAGCATTCTTGGTGTGAGCCAGTGTGGGTGTTTGTGTGTGTGCTTTCTGTTCGACTGGGATGCTGTAAACTGTTAGTTGCTTTAACACTGCAGGGGCAGCCTCAGAAACTCTGGGACCCAGTACTGGAAAAGCCTAGGTGCAGAAAATAGACAGATATTTCCTTTTGTATTTTCTTGAGAACCAACATATAAACAGGCTGCAAGTCTGACATACTTATTGATCTTAAATCATATGAGTTACAAAGGAAAAGTGTGGCTATTGACCATTTGTATTCATGCAAACCAGCTTGGTCAAGGTTTTGCCCAATTGTTCTTGTGTGATTTGGCTGTATGCAGTGCCTCTTTTCAAAATGCCTTGTAGTTTATTCAAAATTACCGATCTTTTCTTGTCATTTTACAACTCCTGGAATATTTGTTTGCATCTCCTAAGTATTTCTGTAATCTTGTAGATGTTGTTTTTCATAAAGAAGCATTAGCTGGCACAGTAGTTGTGACTGCTGCCTCATGACTCCAGAGACGTGGGTTTGACTCCCTCTGTGTAGAGGTGGCACACTCTACCCATGTTGCTGGAGCTGTTTGCTCAGTATTCTGTATTCTACCCCACATTGTACAGATTCAGACGTTTGGAAAGTCAATATTGTTCTCATGTACTAACAGCATCCATTTCAAGGTTGATTTCCACTTTGTACCTACTGCTATAATGCAAAAAACATAAAATAATAATAATAATAATAATAATAATAATAATAGTAATTAATGCACGGTCACCTTTCTAACAGGAACCCGAAATGGTTTCCTAAAAAAATGACCAGAAGGTTGCATACATAAAAACCGTACAGCATAACAAAGATATTAATAGTGCATTACTGTCAACTTTTAAAAGCACTCATTGTTGATTTCCTCCCATTTGGCACACAATGACATAATTTCCAAAACATACGTATAAAAGGGAATAAAATACAAAGATGGCAGAAAAAAAGTGCTTAAGTGCCCAAAGATCCTGACAAACACAAAGCACTGTCCTTATTTATATAAACATTGACATATTGTCCAGCTTCTGAGGTCAAAGCATTCCTAAGCTGGGATCCTACCACCTCCATTCTTGGCATGTGTCAAGGATCTCGGTTTTTGTGTGGCATAAAAAGACTCAGTGATCCAGAAAGTGTAACTTGTGATTCATCTTTCATAGGACATTCATCCAGAAATCTAGAGGACATTGGTAATTTTATTGAAACTGATTACAAGCATCAGTACAGAGGATGATATGAAAATTCACTTAAAGTGGAATGTAAAAATGTACAGTAAAGACAAGAATATTTAAAATGAACAATTTTCCTGTTGCTTCAAATATATTTAGTGGGAAACACTGAGGTTAATTAATTTAAATATAAAAAGAGCATTGTACTGAACTTGAACAAATATTTTGAAAAAGAATGTAATAAAGAAAAAAAATATAAACTATGTACCATTTAAAAATTGAATAAATGCCGCTGTCTCAGTGCACCCCGCATCCAGGAC
This sequence comes from Polypterus bichir lapradei, assembly GCA_026402145.1. Taxonomy (NCBI): domain Eukaryota; kingdom Metazoa; phylum Chordata; class Cladistia; order Polypteriformes; family Polypteridae; genus Polypterus; species Polypterus bichir. The sequence continues at coordinate 99,709,016 of JANRMT010062814.1, forward strand.
AGAATTGGTGTCTGCTTTGTGGCCATATTTGATTTGTTGATTATGACTTTATACAGTGAGTTAAAAAGATGAATGGTTTGATCAGTCTAATAAAACTTTACATATATATGTTGTGGCAAGCGTCTGGGGGTGGCACCCAGCCGGGATGCCCGGAAGGACAGGAGGAGGGATTACGCCTCCTTCAGACCGCGAGGGGGCAACCGCCCTGGTGGCTTTGGGGACCATGGGAACTGAGCTTGGAAGCTTAACCCTATAGGGGCTCGTTGTCACCTCCAGGGGGCGCCCCGATGCCTGGAAAGCCCTGGAAGTGCTGGGGGTAAGACGACCAGGGACACCTGGAGTGCTTCCGGGTGCGCAGCCGGTACTTCCGCCACACTGGGGAGTGCCGGCGGAAGATTATCGGGAGGCACCTGGAGCACATGCGGGTGATTATGAAAGGGGCTGCCTCCCTCCATTCAGTGGCTTGAGTCGGGAGCGGAGAAGGACGGAGCTCGGGAGGAGAGGAAAGGAGGCAGCCTGAAGAAAGAGGCATCATTGTGTATAGAGGCCTGGACTTTGGGGGAGTTTTGGGGTTGTATGCGTCACTGTATATAATATGTATAATAAAGTATGTGGGTGTTTGAACCATTGGTGTCCGCCTGTCTGTGTCCAGGCCAGCCTCCACAATGTATATATTCTGTATTACTGTATATCTCTCTATTATATAAAAAAAAAACGGGACGAGATGAGAAGTGACCTTCTCAGAAAGACACTTTCACGTCCCGCGAGACTAGATTTTGTGCCAAGAGATTTAACCACACCCAGGGGCCAGAAAAGACAAACAGTAGATGACAAAGTAGAACGTCGTAATGAATTCAAAAACATTGGCACAAATGTAATGCAGCGCAGGTTAGAGATAATGGAAGTACGAAAATTTGAAAGTCTCAAAAAAATGATAGTAAAGATCGCATTAGCGCAAACAAACGGAAATTATTACTCGGTGAAATAAAAGAACAGCGAAAATAGATCAAATAGTGTTTGAGGATCTCTGGGGGAGACAATAGACAAGACAGTGACACAAAAGGACAGCTGCTGTACAGGCTTTTAAATGTTAGAAGCACCACACAAGATGCAGATCGCACGGCACGGCAGCAGCAGCAAGCCAGCACCTGATCGAGTAAAGAGGAGGAAAAAAAAAAGATATTTGTTTCCCATTGTATCACCATTTAAGAGGGGGTTTTGGAGGAGCGACCGCATCTCCTAGGGTTAAGTTCAGCCCCCTCTTCACAACAGCACGTACTGAAAGTGGTGGTGGTGGGGGGGGGAGTTTGGGCGAAACAATATATAGTATAATGCATTCAATGCATTCTTCTACACAGCCAAGTATAATTACAGCCATCCCTGCCAATATAAACCCAATATAAACCGTACTTATCTTTACTCTTACCATCAGAGTCAAGTTGCTAACCCTAAGACTGAAGAAGCATGTCAAAGGAAATTCCTAAAGAGATAGAAACAATTGTTGACATCTATCTGGAAAGGGCAACAAAGGTATTTCTACACCACAGGGACTTCTCTAAACCACAGTGAGAAACAGAATTGCCAAATGGAAAACATCTGGATCAGTACTGAATATTCCCATGAGTAGCCAACATGCTAAAGTTACTCCAAGACCTCAGAGCAAAATAATCCTAGGAAGTCACAAATAATCTCAGAGAACTGTAGGCTTGTATTGCCTCAGTAAATACAGGCATTCATGACTCTACAATCAGACACAAAACTTGGCAACACTGGAGAGCAGCAAGCTGGAAACCACTAACAATTAAGAGTATAAATACCTGCTTTTCATTTGTCAGGAAGCACCTTGATAATCTCCAAGCATTATGAGGGAATGTTGGCTGCATAACAGAAAAAGTGGACCTTTCTGGACACAGCATAGCGTAAAGCAAACCCAGCATTCCACAGTAAGAACATCACATTGACCATCAAACATGGTGTTACTAGTGTAATAGTATTGGAAATGCTTTGCTGTCTCAGGATCTGGACAACCTGCCATAACTGAAGGAAGCATAAATTCTGCTCTTCTTCAGAAAATTCTTAAAGAAAATATTTAGTGATTCAGGATGAAGCTGAAGAGTGGCAGTGTCATGAAACAAGACACTGATCCAAATCTTAAAGCTACAAAATGGCTGAAAAAGACACAAAAGCTTGTTTGAAACTGGCTTCTTCAACATCCATACCTAAACCAAATACAGATGCTGTTATAGGACCTGAAACAGGCAGTTCATGCTTGAAAATCTACCATTGTTTCTGACTTAAAGCACTTTTCCAAAGATGGAAAGGCACAAATTCCTCCAGTGATGTGAAAGACTGATATTCACATTATTTGCAACAGGTGGGGAGACCAGCTTCTCTTGACCTCCATCTGCACTCTTTTGAATACAACTGTCAGCACTCTTTACTGAAAAGTTAGAAGATGGTCACTGCTTATGTGTTGGCAGTAGTGGATGTGAAAGAAGGTATGCCGAGTCTCTTCTCCTCATATATGATATTCAGCTTTTGCTCACCTGGGCTGGGTTTTCCAACAACCTTCTTTTCACATACTTTGATTCAATGTAAGCCTCAATGTCATGTCTGGGATCACCTGGATGTATTTTTTATAGTACCTGTCTCTTCCAGTGAAGCTTTTATACAGTATATCCTGTTTATACAGCATTCTGAGTCTGCACTCAGGGAAAAGCAATACATAAACATAAACTGAGTTGAATACTGAATTCTAGGAAGTGTTTCCCCCAATGGGGGGAAGAACCATTCACTAAGAATATGGGGGCAATTCAATTTCTCAAACGCCACCAGAAGGCACTGTATACCTTTATCCATTCAATAAATAACATTAGCTAAAACAAGTGTTATTTGTTCACTCAGTAGCCAGTTATCTACTGTTAGATTGTTGTGGAAGACCTGAAAATATTCACTGTCAAAAGTTTATAAAGATAAAGGAAATCAGGAAAGGGAAAAATTCTTTGTCATGACACTACTGTCTGTGCTATGTATAGGCTTCATAAAAAGTGTTCTTAATGCACCTAACTACTGCAGAATACATGCAACAGTATGGACAATAAGTGTCAACTTTATGTTCTCCCTGTGAATATGTGAATGTTCTTCTTAATTACTCGTGTCTACGGTGCACACACCAGGGATATGCACGTCAGCTTAAATGTCAACTTCTGAACTGATTCCTATACGAGTAAGTATAAGTGTGGGCATGAGTCTATCCTTGTTCCAAGGCAAATTTCTGCCTTGCATGTAACCTGGATAGATCCCACTCCTAACAACAATTAAAGTGAACTAAGTAGAATCATCAGTTCTAAAGCCTTCCTCATTGACTGTTTCTTCTTCTCTACTGTTACACTGTTCCAGTAGAGATCACCATCATGGCTCTGTTCAGTTTAGTGACATCACTCTGGAACAAGAGTGGTGGCTGGTGCTTACAATCTCCTCTCATTTACCCACAGTGTATAGAAATGTACCACTGTGGAATCACTATGCCCCAACACTTCCACAATGCCATTCTGGGCCTGGAGCTATATATTCCAACACACCACTGGAAGTTGGCGATCACTTGGATCCATGCCAGAAGTAGAGGTAGAACTTCTTAATTGCTGCAGTTGCCATTGGCACATTTTTTGTGCGTTCTAAGTTATTTACCTTGCTAATAAACAGGGATCATCTAGCCAGTGTCTCAATTATCATTGCTGTGATCGTCCCACATTTGTACTGATGACACTACTATAATCTGCTTTGTAATAAATGTGTTGAAATGAAATAATGTTTGAGTTTTCTTGATGTTGTATTTATATTTATTTCACTTTCTGATACACCTACAAAGGAGCATTTTTAGAGTGGAATATTTTTTATAAAACATGACAAAAATCATGTTGTTTCATTTACTACAAGGAAGAAATACCAGACTTTCTTAAAATATTCAATGTTGAAAATATATAAACATTTAAAAACTCCAAAAGGTGAAAAACACATTTCATGATATTTGTAATTGTACCTTAGATTTTTATTTCCTTAGATGACCAAGCTCAGCTGACACCACTGAAATTGCTTTGTCCTTCTGCAGAAGCCTTGCTTCAGGTTATTTCTTCTGACATCTACTGTATTTTGGAGGGTATACAGCTGTAGGTCATCTTTTAATATCATTCTTTTTTCTTGTAATACAAGTAGTTTGCACTTAATGCATATCGTAAATACTGTACAGTATATGGTAAACTATGGTGTTACATGATGGCGTGGTGCTTATCGTTGCTGACTTATAATGTGGGGTTTACATTTTAGAACTCCTCTTTCCTGAAGGGCACTAAGTTTTAATGAGGATTGATGACCCTGGCCAGCATGTGCAAGTATTATTCTGGACATCAGACTAACCTGTGATGGACTGTTGCTCATGTTCCTGCCTTGCGCCCAAAGCTGCCACAAAAAGATCATAAGCTTAGTCTCCCTGTAAAATGATAGGAGCAATGATAAACCATTTATTGTTTTCTCAAAGAATATACTTTCTGATTCAGATTTTCTGTATTAATACTTAAATTAGGTTTAGGATTTTCATATGCATTCTACACACCCAATTAGGTTACATTTACTTCCTCTATCAGGGTGAGTGGTACAGTGGATAGTGGTGCCTGCTAAGTTACAACGTAACTCATGACTGGCTGTGGTCTGTGCAGAGCTGGCATGTTCTCTCAGCACGCATGTGTTCTCCCACACCCCCGGGGACAAACAAGTTAGTTTAACAGACAGGTCCCAGATTGGCCCTGTGTGAGTGGGTGCTGTGATGGACAGTGGCCGTGTCCGGGGCTGCTTTCTTAATGCTAGATTAGATTCAGTTTCCGCCATGCCTTTTTAGCATTCCATATTCTAGTATAAAAATAGCTTAAAAAGAAAGAGGAGAAACCCGCTTACTTTTTAGTTTTGACTTGTGCATCCCACATCGTTTCGAAGCGCTGCTGAGAGCAGTAAGAAGCCAGCCGCTCCGCCCACATACTCGTTGCGAGGCCTTACAGTCGCTGCGTCACGTGACAACGATTTTTTTTTTTCTTATAATTTTCGGAACGTATGACTGGCTACTTGTTAGTCCTGCCCTTGTCATGTGACCAACGAGAGTCGTGCGGAGGATAATGGTTCGAAAACACTGGATACGCGCTGAATTAAAGAGGATGCTCGGGTGATGTAGAAACTCAACCGAAATAGACAGCAAGGGAGGTAACGAAAACTAAATATTGTAAGTGATATACACCATCCGTCCGCTTTGACAAACTGCTTGTCCAGTATCAAGAGTTACCAACCCGCGAAAAATGCAGTTTAAGAGGGGTTACGCTTACAGAACGGTCATAGAATGCTAGTTTTGCATTAGTAGTGTTGTCGTCGTGGGCAACCATGAGAAATGCATATGGTAACAATGACCTAATTTTATCGGTATAAGCAGTGATATCCACAATCGGAATCAGTCAGTAGGATGATGTGTTCTCATTTTTCATATGTGAATTGTACAGGGAACGGAACGTTACCGAGTGTTTACTGTGAAGCTGCCAATAAAATATCTGTCTGGTTGCTGGGTGTGGCCACGTAGTTCTACGAAGCAGTGGTTGGTTAATTGGTTGGTTGATAACTCGGGATAGTCGGGATGTTTGTTGGATGTATTTAGTGGCTAAAAATGTGTAAACGAACAGCTGCTGTAAACCTCTGTATATCCAAGCATTCGTCGAGACCAGCACGTGCGAGCATAAAGCAGGAGGGACTTTTCCGACCAAATCATAAATTAACAGATGACAAGAGAATGCTTAATTTTAAAACTGATAGGAAGTAAGATGAGATACTGTTTAAAGAATTACCTACATGCGTCCACTGCGGACTGTAAGCCAGTCAGACTTGTAGAACAATGTGGTTTAGAATTATGTTTTTCTGATCTTCTTTTTAGCCACTCATTGATATGCCTGTCACTGTATGTTTTGTCTGCTCATCAGTGAGCTGAGCACTGATTTCTGTTCTTTCTAAGGTTGCTTTAATAAAGGATGAGGCACTTGTCCCAAAAGAAAATTGTCTGATTTGAAAAGCAAGATAACTAAGCCAGGAGCAGCAACACAGTTTTGTTAGCCAAGTCAAGAGCAAGAACACAATGTGTAGCCTTAAACCCTTAAATACTATGAGGAATTCCGTAAACATGTTTATTTCCAGTTGCTGCCACATATTCAATGCATCAGGACTTGGGGTTACAGACTCACTTAGATTATTAACAAGGTCCTCTTGCTTTTAATATGTAATGTTTTTATTACGTGTGGCACTGTGTATGTCTGTGTATTCATGCAGTATATGAGTGGTTAAACTGCAAAAAATGAAATCTAAGCTAGTAAAAAATATTCATATCATGACATTAAATCTTGTTTTTCTTAATGTAAGAATTATTGACAAAACATTTGCATTTGCGATTATTTAGCTTTAAAGTTTTTTTTGTCTGGTTTTTGCATATGCGTTTTTTGGCAGTGTACTGCCGGACAGCACAGGAGACCTGGCTTGAATTTCCACTCTTGAACGACGGAGTTTCATTGGTGTTGCTGTGTCCTAATGGATTTTCAATGGATACTTAGGTTTCTTCACACATCCCGAAGAGGTATATTAGGGTAGTTAGCCCACTAAAATCAAGCGTTTGTGTGCCCTGTAGTGGATCTCATTAAACATTGTTTTTTTGGCTTGCATTAGCATTGCCTATCCATGTTATAAATCAAACAGCAACTTTAATTTTAAATTGCATTTTTCTGTTGTGAATTCCAGTCAAAAACTGTACAATTATATAACCTTAATTAATTAAAGCAATTCTTAATTCTTACTATTGAAAAAAAAGCTAGCTAACACAGAGACGTATCATGGGGGTAGGGGGAGTTTAAGGAATAAACCTTAAAGCCTGTGAAACTGCATTGCTGTAGAAGAAAAAGTGTGTTCAAACTAGAAAGTTGCCAGCAGCTTTGACTGCCATTAATGCCTCTTGGCAAAACACAAATAAATTGCTGTCATTACAATAGGACTCTTTTTAGGATTCTAAGATGCACAACAGAAAAGAAAAAAAAGAAATGTATTTTTAAAAGCATGTCATGCTGACATATCACAGAGAAACTATAGACTTTTCAGCACAGAAGTTTGGTAAATATTAAGCATTAATATTAATACTTAATGTCATTTCGGGTCATGATGGAGTCAAATCCAGACAACACTGTGTATAAGGCAGGTACCACTTTTGAAATATAGCTCCATGCTGTCACATGCATACTCACTCAAGTAATTTCAGACAAAAGATTATATTATATAAGCCAGGAGTGACAAACTCAGATCATGAAGGGCTACAGTGTATGCCGCTGTATGTTTCAGCCTGTTTCTTAATTAGTAATCAATTATTGCTCCAGTTTTGCCTGAAATGACTTGCTTTTTTCAGATAAAGTACATATACAATGTATATAATTAATAATGTATGTGTATATATAAATATATTTATATATATTATTATATAATGTAAAGGTAGCATACAATATTTCAAATTACCTTTATCCTACAAAAAAACTACATAAATGCTAACTAAAGTTATTAATACATTTTAGAATTTGCTTTTTTCAGTGAATGGATGAATCTTTTGAAATTCTTGGCTCCATGCAAAATTTATTTCTCGCTTGTTAGAAATTTTCGGCATATGCAAGATATGCATGAATTTTATTTGTTTTTTTACAGTAGTTGGACACTTTCAAAATCTGAAGGACATGAATTCTTTTTTATGACTCACTCTCCCAGTTCCCTAGCCTAGTTTCATCCAAAATCCTTTATAATGTTAATGTTCTTACTGAATTGTAAGTAACAATTTCTTCTCTGGAGCATTGCCATTGCTATTTTGAAAAATGATATCAACTGCCAATGTTAGCTTGTAAATCTGAGTGTCACACAAGAAGCCCTTCTGTTGCTTTATAGCTATGTTTCAGCAGCTCTTCTGTAAGAAATTACTGTCTTTACTTTTCACAACTATAATAATTTTTCTGAAATTCAAGAAGCTAATGTTATATTGCAGTCTTCTCATGGAATATAATCCAACTGGTTATTTACAGTCACAATATGTTTTAGTTTTTAATAAACTACTTATATATGCAATCTAAGCAGTTTGTAATGGAGTTAAGCTGTCAACCTGCTGCAGTAGGTGAAGAAACATCATCCCAAAAAGAGTGATGTAGTGTTCCTGGCTGAAGGGATGCTAGTTCATGTTAGCTCAACCCATCAAGTGCAGAGGTGTTCAATTTTTCACAGGGATGCTGGAAATTGCACAATTCTAGCTTTTCTATTTCTAAATGGTCATGAAGCCATTACAGAATGAACTGTAGGAGAAATGGCTTGCTTACTGTCACACATTAACCCAATGAGGAGACCAAATTTTGCTGTGTTTCAGTATTTATGGTTCATTAAATTAGAACCATAATGATAGAATAAGAAATGCTTTATTTTTATATTGTGCCTTTAATGGTAGACAACTCATGTTCCTTATTCCTCATCGCTGCATTATATACATTATACTTCCGGATGAGTATTCATTGGTTGTCACCTCTCATGCACACAGACCATTCTTCTACAGCTAAAGACAAAATCAAATCTGTTTGATTTTGTCAGAGCAAGTCTTGTACTAGTTGGAATGAGTCACTGGGCATGTCACTTTAGGCGACAGACCTTCCTGAGAGCACACCACTGACTGCCTCCGACTCATTAAGATTGGCTAAATGAAGACTATGCCTGCATTATTGGAAAAGGCATCCAATGTGATATTGCCTTTAGATAAAGGAGAATAAAAGTGAGAAGAAGGTTAGGTTGACTCAAAATGATCACAGAACAAAGAGCCTTCTTAAGATCCTGAAAGTGCAGTTTTATTATATGGTGTGTTTTTTTTTATTTGATCTGGGGGCTTCGCCCCTGCTCGCTTCGCTTGCCAACCTCCCCAGCCTGCACTACGCGCCAGCCACTTCACACCTCTGCAGCTTGTGTATGTGGATTTCACTTTCACCAAACAACAAATCTTTTAATTCTCACAGATATGCCTCTTCATTGGGAAGAAAGGCTACTTTTGCCTGATGGCAACATGAATTAGACGATCTACAAGTCTCCGGCTTAAAGTTTAAATCAGAACAATATATTCGATCTCTTTCACTGTTCCGTTATTTCACCTAGTAATAATTTGTTTGTTTGCACAAATACGATCTTTACTATCATTTTTTTAAGACTTTCAAATTTTGGTACCTTCATTATCTCTAACCTGTTCTGAATGTGTATCGCGGCAATGTTTTTGAATTCTTTACGACGTTCTACTTTGTCATCTACTCTTTGTCTTTTATTTCCGGCCCTGGGCATGGTTAAATCTCTTGGCACAAAGTCTTGTTTCGTAAGGACGTGAAAGCATCTCTCTGAAAAAGTTCTTGTTCTAGGCTAAAAAGTCTTGTCCCAGGATTTTTTTTTATTATAATAGAGAGATGTTAAGATCTCATCAGGAATGCAAATCAGTTACATTTTTTTCTTCCACAATCATTTCTTGCTTTGGCTGTACAAAGTAGTACCGCTACGGAGCAGCACATTTCATAATCAGCTATTAATGAAATAGAGTTATGATCTCACACCAGTTTTCTGAGCGCCCACATGATATTCATGATGATCCATTCAAATGGAGTTTCTACCAACATTAAAAGGGACCAGTAACACTTACTGCCTCAAGATACAGTACATATGTATTAATGGACCCTCAGGGTCAAAAAATGTATTACTTCCTCACACATACCTAAGCCAGTATGATCATAGCATTAGCCACTTAACTGTTTGCTCCCAAGTAACTTTTCACTGTGCAATACACCAGTCTTAGTAACTCACCACAATATGGGCCCAACACTAAGAGCTGCTTATACATAACTTCTTTTGTGATCACCAGCACGATATAGAAAGTGGTTATTCCTTTTCCAAATCTGAAAAAATGCCAGTTTAAGTAACATGAAAGTATAACCCATCTGTATTGTTAGTTTCATGCTGTGTTTCTGCACATTGTTGCTGCATTACCAAAGTAAATCTAGCCCCAAATACATTCTTAACAATAGACAATAGTTGAAATTAAACTTAGGGGCTACCAAGAAAATCATTCCATACATGGTAAAGAAAACTGTGCACATTCAGAAACTGTACAACACATTTTCAAAAATAATTCATTCATTTCAGATCCTTTATGAGCCTGTTCACCCGCTAGCACCACAGATGCGATGTTTGCTCTTAGGGTGTTGATGGAGAAGTATAGAGAAGGCCCGAAGGAGTTGGGGACCTGAAGAAAGCATATGACAAGGTGCCTCCAGAAAGGTTGTGGTATTGTATGAGGAAGTCAGGAGTGGCAGAGAAGTGTGTAAGAGTTGTACAGGATATGCATGAAGGAAGTTTGACAGTGGAGAAGTCTGGGGTATTATTGAAGGATGCATTCAACGTGGAGGTGGGATTACATCAGAAATCGGCTCTGAGACCTTTCTTATTTACAATGGCGATGAACAGGTTGACAGATGAGATTAGACAGGAGTCCCCATGGACTATGATGTTTGCTGATGACATTGTGATCAGTAGTGAGAGTAGGGAGCAGGTTGAGGAGACCCTGGAGAGGTGGAGATATGCTCTAGTGAGGAGAGGAATGAAGGTCAGTAGGAACAAGACAGAATACATGTGTGTAAATGAGAGGGAGGTCAGTGGAATGGTGAGGATGCAAGGAGTAGATTTGGCGAAGGTGGATGGGTTTAAATACTTGGGCTCAACAGTACAGAGTAATGGGGATTGTGGAAGAGAGGTGAAAAAGAGAGTACAGGCAGGGTGAAATGGGTGGAGAAGAGTGTCAGGAGTAATTTGTGACAGACGGGTATCAGCAAGAGTGAAAGTGAAGGTCTACAGGACTGTAATGAGACCAGCAATGTTATGGAGACGGTGGCACTGACCAAAGAACAAGAGACAGAGCTGGAGGTGGCAGAGTTAAAGATGTTAAGATTTGCATTGGGTGTGACGAGGATGGACAGGATTAGAAATGAGTGCATTAGCGGGGCTTTCAAACAGTCACTCTCCGCATTAAATGGGTCGACAAGGAATGTAATCTGTGGCCTTTTCAGTTGTAGATCACAGGACCTGGTCACAAAGCATTCGTGCAGGTTTTCAACCAGTGTTGCATATCTGGCTCTTTTCTTATTCAGGGCGGCGCTGGTGACTTGCCCGCTGGCTTTTAGAAGAGTGGGAAAATGCGTTAAATCTCCCCTTTGAATATGCGCCTTGGACAGCTTCAGTTTGTTGACAAACGCAAACACACTTTGCACCAGGTCAGGCAGCATTTTTAACTTACCCTGCAGGGTCAGGTTCAGTCTGTCCCAGTGACACAGCATGTCGACCAAAAAGGCCAGATCCATAATCCATTTGAGGTCAGAGAGCTCGGGATAGTCTTTGTCCTTCTCTTCCATTAACAGTTTCACGGCATCCAAAAGCTCAAAGAAGTGAGAGAGTATTTGGCCTTTTGACAGCCACCTCACAGTGCAGTGCAGCGGCAGGTCACCTGGAAGTCCTTGGTCCAGCTCAGCGATGAGATTCTTGAAATGCCTGTGGTTAAGCGCATGTGTGCAGATGTAGTTGATGATTTCCATCACAGGCTTCATGACATCTATAGTCCCTGACAAAAGTCTTGTCGCTTGTGTACAAATTGACCTGAAGTGCTGCTAAAATATATTTCTAATCAAGATTTTGTTACAAGAAATGGGTCATTTTAATCCCATCAGCTTTTGTAATAATGTTTCAGTGCAAAACGAAACTGACAAAAAGTATTCTAATATTCACAGCTTGGTAAAGCCCATTGAGTCAATTTTTGGCAAGACATAAGTGTTGTCGCCTTGTCATATGAGCTTCACCTGTGACTAATGATGGATCAATTAGGTCTCAGGTGTGTATAAAAAGAACCCCAGTACACTAGACCTTCACATCAACTGCAACTAGACCTCTGCAAATATGCCTAAGATTCACCCTGAGACTAAAGTGTTGATTATCAAGAGGCTGAAGACCAAATCCACTGCTGATGTGGCAAACACCTTCAATGTGTCTCAGCGTCAAGTTCAGAGGATAAAAAAAAGATTTGAAGAGACTGGAGACGTTTTTGACAAGCCCAGGTTAGGAAGACCCCGCAAGATAACTGCTCAAGAGGACCGTTTGTTGGCTCGAAAATCCAAGGCCAGCCCATTTTCCACTGCAGCAGAGCTCCACGAGACCTGGTCACCTGAAGTCCCTGTGTCAACCAGAACAGTTTGTCGGATTCTGTCTCGAAATGGCCTCCATGGTCGAATCAGTGCCCATAAGCCAGCACTAAACAAAAGACAATTGAAAAACCGTGTGGCATTTGCCAAGGCCCACAGCCTGCTAAAAGGATGGACGCTGGAAAAGTGGCAGAAGGTGGATTTTTCAGATGAATCTTCTGTTGAATTACACCACAGTCACCGCAAATATTGCAGGAGACCTACTGGAACCCGCATGGAGCCGAGATTTACCCAGAAAATAGTGAAGTTTGGTGGAGGCAAAATCATGGTCTGGGGTTACATCCAGTATGGGGGTATGCGAGGGATCTGCAGGGTGGAAGGCAACATCAATAGTCTAAAATACCAAGAAATCTTAGCTACTGTACCTCTTATATTCCCAACCATAAAAAAGGCCAAATTCTGCAGCAGAATGGTGCTCCATCGCATACTTCCATCTCCACATCAAAGTTCCTTAAAGCGAAGAAGATCAAGATGCTCCAGGATTGGCCAGCCCAGTCACCAGACATGAACATCATTGAGCATATGTGGGGTAGGATGAAAGTGGAAGCATGGAAGACGAAACCAAAGAATATTGATGAACTCTGGGAGGCATGCAAGACTGTTTTCTTTGCTTTTCCTGATGACTTCATCAATAAATTGTATGAATCCTTGCCAAACCGCATGGATGCTGTCCTTCAAGCTCATGGAAGTCATACAAGATATTAAATTTGGATCTCACAGCACCACTACTTAATTTGCTGACATATTTTTGGATTTGCAGTAAAGTTGTTCATTTTCTGTATAGGCAACAAAACTTTTGTCTTGCCCAAATTTGACCTTTCTGTCTTGATTAAATGATAAATCTTTTTTCAGTAAAACTAATTTATTTCAGTGCATTAAACATCATTTGGGAGGGCTTTAGCTTTTCATATGAGCTATTTCTAACACCAGTTGATTAATTAAAAGTCAGGTTAATAGCAGGAGTTTCTACAAAATAGAGAAACGACAAGACTTTTGTCAGGGACTGTAAATTCAATGATTTAGACACAAGTTGCTCCCTGTGGATGATGCAGTGGAAATTCTAAAACTCAGGAAATGTTTGGTCAGCTTTGCACAGCCCCACAAGCCCGTTCACGGATCCGATCATGGCTGGTGCTCCATCCGTGGCTATTGCAGTTAGTTTCGGCATGGGAAGATTTGCTTTCGCAAATACAGCCATCATTGTTTCTTTCACATCTATGCCACGGGTTCTGTCTTTTAATGGCACAATATCAAGGAGTTCTTCTTTGATCACACAATCGTTTGACACAGACCGTGCAAATATTGCCAACTGAGGCTTGTCTTGTATGTCACAACTCTCATCCAATGCGACACTAAAATTCTTGCATGCTTGAAGGTCAGAGTGCAACTGTGATGATTCAATAGCCGTGTTAATGTCCGATATTCTGTGTTCAACAGTGTGGTTGGACAGTTGGACGTCTGATACCATGCGTTTTAGTTTGTTGTTCTCAGGAGACAAGATTTCAACAACGTCACTGACGTATTTTTTAATGAACTCCCTTCATTGTGTGGCTTTTTAGCCCGTGCAATGTTCCAAGCCAGTTGATACGATGCGAGCGTTACAGTCTCTGAGCACCTCGTAAATTTTCGGAAAAACTGTATCTGCTTTTCTGCCTGAGTTTTCAAGGTGACCAACTCGTGCTTGCGAAATTCAGTCCCTTTTGGAAATTCCTGGTCGATGTTAGCATGGAGTGAGCTGAAGTGGTGCTGAAGATTTGAGGCTTTGAAATGCGCTAATGATGCCTGACATACAGTATAAGGCAGGATGGCTTGCCATTACGTTCAACAAAAAAATATAAACTCTCCCGCTCTTTTAAAAACGTCCTGTGTTCATCTTCATATTTTCGTTTTGCTGTGCATTTTTTCCCTGCCATTTTGAGAGCGAACTTGACACAAATTATTTACTTAAATGATCTTGCCCCTACTAGGAAACATTGTGGTATTTTCATCTCATGCATATGCGCATTTGACGAAAATACCGTATTGAACTCAAGCGAAGCGAACACGAACATTAAAAAAAAAACACAAACTTCGATATGAACGTAAGAGCCGCATGAAACCAGGCAAAGAGCTGCATGTGGTTCGGGAGCCACGGGTTGGCCACTCCTGCATTAGAGGGTCAGCTCAGGTTGGATGGTTTGGAGACAAAGTCAGAGAGGTTAGACTGCGTTGGTTTGGACATGTGCGGAGGAGAGAAGCTAGGTATATCTGGAAATGGACGCTAAGGATAGAGCTGCCAGGGAAGAGGAAAAGAGGAAGGCTTAAGAGAAGGTTTATGGATGTGGTGAGAGAGGACTTGCTGGTGATGGGTGTAGCAGAGCAACAGAGGACAGAAAGATATGCAAGAAGATGATCCATTGTGGCAACTCCTAATGAGATCAGCCGAAAGAAGAAGATGAGCCTGATCACCCATAGAGTATAGATAGTACAGGGGGAAAACTGGGATAACGCAAGAGAGTACTCAGTCCAAATGATATTTAACTTCACTTAGACCAGTTTCCATGTTACAGCAAATTCAAGTGTATAAGAAGCACAAAACAAATGTTGTATTTATTGTATTATTTGCATCTCCTTCTGTTCCTTTATGAGAAGTTAAACATGGATGTTATCAGATTTATTTGTGGAATTTTCTTTGCATGTCATGTATTTGATCATAAGAACATAACTCAAGTTATCAACTAACAGCTGCATTGTAAAAGAAAGTCTTAATGTTGCTTTATGGGTAAAAGTTTGTAAAGAATCTTATAAAAATTGTAATTATCATTTTTCAGGAATTCTGTTCTGCATCTAAATTTTTGAGAAATGCGCATTGGAAATTTAGTGCAGTGATGCATCATTCACAACATGCTGCTTGGTCCCTGTGGTGCCTCTAATTCCTAATCTTCCCTTAATGGTGAGTACATTTTCCTGCTTTATATTTAAATTGCTGCTTCATATTTTTAACAAAGCACCATTTTTTCCTTGTTTTCAGAAGGTTTGTGAGCACATAATTTATTATAGTACTTCACATTCCATTCAGATACAGTAATCCCTCCTTGATCGCGGGGGTTGCGTTCCAGAACCCCCCACGATAGGTGAAAATCTGTGAAGTAGAAACCATATGTTTGTATGGTTATTTTTATGTATTTGAAGCCCTTATAAACTCTCCCACACTGTTTATAAATATTCCCTGCACAGTTATACAGCATAAACCCTTTGTATTCTCTTAGACATTAGGTAAGATTCATTGAAATTATGTATGTAAACACACTGTTTATATACAGTAAAACCTAAATATTATTTTAAAGATATTGAGCGTCTCTGATATCACATATATCACAGACATTACGATAGACAGGCCACCAGCAATAAATACGTACAATGCAAGAAAAATTGTATACAGTAAATGTGTGTACAGTGACACTAAACGTACGTACATGTACTAAGTACTGTAAGTAGAAATTAATTATAGTTACTCACCAACAATGACACAACGACTTGTCCGATAACGATGAGTTTAATTTTACTGCACAAAAAAGGAGAGCGTTACAGCCATTCTAAAGGACCCTCTTCAGGCGACTGTGTAGCATCGGCGTTGTTCTTCTTCTGGCAGTCTTCAATCCAAATCCCTAAAGCAGATTCCATCCGGACTACTGCCTTATTACGTCCACTTACAACTCGTTTTGCGCCCTTATTAAAAGGACACTGCGGCCGTAGATCTTATATTCTTTTCCTCCTTTTTAAATAAAAAGAATCGTGGACTTATTGATGCCGTAATGGCATCATACAGTGGTGTAGCTTTTCCCTTCCTTCAACATATCAAAAACTTTAATGGCAATAGTTAACATCTTCCGTTGGCACTTGGGTACGGCCCCTGAAGCAGGAGCAGATCGTTTTGGAGCCATAATGAAGGGCTTGACTACGCACAAAGATAAACACAAAGGAGCACAAAAGTTAACTCTTTACACAGCGGAACATGTTGATGCTGAATGAGCGAGACGAGACTTCCTGGTTAATGCCGCGGAATTGAATTCGGCACTCCGTCGCTGAGCCAGTCAGCACACAAGAACTTAACTGCGTCCTCTGATTGGTTAGCTTCTCAGCCATCTGCCAATAGCGTCCCTTGTATGAAATCAACTGGGCAAATCAACTGAGGAAGTATGTACTGGAAGTAAAAAGACCCATTGTCCGTAGAACCCGCGAAGCAGCGAAAAATCTGCGTTATATATTTAGATATGCTTACATATAAAATCCACGATAGAGTGAAACCGCGAAAGTCGAAGCGCGATATAGCAAGGGATTACTGTACACTACCACAGTCTGTATATCATACAGACTGAGCTAATTTTGTATACCCTACAGTATACAATATGTAAGTAATACACAATAAGTGTTCATAAAGTGTTCCAGAGAGCTAATAAAAATCATTGAAAATCAATACTAAATAAGAGTTCCTGTCTACTTGCTAAACAAGATGAATACCAGCCCACTTTTTTACATTACAGTGTGAACCTAGTGTTGTATACTACTTGAAATTACAAACATGTAATTCACTCAAATGAGATCAACTCAGGAATTTCAGAGTGTATAGTGAACCTTTATTAACACCAAAAAATGTCCAAATCATCAATCACATTCAATGCCTGCAAACATTGTAGCTATTTTATTAATTTTACTGCCTGGTCACTTCTTGTTTTTCTTTTCCTCTTCCTTAGTTTGCTGGTGAAGGGTGAACAGAATGGGACTTATAGCTCTGTGATAAATATATTTAAAATATGTTAACTTTGTATAACTAGTTAAACTGCAATGTATTACATCTCACTGGACTAGCTTTTTCAAATATGTGTGTAAAAAATGTAATTAATGTTAAGGTTATTTTTTGGCTTATTTCATGAAGTTACTATCTCTTGTTAAAATTTGACCCACCCAGTGTTGCAAAACACAGAGTTAATATCTGTATGTACAGCTTAGTAAAACCTCCAATATGTTTTAACTCTTTTGCTAGCAAATAACACCATGAGTAGTGAATTGAATGTGCCATCTGGCTCACCAGCCCCAGGAGCATCTGAACGGGGTGGTAGCATTGGTAAAGGGATGGATTATCGTGATTGGGTACGTCGTAGCTACTTGGAACTTGTTACATCCAACCATCACTCAGTACAAGCTCTTTCTTGGAGGAAGCTTTATCTGAGCAGAGCCAAACTGAAGGCATCCAGTCGCACCTCAGCTCTTTTGTCTGGCTTTGCCATGGTGAGTCTACTACCTCTGTTTTGTTTGCTTAATTATGCACAATAGCCTTAATCAGTTACTTCTTTATAAATGGAAAGACTTGTTTTTTTTATTATTTAATAATGTGGCAACAGCAAGGCTGCAACAATAACATTTATTTATATAGCACATTTTCATGCAAATAACGCATCTCAAAGTGCTTTACATGATGAAGAAAGAGAAAAAAGACAAAATAAATAAAAATTAGATTAAGGGAATACTAATTAACATAGAAAAAAAGTAAGGTCCGATGGCCAGGGAGGACAGAAAAAACAAAAAAAAACTCCAGACGGCTGGAGAAAAAAATAAAATCTGCAGGGGTACCAGACCACGAGACCACCCAGCCCCCTCTAGGCATTCTACCTAACATAAATGACCTCAATCAGTCCTCATGGTATTCAGGGTTCTCATGGAAGAATTTGATGATGACGGTCATGTGGACTTCTGGCCTTTAATCTTTCAATTTAGGGACATCACAGTGCTTTGATCGGGTGGTGGTAGCGCAGGTCGCCACCCCAGAAAACCGGAAAAAGAACAGAAGGGAAATAGGGATTAGTACGGATTTTGAATATGAATACCATGAATAATAATGATAATTAATTGAATATACAGAGCATCAGGATTAAACTAAGATGAAGCTATGAGAAAGCCATGTTAAAGTAATGTGTTTTCAGCAGTGTTTTAAAGTGCTCCACTGTATTAGCCTGGCGAATTCTTATTGGCAAGCTATTCCAGATTTTAGGTGCATAACAGCAGAAGGCCGCCTCACCACTTCTTTTAGCTCTTGGAATTCTAAGCAGACACTTATTTGAAGATCTAAGGTTACGATTTGGAGTGTAAGGTGTAAGACATTCTGAAATATAAGATGGAGCGAGATTATTTAAGGCTTTGTAAACTATAAGCAGGATTTTAAAGTCAAGTCTAAATGACACAGGTAACCAATGTAGTGACATCAAAACTGGAGAGATGTGCTCAGATTTTTTTTCCTAGTTAAGATTCTAGCAGCTGCATTCTGCACTAGTTGCAATCCTGAGAGGAGAGTGTTAAAGTAATCTAGTCGACTGAAAACAAAAGCATGGATTAATTTCTCAGCATCTTGCAATGTTATAAGGGGTCTAACTTTTGCTATATTTCTTAAGTGGAAAAATGCTGTCCTAGTAATCTGATTAATAGAAAGATGAAATAGCATAAGATGCATATTGTTAAATTTATCTATCCATTTTATATGCTCTTACGCAGTTTAAAGTTTCCACAGAATTTTGTTGCAATAGCTGTACATGTACTCCCAGTGGTACAATTTAGAGTCCCCAGTTAAAATGAATTCACGTGTTTGGACTGTGGAAGAAAACTGAAATCTACAGAGGAAACTCCACTCAAGTAATGGCTAGAGCAAGAGTTCCCAAACTTTTTTCGGCCGCCGACCCCTTTACCAAAAACTTTTAAAACCGTCGACCCCCTAGTCATTTACTTTACTTACTCAAATTAATACATTTGTACAATACTCAATATTAAATATTTCACTAGATATCAGATTTTAATCACTTGTAATTATGATTTAAAAAGATAAAGTGGCTACGGAATATGGCATTATCTTGTGCAACATTTAATATCGAAACCTGCACTAATGAAAATTTAAGCAAAAAAATATGAGCAGAGTTTTTTTTTGTTTTTTTTTACATTTTTGACATTTATGAAATAAATATGTAAATTCAAAATAAGTACAAATAGTCCAAGCTGTATTGTCTGCATTTCTTTTTTGGTTTAGTCATATTATTATCTAAAGAAATACAAACTTTTATTAACAAACAATTTGACAGCCCTTGTGATTAAAAAAAAAAAAAAAAAACCAATAAAGTATGTACTTACTTGAAACAGAAGATTTTTGTTCTTACTCGAATAAATAAACTGTGTCCTCCAATTTTCTTTTTCATAGTACTGCTCCTCAATAAATAATTATATTCAAAGTTCAAATCACAAATAAGTACATGTCACAGTGTTTTATGAAAGCATGACCGTACAAGACTGATAGATTCTGCTAATATAGAATATCCGTCGTCTCGTCCCACCGCAAGGTTTTTCATGCAACAGTTTTTCATGTCCGCACTTGCTTTGATATGTTCGATAAGACAATGCACAGATACTGTATGTTTGTGTTACATGTATTTTCATGCATTCTTACGTGTGACTCTTTTAATGACACATTTTACTTTTTGTTCGCAAGTTTGGTATGTAATGTGTTTTTATCAAAAAAGTGTTTTTTTGAATTATTTTACTTCTTAATTAGGTACCTATTGGAATCATAGATATTTTGAAGTAACAAACAAATAGCAGTAGTAAGGGGGTCTATTTTTGCTGTCGTTGACCCCCCCAATTTTTTTATTGAAACTATCGACCCCTAGAAAGTTCAAATCGACCCCAGGGGGTCGATATCGACCACTTCGGGAACCCTTGGGCTAGAGTCTTGCACTCTGTTTCATGGTAATGTTGGCATTTGAACTTGTAAACTGCGCTATTTATGGATCTATGTATGATTTCTCAAAGACTAAAACAATTACTTTTTTGTAAACTAATTCTTAGGGACTCAACCTTGACATATCTAACTTGAGAATAGTTCATACCAATAACCTGTGGTCTTCACATTTTTCACTGAGGCTGGAGTAAGCGAGAAGTGCTGCAAGCTAATAATTGCTTGCCAAAAAATTTACACAAAATAACTGTCTTAGCGACAAGTCTACAGATTACACATTAAAAAGCTGTAGAAGCCAACAGGTTACATGTTTAGTTTTAAACAAGGAGAAAGATGTACCTTTCTCAATATGCATAATGATGTTCATTTTGAGGAAATAAGAAATGATTTGGTAGATGAGGTTACAAAAATACTGAAAAAGATGACTATGCATAAACTAGTGGACCCAGAGAATACGATGGAAATAATGAAATCAGCAAAAGGTCTTGGAGGTGATTGCTTGATGGTCCTGGCAAACATGATATTGTATGAAGGGAGAATTTTTAAAGAAAGGAAAAATGCTAATTCCAGTATACTAATGAAAGACTGATCCACTCGAATGTGGGTTATATTGAGCAATCACTCTTTTGGAGCAAATAATGTAGGTGGTTGAGTGAGTTCTAGAGAAAGTTTCAGAGGTCAAGTTAAAATTAGCAAAATGCAGTCTGGTTTCAAACCTGGTAAGGGAACAACAACATGCCATCTTTGTTCTCGGGCAAATCCAGGAAAAGATGCTGCTTATAGGTCTGGGGAAGGCTTTTTACAGGGTGCAATGAGAGGTGTCAAGGTGGGTTTTGAGAAACTGTTGATGAATAATTAGTATTGGCTGTGATGTCATTGTATGATGAGCCAAAAACAGAGCTAGGAAAGCATATAGCAACAGTGAAGGTTTTGATGTGAGGGTGAAGCTACACCACTTACCTGTTCAGAGTCCATTGCTTTACATCATAGTGATGGAGATAGTAACCAAAGAAGTATTTGAAGGATTGGCATGGAGGCTGTTGTATGCAAGTGATCTCATTTTAATGGCAAAAAGTGAAGCAGAGTTAAAGAAGATGTTGAAATATAAAGTTATTCTGGATGTCCTCAAGGTAAATGCAGGTAAGACCAAGGAAATGGTTGGAGGTGAAAGGGAAGGAAGCATGGAAGAGGTTTGTGCATAGCTGCCCAGCATAGTAAAGGTGTAAAAGTAAAAGTGTAGTAAAGGTGCTGGTAGAAAGTCAATCCAATGCAAGGTATGTCAGAAGTGAGTGTATAAAAGGCATAGTGGTGTGAAGAGTAGTAGGCAGGTGGCAATTGTTATGTTTTTTGTAGAAAACTATGCGATGGAGTGCAGAGTCCCCCCTCATTTAGTAATTCTAAACATTTACAGTATGTCAACAGGAGTGTTATTTTGGAGAAAGTAGGGAAGCTATGCTCCAAAGGTGCCATGTTGATTGCAGAAAAGGCTACTTGAACAGCAGGGATGACCAGGGTGTGAGGTGCATGGAAGAAATTTCAGGAGCTGTCCCCTGTTCTGATTTCTAGTGTAGGGTAAAGTTTATGAAAGTAATATCAGCAGTAATACACTTTATGAGATTGAGAGAAAGCCAGAAAGAACAGATATGACAATAATCAGATAGATATGTGAGGTTTCATGGAGGAAGAAGACAAATGCCAGGTTAAGAGAAAGTCTTGCTGCGGAGATTATGGGTATTGTGCTGAGGAGAATAAATTATAAAACATAACTTTATATAATAAAAATGTTCTAGGGGTAAACACTGTATATCACCCAGTGGAGGCTCAAGACTGTGGAGAATGGAGTAAAAAGATTTTGGAGCCAACTGAATAACCTCGGTAAACCTGGAAAATGGCCATTAAACCAGTGATGATGATGAGGATGGTGGTGAATCAGTTTCCAGTGTTCATTTTATGATTTATCACTTACATGGACTACATTGTCCACCATATGGACAAAAGTATTGAGACACACTACTTAATTATTGAATTCAGGTGTTTCAGTCAGACCCATTGCCACAGGTGTATAAAATCACACACCAAGCCATGCAGTCTCCATTTACAAACATTTATAAAATGAAATAGGTCGTTCTGAAGAGCTAAGTGATTTCAAGCGTGATGTTGTAATAGGGTGCCACCTTTGCAATAAGATGTTTCATGAAATTTCGTCCCTGCTGGACTCCATGGTCAACTGTAAGTGGTATAATTGGAAAGTGGAAGCGTTTACGAACAACAGCAACTTGGCTACGAAGCAGAAGACCACGTAAAGTCACAGAACAGGGGCAACGACTGTTAAGGTGCATGGTGCGTAAAAGTCGACAATGTTCTGCTGATTCTGTAGCTGAAGAGTTCCAAACTTCCACTGGCATTAATGCAAGAACAAAAACTGTGCAGCGAGAGCTTCATGGAGTGGATTTCCTTGGGCAAGCAGCTGCATGCAAACCTCATAACACGCAAGTCCAATACCAGGCGTTAGATGGAGTGGTGTAAAGCACATTGCCACTGGACTGTGGAGCAGTGGAAATGTGTCCAATGGAATGACAAATCATGCTTCTCTGTTTGGCAGTCAGATGGGCGAGCCCAACTGCATTGTGCCAACTGTGAAGTTTGGTGGAGGAAGGATAATGGTGTATGGCTGTTTTTCAAGGTATGGGCTAGGCCCCTTACTTCCCTTGAAAGGCAATCTTAATGCTTCAGCATACCAAGACATTTTGGTCAATGTCATGCTTCCAACTTTGTGGAAACAGTTTGGGGAAGACTCTTTTCTATTCCAGCATGACTGTGCCCCACTACACAAAGCAAGGTCCATAAAGAAATTGTTGGATGAGTTTGGTGTGGAAGATCTTGACTGGCTTGCACAGAGTCCAGTTGTCAACCCCATCGAACACCTTTGGGATGAACTGGAACAGAGATTGCAAGTCAGGCCTTCTTGTCCAACATCAGTGCCTGACCTCCCAAATGCTCGACAGGATGAATGGGCAAACATTCAAACAGAAACACACCAACCTCTTGTGGAAAGCCTGTCAAGATGAGTGGAAGTTGTTATAGCTTCAAAGGACGGACCAACTTCATATTAAAGTCTATGTATTTGAATGCAATGTCATTAAAGTCCCTGTTGGTGTAATGGTCAGGTGTCCCAATACTTTTGTCCATATATTGCATATTAATATTTATAATACCTTAACAATGTTTCTAAGCTTGAAAAATTCAGTCATTGTTGTCTATACCATACAATATTTTGGTTTGCTGAATCTAGTACGAATTTGTTCAGTCTGTTTAATTGATTTTTGGCATTAATCATTTTAAGCTTCATTGACTGTTTAATTTATAGAGACTTGGCAATGAAGTACAAAAAAGTCATCATTGAAGGAGCACTCACTATGATGTTGTCCCTCCCAGTAAGGCTTCCTGTTTACATTGTTTTACTTATTTTCTAATGCATTAAGAGTCATAGCTGTAAATATGTCTGTTCTCTGAAGCACGGCTGTACTGTATAGAAAAAAGCCCATCTCTCCCTGCTAGCAACGCTGCAGGTCTGTTTTTCACCACTAGGAGAGTGTGATGGTTTAGAAATCACTTAAAAACACAGAATGTGCCATAATGAAAGCAGTGTTCAGTAGTTTTAGTGCAGCTTCATAAAGCACAGGTGATAAAATTACGAATAACCAAGTGTCTGGGACCAAACATTTTAAACTTCCTCATTTTCAGATAATACGTATTCATGTGCATGCTTTAAATAAAAGATCAGAACAATTCATGCAGTTTAAAGTGGATTTACTTGCTGCCACGTGCATACAGACAAGACAGACATAAGCAGAATCTCAGATCTAAATGTACAAAATAGCCAGTTTTGGGTAAAATATTCATACATACATTTTTCAGTTCATTTAATTTAAATCAGAATTGTGAGTATTTAGAACCTATCCCAGTAGCACTAAGTGTGAGACAGGAACTAACACTGTATGAGGTGCCAGTCGATCACAGGGCATGTTGCTTATGCTAATAACCATAGTCACTCATACAGGGCTAGAGGTACCCATAACCTAATGCACATCCTTGGGATGAGGGCAATCAAGATGAAACCCATGGATTTACTGAGAGTTGAAAGGAGGGTTTGTGAATTTCACATCTTGAAGCACCTGCACCTAACATTCTGTCTGTGGTAATGTACAAGCTTGAAGGAAAACCATGTTTGTATTCTATTGGATACGTTTATTTAGTAGTCACCAAACGATAACTGAACAATAGTCAAAGCAGACCAGTAGCTCTCACTTATGAAAACAAAACAGATATGACTTTCTGTTGGTAACACTGTAGATAACGCTGTTGAAGGGTCTCTGAGAAGGTGTCATGTTATTTATGTACAGAGTTACTAGACTGTTGCAAAAGTGTTTTGTAATAGTGGCAATCTCCGGTAGCATGAGTAACATAAGCATATTTAGTTTTATTTAATAAAAATGTTGCAATCAAAATGTGCAAGTTCTACTATGTAGTTTTGTTTTTCTCTGAATGTTAATCTTGCTGTATATGCATTTTAGATACCAGTTTTGTTGCCTTTTTGGTAATTTGCCATTTTTGAAATGCGTGGGTATTTTTATTATGATAGTCTAGATTAGATTAGATTATTTATTTATAAAAGCACATTTAAAAACAACAGAGGTTGCGCCAAAGTGCTGTACAAAAAGCATTAAAATAAACACAATACAAACTCAGGCAAAAGCTGATTAATAAAACAACCAATTGTAACATCCACCACAATCCCATCGTACACAATGAAAGACAGAAGAAAACAAGTAGGTCTTAAACCAACATTTAAAAACCTTGATCGAGAAAGAAGACCTGATGTGCAGAGGCAAGTCATTCCAAAGCCTAGGAACAAAAACTGAAAAAGCTCTGTCTCCCCTAGACTTCTCTAGACAAGATCTTGGAACTACAAGGAGCAGTCGTCCAGATGACCTCAGTGCTCTTGGTGGCACGTAGGGGTGGAGGTGGTCACAGATATATTTTGGAGCAAGACCATGCAAGGCTTTAAAAACAAACAATAAGATTTTAAAATCAATGCGACACCTCACTGGTAGCCAGTACAATACTGCCAACCAGTCTGCTGAGAAAATGAAAATCACTATAAAAGATTATATTGCATTGTGCTGAATAGAACTGCCTGCTCTTAAATGAGAAGAAAATTCTACAAAATTCTTTACCTTGATCAGTTTTATGGTTTTTTAATTGTTAAAAGTAAAATAATCTAAAAATATGCTAAGTATACTTTGTTTTTCAATGCATTCATTTTTATTTAATATAGTATAATTAAGATCATGCTCCATCAAATAGTACTTTACAGAGCTAATACTTTAATACATTATGAAATAACACAAAAATACAATAATAAAAAAAACATAAGAAATGTACCATTGGTACATATCAAGAAAACCTTGAAAGTATACTTGACAGATTTTTTTTAAAAGGTAACATAAAAAAGAGCTATAAATTAAGCATAGTCCTAACATAAAACTAATTACACAGTAGCAGTTGTCAGTCAGTCATTTTCTAATCTGCTTAGCCCTGAACAGGGTCGTAGGGGGTGCCGGCCAGAATCTATCGCAGCTAGCATAGGGCACAGGGCAGGAACAAACCCTGGACAGGGCGCCAGTCCATTACAGAACAAACATACACATGCACACACACAGAAGGCAATTAATTATCACTTATCCACTTAACCTGTGTGCTTTTCGACTGTGGGAGTAAACCCACACAGATACAGGGAGAATGCACAAACTCCACGCAGGATGCACCTGGGATGCAAACCCTGGTCTCCTCGCTGCGAGGCAGCAATCAAAGTTAGTAGCATATTGTGTTGTAATGATTACACAGTCTTACTATGTTACAGGACAGGCTAAATGTGCAATTGGACAGAGTTGAGTAATGATTTTTTGGTACAAATTTGTTTTATGTAACTTTGCAGTCATGTTACGCTAAAAGTGTCATAACCAGATTAAAGGTGAACAGTGATCACTAGGAATAATGTGCTAACTCCAGGCTTGAGTAAGTATCAAGGAAATTCAGTTGTGTAGCACTAGTTCTTGAGAAACAAAGTAGAAGAATGGTAAGAAAACAGTAAAAAAAAATTTCCATAGAGCAGCACTACAAGGATGGATAAAATCAAATCGAAAATCCTGAAATCATTGAATATTGTGGTGATGTGCTGCCTAACATGTCTCTTCAATGTTGTGTGGAAGGTGGGAACAGGTAGATTGGTCTCCTTTTTTTAAAAAGGTATTTTTAAATTACTGAGGGATTTGTACTCCTCAGTCTCCCTGGTAAAACCTATGTTGGGTTGTTGCTTCCATTCCATAGCTGAGCTTCTGGTCTCATCCTGGCTGAACAACAGTGGACTAACTCTTAGGCCTTGTAGAAATTTGAGGTGTTATGGGAATTATTCTTCCCACATATGCTTTTTGGATTTAGAAAATGTTTGTGACCATGTACTCCATAGTATTTTGTGGCAGGTACTTAATGAATATGGAGTTCCAAGGCAGCTGCTGCATTCCATCTGGCTGAAGTATTTGCACAACAAAGAGTTGTGTTTGTAATAATTGACATTTACATCAAGTCTGTTCAGGGTGGGTGTTGGACTGTGTCAAGGGTATGTCCTTTCTTCTGTCCTGGTCAAAAATTTTATGGGCAGAACAGCAAGATGCAGGACTAAAAAACATCCTGATTTTGGCAGATTATGTAGTCATCTTGGCTTCATCAGACTGTGATATCCAGTGTGCACTGGAATAGTTCATGACTGAGTGTGATATGGATTGAATGGTAGTCAGTACCACCAGATCTGAGGTCATGGCCCACTGTGGTAAAGAGTGACTTTTTCTATTCAAGCAAGGGGATGACCAGTGGTCCCAAGTTTAGTTTAAATACCTTTTCATCCTCTGCAGTAGTATAGGTAAAGGTGATCATAAGATTAACCAGTGAATTAGTGCAGCAGCAGTTTTACAAATGCTGTACCAGACTATGACAACTTTTGATCAGGAATTCAGGATTGTTGCTGAAAGAATGAGATTGTGAGTAGAAGCAGCTAACATGAGGTTCATGCTTAGGGATGGTGGTCTCTCTCTCTCTTCATGACTGGGTGTGGGGAGCTGAGTAATAAGGGAGGACCTCAGAGTAGAACAACTGCTACTGTGGATCGAAAGGAGCCAGCTGAGGTGGTTTCGACATGTAGGGGAGGGCGCTATATAAATTAAATGTATTATTATTATTATTACTGTATCTCTCTATTATAAAAGAAAATCTTGACACGAGGCAAGACTTTTTGCCAAGAGATTTTTTCAAAGTCCCGCGAGACAAGACTATTCATAGATGGACCTGGCGGCACAGATAAAACATTTTTGTATAAGTGTTTAGTCCATTATTGCAAACACTTATGCAAAAACATTGCATCGATAGCGTGGACAGGTATAGCAGCAGTTTTTCATCCATACTGTAAAACAGCTTACAAAACTTTTCAAAACTTTTAACTTACCTTTAAATATCACGGATGAAAATGTTACATTGAAATGGAAAAAGAAGATGAAACAAGAAATGCAAAAGACCGAAATATTTATTTGGAACGAAGCACCAGTGATCCCACAAACAGTATAATTAAATGTAATCGACAAAATGTTTCAGGACGTTTTTTGGCTCCGATCAACTGTTTACGGGTAAAATACTGGGAGGTGATTTTCATTAATTTCTACCAGTAGTTAAGAAAGGAGGCCGAAGGCAGATTTACGATGCATATCTAAAGAATGGGTCTTTGTTCCAAAAATTCAGATTACAAAAGAACATGTGAGCAGATCAAGATTCAGTTGATTTCACTATCTGGCTACTAGACATTGGCAACTTTAAAATTCAAAATCTTCCAATAAAAGAAGACTTATGTCCAAATTTTATTGAAGAATTTTATCCCGAAGGTTTATCAACAAAAGAAATGAGTACATGGGAAATCCTAGCAGCAAGAAACAATGAACTCAAATGAATTAACAGGAAAATTGTTGATTGTTTACATGGCAAATTGATTAAATGCTTATCAACAGACTATGCTGAAGCAGTTGTTGGTGAAAGTGCGGAACATCAACTTGCAATATCCCATAGAATATTTACAAGCATTAACACTATTGGGTGTTCCACCAGCCGAATTACTGTTGAAAGAAGGATATATCCTAATGTTATTGTGTAATTTATGTACGAGTGATGGGCTATGCAATGGGACAAGATTAGTTGTATTGAAAATTGGTCGAAAAATTCTGACATGTAAAATTTTAACAGGCAACAAGAAAGGTAATGTAGTACATATTTCGTGAATAACATTAGACACCAAAGGAGATCTTGATATGCCATTCGTATTAAAACGTTTACAGTTTCCAATTAGAATAGCTTTTGCTATAACAATTACATCACAGGGACAAACATTCGAAAAAGTCGGTTTATTTATTAGAGAGAAAGAAACAATATTCACTCATGAGCAGTTATACGTTGCGTTGTCACGATGTAAGTCCAAACACAGAATCAAAATTCAATGCGATGTTGACGAAAAGTTAATTCCAAATATTGTTTTTACTTATGTTTTGCAGTAAAAGTGTAAGTTTAAAAAGTATTTGCGTGTTAATTTCAAAGCCAAACAACGAAAACATATAACGCAAAGAATACCTCTAATGCAACATGAAACATAATTTTCTTTCTTTACTATTTTTTACTATGGTTAATTATTCGCTGTAATGTAAAATAGTTAGTTCTATTATGCATATGTAACAATTCCCATGAAAATAACAATCTGTTTAAATTGTACATCCACTTCCCCATACGCGAGTGGCAGATCCGCGAAGTGGCTAACGCATAGGGCCCACCTGGGAGTTGGCTAGCGAAGCGAGTAGGGGGTAGAGCCCCCTAGTTATTATTATTATTATTATTATTATTATTTATTATGTAGTTAGGAAAACACTGGGAACCTTCTTCAGGGAGAAGACCCAGTGTCGCACTCAGTGGCAGACCCAGGAAACGTTGGTGGGATTATAGTATCTCTTCATTGGCCTGGGGGCATTTAGGAATTCCCTAGGAGTAGTTTGAAGATGATGCAGTGGCCTGATTTGTTCAGTACAATATGTTGTTTCCACCATACTCGTCAGGATAAAAGAAGTGACAGTGAAGTAAGCACTAACATTTAACAGAAAGAAAGTGCCCAGAGTCTGTCTAATTTTCATATTAAAATTAACATTTTTAATACTTTTTTTTTTTTTCCCCCCAAGTGTCCAAAAGCTTGAGATCTTTTCTTCAATGCATCTTAAGCACTTGAAACTCCCTGGTAAATATAAGACATAATAAATTGCATAACATAAGGCATAAAACAAATTGTAAATAGAGCCTGTTCTGCATCATAAGCATATGAACAGTATCACATAACAAAATATTAATTCTTTATGTCATGCATGATGTTTATAAAGCATAACAAAGATAAAGCAACAATTTAAAGCATATTTTATAGTTCAGATGAACTCCTGAGATAGAAGTTAGTAGACATGAAGGCATGACTCCCGTTTGGGCAGGGAATTTAACTGTGTAAAGTCTGGGGTATAAGAAAGTAGGGATGTTAAGAAAGAAAAAAGTAAAGATATAAGAAAGAGGATAGTAAGTTTCAGTCTAATGTGAAAAGCTTTACATTCACTGATAATGATTATAAACATGGTGTTTCTGCTGTGAATGACTCCTTATACATTCAAACAGCCTCAATTCTGTTGAGATTCTGGTCCATGTTGACATGTTCGCATCACACATTCATGCTGTGAATCTCCTGTTCTAACATACCCTGAAGTTGTTCTTTTGGATTCAGAACAAGCAACTGGCAAAGACACTGAACTGCACTGAACTCAATACCATGTTCATGAAACCAAAGAGAATTTTTGGTTTCTGACATGGCATGTTATGATTCTGGAAGTAGCCATTACAAGATGGGTAAGTTACAGTCATGAAGGGATGCACATGGTCAGCAACAACACAAATAAGCAAAGGGATGATTGATTGATATTACTTGGCCCAAAGTGTAGCAAAAAACATTGCCTACACCATTACACCACCACTACCAGCCTAAACAGTTGACACAAGCCATTTTGGGTGCACTGATTAATGCTGCTGGTACCAAATTCTGATCCTACCCTCTGTGTGCCTCAGCAGAAATCGAGATTCTTCAGGCCAGGCTATGTTTTTCCAGTCTGCAACTGTCCAGTATTGGTGAGCCTGTGCCTACAGCAGTTTTCGCTTTCTGTTCATGGCTGACAGAAGCAGACTTGTCTACTTCTGTTGTACCTTATCCACCTCAAGGTTTGACTTGTTACACATTCTGAGATGCTTTTCTGCTCACCAGAGTTACACAGAGTGGTTATTTGAGTTACCATAGCTTATCTGTCCCCTCACCCTGTTTGGCCATTCTACTCTGGTCTCTCTCATCAAGAAGGCATTCTGTCCACAGAACTGCCACCACTGGATGTTTTTTTGTTTTTCACACTATTCTGAGTAAAAACCAATGTACGTGAAAATCCCATGAGATTGGCAGTTACAGGAATACAAATAACCATCCCATCTGGCATCAACAACCAACCATGCCACAGTCAAAATTACTGAGATCACATTTTCCCCTATTCTGGTGTTTGATGTGGACATTAATTGAAGCTCATGACCTGTAGCTGCCTGATTTTATGCATCGTGTTGCTGCCACATGATTGGCTGATTAGATAATTGCAAAAATAAATAGGTATCCAGGTGTTCCTGATAATTAGCTCAGTGAGTATAATTTCAAATGGCTCAATCTCCAAACTATTTTTTCATTTTCTGTTTTATGAATCTATTTAATTTGCATGTGGTGTTATAAAATGTACCAGATTCACATAGCTAAACTGTTTTAATATATGTATCTGCTGCTTGTTTGACAGGTTGCCATGGTTGAAGTACAGTTGGAGATGCAGTACAACTACCCAAAGGTGTTGCTTGTCGCATTCAGTGTTTGTACCACAGTGCTCGTTGCTGTCCACCTCTTCGCTCTTCTTATTAGCACATGCATCCTGCCAAATGTGGAAGCTGTTAGCAATATTCACAATCTGAACTCCGTCAACGAATCACCACATGAACGCATGCACCGCTACATTGAGCTGGCATGGGGCTTCTCCACAGCTCTTGGTATTCTGCTGTTCCTGGCTGATGTTGTACTGTTATGCTGGATTAAATTCCTTCCTGTGGACTCAGGCACTGTAGTTCCCAGGGTAAATGGCAGTACTGTTTATTCCTCATCAGTATCACCTGGGCATGCTGGTTGGCAAGCTGCACTGGCTTCTACAATCATCATGGTACCAGTGGGTCTGATCTTCATTGTGTTCACCATTCATTTCTATCGCTCGCTAGTGCGTCACAAGACTGAACGCCACCACCAAGAAATTGAAGAACTGCACAAACTTAAGGTACAGCTGGATGGACATGACAGAAATCTCCACATTATTTAGTACCTAAACTTACTTGTGCTTTGAATTTACAGTATGGTTTTTAAATGGACTGCCAATGTACAAGCCTGCTAATTCAGTATATGCCTTTTTCTTAATAAACAAGGCCAAGACAAAGGGACGAGTGGAGGTGTAATGGTACAAGTCAGGACACCTGCAGTCCCAGAAATCCAAAAAAGATCTGTCTTTATACCAGTAATGAGAAATAAATCTTTTCTGAGATATCCTTTGTAGCCAGATGTATAAGAGTTATATGTGTTGTAAATGTTTACAGTTCAAATCATATCCTTGCTTTTTATTGATTTTTATTATTATTATTATTATTATTATTATTATTATTATTATTATTAATAATATTATGTAAATGCCAAATAATACTTGATGAATTTGTTTAAAAATATATTACGTGCCAGTTGTTACAACCACAGAAATTTAGAGCAATTTGAAAAATAAAGTGTCTTTTCAGGGGAGCATTTGTGAAAAATGCAGCCCCATAAGAAAATGGGACCAAAAGTTGCAAGAAAGGTCTGTGCAATCTATAGAGTGTGTTCGTTTTTGCATGTGTGTCATAAACCTTTCTGAGTGCAGGCTGGTGTGTGTATCTGTGTACAGTATCAGTGAGGAGAGTTCTTAAAAGGGCTGAGAATTAAATTTCAAAATGTGGAAATCCAAAGTTGGCAAAGTTTCTAATGCTGACAGATTTGCTTATAGTTGCAAACGAAATCAACTTATGTGTCTTGTAATTAACAATATATTGTTTTATTTGTAATTATTTAATTGATTAAATAACGTAATATCTTGAAGTATTGAGCTTGTTTACTTGTTTTCTTTAACTAGTTTGATTTGTTCAAGGTTGTTGACACTTTGTGCCATTTCATTTCATTGGATGACATGTAAGACTGATCAATTCTGATCTTTTAATTTACAAAGAATTGGAGATCATTCAGTAATTCACACTTGCTTTGGTCTAAATTTTCCAAATATCTCACGCTACTACTTTATGAGGGCTGTCAGTGTTTTTAAGGTCAAGCTGCATTACTCACTAAAATGTTTCAGAATCATTTGAACCTTTTTCAGAAACTGATTGCATATCCCCTAAATTTGCACTGGCGTCATTGTGTATGTGATTCACAAATTGAACGAACCATGCTGGGTAAACTACTGGGTGCCTTTGATTTCTGCAGATCTGGATGAGCTTACTTACAGTTTATCCTGTTCAAGGATGTAAACATTCTATTCCCTTAGCCTGCCACCTGAGACGTGCCCTTTAATCCAGAAATGCACTGATTTGATCTTCTCTGCACAGCTTCTGCTTATTTAAGGAGCCTGGTGACAGGAACTCCTGCTGGTGGTGTTTAATTCACACATTACAGAGTCTAAGTATAACTTTCCTTCCTTTGTATTCAATTTTTTTTACAATAAATGTAACATTTTGTCTTTATTTATTTATCCAGATTGCCTGGAAAAACGATAATGCTTCAACAAAAATGATAATCTATGGAGGTCAGCATCACTTATCTTAAATATATAAGGAATGTTCCTTTTACCTGCATGTATCACTTTGAACTTTGAACCTCATGTCATGTTTAAACCTTGAACTGCATTTTCAGTGTAACTTCTCAGCTTGTAAAATTGTCATGGTCTGTTTGAATAGCTTTTGCTACCTCCTCAATATTTACTTTCCCTCAAGTTTCAGTATCATTTCACAAGCTTAGCCCCTCTGTTGGAATAAGAGTCTGTAATTTAAATTGAATTAAAGTTTAATAGAACTGTACTCTTGACCTTTCCCATGTGGAACATTCTGCTTTTAACTGTACTTTTTGTCTCCTCACTATTAGCCAGCTCACAGTCCAAGTTACCACTGTTGTCAATAATAACAGGATTATCACAAATTAAGGCATGCAGTCTGTTTCTAGTTAAAAATAAATAAATTAATAAATAAAGTTTCCAACTAACACTAGACACAGTATACTCAGAAGTGGAATTGCACAACACTGGGTAAAGCTGGCATCTAGCAGTGTTCGCAACAAGAATAAGAATTACTAGAATAAATGACCGGTTACTTCAGTACTTACAATAAATCTCTTCATTGGATTTCAGTTAAATTTACAAAGCTGTGAATAGTTGAGCTCCTCTTTCTCTTGGACATATTCTGAAATGACATAATACCAAATGTGTTATTCTAAAGAGAAACAAAGGTATAAAGTTGTAGGCAAATTTGATTGGGACCCATGCAGCTTGAGAAAGTATAGGGAAATTTGCTATAAGAATGCGGAAACTTTTTTTTTTATATCTCATAATAGCATTCCCCAGTTATTATTAGAATCCTATGATGCAATGACTAGTAAAGATTATTCTGCATTAATTAAGAAATTTGATTGCTACCAACAGTGCACTTCAATAGGCACACTTGGATGACTATTTAAATGCACATTAATGTATTGGGTGCAAGTCAGTTTGGGAAATAGTGTATATCTGTGGTATACTAACACTAGTTAAGGTCATACCACTCAGAAAGCATGATTCACCCAATTCCAAACAATTACTCAGGGCAGTTGACAAGGACCTTCCTCTGCATGCTTCCCCATGGGCATCCTATTTTTAAGGTACTGGTGGTATATTTATCTAAGCCACTACTGACTTTTAGTTTCAGAATTACGCATGTACTTCCTGATAAACTACATTCTGAGTAAAAATCTAATTTACTTTTTTACTAATTTGCTTTGCAAGGGTGTCTGATGAGTGAATGAAAATTGCATAACCTTTTGAGCAAAACCGTCAACTAAAACAATCACTCTGTACTACAGCCTAATTACAGTAAATAAAATTGTGAAAATAATATCGAAATATAAAATGGCTGGTGTACAAAGTAAGCAACTTAATACATCATACCATATGTATCACATAAAATAAATGAAAGCAGAAAATGAAATAGAATTGTAAATGATTAATTGATCATTCACAATGAAAATGCTTATTTTATAATGAGAAGTAGTAGATGTATTATTTTTGGAAAAATGACTGCTCTTCCCAGAATATATTGTTGTGGTGTGATTACTAAGACTACTTACTGGCAGACTTTCCTCTGGGCATTCATGAGTCCAGAAAATGTAGAGGTAATTCAGGTAGCATTTAAGTATTGATTAGTGATCCACACTGACTTTTTCTTGAGCACGATGTAAACCTTCAAAAAAGTGTGGCAGTCATTGGGTATCTAACTAAATACTTCCTATGGTAAACTTGCATTTTCACATTTTAAATAATATGTGAGGAAAAAGAAAACTATTCTTTAAAGACATTGTGTAATACCCAACAATGCATACATTTTCAAGTTTACCTGAGTACAAGAATTACATTATTTTATGATGATGATGATGACAAGAATGTTGTACAGTAATCCCTCCTCGATCGCAGGGGTTGCGTTCCAGAACCCCCCGCGATAGGTGAAAATCCGCGAAGTAGAAACCATATGTTTGTATGGTTATTTTTATATATTTTAAGCTCTTATAAACTCTCCCACACTGTTAACATTATTAGAGCCCTCTAGACATGAAATAACACCCTTTAGTCAAAAGTTTAAACTGTGCTCCATGACAAGACAGAGATGACAGTTCTTTCTCACAATTAAAAGAATGCAAACCTATCTTCTCTTCAAAGGAGCGTCGTCAGGAGCAGAGAATGTCAAGAGAGAGCACAAGATAAAAGCAAACAATCGAAAAATCAATACGTGCTTTTGTGCTTTTAAGTATGCCGATGCACTGCGATAAAGCGCCATTTTGTAGAGGAGCATCCGTATCTTCTAGGCAAACAGCCTCTGTGCAAACAGCCCCTCTGCTCACACCCCCTCCGTCAGACAGAGAGAGAGAGACAGCAAAAAGCAAACAATCAAGCACCGTGCGGGAAGCATATCGTATATCATTGAGAAGTTTTAGTTAATACGTAATACATGCTCTGATTGGGTAGCTTCTAAGCCATCCGCCAATAGCGTCCCTTGTATGAAATCAACTGGGCAAACAAACTGAGGAATCATGTACCATAAATTAAAAGACCCATTGTCCGCAGAAATCCACGAACCAGCGGAAAATCCGTGATATATATTTAGATATGCTTAATTTAAAATCCACGATAGAGTGAAGCCGCGAAAGTCGAAGCGCGGTATAGTGAGGGATTACTGTATTTCAAAATGTATTCCTCAAGATTTCTTTCATTGTCTTCAATCACAGTTTTCTCATCTTATGCCCCTAAATGTGTACGTTTTCAACAAATTCACTGCCAAGAAAATTTCTTTTATACAAAATAATGCTTTGATTATGCCCTAAGCACAAAAGTAGATCAGTGCCAGTAATCAAAAGCAAAGAGACTGAAATCAGGAACACTAAATCACAATCAAGAACACTAGAAGATTTTTTCATTGTATCCATAATCTTGGACAACCAGGAGGTGCATAGTGCTATTTTCACAATAATGACAATACACCAGGTGGCACGGTGGTGCAGTGGTAGCGCTGCTGCTTCGCAGTTAGGAGACCTGGGTTCGCTTCCCGGGTCCTCCCTGTGTGGAGTTTGCATGTTCTCCCCGTGCCTGCATAGGTTTTCTCCGGGTGCTCTGGTTTCCTCCCACAGTCCAAAGACATGCAGGTTAGGTGGATTGGCGATTCTAAATTGGCCCTGGTGTGTGGGTGTGTTTGTGTGTGTCCTGTGGTGGGTTGGCACCCTCACCAGGATTGGTTCCTACCTTGTGCCCTGTGTTGGCTGGGATTGGCTCCAGCAGACTCCCGTGACCCTGTTTTCGGATTCATTCATGAATGAATGAATGACAATACACCTCTAGCTATTCGTACATAGTAACACTGTGGTAAAACTCACAAAAAAATCCCTAAAAAAATAACAATTTTGACACAGTAAGACATGAAATAAGACATAATAATAATAACACCTAGAAAATGAAATCAAAAAAATAAATGTTAGTATTACGGTCTTCTAATTACATAACCCCAAAATAACAACGTAGGTTGAGATTTCAAACAGATTTGTTCACAAGATGTCACCAAGGGGGCCCAGTACCGGAAGTGACATCATCAAGGGCCCCAGAACCGGAAGTGACATCATCGAACACATCAGAATCGGAAGTGACATCCTCAAAGGTAGAAACAGAATTGATGTTGTCGGGACAGGAAAGTGACCTCACCGAATGCACCTGAACCTGGCAGAATTTCTACAAGGAACTAAGAAAGACAGTCACTGCACCATGCTGCACCAAAAGGTTTTGGGCTCGAGAGAGAGCATCGGTGTTGGCATGGAGAGAGAGAGCCCTTGAGATGAACAAGCAAAAACTTGTATGGTTGATGGTCAAGAAACCACCTAGTGTCCCGTTTGACTCATTGTGTAGGGCCATCCACTGTAGGGGTGCATGGTCAGTCACAGAAGTGAATTCCTGACCCAAGAGGCAGTACCTCAACTGCATAATCGCCCCTTTCCACCACCGCATACCTGGTTGCCCGATCCAGCAGTTTCCGTCTCAGGAACATGATGGGGTGTTCAACACCATCGACACTTTGGCTCAGCATGGCACCCAGGCCTGTATCCGAAGAGTTTGTCTGGAGAATGAAAGGAAGAGAAAAATTAAGTGCTTTCAAAAGTGGTGCTGAAGTAAGAGCCTGCTTTAAGTCATGGAATGCAGCGTCAGTCTTATCAGTCCATACCCCATTGTTGGGAGCCCTCTTATTTGTCAAATCTGTCAAGGGCGCCGCTGTCTCAGAAAAACGAGGTACAAACTGGCAGTAGTACCCGACCAATCCAAGAAATGCTTGGACTTGCTGCTTAGTTCGCGGATGGGACCATTTCAAAATGGCTTAAACCTTTGAACACTGTGATTTAACAGTTCCCCCTACCCACCAGCTAACCTAAATATTTAGCCTCTTTCAGTCCAAAGAAACACTTCTTAGGGCTGAACTGAAGCTAGGCTTCTCCTAGCGTTCGCAATACTGCTTTCACCAGCTGTACGTGTTCCTTCCACGTGCTGGAATAGATAACGTCATCTATGTAGGCAGCACTATACTCGTATGCATTATGGGTGTCGGAGCACTTTGTCCACCAGACATTGGAAAGTCACAGGAGCCCCACGTAACCCGAATGGAAGGACACGATACTGCCAGTGTGTGACATCATTGGGGGCTGGAAGTGACGTCATCGAAAGCGCTGTAAACGGAAGTGGTGTCATTCTGGGATTTCCCAGAAAGGGTCTGCAAGGAACTGAGAAAGGCAGTCAGTGCGCCCTGCCGCCCCCTGGTCTGATGTGGTACCTACAATTACTCAAGCCCTTTAGCTGCCTCCTACTCACACATGTGTGACAAATGATAGTATAACTTTCAGGAGGAAATGTGGAGGATCTATGGAATGACCTGGATGGAATGAAGCTAATAATCAGATTTTTGCCTCTTCACCTGTGTGTGTTAAAGTATAAAATGTGACACAACATAAGAAAAAACATCAGGAGAAGAGATGTATCCAAGAGAGTTTAAAAATACAAGCACCAAAACCATTAAAACAAGGTAACCCATAAATAGATAGTGGCTAGCATCAGTAAAGAAAATAACAAAGAAAATATAAAAATAGAAATACATGTATTTTGGATAAGGAAAATCCTTATTCTCAAAAAACCGAATTAGGGAGAAAAGAGTCAAGGAAAAAAAAAGTGTTGAAAGTCCAGCATAAATGAATGTGTAACGCCAATATAACAAACAATTCCTAATACAGGTACTGTGATAGATGACCTGTTACAGACCTCCATTGGTTTGAAAATGTTATTAATTTGTGCTCATTTATAAAATGTGATACAAAATACGGCTCAGTCAGTGATGGATGCAGTTCAATATATTGTGTAAATATATATACAGCAGAGCCAGCAGAGACCAGCTCAGGTCATGGTCAAAGTCATCTTGCCTGAGAAGTGGTGTAAAATGCCATGTTAGTAGGTTGATGCTATCAGTAAATGCATCGCATTAGTTAAATGTTGTCTGCACCATTCTTGCTGTCCAGATGCAATTAGGGCGGATGTGGTAGTGCAGTCAGTTAGAAACAGGAAGTGTGTTAAGCTGGTGAGCCCTGACCTCTGTGTGTGTGTGTGTGTGTGTGTGTGGATGATCGTGTTCAGCCTCTTTCTATCCTTTAACTTGTACCGCTACTAGCAATTGGCCACAAAGCAACAGCGATATAACAAGAAAGCTGTAAATCAACTATTTGGAGGACCTGCCAGCCATTCAAGCACAGACATGTGATCTATGGTTATCTCTAAAGCTAAGCTCAAGCAACCAAAGCATGGCGCTGGACATCTCCATTTGAATTTGAATTTATCTACCTTGAAAGCAACAACAGCACTTATCATCAGCCTTCCATCCAACAGGAGGATTGAACCCAGATAAGACAAGGACGAATTCAAGCTCTGGTCACCTATTGACCAGGGCACAGTGAGGTAAGTAGAGCCATTGGTCATTTAACATCAGACCTGGTGGGTGGGTGTGATCAGCGGTCACTGGCACCTGTACAGAGTTTCATGCTACAGCCCTTTAGTACGAAACAATTTTTTATTTTAAGCAATATCACCTTGGACTAGCAGCCACATCTGTGAAATGCTACACCAGTTCACCATCTTAAAAGCCTGACTGTTTATTACAAGACTTAAAATAGTCTTAAAGATGATAAAACTTCTATCCCCTTTGAAAAGTAACTGTTAAAACACAGTATATGAATACAGAATCCTATTAAAGTCTAAATAAACCATTCAGGCTTTAACTAAATCAATAGTAGACATGTGTGCAGCGGCAAATGTTTAAAATTGAAGACAATATGTATTTTCTCGTATTGTTTTTCCTATGAACACTCTAGCAGTAGGCTTCCCAGATTTTGAAATTCCTAAAACAGGATACAACTTGTGTGACCAAGTGATCAAATTTGGGTCACCACGCATATTTATATAAATATACATACTGTATATATATATATATATATAGTTTATATTTACAGTATATATATATATATGTGTGTGTGTGTGTAGGTTAAAAAAAAGGCAGGGCAAGGCTACTAGAAGTTTTGCGCGTGTTTATTAAATGAGTAACCTATGAAAAAAATGGATTATATTACAATTATTAAATAGTACAAAATGCATAACAATGAGACTGCTGGCCCATAGTCCTCAAATTAAACACTGAAATGTTGTTCACTTCACCTTGTCTTCTGTGCTGTGGTGAGCTTTCCTCTACAACCCAAAGATTTTCATGTTCATCTAACTGGTTGATTCAAACTGGCCCATTCTTGATGCCTGTGCCCTATGGTGGACTGACCTCCAGTACAGGGTTGGTGTCTGCTTTACACACATCCACTAAATGGATGGACCTAATTTAATGCATCTTTAAAGGTAAAAAAAAAGAGTTCACAATCAGGACTATTGCACTTCAAGGTTAAAAAACATAACTTTAAAGTCTGGTCAGGGTCTATGATGCATAAGTTAGAGTTATGAATAATGGCTTGATTTATAAC
Source organism: Polypterus bichir lapradei (assembly GCA_026402145.1). Taxonomy (NCBI): domain Eukaryota; kingdom Metazoa; phylum Chordata; class Cladistia; order Polypteriformes; family Polypteridae; genus Polypterus; species Polypterus bichir. The sequence goes on from JANRMT010062814.1 coordinate 99,749,223, forward strand.
TATTAAATTGATCACACACAGGGGCATAAGCACAAAAACACGCCCTTGACATTCGATACTGGGAAGATTCAAAATCATAATGTTTAAAGATTAGAAAAGTAAGAGGGGTGGAGTATTTTGAGTCTGACTGGTAGACATGACATGTGTGCTCAATCATGATTAAATAAATAGATATAAATAGACATATTTCAAATGAAAATCCTTTACTGCATGACCTCTCAGACTCAACAGGGTTTTTATATTTTCAATAGTGTCTTTAATTCAGGAAACTGCCTTTCAAATTGTATTCTTCCTAATAGCCTTTGGGGACAAATCTCTGAATTAAATTGGCTGTTGGGAAGAACTTCGTTGTATCAGAAGTATCCTCCAACCATCCACTTTCTAAACTTTCCTGCACAGTATACAGCTGCAGGGCACCATCCCCTATCCCAGCAGTAACTAAGAAAATACAAAAGTCACCCAGGCCACACTGACATATCATACAGTAAACTGTTAACCTAAGGCACGAGTGTGGGAGGAATCTGGAAAAACACATGCGAACAGTGAGAACATACAAACTCCAACCCAAATCCAGGAACTGTGATGCATCATCACCGCTCACTGCTCCACTAATGAGTTAATGCACGGTCATTTTCAGGTTGTAACCACTGCTGAATATTACACTCCAGGCTGGGCAGCCATACTGCATTTAGACATATGAGATGAGAAGTGACGAGAGCACAGATGTATTCATTTATTCACACAGACTTGTCCATTTGCCATATGGAATCCTTATTAAAAATGGGACTTGAAATAATGTGGATAAATAACACAAGTGTTTTAGGGTATTATAATAAAATAAATCATGTTAAAAACAAAGTAACATTTCTTGTTATTTATATTTAAAGGAGAGCTTTCCCCACTCATTCATTTTTTTAATAATCCCCAAATTGTAAATGGATGCCTCCTATAAGATTACATGGTAAATGTACTAAAGATGAATGGATTTTTATTATGAAGACTATAGCAAGGCAACATGTGTGAGCTTACAGAAACCATGAGTATCATTAAAAATGATAGTAATTTAAACATAAGAGGGCAAAAATCTGCATTTATATTCAAAATGGCCACGTCTCCACAATAAAAAAAGATCAACAAAAAATACAAGAATTAAGCAGCTATTCTTGCATGTTCCTCTAGATTAATGAAGCAGTTCTAATAATTTTGGTTTGTTGCTGGGACACTTAAAAATGCAAACTTTTTACATTTTGTTAATGAATGAAGCCACTGTAGTATCAAAGTTGTTCAGCAGTATCCATTTTTATTTTATTTGTGTTAAGACAAAGTATGTAAAAGTGGCATCATAATAAATTAATGGAGATAAAAAAAAAAACTGGACATGTTAATTATGTCTTATGTTCTCCATTCAAATTCAGCAAAGCGCTTTAGATGATAAGCTGTCATATCAAAATGCTCAGTAATGCATTGTAATTGCTTCAAAGTATCTTCTTTATCTGGACGTGGGGGCAGCTTCCCTTCAGATATAATCTGCTATGTTTATTTCTAAATTATGATTTTTTCTTTAGTGCCTTAACGATTTACACAATCACCCACTTGGATTACTTCACCCCACAGGTTCTTAGTCTTTTTGAGTTTTGCGATGGTCCATTTGCTTTTCCACCCCTAAAGTCACCTTTCAGTCATTCATCTCTCAATGGGGCACATGTGCCCAGTCAAAAAGTTGCTTATCGGCCTAAATCTGCCAGAATCAGGACAAACGTGGTGCAGAATAGCACTTGGCTTCATGTTTAATGCCCATTAAACTTCTTGAAGCAAAAAGCTGTTAAGACATAGGAAGGTAGCACATTATCTTCATTCTTGGAACAAAAGTTCTTGGTGAAAATAGAGATGTGTCCCAGTTTTTTTGCCAGTGGCCATATTCTCTGCTGTTCAGAGGTGTCCACGTGACATGGTTTGGAGAAAAAGCCCAAGGGCTAAATGGCAATACTGACGGGCAGATGTGACAATTGTGCTCTACCATGATGAAATAAACAGAGTTGTCTCAGTTGTACTTCGTATGAAAATCCTTTACTCCTGTCTATAACTAGAATATTCTGGGTGATTCTAGTTAAAATGTGTTTATACCTGACCTTCAGCTTTACCTGTGTGAATGTTTACACTTGAAAATAACTTTGACAGCTTAAAATCATTCTGCTGTTGTGCTTGGCATTAGGTTCAAATGAAATCCTTTTAGATATGTGTGTGAATCAGGACATACAAAAAAGTAGATCTTATACGTCTGTCTACAAAGACACATATACAGAAATCACAGTAACACGACGATCGCTGCATGGAGTGACTATTCGCCACTTAAATGAAATCCATTTCAGTTAATTTTATATACACTAGGGGGCTTTGCCCCCTGCTCGCTTCGCTCGCCAACCCTTATGTTTGGTTAATCGGATATACAATTTTAATTTTTTTTTCTTAAAAGCTTTATTAATAACAATATTTTTTGGAGACACATTGTGACAACACAACGTATAACTGTCCGTGAGTGAATATTGTTTCTGTTTCTCTAATAAATAATCCGACTTTTTCTAATGTTTGTCCCTGTGATTTATTGATTGTCATAGCAAAAGCTATTCTCACGGTAAACTGTAAACATTTTAATACGGATGGCATATCACGATCTCCTTTGGTGTGTAATGTTATTCGCAGAATATATACATTACCTTTCTTTTTGCCTGTTAAAATTTGCATCGCTTCTCCGTCACCATAAATATACACCTGACCGAATTGTGTATTCTTTGAAATTTAACTTGTCATTGCTTTAACTGTTCCAGGACCACAGATTCTCATAGCGTATGGTCTATTATTGTGTAAATCCACGTTTTGTGCATTGAATGATATGAATGTGAAATGACTTTGTTGTCTACTCTTTGCCTTTTATTTCTGACCTCGATTTGTCCTATTCTTTTTTCAATTACACCTGGTTCTGATGATTAATCACCTTTTGTTTTTCGGTAATGCGATCTTTTCTGTCTTTTCTTTGATACTGTACTGACTGACAGGGTAAGGTGTCACAAAAGTTTTACTTGAACAATCGCTGACTTCGTAACCCCAAACACAACTTTCTAGCACCCTCTCCAATCCCTCATCCCCTGTGTCTCGCCCCCCCACCCCACCCCACCGCATCAATCAATACCCCGCTATGAGTCTTCCGTGCTGTACTCCACCCTCCCTCAATCGGACTGAACAGCCACTTAAAACCAAAAAGGCCTCAACCTAGCTGGGATGCTACAATACTTTCTAATTTTACTGCTTTCATATTCTGTACCTTTCTCTGCATGTGTATCGCGCCATCGTTTGTTTGAGCCTTTTTGAATACCACTGCTTTCATAATCTCTTATCTGCCTTTTTTTCTCTCCAATGCCTTTGGGTCTCTATTCTCCATATTGTCCTTATATGCTTTATATGTGTTGAGAGCACATGATTTGTGTGCACTATGTGCTTTTACTGCAACTGACTGTTTTTTGATGGGTGTGCTCTTATATGATATCTTTTGTAAGTACGGCGTGTCTTTCAAGAATCTCATGTCCCACGTCCCCACGGGACGGCCCTGGGACAAACTCTTGGCACCAAGTCTCATGTTTACGGTCCCTGCGAGGCGCTCTGTGGCAAGTCTCTTTTGTCTCGCGGGTCTTTTAAATGTCTACCAAGAACTTCCGAGAAGATCACATATCGTCGCCTTGCTTTTGCTTTCCAGGATTTCTTTTTACAATAGAGAGATATCAAATGTATTTCTAAATTTAGTTACCTGCTTTGTGGTCTGTAGGTGCTGTCTCATGGCCCTAAACCCCAAATGCAGTCCTGGCTTCAGGTCCAGTGGTTTTATGTACAATACTGTGTACCTTTACAGGCTTCCTTTCCATAGTGCCATAATGACTCCAAGACTTCACAATACAGCATCGCAAATTCTTCTCACGCTTCTCCTATTCCTTCGTCCTCTTCCACTCCACTCAGGTGAGTGTTATCTATCTCCTGGCCCAACTCCGATTATCCAGACCAAATGGAGGACTCTCTTTTAACTCCTGACCCTGGAGTACTTCTGGTGCCCAATTTATTGCCTTCAGGAAGCACTTCTGGGTTAGGCAGGACCACAATGGTCTTTGTACAGTTAATATATGACAGCTCCTTTTGGCAGCCCCCACAGAACCTGACAGGGCAGCCCCATGGGACCACAACTCCCATGCTGCCCCGCGGGCATCCATACTGGGGCTTGCCAGATGGGATGCTGCTGCCCAGTGTACTGCAGAGGGATGCTTTGCCCATAGCAGACAGTCACCCACTGTCCAGTCCTTCTAGCCTCCTAAGTCCCAAGTGTGTCTCTCCATGGCTTGTGGGATGCCAGCACCAGTATAGTTGCTCCTGCAGCATCCTTCTGTGTCCATGTCTTGGCATGGAAGGGGAATATTGCCATTCTCTCTCTGACCTTTCTTTATCATGGACTGCTGCCCAGGCAAGGGGACAGCGTCCATCCCAGCTGGGATGCCGGCTCATCATTTACAGCTTCTATTTTTATTCTTCTCAGAACATATGTACAATTCAATTACAAAAGACTAAAAAAAACAATTCTAATAATTCTAATATATATTTACAGAAACAGATGTTATTTAATGAATACATGTAAAGTACATATTATTGGAATTAATTTTTTGAAAATGAGTAAATTACAGAAACATAAATTAAACTACAGAAGATATGGTAGTTGCTTTATATTTATCTTTGTAAAAGACTTATTCAAACATAAGGGGGCTGACAGTGTATAGCTCCCATAAACCCCTTGGCAAACTCTGCTGTTTTTTATTCCAAGCAAATATCAAGTCAGTGTGCAATTCCTTAACTACCAGTAAACGTGCCAGAAGGTCCTGCCATTTTGGATGATGGTCACCTTTATAAATACCTACTTAAACAACATAAGAATTTTTAAAAAGAAACTGTATTGTGCACTTTTGTACAGTACAGGCTGCTGGTTATCTCTTGTCTATAAAATCTATTATATTTTTATGTTCAAAAACAAGAGAAGGTCTGTCTGCTAGGCTCTTCGTGAAGAGATCAAATTTAAGCTGTCAACAGTATGGCATCATTTAGCAACAGACATAGAATTAACATGATAAACAAAGCTATGTAGATAGACTGAAACATTTATTTGCATCTGCTCTTCCATATCTGTTGAAGTCATTGGATGTGAGTTACAAGAAACCTGCTGTGTGAGTTCACTCTGATGATTCCCTGCTCCATTAATCATCTTGTGAGGGTGTATTCTAAAATCAAAATCAGTAGAAGGTAATTTTATTCTTAAATTTGGTTCTCAACTCTAAACCAGCAAGGAATGACAAAGTCATGTTTACATTTAACATTGATCATCACATCATCCACTAACAGCTATCCATCCATTATCAAATCTGCTTCATCTTACTCAGGGCTGTGAGAGTCTGAGGGTTGGGCATGAAGCTGAAACCAGCTCTGTACTGGGTGCCCGGGATTGGCAGGGCACAGTCACACATACAAACACCCACTCACTCATATTGGGACAACTTCGATTTTACAATAATTAGGATAAAGGTGCAAACCCAGCTTAATTCTAAAGGTGCCAGGCCATCTAAAAAAAAAAAAAAAACTACTGAGGCAGTAGAAACAGAGGGTGGCTGAATCTGTGTGTCCACCCTGATGCAGATTAATTAATATTTAAAGTATATTTATGATTCCATATGTAACCTTTATTATGCTATGAATGATGAAGTAATTTCTAATTTTGTCTGACATTTTACTGCATTATTTTTGGTGGGCTTTGCATTAATTTAGTGTTTTCTTAGAGAATTCTGTTCCTTTACTTAACTTTTGACTGTGACGCCATTATTGTCTGAAAAATGGACTATGCCATTTTCAAGTATTTTTGTGTGATTGCTATGGAAATGTTAGGTAGGAGAAGCCATGCCAGGACAGCCAGTGACGTGACTGCCGCATCGGTTTAAAAGTTGGCACTACATACTTTGTAAATAGGGACAGACACAGGTGCAAGTGTTGGGGCACCAGGCCAGTGAACCCCTTTTACTTAAAACAAGAAAGAATTGCGAAAACAAGGCTGCCAAATGCACTCTACAATGGGTGACCATCATCTCTTTGCTACAACCAACTGGGAGCTCTGTCACTAGAGGCTGCTGTGGTCAAAAGATGACCTCCTTCCTGTAAACGTACTTGCCCAGAAGGGTTGGTGCTTGGTCCTTGTGCCAGGGGAGGGGATAGATGATATCTTCAGAAAGTCATTCTAAGCTGTGGAAGAGAAAGAAGAGCCTATTAGCGTTAGCGCCCTCTCCTTTTGCGGAGTGGTATTGCCAATCTTACCTGAGCACTTATGATGATCCCTACACGCTCATGCATAACAACTTCCTGATTACCTAAGACTGGATAAAATAACTTTAATGTATAGTGAGTGTGTTTTCTTTGACTCATTTTTCTAAACACTGATTTTATGCAGGGAGATTGTGACTGCATCTTAGGATCCTAATTATTGGCTTTACTGAAAAGGTGGAATTAATTTCTGGTTAAGATCTTCCTCAAAATATTGTTATGTCTCATCTTCTGGTCCCTTACATTATAACTGCATTTTCTCCAGCATATGCAGAACACCTTGAGGGGCAATGCAGACTCTACAGGTCTAAAGACCCTGCAATGATCATTTTAGGTTTTTCATCTGCTTTGTCAGATCAGATTGAGGAGCATACACTAGAAGAGCTCGTTGCTGCACCCACCACACAATGAAACAGCTCAGGATCCTTGTTGACAATGCCTCAGGCAGACACACGGTCCAGTCCCTCCCTCTGGAAATAACCCTCTATCTGCCGCAGCCAGGTGTTGTGTTACGTGGGCATCCCCTTGGCGTGGTCCAGCCACTCAGGTCCACAACAATGAGGATCCTGCAAGCTGGATCACCCTCGGGAAATCGTGCCACATGGCTGTAGTGCCGTAACTGACGCTCCCTCACAATGCAGGTAATGTGCATCATTCAGGACTCTGTGAGCAAAAGCTCATTCGACACGAAGTCAAACCAGTGGTACCCAAGGATTCTCCGAAGAGACACAGTACTGAAGGAGTCCAGTCTTCATTTCAGGTCACTGGATAGTGTCCATGTCGAATCATATAGCAAGACAGGAAGCACCAGGACTCTAAAGACTTGGGCCTTCATCCTTTTGCATAGATATTGGGAGCACCACACACCCCATGTCAGTGTCATGATCCTCCATGCTCTTTCAATCTGTCTACTGACTTCACTGGATGAGTCACCAGAGACATGAATGTCACTGCTGAGGTAAATAAATCTATCGACAAGGTCAACACTTTCTTTGCAGACATACACACTGCTGATGGATGTGCCCAAGAGGTCATTAAAGGCCTGGATCTTGGCTTTTATCCAGGACACTTGCAAGCCCAGACACTCAGACTCCTCGCTCAATCTCTCAAGAGCCCCGATCAGAGCCTCAGCTGACTCCATGAAGATCACAACATAGTCAGCAAAGTCAAGATCAGTGAATCTGACCCCATGACCTTGCCCAACTACCGGACCAGGCAAGCACTGAAAAGAGTAGGAAGAAGAATGCACCCCCAACAAACCCCAGAATCATCTGGGGAAAAACGCAGAGGTTCTGTCTCCTCTCTGCATAGCAGTCACAGTACAAGTGCACAGGCTGACCATGATATCCAGCAACCTTGAGAAGATCCTGCAAAGTCTCAGGGCAGCAAAAATCGACAAAGGCTGCAAAGAAACTCAGCCAATATTCACATTTGTGCTCCATGAGAACCCTCAGTGCCAGGTTGTGCTCAGTGGTAGGCCTCTTAGGCGTAAAACCAGACTGCTCCAGTCGCTGGTATATGAGCAAGTTATCACAGATCCTATTGAGGACGTCAAGGACCTTACCCGGCACCGAGAGAAGTGTTATCCCCTGTAGTTGCCGCAATCCAGGCGATCACCCTTCCCTTTCCAGAAGGGGATGACAAATCCCGTTTTCCAGTCAGTTGGGATGATGTCATTTTCCCAAATGGAAGGAAAGATTGCTTGCAATGCCAGGAGGACAGCCTTACCACCAGTCTGGGGAAGTTGACCCCGGATACTACAGATCCCTGCAGCCTTCCCTACCCTCAGCTACCCACAGGTTCACCACCTGTGCAATCGTAGTGAGATTGGGTGGTTCACAGCTAATTCGAAGGTCAGCCTCAAGAACCATGGACCCCAGAAATATCCAACGTCCTAGCCAGAAGATCAGCTTTAATGGTTCACCGACAAAAGCACGATAGACATATGCGCCCTGACAAAACCGCGACGGACAAATGAGCGCCGTCAAACCCGCTAACTGGTTTTCGACAAATGCGCGCCGACAAAATCGCCACCACAAAATCGCGAGAGAGACCAAGAGAGTGGGATGCGTACATGCGCATTATGTACACATTATGTGCTAGGTTATAACTGTTATAACTGCTGATGGCATGCCGCGAACAAATAACTCAGTTGAGTGTTGGCATAACGCGTCGTATACAAACCAGTCAGGCAGCCAGCAAGTCTAAATATGCTCAACTATCAAGACGTCTTGCTGCAATTCTTCCTACATATGCAGGGCGTGATCTTAAGGACTATCTGTGTGCCGTGCTGATGGCATGCCGCGTCTCATAATATTGACTTCTAAAATAAACATTATTATATATGCTTTAAACTAGTAATTCATATTTAATGAAACTTTCGCGATTTTGTCGGCGCGATTTTGACGCCGCGTTTTAATCGGCGCTATTTTGTCGGCGCTCATATGTCTATCGCGCAAATGTCGGGTCACAGCTTTGGTTAGCTGCTCAAAGTAGTCAACCCAGCTGGTCACAACTGCAGTGTCTAATCTCTGCATTGTGAATTTGTTAAAAATAAAAGAGGACACAAAAGATTTTGCCACACCAAGTTTATTTGGCTGTTACGAAACAGAACCATTTTATTAGCTCCTATATATCCTATTACAGCATTTGTGGACTGAACGAGTAACATATGTATAAATATGATATACAGTACAATATCTACCTGTTAGGAAATATAACACAGATTCATTAGCTTCTGCATATCCTGTAATACAAAATTAACTATATACAATAATGTTGAACCAAAAGCTATGTAAAAGTCCATTTGTAACTGACCACATACTTTTTAATGTAAAGTTTAGAGTCTCTTTCCTTACTAAAATACATAAAATCTAATTAAATGTAAAAATATTTAAGTAAGATTTATAAAGTAGTTTAGGAAATGCACAAATAATGATGTTTACAAAACAATAACACAAACACACAGCAGAAAACCTACAGCTATTTCTTGACTGAATGTGTGCCATTGCTGCATGGACAGACATTATTTTGCAGAATGTGCCTTTATATTGGAAGGTAAACTAGCCACATTTACCTTTCGACCATGAATGATACAGTCTTACCTTTCACAGTTTGGACATTTAGGAAATTGTGATTCATTCCTACATTTAAGAGTTACAACAACATTTCAAAACATTCTGGTTGGCTTTAAATGGCAGCATATTTTGCCTCTGTCACACTTATACAGTATTCATTTTTAACTGGTATTTTAAATAATTTTCAATAATTTCGGTAGATTATCTTGTTTACTATGTTAAATTTCTAAATGGCATCAATCTGCTCTCAGCAGTAGGCAAGATTTACATGAATTACACAAAAATATCAGCTTGCTGTTGGGTGAAAAGTCTGCCAAAAAACACTAAAGTATTGAAAGCCTAGAATTCTTACCTGTGTGAACACATCAACCACCCTGCCTACCAAAGATGTCTTGAAGTGTCTGGTGATAGTACACACACACGCGATGTGAGTCCCTGAATACACACTTCTTAAATTAGCCCACCAGGAGTGCCTCTTAAAATGCGATCTCTAACCTAAATCTCACTTGCAGCTGACCCTCTTTTTGTGAGTCACATAACACAAAGCTATTGGCGAACCCTACTACTGTAGTTTCTTCTGAAATTGAAATGTTATTTTTAATAAAAAAAATCTAACTTGCCTAGTAATGTACAACTGGCGGCTATGCTTGTGTGTGGTTAGCAGAAATAATAGTAATAATAAATCTAGGTTCTCCCGCTGTCTTAGTGTTTTCTGGTCAGCTTGCTGGGGACTACGCAGTGGTGCCCCTGAGCCTCACCAAGATTAATGTTGTGGCACCACATAATTCTCACTAATTTTCTCCTGTTAAATCATAGACATTATGCCACTTGTTTGCAGTCTCAGTCCTTGAGACCCCTGAGGTTTTAATTCCGTGTTTCACAAACAGCGAGTATTTTTTTCTAATTGTTTAATTAGTTCATCTTTATTCTTCTCTTATTCTACATATAGAAAAGAGAAGCAGTATAAGGTTTACAATCGTAAGAAAGTTATAAATGTATGTATTATCCGCACTCACCTTGGTATTTTTTTCATTGACATTTTTGGAAATTAAATTCTTCTGGGGCCATACCAGAAGTGTGCAGACTTCTCTAATGTTAACTTTAACTTGGCCATCTAGTGATATCTTTGACTAGCGAGACATGCAAGTTCAAATATGGTTTGCATTAAAAAGAAAACCTCAATTAAACAATGGGCTGTTGGCACGTGGTCTGTCTCATTTGTCATCAGATTATTGTCATACTCTCTGACTTTGACAAATTGCAGCAATACAGATTTAAACATTAAATAAACTGACCTCCTCATAACCAACCATTGCTCAACAAAATGTATTGGCTATGCACTGTTTAAATTGAAACAGCAGCATCTCAAGTTAAAAACTGAACGGCTCGAAGGTGAAAAAGAACAAGCCACAGTTTTAATCACAGTGTGGCCATGTGTTTGCTGGACAGTGCAATGCCAGCAAACAGTTGAAAACCTAATTTTTTGCATATTTGTTCTTTCTGCAACCAATACTGCACACTTCTCTGAAACAAGGGCATCATGCTGCTGATTTATTTTTCAAAGTAGAATGAGCACTCCTAAGACTTCCTTCGTGTCTGGTGGTCCTTTTTAGCAGTGGGTGAAGGTCAAGGAGGTGCTCAGCCCTATCAGCATAATCTCATGTGCATGCATTCCTGATATTGATCTCTCTTTTATTTATTTATTTTTTTGGTACTGGACTTTTTGGACATCTTCACTGGCTCCCACTGCATAGCCTTGACTGGGAGAAATTCAAAACAAAAAAAGACAGTCCTTATTGTAATGCTGAGAATAAGCAGCTACTACCATCAAGTACCATCACCAAACTTGAAAATTCAGGTTGTATGTGTGCACACACATCCAAGAGTAAAATTTGAACACTGCAGGCCAAATAGGACTAGACCCTCAAGCAGAAGCAGGACTGCAGCACCTAGCATGAAGATAATTTCAGTCAGTTAGTCAGTCATTGTCCAACCCACCATATCCTAACACTGAGTCACAGGGGTCCGCTATAGAGACAATCCCAGCCAGCAAAGGGCGCAAGGCAGGAACAAACTCTGGGCAGAGTGCCAGCCCACCGTAGGGTACACACACACCTGCCCACATACTAGGGACAATTTAGGATCGTCAATACACCAAACCTTCATGTCTTTGGACTGTGGGAGGAAAGCAGAGCACTGAGAGGAAATCCACGCAGACATGGGGAGAACATGCAAACTCCACACAGGGAGGACCCAGGAAGTGAACTCGGGTCTCCTAACTGCAAGGCAGCAGTGCTACCACTGTGCCACCGTGCCGCCCAAGATAATTTCACATACTACAAAAAGAAATATTTTACATACAATATATTATATTGAATACATGATAGAAAATTGTAAAAAAATGGATAGAAGGGCAAGCATGAGTGTTATTATAAACATTTTAATAAGTTTAATGACTAAGGGAAACTTAATTTTTTTGCATAATATGTGGTGCAGCTGTGCCCCACTGGCCCTTAAAGCAGAAACACCACTGGCTGTATTCTCTGTAAAGAATTTGGCCCTGCTACCCTATGTCTCTCTTTATTGCGTCAACATTGGCTTCCTATTTTCCTGGAGTGTCTTTAGAACATACTACTGTGCTTGCTATGTTGTTTTCACTGGATTGGCAATGTGTTTTGCTTTATAAATAAAAATAAAATAAAAGCATATTTTTTACATAATTTCAATTTCTTAATTCACTTTGTCATTTTCCTATTAATTCACACTTTTCTGTATAGTGTCCTCCCTTAATTCCTTTTTAATTAATTTTCTAACAATGACATTTAACAATGAATAAAGTAGACATCAAGTCAAATGTTGAAAGGCTGAAGCTATTTCAGTTTTAGACCCATTCCCTTTCATAATTGGGAAGAAAGAGCCTAAGTGTCTAAAACAAGTTTGCATGCTCTTCCTGTGTCTGTGTGGGTTTCCTCCCTTTGTCCAAAGACATGCATGGCAGGTGAACTGGAGATGCTAAATTGGCTCTAGTATGTGTTTGATGTGTGGATGTGTGTGTGTGTGTGTTTGTCTTGTGATGAACAAGCACCCTGTTCAGGGTTTGTTCCAGCCTTGCACCCTACGCCAGCTGAGATAGACTCCAGCCCCCTGCGATTCTAGATCAAGCAGGTTAGAAAATTACATGACACTAGCCAAAGCAAGAATAGGAACGGAAAATGGTGAGAAAGGAATTCAGTATAACAAAGCCTTAGGAAACCACTGTCGCAGTATAACAAAAATACCAAGGAGCGAAACCAATGCCAATGGTCGAGAGAGTACCTTCCTGTAGCAGGCTACGGAAAACATAGACTTATATAGATAGATGCTGCATTCACTGTGTTTCCCAGTCTACATGATACGTCAGCGCATCCACCCTATTGCGAGTGGTAAAAGTGCCATTTAAACTAATACAGGTAGACGTGGAAACCGGGTTTTCTGATGAAAAAACAATAACGTTTTAAACAGTATCGTTTACATACAACAGATTTTAGCGAATCGTTTACATGCAATTATTTATATCCATTTATACACTAAATGCGTGCGTATCCCATGGTCTTAGAGTTGGTGGGCGGGGCTCCGTGAGTTGGCAGGCGTGGCTCTCTGTCTTGCGTGCGCTCTATGTCTTGCTTGCCCTTAGTTAGAGTTGGCGGGCAGGGCTCTGTGAGTTGGCGATCGTGTCTCTCTGTCTTGCGTGCGGTGTAAAGGCAATGTGGCTCAGAGGTGCATGTGGACTTTTGCACAGACGAAAGTGACTTGAGACTGTGTTTGATGAGTTGTTGCGTGCCTCGGGAGCGACGCTGGACTCGGGAGGATGGTTACAGTTGGCGTGCGTGGCTCTATCGTGTGTATCCCATGACGCGGTAGGAGGGTTAGAGTTGGTGGGCGGGGCTCTGTCTTGCTTGCACTCACTGTCTTGCATGCCCTCAGTGTCTTGCTTGCACTCAGTGTCTTGCGTGCTCTTAGTGAATTATATATATAGATTCTAATAAAATATAGCAAAGCCAGTTTGGAGGTTTCTGGTGTCAAGGCTTTCGTCTTTCTCTTTTGTTTTTTCTGGTGTTTACTTCATTAATTGTTGTCTAATTGCAGGCGCAAACACCACAGAAATAAAGTGAGTTATAGGAATGTGACAAAAGAGAGTTAAGAACTGGAAACTATGGCAAAAATATGGATTTTTCATAATTTCCTATTATCGTAAATGTCACACTATGTTTTTTGTCTAAATGCTGAATAATACAAGAAAAAAGGGCCAACAGATTAAACAATTATATAAATTGAAGGTAAAAGTACCTACTGTGGAACAAAAACCTGCAGGAGTTCTCAGGACTATGACTTGAGACCACTGCCTTACGTGGTCATTCTTTGCCTGTATACATGTGGATCACAGCCATTTCTACCACTCTTTAAAGCTAACATGAGCACTGTAGTTCCACCTATCCTTCCATTCTAGCCTAGATAACCTTTTAACTCTAAGTAATACTTCTTCATAGATTTATTAAAGGAAGCAACATAATACTTTGGCACCAAAGAAAACACATCTCTCACCACAGAAACTTTTTTGATTTGCCACTGTGGAGGATGCCTCTGGTCAAGTGATTTGATTAGTGTTATGGTTTTAGCAGCATGATTGTAGTAGCATTTATTCTTTTTTTATATAATAAATTGCTCCTCTCACATTACACAAAACTACATTTCAGGTTGCAATCAATTGGGCTAGACACACTTTTCTGATCGCCGCAGATGTACTTACTTATATCTACTTACAGCCGGCTTCCTTTAATCCGATCTGTATCCTCTTGGGCTTCTTCTGTTCATCCACACTGAATAATCTCAAGTCTCAGGGATGAACTAATATCCTGGGAGAGTAAGTGTGTGCATAAAGGTGTCCTGTAATAGGCTGGTATCAGCTGGAGGTCAAATTTCAATCATATGTGTGATGCTACTGGGACCCTATGATTTGAACTACTATAGATTAAGCAGTGACAAATGTAAGGATATGTCAGTTTAATTAATTAAAAGTGAATAACATGTATTGTACTGTATACACTATAGTATGTTACTAAATTTAAATGTGTTCCAAGATGCTGAATGCTGATGAGCATGTTTATTAGATAGTAATGTTAAACTTGATGAAGACTGCGGTGGGCTGGCGCCCTGCCCTGGGTTTGTTTCCTGCCTTGCACCCTGTGTTGACTGGGATTGGCTCCAGCAGACCCCCGTGACCCTGTGGTTGGGATGTGGCGGGTTGTATAATGGATGGATGGAAACTTGATGAAGAATGCGTGAATGCAATATGAAGATGTTTTCTGATAGGTAAAAGGTTTAGGAAAAGGTGAGACTAAAATAATAACAAAAGACACACAACTGTACTCCAGTCAGTCACCTGTACTTATCTCATTGTCTCATTCGAGTATAAACCTGTGCCGTCATCTATATATATATATATACAGTATATAAAAGCCAAATACCACTGACTCACTCATCACAAAATCTCCAGAACCATGAGGACTTGGGACTTGAAATTTGGAATGTAGGTTACCCTTGGCTCATAGGTGCTTGCTAAGAAACGGTTTTAAAAATTTTGTGGTTCAAGCGCAAAATTTCTTATAGTTTTATAGACCAGTTTGTATCTCTGTCCGCTTTTCACGAGAGAACTACTTAACGGATTTAGACCGGGTTTTTTTCTATAATTTGCTTCAACATTCTGTTCATTTTGCGACTTTCTCATCGTGCTAAGTATCATAGTTTGCTTGTGGTACCGATTTATTTGTGCGAATCCGAGAGAGACTCATCGGGCTGTGGGGAGGGGGCGGGGCCTTCCTCGGTCACGTGTCTGCCTCTGGGCGTAACCTTAACTCCGCTTAGTTAGCAAACGAGAGAACTGCTTAACAGATTTAGATCTTTTTTTTTTCTATAATTTGCTTGAACATTTTGTGACTTTTCTCATTGCGCTAAGAATCATAGTTCACTTGCAGGAGCGATATGTTCGCGCTAATCCAAGACAGAGGCTGTGGGCCAAGGGGAGGGGGAAGAGTGACATCAGGAGTAGAGAGCTGGGCGGGGCCCTCATCAATGTCCTGCTTCACTAATACGCGGGCGGAGCCACGGGGGACAGCTAGTTTACTTAATAAAGCTAACATTCACATCATCTGGCCACCTCTCATTTTATCTAAGCTGTTACTTCAGCTTTCTGCTGTATAATTTTTGAAGAAAGAAATATTTCTTAAAAATGATTATCTTGCTTTATAGTCATATATCCATTTTCCAACCCGTTGAATCTGAACACAGGGTCACAGGGGTCTGCTGGAGCCAATCCCAGCCAACACAGGGCGCAAGGCAGGAACCAAACCAGGGCAGGGCGCCAACTTACTGCAGGACACACACACCCACACACCAAGCACACACTAGGGACAATTTAGAATCGCCAATCCACCTAACCTTATAGTCATATAGTTAGTTCAAAAATGAAATGTGATTTTTTTGTCTCACGTGTGAATTCAATTATTTTTAAAATACCTAATAAGTCCAACCCTTTATCCATTTATATAACCTTTCTAGTCCACATTTAAGGTATGTCATGTTGGAGCTCATCATAGAATCACTGGGCACAAGAAAGAAAACAACCCTCCACGTGGTGTCAGTCTGTCAGATGTAGTTAAAAGGGCATATTCAGTTTAAAATGATCATTAAAACAATTTTCAGCTTGAAATAGGGCATAACTGACTTATAGAATCCTATAACACTTGCATACTTTTGTTTTTATTGTTAGTTTACTTATATTTCATATTACTGTTGCTCTTATTATTTTTTCCTGTTTTTGTTTCATTTCAACTCTACAATTCAGTTCTGACCATGCTGAATAAACAGTAAGAACCAACCAAAAGAAACTAGAAAGTGTTGATTCCAGTGTTATGCCAATAATTACATAACAATTTAGACTGAAAAGATTATTTTGACAATTTGGACCTGATGATTGCTGGAATAGGCTACAGCAGCCCCACGACCCTGCCCTGAATAAACGGGTTAAGAGGTTGGATGGATGGACAGATGTTCATGCTTCTAAAACTCTACCTATGTGTTCTTTTGCATATATGTACTGTAAGCCACACCACAGGTGATTCTATAATGTGACTCTCTCTATTGCATAACTCACTTCTTACAAGTGAACCAGGAAATGATGATTAGAAACCCATGAACTGAAACAAAACCTAACAGAAAATGTCATAAATGCATATAACATGTATTTAATCCCATAAAGTCATCAATTTACTAAACATGCTAATAATGGCAGCAACAGGTACAAAGCAGCAACCAGCTTATTATAGTATGCCGTTTAATTGCAGAGCAAATTCACATCCACACACTCACACTAGTTGAGTTTACAGTTAACTATCAACCTACACACACACACACACTTTTGCAATATGCAGGGAAACACTGGACTCCCTGGAGAAAACCCATGTAGAACCTGATAGAACATGAAAGCTCTGCGCAAGAAGTGAATAGCCTGGGGTTTGAGCTCAGTCTCTGGGACCTGTGAGGCAGTAGTTTTAACAACCAGCCAAAGTGTGGCCCTGTTTAGCACCAGTTGTGAGTAATGTTAGCTTTAGGAGGAAGTGGAGTAGAATGAAAGTGGGTCTTTATATTGGCAGTGTGACACGTAGACACAAGACCAAAGGGCTATTTATTTTTATGAATCCTCTGAAAGTCTGCATCTCCAGTTGTTCACTCACTATTATTAAAGAAATCCCAAACTACTGCTGTAAACAGTTATGTTCTATATGACCACAATGAACTCCTGTTTAGGTTTTCATAACATTGATTACTTTAATCAATTTGTGACTACACTGCAAGAATTGTACCTAGGTACAGTATATGTCCTTTAAGAATATGACTTTAAGGCAAAAGGACAAAGTGCTGACCACATACAGTGGTGTGAAAAACTATTTGCCCCCTTCCTGATTTCTTATTCTTTTGCATGTTTGTCACACAAAATGTTTCTGATCATCAAACACATTTAACCATTAGTCAAATATAACACAAGTAAACACAAAATGCAGTTTTTAAATGATGGTTTTTATTATTTAGGGAGAAAAAAAAATCCAAACCTACATGGCCCTGTGTGAAAAAATAATTGCCCCCTGAACCTAATAACTGGTTGGGCCACCCTTAGCAGCAATAACTGCAATCAAGCGTTTGCGATAACTTGCAATGAGTCTTTGACAGCGCTCTGGAGGAATTTTGGCCCACTCATCTTTGCAGAATTGTTGTAATTCAGCTTTATTTGAGGGTTTTCTAGCATGAACCGCCTTTTCAAGGTCATGCCATAGCATCTCAATTGGATTCAGGTCAGGACTTTGACTAGGCCACTCCAAAGTCTTCATTTTGTTTTTCTTCAGCCATTCAGAGGTGGATTTGCTGGTGTGTTTTGGGTCATTGTCCTGTTGCAGCACCCAAGATCGCTTCAGCTTGAGTTGACGAACAGATGGCCGGACATTCTCCTTCAGGATTTTTTGGTAGACAGTAGAATTCATGGTTCCATCTATCACAGCAAGCCTTCCAGGTCCTGAAGCAGCAAAACAACCCCAGACCATCACACTACCACCACCATATTTTACTGTTGGTATGATGTTCTTTTTCTGAAATGCTGTGTTCCTTTTACGCCAGATGTAACGGGACATTTGCCTTTCAAAAAGTTCAACTTTTGTCTCATCAGTCCACAAGGTATTTTCCCAAATGTCTTGGCAATCATTGAGCTGTTTCTTAGCAAAATTGAGACGAGCCCTAATGTTCTTTTTGCTTAACAGTGGTTTGCGTCTTGGAAATCTGCCATGCAGGCCGTTTTTGCCCAGTCTCTTTCTTATGGTGGAGTCGTGAACACTGACCTTAATTGAGGCAAGTGAGGCCTGCAGTTCTTTAGACGTTGTCCTGGGGTCTTTTGTGACCTCTCGGATGAGTCGTCTCTGTGCTCTTGGGGTAATTTTGGTCGGCCGGCCACTCCTGGGAAGGTTCGCCACTGTTCCATAATTTTGCCATTTGTGGATAATGGCTCTCACTGTGGTTCGCTGGAGTCCCAAAGCTTTAGAAATGGCTTTATAACCTTTACCAGACTGATAGATCTCAATTACTTCTGTTCTCATTTGTTCCTGAATTTCTTTGGATCTTGGCATGATGTCTAGCTTTTGAGGTGCTTTTGGTCTACTTCTCTGTGTCAGGCAGCTCCTGTTTAAGTGATTTCTTGATTGAAACAGGTGTGGCAGTAATCAGGCCAGGGGGTGGCTACGGAAATTGAACTCAGGTGTGACACACCACAGTTAGATTATTTTTTAACAAGGGGGCAATTACTTTTTCACACAGGGCCATGTAGTTTTGGATTTTTTTTCTCCCTAAATAATAAAAACCATCATTTAAAAACTGCATTTTGTGTTTACTTGTGTTATATTTGACTAATGGTTAAATGTGTTTGATGATCAGAAACATTTTGTGTGACAAACATGCAAAAGAATAAGAAATCAGGAAGGGGGCAAATAGGTTTTCACATCACTGTACTTGATGGTAGTGTACAAGAAACTTTACAAAACTACTTTTACTTTACAATAGAGATGAAACCACTCAGAATAAGAAGAGCATAAAATTAACTGTCTTATCTTTTTCTACAAATTGCATCAATTTGGAGCTTGCATCTGATCTGCTAAACACAAAAGCAGTACTGGGCTTTTCTGAGTATTAAGATATGAGCTTATGGTCACAGCGGTTTCCTGTACTTCAGTACATAAATAGAGGAGACTCTATTATTTAGGTAGTCAGAACTCATGAACAAATGCATTTTGAAAAACTTCAAGTGATGTAGGCATCCATTAGAAACATTAAATCTGCCTATTTTTACAATTTAGTTGTCCATATTATTTATACATTTTGCAGCCAAATATTCCATCATGAAGGCCCAGTGTCACACTGACATGAATTCGTAAAAGAGATGTTAATTAACTAATGGAGGCTGCATACAGCCTTCTTGCTATGAATCAATGGATATTTTGATGTACATTTTTTTTAAAGAGTTTCTGTTGTAACTCGTATTTCTGTGATTTTTCAATTTAAAGATCAAAGACAGAGCTTTTTAAACATTTTAATAATTTTTAGGTCTGCAGAGCTTCTCCATGAAATCTATATACATAAAAGTCAATGTATGTATGTATGTTCCAGCATCATGTCCGAACGGCTGGAGCGATTTTCATGAAACTTGGTACACAAGTTCCTCATTGGTGTACTAAAGATACTGTAGTATGAAATCAGTCGTAACGCACCCCCTTCTGGGTAGGGTGGGGGGTGATCTTGCGGTCTTGTATGCATGTTATCATCCAGTTGACACTCGGAACGACCACCAGAGGGCGAACTGGAGGCGACTGCCAGCATTCTTTATGTTTGAGCACCACCGCGCCTCTGTTGCATTTGAAATTAAATAGAGTTCTACGCGTGCAAGTGTGTGTGTCTGTCTGGCCTGGAAGTGAGAGGCAGAGTCTGGGTGAGGGCTCCAGCTCAGAGGATTCGCAACGGAGGCCATCACACCGGCAAAACGAAACCTCCTAAGAAAGACAGTCGCATAGCTGCTAATGCACAAACGATGCGAGCACTTCGGCAACACGAATCCTCATAGCAGAGAGATGCCCAGCGTAGTTCTGACAATTTCAATACATTCTAGGATCCCGTGCGGCTTACACAGTTAGTATATACCAGACGACTTTATTTTTGAGCAGCACCGCACCCCTGTTGCTTTTCAAATTAAATAGAGTGGGCCAGTTCCGATTGTCAGCTAGATGATAATATACATACAAGACCGCAAGACAACGACATTAGTGAGTCTTTGTTTCTTAATTTATTTCTATTTTTAACGTTGTGTTTTTTAAATTACGTTTTTCTCAAACAATTAAAAAAACACGAGGGCGGAACAGAGGTGACTGCCAGCATTCTTTACATTTGGCCGGTTCCGAGCATCAACTGGATGATACAACACCCCAAGACAAGCACATTAGTGAGTCTATGCATCCATCCATTATCCAACCCGCTATACTAACTACAGGGTCATGGGGGTCTGCTGCAGCCAATCCCACCCAACACAGGGTGCAAGGCAGGAAACAAACCCCGGGCAGGGCGCCAACCCACTGCAGAAAACCCACGCAGGCACGGGAAGAACATGCAAACTCCATGCAGGGAGGACCCGGGAAGTGAACCCAGGTTTATTGTTCGTTAATTTATTTTTATTTTTAAAGTTGTTTTTTTAATTATGTTTTTCTCAAACAATTAAAAAAAACTTTATTTTCCTCCCAGGCAACGCTGGGTATTTCAGCTAGTAAACAATAAAACTGTTTTGTTTCACACATCACCATATAGGAACCTTTCTCAGGCTAAAGTGAACAGTGTTTATTTTATATTGTTATTGCTTAGTCAGCATAATAAAGATTATTTAATTTCATATTTATACAGTTGTACAGTACATACTAGCATACTGAGTATTTACTTTGGTGTGGCATTCTGCCCTACATTAAAGTTGATTTTATGTCACATTTTCACGTCTTTAAATAATACAAATTTTTTTTTAACTGTTCTTTAAATTTTAATGTTTTAAACAAACAAAATGTCCTGTCATTATGGCTACATTATAAGTTTTTAAATCTGTTTTTAATCGGTTTTACTGTATAGCAAATTGTCATTTGCTTCATAGTTTCACTAATTTAAGTATACTAATAATTTTAAATGTTGAAAAAGTGTTCCTATTTCATCTTACACTTTTAAATATAAAGGTGCCAGAGCGGTTCTTCAGAGCAATGCCCTAGTGGAAGCATTTTTGGTTCCCAAAAGACCCATCCACATGACGGTTCCAGTAAGAACTGTTACTTATTTAGATCTGTAACACGCCCCATACAGTAAAGAACCATAAAGAGATAACAGATTTGTGAAACACCAGTGGGTTGTAACTTTAAAAGGACCCTCACTGGCCACAATAACACAGGCTAAGTCAAGGTTTTCTTAATCTGTTATGCCCTGCTAAACAGCCTACCATGCATTAAAGATTTCAGTTTTTTTCTGCATATTAGAAAGTTTTTCAAAGCAGAATGACCAACTTCATATGCAAAGAACTCTTCCCAGTATGAAATGCTTCTTTATAAAGCAATAGTTCTATGAGGAACCACACAATCCAGTAAAGAACCATGAAGTGCCAATAAAGAAGTTTATAAGAATGTAGTAAGATTAAGGCACCTTTATTTCAAATTTTTAAATACAAATCTACCTATGAATTTGAATACAAAAAGCAATATTATATCAGGTCTAAATGAAATATTGAAAGCAAAGTCAAGCTCACAAAAAATTAATATAAAGCAAAAGAGACAATGATAATAAAAATTTGATATAAAGGAAATTTCTCCACAGTTAAAAACATAATGCAGAAAGATGTATGCATTACTAACACACCATCCCAATTTAAAAATGTTTAGTATCCAATTATTCACTTTTATGAACATAAAGAATTAATACTTATACTGCCTTCTACAGAAGCTTATTCCTGACATTTAAAAAAAGATTGTTTTATTGTGCAAAAGTATTGCATTATTTTGAAAACACCTTACCTGCTGCTGCTGCCATCATCATGCACGTGTGTGTTTTGGTCATCTAGTGACAGCTGTTGAAGGAGAGGTTAAGCATGTATGTAGTTTGCAATCAAGCAACAAGAACTGAACAAGTTACAGGAACGCATTTAGTTTTTATTAGGTCCCAGTTTATGATAAGTTTAGTACAGATGTTTTACATAGGCAGAAAAGTAGCACAAAACAGTGCTCCATGGGATTTTATGCTGTCCTTCTGCATTTGTGGATTGATTTTGTATTAATGAGTGTGCTTAACGTGCATATAGTAACCTGTTTTAACACTGAATGCAGGACATGTGTCAGTAATACTTTTCAATTAATAAAAATGTTCTTCATGTGCTGTGAAGTAAAAACAACCATCCACTGTTTCAAAATATCTACAGCAAATAACTGGATTAAAACTAAACAAATAGTTTATTTCTAGGCTTTGGTTACTGGATTTTGTGCAGCACATTCTTTTGTGATTGGGTGTGTGACTGATCACATCTAAGAGGTTGGCATACTGTCTTCCACTTTTGCTTCTTGCCTTACACCCAGGGCTGCTGCTGTGATAAATCTAAGGTTTCCTGTGATCCTAAACTGGCAGATTAAATTCACCCCTCAGCACACAAAGGATTAAATACACAGTATATGCATATAGCATCTGTTCAAGTCTTGTCACATAACCTCCAAATCACTAGTGTCATTAGATGACAGTAGCACCATGTTACTGACTACAACAAGAAATGTCTTTGCGAAATAATGCAATAATAGAGGGAATGTAGTTGAACAAGTTGAACCACATACTGAACGTGGGTGAACAAATTTAACTTAAAAAATGTTTTTCATTCAGTGCATAAAATGTAAATATAAACTGAGCAATTTACCTTTATAAATTTCAATAATCTTGTAAATGTATCCCCTGCAAAGCTTAGACACACAATTGACTATCCAGGGGCTGGGGTATCAAATGAAGCATCAATGCAAGTGAGGAAATGACACACAATCAACGACTGAGGGCTTTGGGTGGTGGTGTGATACTATACAATGAAACACAGTCCACGGCCTTTGTCTCCCATAACAATTGCAGTTCTAGAAAGGATGCATCGCAGAGATAAATTGCTGCACTACTACCACGACTGACAGAAGGAGAGGTGGGCTGAGTGTAAGCAGCAGGTGTTGCATCAAATCTGTCTCCCTTGTCCCTCCCTGCCAAAAATGTCAATCAAAACTATACTGTTTTCACATAGACATGCTATAACAGAGGTAAACTCAAATCATGACTGGCTCTTACTGTACATACAAAGGACAGTGTATGTAAGGACGGTGCATGTGCCCAAAACATTAACATTTATATGTTACATAAAAGCCAGATCGATCTGGCTCTTACATACAAAGGACGGGCTACCTCTGTTATAGCGTGTCTATGTGAAAACAGCAGTTTCAAATGCTGTGGGTTTGGGTCATGTGAACGCGGCTGAGAGAATAAAACTGAATAAAAAAAAAAAAAAAAAGCTAACCTTTACAAGTATCATAAATTATACCAGCTGTTACAGACTGGAATCAAATGTATGTTTTAATTCTAAAATAGTAAGAATACGTGCAGCTCACTTTTCAAAGCTGACTCCTCCAGGATCGAACCCGTGACGTTTAGGTTACCAGTCAACAGCTGATACTGTTGCACCACCAAAGCATTTGTAGCAAATGTGTGTCAATATCGCACTCTAACATGGGTTGTTTTTCTGCAGTTATATTCTTGAATAGAAGCACACCTGTTCTGTTATATTTATACCTTTTGTGAAAGTGTTTCTTTGATATTTGGAATTCAGGCTTCACACATTATACACTTCATGTCTACATTTTGTCAATTATTACTAAAACATGAAAAACGTTTCGTTGTAGACATGGAACACACATGAAATGCAAGTGTTTTAAATAACGATATAGTATTTATAAAAGGTGTCATTTTGCTTGACTTCTCACTCTATACAACTCTAAGCAACTGACACGCAGGTAAACAGACTTGAGTTGAGAAAACTGTGCAGGGTGGGGGTGATGTGATAGCAGGCTGCTTGCTGTTTGCTGCTTATCCACACATTTACAGGACAAAAGACACTAACGGAGAGGTGAGGAGCGATTTAAGGTGGGACGGATCTACAAGTTTTTTCGTAGGCTATGGTAATTCTAGTGTTAAACAATCTGGTTAAAAACTCCACTGCCATCACTCCTAAACACCTCCATGCCACTATAGGTATGTCATCTGGACCAATGGCCTTTCCATTTCTCATCCTCTTCAAAGCTGTCCTTACTTCCTCCTTGCTAATCCGTTGCACTTCCTGATTCACTATCTCCACATCGTCTAAACTCTTCTCTCTCTCGTTCTCTTCATTCATCAGCCTCTCAAAGTACTCTTTCCATCTGCTCAATACACTCTCCTCGCTTGCGAGTACGTTTCCAACTTTATCCTTTATCACCCTAACCTGCTGCACATCTTTCCCGGCTCGGTCCCTCTGTCTAGCCAATCGGTACAGGTCCTTTTCTCCCTCCTTAGTGTCCAAACTCTCATACAACTCATCATACGCCTTTTCGTTAGCCTTCGCCACCTCTCTCTTCATCTTGTGCCTTATCTCCTTGTACTCTTGTCTACTTTCTGCATCTCTCTGACAATCCCACTTCTTCTTTGACATCGTCTTTCTCTGTATACTCTCCTGTATTTCCTCATTCCACCACCAGGTTTCTTTTTCCTCCTTCCTCTTTCCAGATGTCACGCCAAGCACCCTTCTTGCTGTCACCCTTACTACATCTGCTGTAGTTTCCCAGCTGTCTGGTAACTCTTCACTGCCACCCAGTGCCTGTCTCACTTCCTCCCTAAACTCAACTTTGCAGTCTACCTTTTTCAACTTCCACCATTTGATCCTTGCTCTGCCCTCACTATCTTCCTCTTCTTGATCTCCAATGTCATCCTGCAGACCACCATCATATGCTGCTTAACTACACTTTACTCTGCCACAACTTTGCAGTCTTCAATCTCCTTCAGATCAACTCTTCTACATAGGATGTAATCTACCTATGTGAATCTTCCTCCACTCTTGTACATCACCCTATGTTCCTCTTCTTAAAATACGTATTCACCACAGCCATGTCCTTCCTTTTGGCAAAATCCACTATCCTCTGACCTTCTTCATTCCTTTCCTTGACACCATACCTACCCATCACCTCCTCGTCTCCTCTGTTCCCTTCACCAACATGCCCATTGAAATCCGCTCCAATCACCACTTTCTGTCCCTTGGGTACACTGTTCATCACTTCATCCAACTCACTCCAAAAATCTTCTTTCTCACCCATTGCACACCCAACTTGCGGTGCATATGCATTCCACCTCCAATTTCCAGCTTCATAATCATTACTCTGTCTGACACTCTTTTCACCTCCAAAACACCCTTGACATACTGTTACTTCAGAATAACTCCTACCCCATTTCTTCTCCCATCCACACCATGATAGAACAATTTGAATCCACCTCTGATACACCTGGCCTTACTCCCCTTCCATTTAGTCTCTTGCACTCACAATATATCAACTTTCCTTCTCTCCATCATATCGACTAACCCTCTCCCTTTACCAGTCATACTGCCAACATTCAAAGTTCCTACCCTCAGTTTCATTCTCTTTACTTTCTTCCTCTCCTCCTGCCTCCGGACACGTCTCCCCCCTCTTCTTCTCCTTCTTCTCCTTCTTCTTCGGCCAACAGTAGCCCAATTTCCGCCAGCAGCCTGTTGGCTAACATACTGGTGAAGGTATGGAAATTTGTATTGTTGTCCACATATTGATTTGGCAAAATTTTACACCGGATGCCCTTCCTGACGTAACCCTCCCCCTTTATCCGGGCTTGGGACCGGCACAAAGAATCACACTGGTTTGTGCATCCCCTGTGGCTGGGTTAATTCTGAAAAGAGTAAAAATATATATTCTTAAAAACAAATAAGCTTACCTTTCCCTGGATCACTTAAGTTTCCGTAAAATATTGCTTACTAAATGAGACCCAGTCGAATGACTCATTTCACTTGAGTACCCCTTGCTCATACTGTACAATTGCCTCCAAAAGTCCGCGCGGCGAAAATGACATCAGATCTCAAGACGCGCGGAAATGTTTCTAACTAAACGGGGTGGCGGCCGTGTATCCAAAATGGTGAATTACAAGTAAATGCTGGTTGTGTGGGTGCCAGAATGAGAAAGGAAGGGTTAGATATTGAGCAACATGTCATCAAAATGCAAGGAAGACATGCAGAAACATTTTAAACGTATCTGCTTATCATGTCGGCGGTTCCACTTACGATAATATTACACTTACCCTTAACTTCACCGCTTTTGGTCAATTTATCTGACACTTCATCTTCTCATATTCTCCCTCTTAAAGTCACTAATAGCAGGCACAACTCTTCTTCTATTCTACACAGTTTCACATCCTCTGCGGTAGCATTATTAGCTATGCAACACTGTCACTTATTAATTAAGAGGCAATCAACTCATCTGCAGAACTTGCTGCAAAAATAATAAACGTGCTTCGATCTGCGCGTACAAAGCAGGCTTAAAGCATCAGTTCTGTATGAAATGTACTGTTTTTTTTTAACATATTATGTTTACAAATATATACCTAATATGCTAATATTTCCATTTGTTCGGTTATATTGACAAATATAAAAATGATCGCTAATGTTTAAGGAAATTAGAACTCGTAGAGTCGTTATCAGGTTTTTCGAAATTGAAAAGTTTCAGAATTTTTATATATTTTTGAATTTGGTATCAACATTTGAACATTGTATGGTAACATTTAGAAATCGTATATCGCAATTTTAAATTTTAACGTACAATTGGCATTGGGGTTAGAGTATGAACATTAAATTAAAATTTGATACTAACAAGTGCAAATTACATATCAGCATTGTGAACTTGATATCATCTTGTGCAGATCTGATATCTATATTTTAAAATATTGTTATAATTTTTCCAAAAATTAGATATCATTTAGAAAATTGATATAGGATTACAGGCTTATAAATCAAGTGTTAATTAAAAACAAAGTGGACGATTTTTTCACAGCCGTCCTTAAATTTCCTTCTGAAATTTGATATCAGGTCTTTAAAATGTGATATTACATGCTTAAAATTTGATTTCGATATTCCTAAGGTTAATGTCAGAATTTAAAAATACTGATATTGGAAAGAAATAAGTAGAAATGTAATTTTAAACATATGATATCAAAGTTTAGAACCTTGATAATCAGTTTCGTGCAATGTGATATTCAATTTTAGAAGTGTAATTTCTCTTAAAACTACAAAGATAATATATATTAGAATGTTCACCCCAGTTTTTAATGGAAGAACTAAATAAATAATTGTTTCCCACAACTGGTTGAAGTGCACGTCTGTCATGCTAACTGTAAAAGTTGTGCTTGATATTAAAATTCAGGTTGTTTATATCAAAATTCAAAATGCTAATATCAAAAGGTATCTCCTTTTAAAACACTGCTATCTTGTCATTAACAAAATTAAAATTTCCTTTTACAAAACTATTATCTTGTCATTATCAAAATGAAAAATGTCCAATATTGGTATTTTAAATTCTTATATAAAAAGTTGATTAAAAGCTAAAAAGGAAATGTATATGGAATAACTGTGAAGATGATCGGAGTTCTGCAGTAGAGGCCTGCATTTGAAAATCTCAGATTTGATCATAAAAATGAAAGGCTATTAAAAAGTTTTTAAGGTGACAAATCACATTTTCATTATTTTACATATAATAAAAATGCAAACCTTAATATTTTAGTAGTGATTAATCTAGCTTTAATTTCATATTTCAGGGTACCATAAATAAACTTTTTCTTTACGCTGATATTTTCATTTTAGACGTCTGTGTAATGGGCCTTTAGTTAATTTCTTTTTCATTTTTTTATTTCATTTTTTTCATTTTTAAACAAATGAAGGTGACCTTTATCATAGCAGTGACTTCTCTACACTTTTAGGTGACTTGTGAAAAAGATTGATTTACTTTTTGTTTAAACTGTTTTCAGATGTAATGTATAAAGTGTGTGCATAGATTATAGTGAGTATAGTAATGATGCTTTTCAAAAACATTACACATTAGTATGTAACAGTTTTAATGCTAAACAAATAAAATGGTGTTGTCACTATTTTTTTTACCATTCCCTGAATATGGTAAATATTTTTCTCTTTATGTGATAAAGTCTACCTGAGTATGAGCTGACCATACATAATTTCAACAGTTTTATATTGATCACTTCTTTTAATACAAAATCATTTTATTGCCCAAAATTCTTGTAAATTGGCATTCTTATTATTGTACAGGAAAATTACACTATTCTCACTTACTGTAGTGTCAGCTGTGTTTGATTTCTTAACAAATATTATTTTCTTAACAAATATTATCTTCACCTCCTCTTTGTGTTTTTTTCATTAATGAAGTCAAATTGAAATGTTTGTTTGTGCATCCCCCAATAGACGCTTGTTCAAATGTCATGACATTTAAGTTGTTATATTTTTCTGTTAGTATGCTACTACCAGTGGAAACAATGGTGCACAGTGTATGCCTTGATGAATTTAGCTTCAGTTTTTCACTGCAGAGTATTATTAGCATTTGTATTATGTCTAAAAAACTAGCTGCATCTTAAATATTTTCATTATATTCTGCATCTCGCCAATCTGCCTCCAGCTGTTGCTTTAAAGTGTTGTTTAGGGTCTACTCTTTGTCCCCTTCTCTTGTCCAGGATGCAACAGTTCTAATGACTTCATGAATCAATTACATTTTTGCCAGAAAGGGTATGATTTCCTTCTTGAATTTACAGTGCATCCGGAAAGTATTCACAGCACATCACTTTTTCCACATTTTGTTATGTTACAGCCTTATTCCAAGATTGATTAAATTCATTTTTTTTCCTCAGAATTCTACACACAACACCCCATAATGACAACGTGAAAAAAGTTTACTTGAGGTTTTTGCAAATTTATTAAAAATAAAAAAAAATCACATGTACATAAGTATTCACAGCCTTTGCTCAATACTTTGTCGATGCACCTTTGGCAGCAATTACAGCCTCAAGTCTTTTTGAATATGATGCCACAAGCTTGGCACACCTGTCCTTGGCCAGTTTCGCCCATTCCTCTTTGCAGCACCTCTCAAGCTCCATCAGGTTGAATGGAAAGCGTCGGTGCACAGCCATTTTAAGATCTCTCCAGAGATGTTCAATCGGATTCAAGTCTGGGCTCTGGCTGAGCAACTCAAGGACATTCACCGAGTTGTCCTGAAGCCACTCCTTTGATATCTTGGCTGTGTGCTTAGGGTCGTTGTCCTGCTGAAAGATGAACCGTCGCCCCAGTCTGAGGTCAAGAGCACTCTGGAGCAGGTTTTCATCCAGGATGTCTCTGTACATTGCTACAGTCATCTTTCTCTTTATCCCGACTAGTCTCCCAGTTCCTGCCACTGAAAAACATCCCCACAGCATGATGCTGCCACCACCATGCTTCACTGTAGGGATGGTATTGGCCTGGTGATGAACGGTGCCTGGTTTCCTCCAAACGTGACGCCTGGCATTCACACCAAAGAGTTCAATCTTTGTCTCATCAGACCAGAGAATTTTGTTTCTCATGGTCTGAGAGTCCTTCAGGTGCCTTTTGGCAAACTCCAGGCGGGCTGCCATGTGCCTTTTACTAAGAAGTGGCTTCCGTCTGGCCACTCTACCATACAGGCCTGATTGGTGGATTGCTGCAGAGATGGTTGTCCTTCTGGAAGGTTCTCCTCTCTCCACAAAGGACATCTGGAGCTCTGACAGAGTGACTATTGGGTTCTTGGTCACCTCCCTGACTAAGGCCCTTCTCCCCCGATCGCTCAGTTTAGATGGCCGGCCAGCTCTAGGAAGAGTCCTGGTGGTTTCGAACTTCTTCTACTTACGGATGATGGAGGCCACTGTGCTCATTGGGACCTTTAAAGCAGCAGAACTTTTTCTGTAACCTTCCCCAGATTTGTGCCTCGAGACAATCCTGTCTCGGGGGTCTACAGACAATTCCTTTGACTTCATGTTTGGTTTGTGCTCTGACATGAACTGTCAACTGTGGGACCTTATATAGACAGGTGTGTGCCTTTCCAAGTCATCTCCAATCAACTGAATTTACCACAGGTGGACTGCAATTAAGCTGCAGAAACAGCTCAAGGATGATCAGGGGAAACAGGATGCACCTGAGCTCAATTTTGAGCTTCATGGCAAAGGCTGTGAATACTTATGTAGATGTGATTTCTCAGTTTTTTTATTTTTAATAAATTTGCAAAAACCTCAAGTAAACTTTTTTCACGTTGTCATTATGGGGTGTTGTGTGTAGAATTCTGAGGAAAAAAATGAATTTAATCCATTTTGGAATAAGGCTGTAACATAACAAAATGTGGAAAAAGTGATGTGCTGTGATTACTTTCCGGATGCACTGTAAACATATGCAAGCTGGGAAGGTTTACCCTAATACCCTGTTTTAGCCCAGTTAAGCCTGATTTTTTAATTTATACCAGTTTTCAGTCTAACTTTATACAAATGAAAAAATGTTTGTAGCATGGTCCCTGCCTCCCATTTATACAGCATGCCAGACACATGCTTTTCTAGCACCATAAATATTACTAAACAAAATGAAGCAGTTGATTGTCGGCTGCTCTCACAAAGATCAATGACAAACGAGGTACAGTATGTGTGAAGAGGGCTCATCAAGTACATTTTTTGCCTGTTTAGTTTTCAAAGCCTTCCTGATTAGGAGTGTGACTCAGTTATTAGGCAGTGGAGTCCTGGGTGAAGCACTGCACACTCACAGAACACCTTCTTATTTTATTTGTCTGATGCTGAAGTTTTACATTTTTCACTTCCATGTTTTCAACGAGACATTGCTGTCTTGTAAACTGTCATTCTCAGGGACCTGCAGGGGAAACAAAGAGTCTTCCAGGCTTTTTATGGTAAGAAACAAAACCCAGTGGCAGAGGTAATTTGTACAGATTTGCTCTAGCTTTGGATAAAGAGTCATTTTAAAAGACTTGACTGTATGCATAAGACTTCTAGGCTATGTTGTTGGTGGTATTAAGTTGTGCTTGCCTGGATAATTTTTCTCTGAGAACTTTTTTGAGGAACAGAGACAAAGTGGTACTTTATCGGTTCAGTTAACAACATACAGTTGGAACTCTTAGTGGCAGTTGTCCTCTCAGTTTAAAAAAATAAAATAAAAAAGGAATATTCCATCAATCAAAACATTTAATGTGAATAGAGGAATCATACAATATACAAAGGACCAACCACTGATAATCTTATCATTTTCTGATTTAATGTTACAGGTTGGCCTTTGTTTTCTCAATAATATCACCACACAAAATACTTTATATAGTTAAGAAATAAAAAGTAATGACTATTTGCTGATACTCATTTCCTCATAAGTCAGATCATTTTGTATCTTTTACAATATCACAGAGCAATACATCTAAATAGTTGCCCTTGCTTTTTTTTTCTTGACAGGAGTGACAGTAATGCTAAACCAGAGGGATGTACTCTTGACGGCCGCCTCACTTGTGCCTTTGGCCATGTTTGTTCTGATTTGCATCTGGTGCAGACAGAGATCCAGTAAGTGTTACTTTTTGGCCTTCTTTGTTTTACCCAAATTACTCAGTTGTTTGGCCGGGGCTTCCATTTGACCGTTCTTCATTGTGCCTTTACCTATAACCTCTTTGTTTCCTCGGGAATAATCTTTATGCTTGTTTATATTACTAACTACCTGTGCTACCCACCTAAGATGGGTTAAAATCTAAGTTATCGCTGTAGACTTCAACGTTAATTTCTGCAGTGCACCATCTATTGGAATGCATTGTGTAATGCATGTAGTAATCAAATGCATTGCATTTGTCATTCCAGCATATTGCATGACTACAAATGTTAGTGATGTGCCATCGATTATTTTTGTTGATGAATGAAAATACAATGTTCATGTCTCTGTTATGTGGTATGAGATTTGTAAAGCGGTGTTAATGTTTGTGTTGCACCATTAGTTAGAATGACAGACACTGGACAGACAGACAGGCACTTATCCTTTTATTAATATGGACTCTTGTCATGTTTTACACATCCTCTTTAATAGTTTGTGTTTTTTCTAGACAGGTCTAGCATGTCTGTTTGCAGTTCATACAGTAATCAGTCACCATGCAAGCTCCTACTAGACAAAATGAGCTTCAGCCTGCACACTGATATTTAATTGTTGTAGAAGATAGTGTGAACTTTATCCTGGACACAGACAGACACGGATGCAGAATGTCCCAAAACACATGCGTTTATTAACGTTTCATACCGCCACAATGTACACAGTGCACAAACCCCACAAATGCTCACTGTCCTTTTTATCTCTTTTCTGTCCTTTTCTTCTTCTGCCTTCA